>OX454271.1:24907733-26107733 GCA_949715065.1 Periphyllus acericola | reverse complement strand
AATATTTGATTGAGCGGAGCCAGAATAATGTATATTGTCAGCAAGTACTGATTTTAACCACATTTGACTAATCTCCGCTCGATTATTTTGCTGTCGTTTTTAAACGACCAGGATCGTTCCCTAAAATTATTAAATATAAATACCAACATATGCTTACGTGTCAATTGAAATTACCTATATTGCACACTTATGCGCATCGGTTTGGAAAGTTTTAGGGGACCGAGCCGAAGCAAACCACCAAAAATTATATTGTTATAGTCCATCATATTATTATAGCTTATACGTTATAGACAAAAATATAAAAATAAATAGAACGCAAAAAACAAAAAAAAAAAAAAAAACGGAAAGAAATATTCGGTTGAAAACAATATTGTATTTATACGTGTCCCGACGTAAATTATTGTTTATTTCATCCTATCGTTAAAAGTGTTAACTGAAAATAATACGTTGCAGGCTTTTCAAATAATGTGCGTTTAAAAGATCTCGTTTGGCAAAAAATAAAACCGCGGTTATATTTTTATTTTTGTTTGCGATTATTTGTTTTTAAACCGTCATCGTCGCGGGCTATACTGAATCCGACACCACGTCGTTAGCATAATACAGATTAAAAGTCACAAATCAAACGCTCGTCGCGGCAAAAAGTGACAAATAACAATAGTATTGGAAAACTGAATCGAGGCGAGTACTCACGGCTTTGTCTCTTTGCTTATTAATTTATCATATTAAAACATTGTGAAAGCATAATAGTACCCAAAACTGATTCTAATACATATATTTAGCAATGATGAAGCTTAGTTATTCATTACCTGCAGTGGCAGGCTGGGAGGAACGTTACGTAAGCACCGCTGAAGTAAAAATGGATTATAGTTTTTTTCCGGATGGTGTAAAAATCTTAAAGTAACGATTATAAATGTATACAAGTGGAATAACAATTGTCTGTCGATACAAACATTTTTTGGGATTTCGATTTTACTGGTGACAATAATATAACGTACCTTCGAACTAGGACTAAAAAAAAAGTCACCAGGATTCAGATCCAAAGTGGACACATTAGTTTATTTTTTACCTTTTTTTTACTCTCTAGGTTTATAAAAATTATAATATCAAACACATATTTTTTTAACAAATTGTTTCTTATTTGTTAATTAAATTTAAAGTATAATCATCCTAAAACGTAAGGAAAAGGTTTTTTTTAAAATATGTTCACTCTTTGTGAAGCTAAACTGTTAACAATTTCATCGGGAGTTTAAATGTTGAATCATATTTTTCCATGGTTAAATAAAAGTATCCTTAATTTTATTTTGAATATTTCAATTCTATTTAAACTTAATTTATTGTCGGAGAGGGGATAGGCGCATAAGTATAAAATAGGAGGCGTTATCTACTGTATGGACTGGGGGAGCCCTATCGATCTTGAATATCACGCAAGAGCTCAGGGAATTTGTGACCATTTCGTTTAACAGGGTATAATATAAAGATAAATAAAAATTTTAATCTCGTCATAATAATAATATTATACCCGTTTCATTACGACGATTTTCAACATCATAGCGTAGGTATTATTATTCTCACTTGCCTCGACCAAAATAATATTATTACAATAATATAGGCCAGCGATGTTTCGAGTCGCCGCGGTGTAGAGACTTTTTAACGCGCAAATATTTGCGCTAAGCCCGTCGAAACTTATTACTAATTAAACGTCGCGCCGTGGTGCATACAGAATGGCTTTATATATTTATATATATTTAATATGTATATAATTATGTATATATATAGTGTAACATAAGAGTGGGGTAAAGCGTCGGGAATTTTCGGTGTAAAATAATCTAAGTAGATTTTAATTATTACGCAAACTTGTATTAATTTAATTATTACGAGAATTTATAATTAAAACGTGTACTGCAACTTACACCGCTGCGATAAAAACTTATCGCCAACAACAATAATAACGCAACGTAGTGCTATATACATACAGAAAACCGTGTACAAATATGTACACGAGTAGTTTATGAAACAACGCTGTACAAAATACGCCATGACTTGTTGAGCTTATACATATACAGTGTTGAGACTTATCTAGATAAATTTATCTAGATAATTATCTAGATAAAAATATTAATAATCTATTATCTTATGTAGATACAAATTTAAACATTATCTATTTATCCATCTTAGATGAAAAATTCAGTTATCTGCGACAATTTATCTATTTTTCATGTTATATAAATAATTTTAATATTAATTATTCAATTAGTTATTTTATTTTTGTTCCTCGTAATTACTAATTTGTACTATTTTCGATCGTTTATTGACGATGACGAGCATAGGAAATGGGACAGTAATTATTTATATTTTAATATTATTACCAGTAAGACAAAATAAAAAATTGTACGTCTTAAAATTACAAAAATATATTACAAATACACACATACTTTTATACTACCAATATTGTCAAAAGTCAATACCATTTAATTATTTAATTTTAAAATGATTATTTTAATTATGTTGGATTTCGATGTTAGCATACGATCGCGGTTTAAATTTAGACATCAATCAAAAATATTTCTTAAAAATCCATATCTTATAATCAGAAACCTATACACGCATGCACGATTTAAGATATTTAAGATATCTTAAATCGTGCACGCGTGTAAACAGTTACAATTCGTGTTTAAAAACAAATTATCATTGATATTTATATAAATGTAGACGACGCGTTGACGCGGTGTGTCGTCCATACGCTTGAGGAAAAAAACAATTTTTAAATTATAGAGTAAACACTTTAAAATTGCGACACATTTCACAGACCAACAATAATGTTTTAACTATGATAAGCCCGATGCATTAATTTGTTCTAATATAATTTTAATTTTAAATCATTGTTTTTTAAAAATTTATCTACTTTTTATCTAGATAAATAAGGATTATCTTTTATCTATTAAACAGATAATTTTAAATTAGTTTATTTTTAACTCTATCTAAATAGATTTTTGGTGTATTATCTCTATCTTTATCTAGATTAAAAAATATTTATCTGGGCTCAAAACTGGTTATAAGTCCGACGGCGACGTGTCCGGATAACATTATCTGCGTGCGTACTACCTGGGTGTAACTAGATTTTTTCGGGTGTAGGGTCCGGAATACGTGCATGTATAGAGCCGGCGATGAATTGAACCGTTTGAAAACGAGACTTTTGGTCCTAATCCTGTTCGAAAAAGATACATATTCGCCACATGAAGTTGGCGTCGAAGACTGTTTCAATAGTTTTCGTAAGATATTAAAACGATTTCGGTTAGGGGAGAGGAAAGTTCCGCATTCCTCTGAGACACGTGATCGGACGCGTATGTCACCTCAGATCTCACGTAAGTACCATCAAGTACCATCGCGGAACAAAATCAAATCCAAAAATGTTGGTTGATCAAGTGCCGATTTAATTGATTCTGACGAAAAAAGAAAAATTCAAGCGTGTATAACATATCATTATTATGGTTGGTCAAAGCCCGTAGGTTGAATTGTAATTTGTAATATTAATGTTTTACGGTCAAAGCGTTGGAAATTGTTTATCATCGAAATCCGAAACGTTTTTATTTGCAGACCTGAATACCGCGATGTTGAAAACTTACTTACGTTATTACAGAAACATAAGAAATTATTTTCCGTACTAATGTTTACGTATTACATGTTTCACGACGCTTTACTGATATTCATCGGTGACACGTCATCAATATATGAGTATACTCGTAGCTGCGTTGTACCGTTATCACCAACTGCAGCTGACAGATTTATTTGAATATTTTTTCCGCTTTAACACATTATTGTTTTTTCAAATTATTTTTTTTTATTTAAATTTTAAATTAGCTTATATGTTTCTATGTATATATATATATATATATATATATATACATATATATATATATATATATATATATGTGTGTACTGTGTATGTTATATATATTTCAAAAGGTAATTAATTAAGAGGTTTAACCAAATTTCATAAAAAAGTCTGTTTTAATTGGAATCGAAAATTTCAAGTGAGTTAACAACGTAATTTAAACTGTCTATACGCAGCGCATATTTCATAAAAATGTTTCGAATATCATTAAAATTCGGTAGAACACTAATAAAAGTACTCTATATATTATATTCATATAGAATAGTGCGTGACAAAATACTAGGCGGTGCAAAGTTTGAAACTCTATCTCGGTTGAAGTTTTTTTCGTATTTTTTCTCGATTTGAAAACCGTTGAAAAATTGAAAAAAAAAATACCCCTCTTATAATATTTCCCATCAGAAACCTCCAACGTGGTTTTGCTGATCAAAACAATTTTTTCGGTCGAAATTGTGTACACTCAAAAATAAAAAAAATAACAAACAACACACATCATGGTGATACCAATACATTCATCGTTTCACACGGAACCCAAAAATACATAATGCCGGCTCAAATTTATTCCACGACCGGCACCGCCAAATCACTTAATCCGTCATATGACGTGTCCGTTATTATATTTTATAAAGGTTCATACTCCCACAGCTCGGGACCGGGATCGTATCACTTTTTGACACGTTCCAATCGACCCGAATATTCACACCAGTCCCCGGGTAAACTCGCTGTTTTGTCATCATACCGGTAACGGTAGACATTTTTAAACCATTTGGGAACCCGTGGCGAGAGGATATTGACCAAATGTGCGTTTTTCGACCAGAAGCCCGGCCAAGATTAGTATTTATAAGATACTACTTTTCCTTTGAGCAGGGTAAAACTTGACGTCGATACAGCCCGCGGAGCGGTGGGAAACATGAAAAGTACGAAAATATCGAATGTAAAATAAACGAAAATATCGGTGATTAAACGCTATCCAAAGTGTTTTTTTTCTTTTTCTCTCGACAATTCCTTTTGAATGTTAAGGAATAACCATACCATAGATATTTTTTCCGTCGGTAACTAAATTATATGAACGCCTCACTTGCGGGTCCCTGCATCTAAAGATCAAAATAAATGTGCTAAACACTAGACTTCGCCTAATGCGACCAATTATAAAATAAAAAATCTCTAAAAACAACAAATGATATAGGATGAATAATACGTTTTGATAATATTAATGATTAGTAAATCAGTGCTAAAACCTAATTGGACTTACGGTATTCAAATACGGCGTTGTGCTAAGCCTCCAAAAGTATAAAACATTTATTCCTTTCAACCAATTTCCCTTTGACAAACTAATCTGCACCGTGGTAAATATCAAACAGTGCACTTGACAACGACTTAAGAATTGAAACAATCTTAGTCACAGCCAAAAATTACTATTAAAAATACCACCACATAAACAACCGCGAAAATCCACTAGTATAAATCAGTGAATCTTTACCAAACAATCTCCCTCATCGACTTAAAAGCCACTGTCGTCATGGGATCTCTTGAATCCTGACGATCAACTAACTTTGACTTTGAGGCTAAACGATTCTACACGACGCCCCCTGCATTTCTCCGAAAGTTCTTGCGATCCCTCCCACATTCTCTTCAAATGTCCATCCCTTGCTATACCAAACTCAGATTTTGGTTAAATTCTCTTAATTCCCTAAATATTTCCTTGAATCTCTCCATTCCATAATCACAAACTCCGAATCCCTTATTATATATATTAGAGGCTGGTTTCACCATTTAATAACTTATTGCATGTTAAAAAAAAAATGATTCACTACCTGTATACATTAAAATTTAAATTAATTGTCATTTACTTTTGTTTGTTGAGCTATCATAGTTGTGGTAATAGCTACAAAATATAAAAAAACTTAATTTTATCAACGCCAGACGGTTTTCAAACCGGGGGACTCGTGTACTTCCATGTTGGTTTGGTGCTTGAACGTCATCAAATTTACTTATGAATTATGGTATAAAAAAATCACGGATTATAAATATTCTATATTATTTAAAAAAAAGAAAAGAAAACACTCCAGTACATATTACGAAATAGTCTGAGTTATGATAGGCGCTGGCAGTAAATCTCGTTTTTGGGGTGAGTTATTACGCGCACCGTAATAATTTGCAATGCGATCTGCCTTTTTCGTACTCTCGATTGTGGAACACATTATCCGTATATATATAATATGAATTGCATTTGCGGGTTGTACAATAATATGTAGATTAGCACGCGTACGAAACGCACGGCACTCGAAAAGTATTATAAAATATATAGAAATGTACGGGTATATACAAATATATATGTTACATAAAATGTACACAACTAGTGTATAAAACGTTTGAATCTAGCGCAGTGTTGACTTTTCGACACGAATATATTCCGCACACCCGATCCCGCGAATCGGTGGACCGGAATGCGGTTTAAATCTGAAAAAAAAAAGAAGAAACCTATTTTCGGGAAAAACCGCTCGAACGGAATGATTATTATTATACCGATACACGGCGTTCGTGGTGCGAAGGTCATGTAGGTTGTCGACGAGGGATCGATAACGCGTATTCGTAAATTTGATTTCGAGCAACTCGCTTAAAAATTAAAATATATCATCGTAAGAACCTATGATAAGATACAGGTAAAATCGAAAAGAATAAACAACCATAAATCGCCTAAGAATCGGACACACCAGGATAACCCACGGGTTCCTTATGGCAAACGACGAATCCCCCATCTGCGAAACTTGCAATACACAGATCACAGTCAACCACATCATCACTGAATGTCACATGTACCAACAGGAGCGCACAAATCGCAATCCGACGGAAACACTCGATGAAATCCTTGGACCAAACCCCGAACAAAATACGAAAATTATCACCTTTTTAAAACTAACCAACCTTATAGATAAGATATAATTGTAACTTTAATTGTTAAGATAATGTAACCTAATGCAAACCTAAACAAATTGTTTAACTATATTTAGTATTAACTAATGGCCCATGCTGCCGTGTTATAAATAAAGATCAATCAGCTGTTTATTCTTATAATATAAACGCTAACAACACAAACATGATTTGTTTTGACTGCCGCTAGATTTTTTTGTAAGATGGATACAACGCATGTGGGTTATGGCGCACTCTTGTTCTACACATAACAAATAATTCACCCATGACATTTCAATATAGTTCTATTTATATGTTTTCTGTGTATAGAGGTAACATAACGCGTTCATAGCATACCTCGGGGTTATGCTCAATCTGGTTTGATTGTTGAGCCAGTTACAATCAACACCGTGCGGTATGTCGCATACTTTATAAAACGCGTGATATCTATACCTTCATTTACGTATATTATGTGTATAATTTTATCCAGGCGCGTATACAAGGGGGGGGTCTAGGGCTCAACCCACCTTGTATCCAGGCGCGTATACAGGGGGGGTCTAGGGATCAACCCCACTCCCCCCGAATTTTTTTAATAATGACGTTTTGATGAGAAATATGTAGTACTATAATTGAAATGGTGTAAACTTCTTGTTAGGTTAGATTATATACGAAAATGTATATATCAATATATCATGTACAAAAATGTGCAACCAAACGTCCAAAAATATTTTTTTGTGTACGAGCCTGATTGTATCATGGAACCACAAAAACGAACACAGACAGTTTTGATGCAGAATATAACAAAAAATTGATTTATGAAATATATAAGTGGTAAAATAAGAGAAGTGGTGCCTGTATTGGCATTTGACATCATATGTCTTAACGATATACAAAAAAGTTTACTTCTTATTTTGTGAAATAATGAAAAAAAAAACTGATTGGAGTGTAGATGAAGATATTCTTTTTGATGAGTATAATCATGTAGTTAATGTTATGAGCGTTCCAAAAATCTTTGGAGCCGTTTTTTTTTTTATAAATTTAAAAACCGTCACCTTATCCTAAAACATATTGTGTACCTATCATTATTATCGGCAGAAAGTAATGATCGAACATTACGGGGTCTCGCGTTGCGCGGAAAGGATGCTGTACGCCCGTACGCATGAATCTAGCACGGGTCCGCGTTTCAGCCGTGACCATAATAATGCATCGCGTTAAAATATAAATCCTGTAACCAATTACACGCTTGTTAAGAGTTAATCACCTGCGCGCGATGCACGTTTTATCATAATTTATCGCCGTCGTTTCGCTGCCTCCCCGGACTCCGGGTCACCGTGGTAACTGCTGCAGCCGTCTCTGTTCACGCAGAACACAACGTTTTTTATTATTATGCGCGACTACGATGCATGTGTGGCGATAACAACAGCGACTGCAATAATTATTATATACAACAGTACCCGATGTTGTTGCATCCGTGTGACGTTCCCGCGTCGGTCGAATCGAGACCTCGGCGTGCACCCAAGTGCATGCGAGTCACGTAGTTCTATGCTGATGCACAATGTTCCGAATCCGACGAGAAGTCTGTGAAACTTTTGCAATCGCGCTGCTATAATGTTGCGCGCACGTGGCGACGATGTAACGCAAGCTTTTCGCTCGGAATCTAAAATGTACACGTCCACGACGGTTTGTTCCGAATCGGTATCAAAAATATTATATTCCCTCTAAGTTTTGGACTAGACCGGCCGTAGTACTCGCGGTTTACTTGTGAAGGTCCAGTTTGTTTTTAATGCACCTTTACGGCGGTGACAGATTAAAATGTTTTCCGCTTTACAGAAAAACAAGACGAATCATGGCGAACGTGTTTTTACCGGTGACTATGTATTACTTGCAGTAACTTCAATCGTGTTTCATTAACTGTATCCAGCTGCTCTGTGGTGACGCTAAATCGATCAGAAAAAATTATTGGTCGCACACACATCAAAAATATATCCATGTTTTGGATATCAACAATTGTTGATGACAAACAATGATGTAAAATGTAATTAATTTACCGTAACCTAATCTAATTTAACTTGCATTGACGAAAGATACTTCAGGTTGTTAAGTGACATTAAAAAATTATAAATATACATTTTCATACAGTTTTGGAGGGAGTTGGGCTGAGCTCCTTATACCACCACCCCAAATAGTATTCCCAACTAATGAAAAGTACATACAGCGTTTCCCACCGGGATTTACACAGATAAATAACTCCCATGTTCACAGACATTATATATAAAATTCGGTTTTTTCTTTGGCAAAGGCAAGTTTGCCGACAGTAGTTTGGTAAATATAAGTGCATTATTAAAAAAGATAAAAAATTAACTTTTTATTTTATAAATTTTGGAGATAACCGTCTTATACAGCTTATTTTTCTGAAAATGTTGACAGTTCAACTCTCAATTTTCATTAACTTCTTGGTTATTATTCTTGTACTATTTACATAATTTTAAATAACGTTATTATCTCTTGGCCCAACGGATAATATATTATTATTAAAAATAACTAACTTCTGCCCACTTGTACAAGTCTATACATGATATTATAATATACGAGTATAGTACAGTGTTTTCCCGATGGAAACATTTTTCAAACCTTTTGCTTCAGTATAATTTAACGGTACACGTCACATCGTACAATTTCAGAGTCAACTTTGTATTTTTATCCCTTAATTCGACTTGGAAATAACTTTTCATTTCTATTATATTCTAAAATGGCTTTCATTTGAAAAAATTATTCGCTGCGATGGAATTTTTAAATGTTTGCATTTTTCTACACAGAGCTAGATCGACTATATTCCTTTACTAGTGATTATGTAAACATCCAATTAATTTTCCCTTCCCCCAAACTCTATAAAAACCCGTTCGTTTAAAAACAGTTTTTTCACCGTGAAACCAATTTCCAGACGAGTTTTTTTTTATTTCATCAACATTAAACGTCAGATATTAAAACTCCTAGAGTTGTCGACGAGTTAATAATATTGTACAAGAAGAAAATTGTGAAAAATGTAAATTTATCTTGCATGCAAAGTATGCACTAGGTTTTAAATAACTTAAAGTCGAATTACTTTTTCTTTTTTGTACTCTAAGAACAAAAGCGGCGAATAGACGTTATTATTCTGCAACGAGAAAAATAACAACCATGAATAATTTATTTCGTGATATTGGAAATCAAACGTTTACGTAAAGAAAATAGATTTTTTGAAATATGTAGTTCACTTACGCGCAAAAGCAAATACGAAAAAAATATCGTTCAATCATAATATTATTTGCACATACAACGCTTTGATGCATAATTAAAACGAAATCAATAAATGTAACAACACGTAACCATCATGTATCATGTGACAGCACGTAAGTAATACATAGTTAGTATTTTATCAACATAAAAATGTATTTTTTTCGAATCCACTAATAGGTAATATTATTGGAAAATGTTAACTTAAAAATTTGAAATTTTATTAGTATCACTTATCACGCTTTATAACATAATATCGACAGAATATTTATTTGTTGTTGAATTACCTTTCATAGACAAAAACAATATTTCTAGAAACGAAATCAATTCGCTGCGGTGAGTTTTGCGATAGTGTATACGCTGGAGCAGCGATTTTTAAGAATAACCAATGTTAACGACGATGTGCCAAGCGATAATAATGATAACTTGAGAATAGATTTATACGCACGCATTTGCATGTTTTTTTTTGTTAACAGTCCAAAAAGTAGCTAAAAAAACTAAAAAAGTTTGAGTTATGGCCAATATAGATACGAAGTACAACATTTTGTTTAGCGTATATTTCATTAAGTTTGTAAAGCCACAGAACACCCCTTATGTTGGCATAAAAAAAAAACTTGTTCAAAACATAAGTCATACGGTAACTTGGTCGAAAAATCCAAATTTAAGCATTTCAACGGCCAAATAAGGGTTACATAATATCGCCCCGTGCAGTAAAACGTTATATGAGGTGATCCAACCAAAATTAGTTTCACGGAACATAATTATTTGCTTTTTCGTATGATAGACCTACACGAGCGTAATGACATTATGTATACTGTAGGTTGCATGGAAAATTATGAACTGCAGTGTAGTGAATAAAATAACGTTTATGACGTGTGAAGTCTAATGAAATCGGAGTTTAATCACGGGTGAAATGGCTTTGCGAGCGTTATAATGATAATGATAGTTGTTCGGGTTGATCCGGGTCGACAGTGTGTTATCGCGATGCGAAAAAAATATAACAGCATTGAATAAAATTAAAAAAACAAATTAAAAAAATAACAAACCGTCGTTACATACACGTGTAACGGTGGTAAACGCACAGAATACTGCCGCGGTATATTAAATTTACATAATATTGTGGCTAATCACATCGTATCGTTGCGTTTAAGGTTATCTCGACAACGGGGCCGAATATATAATTATAATATAATTTACTATTTAGCGTTTTAAGTATGAAATATTTCATATGAAAAATTCGCTTTGAAATATTTCAAACTTGAAACATTCGCCCCGCACCTTGAAATGCTTAAAAATAATTTATTTTCAAAATGTTGTGTTTTTGCCATGTTTCATTAAGTCGTCGCATTATTATAATGTAATACGTTTTATTGTATACATTTTCACTTTGAAGTATACTAAGTGCACTGTAATCTACTTAAATAAAATAAACATTATTCTGTTTCAAAATATGATTTCGTTTTCCTTTGATGATTGTAAATTTTAATGATAATACTTAACTACTAATATATTAATAATGTATAAATATGTTGCACAGGCAAAAATTTGTACTTTATAAATTATTAAACAAACCATGCAGTGTTATCAATTAAAAATTTGTATTTTATTTGAAATCAAATGGTAATATACATATACATATTATACTTATATACCTTTATCAGCGCATCCGGTTATAAATACATTGAATTAGTATTAGTAATAAGTAATAATTTATAATATTAAATTCACATGAATTAAGACTCACGTATTATTCACCTATACGAAGCTGTAATAATAATATTATGTTCTAAAGTTTATTTTTTTTAATTTTCTTAGATAGGTTCATACAATAATGTTTATGTTGTTTGCATGATATATTTCGTAAATTTCTATTACATTTTCCGCTTAAGTATGTAGGCGTCTACTGTGTTTCCTACTTAGTTTCGAAATTGAAAATTCGATTTTCTATCAAACCGACGAATTTCATAAAACTCGTTTAATCGTACAATCATTACCGCGAAAAAACGTGATGCTTTATTCCTGTCGCGTCATTCCTGTGCGCGCTCGATCGTAACGGGTCAACCGATTTAGGTGCAGAGTTCTTTATCCGGTTGATGCGTGTACACGATAATATTATGATTACGATAAATCTCAGCGTCATACCGCGGTCTCCCGGCGCGTGTTTAGCGATTTTCTATTTAGGATTTTTAAGGGTTGCGACGCGTGCTTAGGGTCTCGGGTTCATACCTCGGTACACAATGTTACAATGCTACGTAAACCGTGGAGCGCGTTATTGTATCGTATTATCGTACGTGTCGCAGGCACCCGAGTATACGTTGTAGCGGATTAAAAAGCGTTTTCATTTTTCATCAGACCGTTCGCGGTGATAAACCGTTTATGATTGCGAACGGTGTCGATTTCAACGCACCCCGTACGTTAGGACCCGCTCGGAAATATGTATTTGTAAAATGTGTATATTTCAACGAACGCGAAGAAGGCCTACCGAATAAATAATGCGATAGTAACAAACCCGTTCGTCTAAAATATTTAGGAATATTGTGTTCAGCTCTGCGTCATACCGGTTACATACCTGCCCGGTGAAACGCAACGACAATAATACACGTTATAACAACGAACAGCGGTAAGAGTACGAACGAAATTTATTGACGTTTCGAACTTTAATTGCGCCACGCTCTCGGAATACGTTATAATATTGTGATTCATCGACGCATTAACGCGCGCGCGCACACGTGTGATGTGCCCACACGTGTACCGTACAGTAGCACGTGTTTTGGCTATTTAAATTTGTATATTATCGCACCGGACTCGTATACCGCGTGTTTCCGATTCGGCAAACTAAAAGTTCTCGCATAAACAATCCGATTTTCCGCGCCGTCCGTACAACTGCGGATTTCACGGTATATTAGCCGCTGCACGTGAGCTCGTGCTTCAAAGCGTGTACGATTGTGCGCGCGTACGTGGTGCGTTATCGTTTTTTTTTTCCGTTTTATTGTACAGGGTGTCCCACCGGGATTCGCACGCGAAGCGATATCTCCCGTGTTAGGGGAGAAAGTAAAATTGTGATTTTTATTTTTTCCATGAGCAATGAGCATCATCCCTATTAGCGTGGGAGGTAACGTTTGTGTGAATCCCGGAATGGCACTTTGTATACGCACACGCCACTGGTCGGAATGACTGTTGTAATAATTATAATAAAATGTAAGACCGATGAATAAGATTTATATGATAATTATAATGTAATTAGGTATAGATGAACATGCGTATTGTGTTTGAGTTCAATAGTACGGTAGCATATTGATAAACGTTATAGGAGAAGGAGCCGTTTGGTGGAGATATAAAATCCAAGTTTTGATGTAAAGAGGATGAGTAGATTTTCTAAAGAGGTGACTTGACGTTGCATTTTACGATTCACTGAACCACCAAAAAATAAGGGGTGAGTGTTATCTTGAATAGACATCGGAGTGAGTGTATATCTAGAAATATTTTGAGTGGTTCAAAATGTCATGGGGGCATATTATGGTACGTAATAATAAATTATTGTAGGATTGATAAAATTAAAACTCTATGTTTCGAGAAACATTATTATATTACAATTTATATAAAATTGTGTATGCATAAAACTCTTTTACCTCAAGACATTCTTGTGGTTTTCAAAACATTATTCAAAGATCCTTGGCTATAATTTCATATTGTCCTACCAAATTATCGTAATATAGCCAAAATGTAATATTATTCAATAACGGCTAATGATAACATTTATATTTATTTCGTACAATATGAATGTTAACATTATCCGTAACGCACTTACACATATATTTAATGATCTAATACGGTACCAAAATAAGGGTGTGTTGTAGATACGCGCTGAATTCACGTCGCAATGGCAAATCGTGCGGAGGAGCGTGCCGGGGAGTTGGTTGATTGCCGTTTTCTATTTTTCTTTCAAGTAGTTCTGATGTACAACGCATTTTGCACGATAACTGAAAGTTTACCAATCACTTAAATGTGAAACGTAACACCAGGTAGGCGCGTAAAGACAACGGCTGCTAATCCTTGGTCAGAACAATTATTGGTCGGTCACACGTTCGACGAGGCCACTTCGAAGCCCTCTCGTACGACTCACGGTATACAATGGTTCGCAGTATCGCGCTTTGGCCGGCACAATTTCGAGACGTGACGTACGGAAACCGATCACGGACGAAATGTATCCGTGGAAACTTGATTTTTTCCCTCCGGCCTCTGCACCACCCTCGCCGATCAGGACACACACGGGACGCCGAAATTCGATTTTAACCCGTCATCGGTATCGCTATATACTGTTACATGATTGGTATCGTGTTAGCGTTACGCTAACATTATCGTTTTTTCGGTTCTGTGAATTATTTATTGAACTCGGAATAGTAAAACAAAGATAAAAATATTTGTCTAGTTTTATCCTACAATAATTATATTGTTTAATAGCAAAATTAATAATATTTATTTATTAATAGCAAATTTCACTCAAATTTTTTATATATAAATAAAAAAACATAATTGTTGGTAGAAAAAAAAAGATTATATAAAAATTAAATAAATCACTTTTTTTGTAACAAAATCTATTAAAATAAAAACAATTTTAAAAATTATAACTCATCGTTCGAATTTCCCGAGTCTTCTCGGAAAAAAAATAGTTTGATCGGTGCTTTCATCACTATCACTTTCCACATTTTCAATACAAAAGTCAGAATCGGCATCGGTATTATCGGAATCAAATAACCCGTAATCATCCTCAACCCCACTTAACCACTCACACACTTTTTCACAATTTTTGTCGACTATTTAAAAGTATAGAAAAAATAATAAAATTCAAAAAATTATAACACGGTTAGCATCGTGCGAGCGCGACGCTAACATAATCGTTACTGCGTACTTTTACCAATCATAATATCCACACAAGTATGTTTTTGTAATACTTTTGTTGTTATTTTAGTTTATTATCATTTAGATAAGAGGTATACGGGGTTTCAAAACAATCTATTTTTATTTGAATGAGTGGTTCTTAAAATAAGATTAATGTTAGCGAAACGCTAACACCGATACCGATGACGGGTTGACGAGACGTGCACCGTCACAAGAAACGTCCTCGTCATACATCGGCTTACGAGGAAAATAGGCTCGGTTAACCAGCCGCGAGGGGATGGAAGAATACGCGGTACGAGCATGACGTCGGCGGCCGGGTGCGGTGATAGTTTCATTTAGAAACCTTTAATAAATCGCTGTCAGACGGATCGGGTGCGGACTCCGTGGACGAGGAAAAAAAAATACCCAGTACGAACATTGATGTAACCTTCGGCGCACGGTTTTCGTCGCTCCCGTCGTAGTTTTATTAAATTCGCATTAGCATATTAAAACCAACACGCGTACACGCATACGTTTATGTAAATATAGGCGCTCGCGGAACTACTAAAACCCCGCACGTCGCGCGCGCGCGCTTAATATTCCGTGATTTAATAAAAAAATTTAATTTGACTCGCGCGAAGAAACAAAAATATAATACGCGCCGTAATCCAATAATGCCGTACGGTAACAAAAATGTTACGACGGTGCGGCGGCGCGTACGCATGGCCTATGTATTGTAATGTTTCAAATCCTATCCGGAATCGGTATTTTCCTGGCTGGTACCGAATTGGTTCCCGAGCTCTGACCCTACATGCCGAATTGGTTCCCGTTTGAAAAAGGTTTTTTATTAAGGTAAGCTGAATTGGTTCCCGTTTGAAAAAGGTATTTTATTAAGTTGAGCTGAATTGGTTCCCGTTTATTTACGCACATTTTAATGTATAATTTTAGATGTTCGCTCTGTAATAAGTTCGTCACATTTTCTTTTTAGTGAATTTGTCAATTGTTGTCGCACAAGTTTACCATCGTCTTCACTTTCGTGGTTATGTCTTATGTGTTAATACTTCTTCACATAAACAATCTCCGTTCAATTTAACGTATGCTTTACATTTTCGTTTTGTACATAATGGATTTGTAATTGTCAATAATCAACAACGTAGTTCCCTTTTCACTAAACATAAACTCCATAATTACGAAAAATTAAAATTCAAAAATATAAATTAAAATACGAAATACAAGTTACAAATTTACACGGTGTGTTATTCAAGACTGTACAGTGCTCACCTCTCACCAACATTATTGTCATTCGTATAGGATAATATAGTCGATATACCATACAGCTATAAAAGTACATATATCTCAATCGTTATCTCAATTGATCGGGATATCACCGATAATTTGCTAAACTTCCAATACATAAATATATTACCATCTTATTGTATATTATACTATAGATTATAGAGTGTAGCCGTGTAGGTACATTTATATTTTATACTGTCTAATTTATATTTTTTTTATTTATTTAATTTTACCAAATTAAAAATTACCTGTACACAAACGGGAACCAATTCGGCTCAACCTAATAAAATAACTTTTTTAAACGGGAACCAATTCGGCCTAAATTAATAAAATACCTTTTTCACACGGGAACCAATTCGGCCAAACGGGAACCAATTCGGTTACTCCCATTTTCCTCTCCCCCTGGCACGATTCTGGTGCTGGCTTTACGTACCCACCCACACGTCTTGTTGCGATTGATTCTTTGACGGTGATCTTTTCGCAGCGAAAAATCCGTTTTGCGTCAGCCACACCACGGACACGAGCGTATTTTAATTTATAATTTTTCGCGTGCAAATCACTTGAGATCGGCGTTTCTAAGCCGTTAGATGTTTGCCGTACGGTCCTAACCATCGTGTATGTTAGTGCATTCTGTGACGATTCGGTCGACAGTTATTAGAGCATGTGAATGACGCGGCGCCCGCGTAAAAGGAAAGAAGAACACGGCTGTATCGAGACATCTAATAGGAACCGTCTACAACATCCATAAACTGAAATTTTTTATCGACATTTTCGATTTTCGTTTTTCTTGGAACTTAAAATGTTTCATTATTAACTTCAATCATTGATTTCAAAGTCAAAGAACCAGCGCGGCGCGTATCGAATGGTTCTCGAAATGTTTGAGATAATATTTTGAATTATTTCTCGAAACACTAATTACCATATCACCGTTAACGTTTTGTATCGGATAATTCACACACCGTTATTATAGTAACGGAAAACAGCTGTAGGTGCTTTGATTTTGCGATATAGCGTTAATTTTAATGCCCTGAGAGGATTTTGTCGAAAGCATGCGCGTGTGCGTGGATTGATCAACTGATTTTGTTCCGGGCTAATGATTTATTAATTAATAAATTAAACAGTTTCGAGTTTAATGTAAATATTATCATACACGTTCGATATGATATATAACGGCATGTGTTCAGAAAATATGTATCCACGACGAGTTACCTTACGCATCGTGTTTCATGTGAAGTTTAACAATCGAAAGTATTGCCGCAGGGTTCTTAGAGCGATAAACGCGAATAGTTGCAAAAATGTATTAGTTGTAATAAGCGTACATGCACATATTATTGTTTGTGTAGCGCGTATTGGTAAGCGACTGGCATATATTACGGAATAATCATCGTCTATGAGATGTTGCGAGTTGTAAATACTAAATGATTATTTATCTCGCACAAAATAAATACAATAATCTACGAACAGGTAGTAATGATATAAACACAAAAAGACGGAATAGAAAGAAAATTAAATAAATCTACCCGTACGTCGTTGGCTAACCTCATAGTTCTATTGATAGATGATATAATATATTCGACGATAATATATGATATTTTTTATCGTTGAGCTTGATCTCTGTATCGATTGCAACCGATAATTCCAATACTAGCTTCACAAACCATAGTTAACGCTTATGCGTGCGCACTACGCTGTAGCGACGACCGTTTTTCGACTGCAGCGGACAATCTTCAACAATATGTAAATTACTATACGTATCGTTTCGTCCCCTAATGTGGTCGTTGCACCGACGGACGTTGTCGGGGTAAAAAAACGGAAACTTTGAGTTCCCATTCGCATATAAGCGTGCGCCGCATTAACCGTTTGTAATGGCACCAATTGTAGTGACACGCCGGGCTTAACGACCTATACATTATATGTGTTATACATTTGAAGGACGAAACGCGGTGTCCTTACATGACTCACGTGCAGCGCAGGACTACTATAAAGTATTCGCTCTGGACGCGCCTATCGTATTTATGCTGTTTTTGCCGGACCCCGAGTTCGTCGTTACAAATACGACATTTTCACCGACCCACGCATATTTTATACTATAGATTCACTGTTGGGACACGGACGGACGTAATTTGTACATCTATTTCGTTTTAGATGTACATATTTTCAGTCTCCCAAACGTGCTTGTCTCAATGGTATTTTACCAAAACTGAATGTACAATGTACATATCAGTATGTGACCGGCAAAGTGTTGAATTTGACATTGTACGGAACACCAGAAATGAGCAGGTAAAATTTACCATTACTCGTATGAATACTGCCTATGTGGATAATCTATAGAATGTCGAACTTCACGCAGAAAGTGTATACGATTCATGTAGAAATATAGATCACTACACTAATGTACCTTAGCGAAAAGTGCATTCTCTAAATACAACAATAGTGATCAATGAATATTAACTTAATTAGCTCAAAATGTCACGCATCGACTACAGTTGACTACAGTTACATGCTGAAAAAAAAATCATCAAATAATACATATTGAAGAAAGACTATTCTTAAACTTAAATTTTTCCTATGACATATAATTGGTGTTCTATGAAATCTTAGACAATTGTATAGATTGCCTATAGGCAAAATTTTAAATATTATTACAATTTAATACATTGAATATGATATAAAGAACTCTATATATTGGATGGCTGGAATTTCTATAGAATGCCCAAGTTCGACACATTTCTGTTAATATATATACTACGATCGTAGGCGTGAGGAGACATTTTTCACAAGATGTGCAGGGTAATTTTTTTAGGCGTTCCTTGTCCCATTGCGACTCAGGAAAATAAATATGCCCTGAGTGGTATTACAATAATTAAAACTTCACTTACAATTATCATTGTTCAAACATAATAACGCTGCTAATGAAATAAAATGATTAGATGTAAATTTATTATTATCGTTTATAGTTTGTGTTTGTGTCCTGTTTGTATATTTGTCAATAACTTGAAAAAAATGTTGATTTACATGCGACTAATTTTACATAATTGATTCGTATTTTACACTAGAATATAGTAATATTATGGTACATATTCACTTAATCATATTATAATCATATATGTGAACAAAGGTTCAAAAGTTTTCCAGACTACATACCCCGTGCTCCAATGATTAAGAGTTGTGATTTACATTTTATCCAGTTCGATTTGTTGTTTATGAATATTTTCAAAAACTAAAATCGACAAAACCTAACGATTTACGAAAACGTTTCTAAAAATATGCTTGAAGTGTAACTAATCGTTTTAACATCAAAGAAGACTTTCGAAATTTAATAACAAAATGCGTGATTATGTAAATGAAATGTATTTGTCCGCGTTATTTTTTTCCCCAGGTCCCTGTGTATACGCTCATTACGATAAACACTTACTGCACACGTACTTACGAGCATAAGGATACTCTCTCGGACGGTATGTGAACGTTTCGTCCGGTTTTTATCGATTGCGCTGGTTTTTCTAGACTACCTGTAACCTATACATATTATGTGTCAATGAACTTATCTCAAAACTAAATCGATATGCACAATCGGATTGCACAAGGAAAATATTATGACGAAAATGTTGGCTGTAATATTTTCGGATATTTTATTTAAAATATAATCATGTTAATAAAAAAATAAATCTGAATCTATTATAAAGTATACGTTAATTTTATGAGTCACTATCGAAAACCGTAAAATAACCTTTTGGGAATTGCATCTTATTAAAACCGAAATACGAACGTGCATGTTACATAGAATACAATAACGTATAGAATATCGTTAATTTTTCAACTCTTCCGCTTAATTCAACTGTAAAAACGTTTTTCGTATTTCGCGATAAATTCGGCGTGATCCGTGTACAACCTTTTTCGCACCTGCATATAGTCCGAGTGAATCGATAACCTTTTCGAATCACGTGTAATATCTATTTTTTTCTCGCCCACGATTTCGCGCAACGACTGACGTACCCGTTTCACCGCGAGTGAAATTATTGTTTTTTTAAACGGAACGTGATATCGTAATAACGGCGCGCGGGAATCGGTGCGCTTTACGTGGTGGTAAAAAAAAAATAAATTAAAAAATAATAAAAATAATCACGAAAGTAAAAAAACCACGTCAATCGAAATTATGCGCGTGTGTTGTGTAAGGCAGCGGTTCTCAAACTTTTTTCATTCACGCACCCCTTGACCACTCACTACTACTTTACGGACCCCCAAATGCCAATTTGTCATATATTTTTACATAAGATATATATGAATTTACGAAATAAGTTTAATAATGACAAATTTGATTTATTTCGATCAACATGCACAATTCATTGTATATATAAAAATAAATAATAAAAAATAATAAAAAAATAATAATAAAAAATAATATTGAGTTAAAAATGTAATTTTAATGTGATCCTTGAGCTTGTTTGTTAGCACTTAACTTTTTGAAATCTGGCTCCACGGATGATAAGTAAACTCGTAGGTCTGAACTCACCAAGAGTCTATTGCGGTACTTATTTTTAAAAAATGTGTATGACGAAAAGGCTCTCTCTACTAATACAGAGCTCGTAAATGGTAGTAAAACATTGAATGCTTTGTAAGAAAGCTCAGGATATTCAGGATATAAGAACCTATTTACAACATTTACAATATTTCACTACTAGTTTTACAAGTAATTTCAAATAATTACAATAAATTTCAATTTTTCCGCCATTACGCTTTTTTTTCCGGGGACCCCCTAATGGCTACTCGCGGACCCCGGTTGAGAACCGCTGGTGTAAGGGCTTTCCTTGTAGGCACAATAATATTGACGAGACGCGCGAGCGTGAAACATTGCATAACAATAATCGTGTTATATTATTCATATCTTTTGCACGTGATATGGGTGTACAACAATAAGCTTTGGGGCAAAGCTTTTCGTGCGAAAACGCCAAACCTTTCTCAGCTGCATGCGCTTACGGCGGCACAGTAGGTACAAATTTATCATGTGTTATCGCGCGGCCGTCGAACTCGTATACACACGTACATCACATGTATAGGTGGTGGCATTCAAATCAAGTGATAAAAATCTGTGTGAACAAAAAAAACTCTGAAAGGCTCCAACACCTCAAACTATAAGTTTTCAAAAATGTTCCCCATCAGATCACTGTGCAGGAAATTTGTAATAGCCGTATTAAATGAAACGGAAGATAATATTTTTAAATATGTCGATAAGCGTAAAAACAGAGCTTATGATACCCGAGTTAACTACACAAATAAAAATATTGGTACTTCTAGATTATTTAGCTCGGTCAAATTTTACGACTTTATATTTAAAAAAATGTATCGTCTCGTAGTGTTAATAATAATTCAAAACATATAATAAATAAAAATCAGTGTTCACTGGTTGTTCGGTTAATTCTAATTTTAGGTTCTTATTATAAGTTGTAAAAATGTATTTGTATTAAAACGGTTTAAGAAAATAAATTGTAAATTTTCATTTTAAGAAATTCTAATAACTCATTTATACCACTATAAGCTTAGCTTCAAGGGTTGAATAAATTTTATATTCTTTTCCAATTAAATATTTTTATGTAATGTATGAATAAAAAAACATTTCAATAAAACAATAAGAATAAAAAGTAATATATGGTATTCGGCTAAAAGTGAACGGATGAAACATAAAAATGTTGTGGGCGTCGTGGTTGTCGTACAGGTATCTACACCCTTATATTACCCTTATATTTAATATTTAATATAAAACATTTACACGTATGTACGCTGTGATATGCATGTTCGTAATATAAGGGTGTAGATACCTGTACGACAACCACGACGCCCCCAACATTTTTGATTTACCGTTTTCAAAGTTCTAGGACAACCATCGGGGTGGGATAACGCATAAAGTTGGCACAGATTTGTGTTTTTGTCTTTTGGTTTCGTGGTGAAAGTTTGGACTTTGACTAGGTTAAAATAACAATGCAGCACTTGGCCGGGTCAACTTCGGGAGTGTATTTTCATTACTATTATTATTTTTATAAGAATACGGTGTTTTGCACTCGCATACGTCGTACTTTCTACTATCGTATGTATCGCATAAGGCCGCAGATATCAGACAGAGATATCTCTCTCGCAGTAGCATCCAGCAGATGATGATATATTTATACGTGCACGGCTGCTAAAGAAAGACCGAGAAAAAAAAAACACTAACCTATAATCTCGCGGCTTGTAAATGCTGCCAGCAAATTATATAAATGTATGCGCACCGCGGCAACGGGTGGGCAACAAAAGTGTATATAAATGCGACCGAAATAGTTCTTACCAAATTAATGTATTATTTGAGTAACCCTCGAATTATTTAAAACTATTCACCATTGAAGCACAGGGGACGTGGGTGAAGAAGAAATGTAGAAATCGGATCGTGACTTACAATTCGCGTTCGGTTTCGATTATAATATAACAGGGGAGACCAAATTGAGGCTCGTGTTATAGATACTTATCGTAAGACGTAAAACATTTTTAGAAGCAAGCTTTTTAGAAAAATAAAGTGTTTTCGATATAATACAATTAGTTTTAATTTTATAAATTTTAACGCATTTTTTAATAATGAATTTGTAAAGCCTATTATTATTATATTGCAACCATTTGCTGTATCTATATAAAATACAAATTTTACACGTACAATAATGTATGTGTTGTTACTTTTAAGCGTTCTACAGTGAAAATAATATCTATAAGTTGAATTAATGGAGATACTATTGCATATACATGTATATATATGATAATTGACAATATTCAAAACTGCTGTATCCGTTAAAATAGATTTTTGTATCGGGCATCCATTTTCAACAACATCAACTACAAAAGGATTTTCTAAAAATCTAAATGACTTAGTAAGTTTAAGCCTTTAAATCTACCCATTAAAATCAACCATGCGCTTTTACATATTTTTTTTATATTGTGCGGCTCATGACTCTTATCGCTGGCCACCCCTGCAATATAATATACGATTACAAAACGCATTGCACAGTCATCGTCGTACGTCTCGCCGAAGCTTCACACGTTACCGGGGTAACCGCGGTTACAGATGAAAAAAACAGGTGCTGTTACTACATAGAATGTGTGTATATATATATAATATCACTGAAATCGGTCGTCATCGCCTTGCCTCGGAAAAACTCACTTCTTGAGCGGTCGTTAAATTCCCCCGGTAACGACGTCCGATCCAATTATGTGCGACGCATTGTATACACAACCGAGAGCGTCACGATACAGAAACTTTATATACGAGCAACTATGTATATACGAGCACGAGGGGTATGTTTAAGAGGAGGGTAGTGGCAGGGATTATAAACATTATAATGAGCGTGTTCGTGTAGGTGTGTGTTTGTGTTTGTATACGCGTGTGTACACATCGATACACATCGGCTTGTAATTATTCCGATAAGTCATTACGTCAAAAACTAAATGACAAAAAAAAGTGGAAATACACGCGCGTACGCGCGCACAATACGTGGACGTATAATACATATTGTAGTTACATTACAAGAGCGGTATAGGTACTAAGTTGGTATGAAAAAAAAAAATTTTCCTTATAATATTTACGTTAATTAAAAAGATAAAAATGCGAAACAAAACTATGCTTTGAAACAACGGCGTGCGTGAAATTTCTTAATTTATAAAAAAGGCTGAAAGCCTACTACTACTACTACGCGATAATACGATA
Source organism: Periphyllus acericola (assembly GCA_949715065.1). Taxonomy (NCBI): domain Eukaryota; kingdom Metazoa; phylum Arthropoda; class Insecta; order Hemiptera; family Aphididae; genus Periphyllus; species Periphyllus acericola. The sequence continues at coordinate 26,083,767 of OX454271.1, read as the reverse complement.
CACTTTTTACATAAGCCACCGCCGGAGGAGAGCATTTTTATACAGAATAAAATAAATGCAAGACTACCTCGTGAAAAAGAAATGTTCTTTATTATTATACCTACTCGTAATACGTATGACGTGATGCGTGATTTGATGGTTGCTACTTAGCAATTAACATGATTGAATCGTGTTACAACGTGCACTTATATATCACGATATTATCACGATCACGTGACAATTTTAAACTGTAAAGAGTGTAAGAAAAGTCTTACTACGTTGTAATGTCGAACAGGTGTAATTTGTAAGTACACTCAAACTTGATATAATAATATTGATAATATAGTTTTGATACAATGAAGATATCATACAGATATTTACGCTGTTTACGTATTTGAGGAAGTTAAAATATGGTATTTACTAAACATACTTTCAACATTTCATTTTAGATATTCATTCATAGATACCTTACAAATATTATTTATACCATGTATCTACATATAGTAGCTATCGCCGCAAGATATTCAGTGTGTGTTATAAACTTCTAAATTTTAATATTCGAATTTAGATACGATGAGATGTAAAATCAGAAATATTTAAATAACCAAACATTGATCATTCAAATATTATGAAATAGTCAAAGTTTGAATATCCACAAATTGATGTAATCGACACATAAATTCCCTTTCAATACGTCAATATATTATACGAATTTTCTTTATGGGCAGCTGCCTAAATTGACCCTGAATAACTATACTGAAAAGGTATCGAGTCCCGTCACAAAAAATATCATGGATATTACATATTGCACAAGCCTGAAATCTGTCGAAAACGAAATATTTATTGAATCCCGTGTGCGATTCCGTCGTATACAGTTTTCACCGGATTTTTGGACTAAGAAATCCGAACATTGAATTTCGAAATTTGGAATATAAATTCCGAAATTCAGATTTTTCAGATATTTGGAGAATCCGCGCTTATGTCACTTCACTAAAGCATAACATACACATAGGCAGTACTGCGGACCTAGACCTACAGGCTTATAAATCCACGGTAAGATTCTGTACAAAGATGCCATGAAAGATTTATTGACGTACATATATAATTTACCGTACATTGCTGAGCTATAATTGTTTTTAACAATTATAAGCTCTTTGAAAATAAAAATAACTAAAATACGTGTACCGTTTGCGCGCCAAAAAGTTTTCAAGCTTTTTAAACGTCACGCAAAGTTATATTTTATTATATTGTTATTGAATACCGTTGGACGGAAAAACTAAATCAACAAATTAAAATTGAACATGGGTACAAAAGCATAGCCAGGATTTCTCTTCCAGTTGCACCGGTACGAACGGTTGTACATATTTTAATCTGATCAATAATACGACTTAACAGTAGGTACGCATCGCACAATAATGGCGTACAAGAACGCGTGCGGCTACGGCGCGAGCGAGTGATAAATTAATTATTTATAAAATAAATGTATTTTATTTTTTAACATTTTAGATAATGATTATGGACTTATAAACGTCCAAATTGCGTTGAAGTAAAAATTCTAGTGCAGTCTATCTAACGATTTTGTCACACTAGTCGTCGTCGAGTATAATGCACGCTGTACATGGATACACGGACACATCATAGATATGACTTATACATAACACAATCGAATAAAATCCACCGTTTCCTTAGCAACGGTTTGGTTGTCATAGTCAAAATCATATTATTAACCGACTCCTCCTCTGTTAAAATATTTACATGAAAAGTACCACATGATTTTACCGTGAATTCACTGTATGGCGACCGTAAATCTTTGTTATATAAGGATGCGTTGCATTTGTGATTTGTGACGCTTATAAAAAAAAAAAATTCAATTTCACTGGAATTCGCATCTTATATTTATTAGAAATATGTAAAAAAAAATGTTTATAAATAACTTGCAAGTTTTTATTATACTAAATACTTAATTACTTGAGAAGTTTGACATAATTAAATCTCGATTGTGAACAGAAAATCTACGCTTCTTATACGCGTGCGCTGTTGTCGTAGGTCGAATGATGGCTTATTCCTCTCTCTCTCCCTCTCACCACCGCGTGTATATATATATTTAATTATTCTATGCGAAATAAAATAAACTTTTTGTAAACAAAATGATTAAGTCACTGTCGTCGAATGGAATAACTCTGTTGTGCAAGTATGAGTATTTAGTTGAATAATTAATTTACCTTCTACACTGCAATAATTATATATATATATATATTAAATGTGTAGCAACAAGTAATTTTGCGCAGCGTAATTTTTTCACCACCGTTTTGTTCGGTTTTCCCGCACCCCGTAATTATTATTATTGTAACGATTACTATTATTGTTCTCGTTTCGTTTTTAATCACATACCACGCCCGGGGCTTACGTGCTCGTGCCGCGTACTGAATTTAAAATACTTTCGATTTGTATTTCGACGTTACCGTGTACGATATTTTTTCATACGCCGCGCGGCCGTGTTCCGTTTCGTAAGAATTTCCGTTAAGACTTCGTATTGCAACGTGTCGGCCTCCCAGCGACTACTTACCTATAAAAAGGATACACAAGTATAATACGCAGTCATGTGCGCATGGGGTCCGGGGTTCTTTGCGCCCGTATTACACGTACGTACACGCGTACGGGTAAACATTAATAAATAATAAAAAGCCCTTCAAAGAGTAAATCCAAATTTATGTACGGGAAAGTTTCTTCTTCTCTCTCTCCCCATCTGCGCCATCCCTCCGTCCGTCCGTCGCACTCGTACGGTGTGCATACATGTACGTGCATGAATTTAATGCATAAACCAACGTGAACCGGAGACCGCATCGTATCGGGGCGCTTGGGAAATACGTCCAGGACGTCGGCCCCGAACCGCTCCTCCTGCGACGGGAGTAGATTTGCGGACTCGCGACTCGTACACGATTGCTCGCCGTACGGATTCCATGCTCGAGGATTAGCATAAGTGAATAATATTAGAATATACGACTGTATATTAGTGATGCACAACGATATGTTCTCCATTATCGATATACGATATTATAATGATAAAAATATAATTTATAAACATTAAATAATACCAAATATGCTACATATTACCATACTGATTACTGGTACTACTTAGTAAGTAGTAGTATTTACATAATTTACTGGGAAATATTGGAATTTGAAAAAATGTTGAAATTGTAGATAGTACGAAGAAGTTTTAAAAATAAGTATGTTTTAATAATATCTATTGCTCATAATAATAATTAAAATTAAATAGTGAATAAAATACACCAAATAAATTCGAAAACCAACTGCGACGACCGACGGAAATAACGAGACCTATTGTACAAATTCTTTCATGTTCATGTTTATGATGGGGGCCTTAAGGCCTATTCACACACAGCAGTGACGTGACAGTGCCGTGACCGTGCCGTACCCGTTCCGGGATTCTACCGGCCGTGATTTCTATTCACATTGGACCGTGATTCATCCGTCGTTGAGTAGTGTGCAATGTGCATGGTATCTGCCACGACGACTTTGTTTTCGGAAAATAAACTTTTGATGATTGCTTTGATTTTGGACGAAGAGGAGGAAGAAGAAGTAGTAAAAAAAAACGGATATGGGTTCATCAGGCATGGTAGAAAAGGCCAACAGAAGGGGAATTTTCTACTCTATATAAGGAATTGATGGATGTTGTAACAATGATTTTTGAATACTTTAGAATGTCGGAAAATTCATTCAACTTACTGTTAAGCAAATTAGAAATTCATCTAAAAAAACGAGACACACACTGGAGATAAATCATACAATACGGGATATTTCCGCACTAATTCTATAAGTTTTTCGTCGTTCATTTTTACAAAAATTGAGAGAGTCAATGAATTACAACAAAAATCACGGCCGTGAAATATGAAAAATATCGTCGGCAAGTAACCGGACGAGCACGGTGCGATGACGGCGACAACACTGTTTGCGTCGGTACGGTCACGCGCCGGACATGTGTGAACATCATGCTTATCTTTCCTTTAAGAATATTATAAACTCGCCGGGGGAATCCCGGAACGGGTACGGCACGGTCACGGCACTGTCACGTCACTGCTGTATGTGAATAGGCCTTTATCGTTATAGTATTGCTTATTATTTATAATATAGTGTTTATCGTTCTTTGACATTCATTATTTGTCAAAACTGAAATAAACAGAAAATACGTCACCCGATGCCCTCACCTTACCACATTTCTCATTCTACGATATAAAGAGAATGATACACGACGACACTATACACCAGTGGCAAAGGGAATGGAGCGTAATGAGTACAAAATTAAATGAAATTAAGACTTCTGTTCAGCCGTTCCCTTCCACACCCAATACAACAAGAAAAAACGAGACGTCCATCAACCGTCTCAGAATTGGTCACACAAATATAACACACTCTCACCTTATGAGAGGGGAAGACCCACCCATATGCGCGTGCTGTGGGGTCCAAATTACTGTAAAGCACATACTTACAGAATGCCGAATCTACGACACCGCAAGGCAAAAACATCAGATCGCCGACCACCTCACAGAGATCCTGAACCCAGAGCCCGACAACATCCTCAAAATCATAAAGTTTTTAGAAGACACACTACTCATAAACAAAATATAATATAACTGTAAATATGTAATAATAATAACCTTTTAAGTAATGTAAATGTTAATGTCCAATGGCCTTGTTGCCGCGGATTATTTGTTTAATAAAAAAAAAAAAAAAAAAAAAAAAAAAAAAAAAAAAAAAAAAAAAAAAAAAAAAAAAAAAAGAAAATACGATCTTTAATGAAATGATATCGAATATCGATGTACTTTCGATGAATTAGTCAAATCGATATCATAAAATTGGTTCGATATCGACATCGTTGTGCATCACTGCTATATTATATACATCGTGTGCGCGTGTCTCTGAGCAGTGCCTATTGCGAACGGCCGCCGTTGTTTTTCCGAGTAATTTTTTTCTTTCGCGAACGCCTACTATATTCGGACTTTACGACTTGAGCGCACGTACACTCGAACCGCACCGGACGCGACCACGGGCCGCTGGAGATCGGTCGGAACAACAAAAAATCGACAATCCTAGGTGACCGGGAAATGCCAAGACCGCCCGCGCGTCGACCGCAGCGGTCGTCTGCACTACACGCGGACGACCGACCGGTTGAATGACGTTTTTATTTTTGTCGCGAGACGGCGACGTCACGACTATTTTGTTTTTTCTTACGGGCCCTGCGTTATAATCGTGCGCGACGGACCGTATGATCGCCGTCGGAATCAGACGAATGTCCACGGATTATGTTTATTTGAACACGGTCCGTCCAAAGGCCTAGGAGAAAAATTCACGTAATAGTGTGTCATCTCGCGTACTCGACCAAAAATACATTTAGTGTTAGATAAATCTATTTATGGACAACCCCAGCGTTTCCTCGGTTTTCGTAGACGCGGCCGTGCGAACGTTTGTGTTTCGCACGGTACGTACGAACGTTCAACGGCACGGTCAAACGACGTGACACGGGGGGTCATACGCGGTGTGGCGCTTTTCGGGGGTGATCATTGGCACCCCTATTTTTTTTTTCCACGTCCCGTGCGTTTACCAACAAATTTGCCATGGCCATGCTCCGATGGCCTTCGAAATCGGTTTTTTCCCGTTTGTACAGTGAAAGCTAGTAATATACCTATTCACATTACAATATAACGATTTGATTTGGTGAAATTATTCAATGCGAAATAATCGTTGAACCCGTAAATAACGTACCACTGGATGAAATGTAATGATACACTATGTCGCATAAAAACTACTTGGAAAAACAAATCGGTCCATTTAAATGTGGGCAGCCCTGTCACAAAACTGAAAATGCCCGATGCTATATGATAGCATTATAATACTGCATGCATGTAAACGAAATCCCGGTAAAAGGGGTAAATGATCGAGAGTAACCAATGGGAGGGAGATACGCAAGAGGACTAGGTCCACCGAACTTTCAAAGCTATTGAAAAGCAGTCCCTTAAACATTTATCTGAAAAGTTCTTGAGTAATCTCGAAAATTCATATTATGTTAATGCAACTCTTAAAATGACATTATAGTATATCTATAATTAAGTACTGTATATTTGTACAGTATATGTCAAACAGTATTCAGAAAATTACTTTGCTACCTGTGAGGAAAGTTTTTACTTGCTTCAAGTAAAAATGAAAATGTATTATATTAATCTATGTCTATAAAAAAAATGTATCATTATAAAATTATATTAGCTTATTATTGCCTAATTATGATTACCAATAACAATTTTTTTCGCAGTAACTAATTATAAGCTACAGTTGAAAATTATATTACAAATTGTACGTATTACAATTTATAAGTGAATTTTCGGAATTTTTTTTAAATAAAAGTAATTTCGCTATAATGTAATTAATTTTAGTTAAATAATTACAAATTATTTCAAAAGTATCTATGCAAATACCAAATGCAAATGTAATAATGATTCGATTGCAGCAGTCGAATTATACCTAGTAATATTGAAAAGTGCTCAACCCTGGCACAACACTTGTGCGATGTTACATACTAACGTAGTACTTCGCCTTCTCCTTCTACGCGCAACGGTACTTAGGCTTACTCGTATGAGTAGAACATTTGTTCCACGAAAATCACATTCATAGGTAAAATGGTTGGAGCCAACACGCGGTTACACGAAATCGAACTGTCATTTTGGCATTCAATAATTTCATAATATTCATTTCAAGTTTTGACCTGGCCGATTAAAAAATATACAAATAACATTAATAATATACTGTGTGTCACGTGTAAAATGGATAAATACAAAATTTTTTTGACATATGCGCGTGTTTGGCGGTTAATCCTGTTTCGCTTCTGCGCACGCACAAATTGTTATTATTCGGGGTTTGATAAGTTCCCGCACGAAACGTATCAGGTAAACACAAAAACAAAAAAAAAATTACCATACCAACATATATATAAGTTGTCAGTCTTAAGTCTGAATAAAGTGGTATGGAACTTCGTATTTTTTATAACTTTTATTCGTATGAGAATTAACATAATGTATAAGATTTATTATAAATCTTTTTAGTTTCGGATCTTATACGAACCGGTGTATTTTATTTTTATGTCAGAACTTACGTATTCATACTGATGGGTGATTTTGATTAACCTGTTGTATCTCGTGTGGAAACTTGCACTTACCTTATTATTTTACGGCATCGAAATACTTTTGCGCGAATTACCTTTTTATATAAAATAAATAATAAAAACAATCTGCTTGGGGAGTTCCTTATATGGGGCGTCACAATTTTTTTGAAAATAGTTTTAAAAAACTTTAATGTGCTATACAGTCATGAGCGAGCAGTGCATTGGCAAAATGGACAGAATTAATAAAAAACAAACATGAATTTTTTTATTAAATAATATTTGAAATCTATAAAATTAAAATATCAAAGTAAAATCGATTATTAATTTGAAATGTTTTTTTTTCTTCATCACTCCATATTCTATTTGATAATCAGAATCATTATTTGTCGGTCCCAAAATAATCTTATGTAAGCGGCGTGTTCACTGTATATTCGTACGATACTCATGAACCGTTGAGTTTTTGTTTTTGCATCTAACAGTGGGGCTACATCACACTTATTATAATGACATTATACAAGCATCAAAGATAATTATATTAAATTGAATCGATTTTTAATATCTACGTAAAGTTCCTTAGAAAATGCATTCCCTCTTTACGGTAGTTTTATTAAACAAAAATCTTTACTGAATTTGTACTATTACATAGGATCTATTATATTTCGTATCAGCGATTCGTCCACGTCCAACGGTAGGTATCCGTAACACTACCGAAAACACGTTTAAACATAATGTTTTATTAAACGATGTTCACATTTTCCTCCGCACTCCCTTAAATCGACTCGCCCCGTATCAGTTATTTCGGACGATGTCGTTGATGTATACTATTACTGTTAATAACGCGGTCGTAATAAAATAAAAACACCCGAGCATCGTTTATCATAAGCTGTTGCGGCTGAGGTTATGGACTTTTAAACTCTAACGCTACGGCTTGAGGCAACACGCGTTTTGATCGTCGGAAAAAATGTTTTTTTTTTTTTTTGAATGAACATGTGAGACTATAATTTGAACAATATTGTAGAACATATAATGGAATAGACACTCAATTGCAGCTGATCGAATAGTTTACATTTTTCTGGAGGATCGACATGATGATATGCATCGAATGCTTTGGAGGCTCGACATAATGTTGTAGGCTTGTAGCCCTATAAAACAACGTTCAAGAGACCAGCCGATTTCAACTATATTACCACGGGAAAAATCAAAAAACGATAAAACTGCATTTTATATGTTAACAAAGGACTTTAATTCGCTTTCGCTTCTATCATGTCCTATGACCATATTGAACGCGCCACTGTTTTCGACTTTTCAAGCATACATTATCAGTGAACGCACGTGCACACGCCCACGAGTATTTAATTGGAAATAATTTAAAATCCAAATATCCAAACCCCCCCCCCCCCGCAATCCACTGCTAACCGGCTTTTATTTATTTAGGTTCTCGTTTCCGACTGCGTTACACGCGCACACGCACAGTAGTTACGCGAGTTTAATTGGTTCGTCCGAAAAATATTGTTTCACATAGGTAATAACTAAAAATTATATAATATGAACTTCGCCAACCCTCCGCGCGAAATCAATTTTTCGAATTAATTCAACTACGTGCCATCCGCTGTATAACAAACTGCGTTCGTGTATCGGAAAAAAAATAATTGGTCTTTAAAATACTCCTACGCCTGGATTATGATTATTATTTTTTATTTTTGTTACGAAAAAGCGCGGGGATCGATTATGTCATCTATCCGCCACATCGTATCCACACCGGTCCGAGTTCACGAATGACGGATGTGTGATTGTTTTCGATTTAAACGCGACACGGTATACTGTAAATCACGGTACTCCAACGGTTTTGTGCTGCTGTCGGGTGACAAGATTCACCCCTCGCTGAAAATCCATCAGGATTTGGTGGGAAACGAGTGTTCTCATATGTTACAATACGCTATGCTTGATTTTTATAAGCTACAAACCTACTATATAACTTCACGTCTCGGTCGAATATTGATTCATTGTCGTTTTCTCTTATCGTTTTTCGTGACGCACTATCGAACTCCAGTGGTTAAGATGGGGAAAGGGAGTATAGCTCGATATTTTCTTTTAATTTTCAAAAAGTTTAAAGAGAATCTAACACACACACACACACAAAACTAGCACAAAAAAGGCTCGTACTTTGAACCTGGAATTCCTGGGTAGGGGTAAGCGCCATTTCCAGAGCACCAACACAATAAAAAATTCATGAAAAGTATTTATTTATTATTTGCTTCACAACCCCTGAAAACCAGCCACAAACCAGCACATACCTAGTTCGTAAAATGTCTCTTGATTTAAACCGGAATTCTTAGGCGGGGGTACAGGGGAAACTTGTATCTATCTAAATAAATAATTTCCATCGGAACGGATGACGATACGGCAGGACACGGTACATAATTTTTACGGAAAACATTTAATATTTTTTTACATCAATATGGGGCTTAACATATTTATATTTAGCTGTGCACAAAAGTATTGTTTATTTTTAATTTCACGAAAAAGATTTATTGTTATAATTTATTTGATCAACGTGTTTGCATACTATCATTTTATTTAATTGTTTTAATATTAGTTTTGTTAAATTAAAAAAAAAAAAAAAACGGATGGAGGTGGATAAAAACGTAGGTCGCGAAAAGGGACAAGCACCATAGCGGTGGGAGCGTACGATTCGAATAATTTTAGGCAACGAAAATCTTTTCAATCGAACAGAGCACAGTACTTCTTCTTTTTCTAATTAGATGTCAGCGAAAACTACGCAATACTGTACACCGGAAATAAAAAAAAAAAATGACATTTCGGCTGTGGCACTTACAGCACGCGCGGTCCGTTATCAACGCGCGTTGGGATGTTCCATCATAAAAACTTTTTAACCTTTCACGCGTTGCCCCGGAAAAGGGTTTGCGAAAGAACAAAACCACGTAAAATACAACGTCTACCTCGCACCAGCGCGGAATAGCAAATTGTGGTCCGATTTTATTTATGGCATATTTTACCTATGCCGTGCATACCAGCGCCATAAACCCGCGGAGGGTTAACTACGTGTGTATAAAAATTGATCGTCCCGATTTTAACTCTCCTCGACGATTTTTTACGCGCGAAACGTCTTTAGGGTGACGGCGCGCGGGTCGGTAAATGTTCGTCATACGAAACACATATTACGCCAGCCTTATAATAATATTGTATCGTCCGAGCGCGCGCCGTGTGTACGGAGTGATTCGCGAATGACCGCGTGCACGACGAACGGTGTCGTGTCGAAGCTGTGATCTTGGGGCAGTCGCCCCTGGGAAAAAAGTTGAGTGTTGGTTGTTGGTACGGACCTATGAATAATATTTTGTGTACGACACGTTAATATTAGATGTAAAAACTAGGTCGGGTATCAGTTGCTCAGTTGTAACGAACTAATATTAAATGTAAAACGGTAAGACAACATATTTTTAAGGGCAAGTTTGGTAGTGGGTACCAAAAATGTTAGTTTGCTTCTTGCAAATAATCCTATCGCCACGTCACTGACCACAAGCAGGGCCTCAGCTAGGGGGGGGCTAGGGGTGTCTTTTACCCTGGGCGGCAAATTTTTAGGGGCGGCAAAATATAAAAACATTTGACGTTGAAATGTCACGGTCAATATACGCGCATACCACCAACTTATTTATATCGCGATAACTCGTAACATTACAATTAATATTTGTCACTGTAATTCATTTATTCTGTGGTATAGGTCAGCGGTTCTCAACCTTTTTGTAGTGGCGACCTAAGATATTTTCCAAATTTTTCATGCGACATTTTTATAATTAATGTTTCATAGAGGAATAAAAAATAACTATTGGGTACTCTTAGTTTAATAATTTTTTTTACTCATATAACTTACGCTAATAACACATAAGTATTTTGTTGCAAAAGGAACTAATTTCTTTAATGCTTCTTCGTAAAAATTAAGATACTCATTTCTTAAAGATATCCAAAAATATTATGATATCATGGTGATCCAATAATAATAGTGTGATCCAAGCCTTAGTACCAATTATCAATATTGTGAATGACTCGTAATGGTTACTCTTAGAAGAATTTACGAAAACTGTTTCATTTATTATTTATAAGACTCAAAAATAAAATAAAAATATCAACGTTTTAAATTTTAGCCGACCCATTAAAAATTATTGGCGACCCACAGTTGGGTCGCGACCCTAAGGTTGAGAATCGCTGGTATAGGTAATATAATGTTATCGGTAGTCTTGCAACTATCGTCGTATTCCGGGAAAAATTTAAAACTAAAATAAATATTAAATGTTTTAGAACTTTTCTCAAACTTATATTGTAATAACAGCACTGAAATTTATTTGTAAATAATTGTGGCTGAGTGATGGAAAGAAGGGCGGCAAAATTAGAGCTTGCCCCTCCTAGAATAATGTGTGGCTGCGGCCCTGACCACGAGTCATGACTTTATCGTTATCGCGCCGCGCGTTGTTCGTAGGATTTCCGGCGGACTACGGATGCGTTATTCGATCGACTTTTATGCGCTATCGCGGGCGAACGAGTTAATTTAGAATATACAAACGATTTCGGACAGGCGAATCGATCGAGTTTCCTAGCGCTGCGCGCACGAACTCTACGTGATTATTATTATTATTACGATTGCGTAGTCGGGACGAGGATGAGTGCCGCGAGACCGACCGTAGGATAATAATTCTCATGCGCGTCGGTCGCAATTATGTAAACTTGAATTTTGACGCGCGAGATTACCATATATTTTCTCAAATCTCCGACTGCGGTTCGTGGTCGTAGGGTTATTGAAAAGCACACAACGCATTTGGAAAACGAGTAAAAAAAAGAAATAAACATGATTCGAGAAAAACAAGATAAAGTTTGCTATTATAACGAATTAAAATATTATTTTCGTTCATATTTCACGTTTTTGTTATTTAAATATACCTATATATTCGGCGTAGCCATAATGTTATGCGCGTGCAGTCCATCACAGATAATTATTGAAGTGCTTACTTAACATAACAGCTGCAGCACATGTGCCCTGGTTGTTTCATTTGAATTATGTCGTATTGGATATTTTTTTATATCATTCGATTTATTCGCTCGGTTTCGATAAAAAAAAATTGTTCTAAAAATACGGTTTTCGATTGTTCCAAAAATGTTTAGAGATAAGTTAAGTCGGTAAATAAAAACAATTTCATCGACTTATATCGGTTCTATGGACATTAAATTATGTTATGTATCTATCTATGTGTACTGTATTAAAATCTAAAATCAAAACTTTTTTGTAGAATATATTAAGTATGCATAAAATGAGTGTTATTAAAATCAAGAAACATGCACTTTTCCCCAAAACTGATGAAAATTGACGAAAAATGCAAAATTTTCATTTTTTTAACTCACCATTGTATAGCTCTTAACTCTAACCTAATCTACTATAAATCGAGAGTGCGTAGAATAATATGCAATACCAAATTCGATACGAACCATCATGAAACAGTCCTCGAAAACGACAACGTAACGGGAGTAATTTTATACCGTCCTTGTACCGAGTAAATTCTTCGCGAGACGATAAATAATAACATTTCAGGCTGTTTATCTTGTCGAGGCATATTTTTGGAATTAAATCAAAACATGACATTGGGAAGTTAATCTAAAAATCAACATCAAGAAACTAATAAATTTGCGGCAGTGGATATTTCAAATGTTCCTTGGTATTATTTTATCTCGGTGCTTACTTAATTTTTAACGTAAGTATGTACCGCATCGTATAAATTACAATTTGCAACGGTATATTTTATTATTTACGTTCGTGTTCAACGTGATGTGTTATGTATTAACGTGAGTTTATTTCTTTCTCCAACGTATGTATACCCATGTTATATATTTACTGTTTTAAATTTTTTAATTTATTGCAATCGCTGCCGCGCAGTAATAATTTAAAAATCGAAATACATACGTTTTAGATAGTCGCGTTATATAATCGTTTAGCGTTTGCATGAATTACAGTTAAATATTATGTATTTGTTTTAAAAATATGGTGGTATTTCGCGTGTACAAATAAATTATAAATTTATTGTTATTGCGTTGTTTTCTGATCAGATCCATTATGGTTTTGGAACTTGAACATTTTACAAAAGTAATTAGACCGTAAAATAATTAACACGAAGATAACACCCCCACTCATTCCGTAACCTGATAAAATTGAATTTTTGAAATAATTTACCGAGTCAACCGCGAAAACGGAACCATTGCACACGTCCAATTTGTCCAATTCACTTGCACTAGTTTATTGCGTAATTGTTTTCGAAATTGGAAAAAAATTAACGAGCACGTCAAACTTTTTTGTAGTAAGGGCCTCTCAATTTAAAATTAAATTGATAAGGCCTCCTAAAGTCAAACGACGAGCAACTCGTGGACCGCGGTACAAATACACAAAATAACCAGAAGGGACACTTTTTTCATAATATAACACGGGTTCTCATTTGGAACCGATTTGCCACGCCTGTTGACGCATCAGTGTTGCCAGTTTATAGATAGTTCTCATTTTCTGTTTTTCTATCTACACTTCTAGCTACACTGTTCACGTATAGTTGATCACGTTTGAATTTTTAATTATGTGAAAATGTCTGGCTGCACTAACATGCCAGAATTGTTCACAGATTTTCGAGTTCTCATTGAGTGTCCCTTCTGGTTGTTCTGTGGTACAAATCTGGATCGCGTCTGGTAGACAAATAGACCGTCAACAACTCTTACTACGGTACACTAATTTATTTGCTCAAATGGTTTTTGTTGAACTGTTATTTTATAAAAAAAAATAAAAAAATATTGTTTTCCTATTTATTGCATTAATTTGCTAAGTTAATTCTTTGCTCGGTTAATTTTGATTGATATTATTATTTTCTTGAAATATTTTAGAATTGCCTATGGGAAATAGTATATAATAAAATAAAAACATTTTTTTTTTCTCTGGACCTCGTTTGTTTATTAATTTAATCTTTCAGATTCCATATAGAAATTACTTACTTGTCTTAGGTGCAGACGTTTCCTCTCCCCCCCAGTAAAATTCGTTACAATTATCGGTAAAGAATTGTTTTCCTTAACCACGAGGACTAAGACTAAACTATTTCACATCAAATATTTAAATATTTCACGGTCACCTACACCACTCCTTCCGTAACGTATGAACGGCCCCTCGTGGCCTACGGTTTAGGAAGCACCGGCGAAGCAGTTACATAGAAATATTTCTTTATAATATGCACTTAAACCACACGCAGTATAACACGTACCTACTTTCCAAGGCAAGAACAATTTTCCATTCTAAGTCGTTACAGTATGTACTGCAGTGGCAGATCAACGAACGAAAAATACACGTATACCCGTAAAACTGTCCACCGACGCGCTGAAAAATAATATGATTCGACTGATATGCAATGCCCAAGCCGCAAGCAGCAGTGCAATACGGTAAAAAGTACTTACAACGCATTTTCACGGACAAAAAATTAAATAAAAAATCTTAGTCGCATTTTCCTTTGAAAACCGTCTTCGTCGTCGTCAAGATTTAATAACGGAAGAAATTCGGTTAGTAACGTTAACCGACGGCCAACGAGCGACTCGATTAGGATAACTATTGGACTTGACAAGTCGTAAATTTCGAACGTTGAACTCGCGCGGCCCGTCCGGATGTATTTAAGCTTCGATCGTTCTCGTTAAACAACAAGTTACACTCGAACATTTCACTGGCGAACGTTTAGAGAACTGTTTGTAATTTTATAGCGACAAAGTTTAAACGTGTGCGCGTGCGCACACGAAACATGTGTTTTTAATGTATTCGAATAATTAGTTTGAGGCGTAAGTGACGGTGAGCTAGTACAGAAAATATGATGATATTTCATTAGAAAAAAAAACCCAAGTTAAACAAAAGCTAGAAACGGCTTCGAGAAACAGTAAATAATATCGTTTTACCCTGGCATCCTTTTCCCTTTCACGTGCAACGTTCGATTGACTCGGCGGCTGAAATAATGGGTCGGTTACGGAGGGTTTCGTGATTTACCCGAAATTTACCCTAGTAATACGTACATCGTTTGGTCGATAAATTACCTAATTACCTAGTTTTACCTTTGAGTTATGTGAAACGAATTATGCACCGTTTGGAAAGAAACTTTCTAAGTTTATTGTAATAAAAATATAAACTTTGAAAATCCTGGCCCTACGTATCAGATAATAACTCTAGACGAGTGATGAACGCATCACCTTGTTAAGACGTAGGCACCTTTTATACTAGCACCAGATCAGTTAAAAAACGAGTCTTAGGATGAAAGCCAGTGGACGAGGACGATTCTAACAAAAAATCCGTACTCACGTCGCACCTACTATTATGATCGCGGCCCGGAGCAGAGAACGAGACCGGAAAAAAAGCGAATAGCATAAACTCTCGTCTGTACCGTTTCGAGCTCCGGCAACAGCCTCAGCAGGTATATGCGTATAATAATATACACTCACACCAAGCCGTGCGTATGGTGTACAAGAGCGTATTGATTTTAACCGAATAACGCATAGATAGCGAGCGGTGGTGTCGGTCGTGGAAAACTATACGTGCACCGAATCCGTTTTCGTGGTTGCTGCGGCGGCGGCGGATCGGACCGGACCGGAAATCGAAAAAGCCGTTTCGTAAAAAGTGGCAAGGAAACGAGGAGTTGAAAAAAAATGCGGAAGACAAAAAAAAAAAACAGAACAAATCTTTTCCCAACACTACCGCACACACTCGCCACCGGAGGGCTCACCCGTGTCCGCGAGAAACGCACGCAGTTCTTGTACGTACACGTCATCGATTTTAAGAACGCAGCGCGCGCGTGTATGCGAACGAACAGTGAAATGTAATTTTACGCACAGACATACAGGGTGTCCCAAAGAGATTTACCCAGATGGAGAAATTCCCGTGTTAATAAAGATAATCAAATAATGTTTTTTTTTTATGAGCATACCTGGAAAAAGCCAATGTTTTAAAATATACATAACGATATACATAATACTTTTTACGGCCGATAAAATTATATATATAGACCGGACTTAGCGGTTGAGTCACAGGCACATACACAGGAGGAAAAAGAGTTAGACCCTTCTTCGAAATTATCTGTACCTACCTAAAATTTGGAATCAAATCATTTGTAAGTGAAACATAAATATAAAATAGTCTTCATTTAAAAGAAAATTAAAAAAAACAGGTGAGAATCCTTAAGATACGGGGATGGATAAATGATACTGCTGTATTCGTCTAAGAAATAAATACCTTGTTTCAGTCTCATAATAAAACAAGGTTTTCCGTTTAAAGTGTACAAAAATGCTTTGAATATTATTAATTATCATCAAAGGTTCAAAATGTTGGTGAAGAGAATGATATTTTTTTGGATAACCTCCCTCCCACTTACCACCTAAACAGAAAATTATATCTATACGTCGAGGAGGAAACGGGCTACAGTTAACCCGCGATACGACGAAAATAATATAAGATATACAGTGGAGCACCGTGTACACCGGATACATCCCTGCAGACGTCATCTCTTACACATCTCACCGGATATAGAAACGAAATGAAAAAAAGAACCAACTACTCTATACCGCTGATTCTACGTGCTATTTTGACTGCATCAGCATCGCATCCTCAGCCACACTCATCGTTCACCATCCGCATGATAGGTGTTAGATTAGGACTCTTTCGTAGTTCAGAAACGCGTCTACGGTCCAGTAGATAATATAGGAAAAATAATAAAAACATATTGGCGATCGCACAGAAATCAAAAATGAGTTAAACACGTGGGAACCTATAAGGAACGTCGAAAACGCGCAGAGTTTATTGGTGATCGGCCACCCAACTCGCCACGACTCTCGTCCGACGGTAACGATCAAAAAATTACAACGTATACCGCCACAGCTACACACTATAAAATAATATATCTGTCACGTAAATATCATATTTTTTTTTTACAATTTTACATTATTTTTATTTTATTGCACAAAGGTTTTGAAAGTAAACTAGAAATAAAACCTTATTTAAAAATGTATTTTTTTTTTTCAATCAACCCCCCCTTAGCAAAGTTTGTGGCGACGTAAACGAGTTTATTGTGTACAACATAACATAGCTATTTACAATACTCGACAATATTTGAAATACTTATCGCCTGTTCATCGAATGAAGTTCAAGCGACATTATAGTGATAATTAAGTGTTCAGGTGAACACTAAAACCTATTTATATAGTATTTAAAATATTTAATAATCATAGCATAATACTCACAACGATATTTCGAGTAACAGACGGCTTACAATTGTTTTTTTTTTATTATGATTCTTATAATGATTATTCGTATTAAAATTATAAAAAAATACATTTTTTTTTTTTGGACCTTTATAGTTCACAAACCTTTTTCCTGTCCATCGGGTTCTCGTAATTCGCATGCATGCCCTATTTTCCCGTTGATCGTCTATGTTTTTTCGACGATAGATTTACCAGTTTGAAAATCACCAGTCACACGTTAACACTAATTACGATTTTAACACGTACATGTACATAATATATTACATCCGTTCTTCGTGCATACAATTACGACATTGTACGGCGCATGACGCGCGCGTATAATACGTTGACGGGTGATATTCACCTGTTTCGGATTTCACGAGTTTTGCGCCTTGTGCGCACACGTCAAAAACTGTGCCTGATGTACAGCACGATCGGGGTGCGGTTTTCTACGGAAAAAACGCATTTTTCGCGACCCCTAACCCACCCCTGACAGACCCCACTACCGTGGCCTGTAGCCACGTAGCCGTTCGATTGTGCGCCGAGCGGACGGACGGACGACGACGGCGAGGAGTTTATTTTTCGGCTAGGACATGTCCGCGCATATATTTACGACTCAGAAAGCCGCTGTATACAAACAAATTTACTCGTACACGTGATATTTATTATGTTCACGCGTATATATTATATATATATATATATATACATGTGTGTACGCGCACTATACGCGATGTCATTTGCCCGCGAAAAAAAAAAAAATGCTCGTAAATCATTTGTTCGGCGAGCGAGTGTGAGGTACTCGTGCGTCCGTGAGTGTGCGTGTGCGTGTGAGTGTGCGAGTACGTGTGCTTGTGCAAGTATGAGTGTATGCGTGTGTGCGTGTGTGTGTGAGTATACTATTATGTACCGGAACGGGAGAGAGAGCGAAAAAAAGGTCCGAAATATAATCGTTTAGAGTAAAAAGAAGAAAAAACTGCGGCGGTAAACCGTAAAAACGCGTGTACTCGTATATAGCCGCCGAATACTACATTGAGACGGGGCTACTGGGAAGGGTAGAAAATGTTAATAATAAGACTGTCACTGTGATGGAAATCAAAACGTTTTCGACGGGTGTATTTTCGTTTTCTTTTAATTTGTTCGCGAAACACTAATAATAATAATAATCATAATATAAACAAAAAAATAAAACAAATAAAACGGAAAAAAATATGCGTAGGTAACGTGGATTTATCGCGTTAAAATATTGAACATTATTATGCTGTATAATAAGACGCGCTCGTTGAAAACATTTTCAACACGACTATGTGCGTTATATCATATATGTACCACTGTGGTCCGAGGCCGTGCATCGTCAAACTAATAATATTTATTTAATAATAAAGTAATAATAATAAAATGTTTAACACGGATTCTTCTTTTTCTCTTCCCCTCCCCCTGGAAATACGTCAAAAATATTCTCTGCCAAATGTCTTATTCAAGATACACTGTGACTAAAATAATAATTTTCAAACGGTACGTCAACAACTGGTACAACCTTAGTATTAAACATGTCAACAGTTTGCAACTTTGAAAATACACAGGGAGATTTTTTAACAATACCTACCTTCTTTTTTAGCTGTGAAATTGCCTAAATTTTGATTTTTTTATGTCAAATAACCCTGAAAGCTAAGTTTCCATTCTTTTTTCTATCATCCCACCTTAAGGGTGTCCCATGGCGACACAAATTTTTATTTTTCAAATAGAAATACCCTTTTTTCACTGCGATCTTTCATCATGGGCAAGACACACTGAAGGTGGTAAGAAAAAAAAGGTATAGAAAACACGGGTTTGATGGTAACTTCGTAATAATAAAAAATCAAATTTTAATAATTTTTATGGCTAAAAAGGGGATGAGTACACCAGAAAAATCACCCCTTACATTCATATATAAATTATAAGCTCATTTCCCTACAAACGGAATACTGTTCTACACAATTATAATGAAATTAGAAAAATAGACAATCAACCGATGTTAGTTGCCAGTTAGAAATAAATAACACCCGATGAATTCACATTTAAAACATTACCGAGGCTTTTAAGCTAATTGTTATTTATATAGTACCTTACTCAATTCATACCGTGATATTTTTCATCGTTTTTGTAGAGATTTTTATTAAGATTTTTATTTGTTTGTTACAATTTTGTTTGTTTTAACTACGAATAACAATGTGAATTAAGGATAAATATATATATGTGTTAACAAAATAATGAATACTTGTCGCAAGAGCGGAGTAAGTGATATAAAATACAAGTATTATCGTGTTAGCTAATATAAATTCGTCGCTTTATCAAAAGAAAATCAAAATTTGTACCGATAGAACTTTTGTGATAAAATGTATATAAACCGTTGTGAAAAAGATTGTCATTAGAAGTTTTAATTAAGATTAAATTTTAATCTAAAAAAAGGTCAAACAACAAACTTTATGGTTGAAATGTAATCGATGATAAAATCTTTTGATACTGTAAATATGTCAAAGTTTTGAAATTCTAAAAATTCTAAAATGCCAATTATATGTTGTGCGTCTCTTAGGACTTAGAGAACGATTAAGAATTAAAAATTCTAAAGACATTCTAATAAAATCGTGGTGTGCGTAATTAGTACAAGGCTATTTATCCAAAATGTATAAGAAGAAGTACAGCTATTAAATAAAGTTGTAAAGTCAATTTATTCGATCTAAAATGTGCCAGAAGAAGTACACGAATAAAATGTTTTTAAAAAAAAAAAAAAATATTATTTTAAAACAATTACAGACGTTTCTTTGCTTGGGCCCAAAATCTAAAATTCAATTTAAGTCTTGTCGGTTTGTTTACGATTGCTTTTTAATTATTTTTCTCGGGAATACAGATATTACTCAAGCTTTTTTTCTAATTTTAAAAAAGAATAGTGTTTTTATTTTGAACAATGGAATTTCAACTATAAGTCTGATTTTCGATATGTGTGCAATTGTGCATACTTTATTACTATTAAATCCAAAATTTTAATTCTATCAAGTTGACGAACGAATTAGATACGAAATTAAGTACCTATAATATACTAAAAGTATTAAATTTATGTGATTCAAACATCAAATGAAACAATTTCGTAAATATTGCAGTATTTTATGATTATTATTATTAGGCATGATATACTTTATAGACTTTAGAGTGATGATAAATCGTTCCATTATTATAGAGCTCTGTAGAGATTGGTTTTCAATAAAAAATCTAGATATATAATGCTAAGATATGAAACGTTATAACTGTGAGCGTTCATAAAACGAGTAAACGAGTAATTATTTTCAAACCGTAGTGGATATAAGAAGGCGAGTACATAATAATAACCTAAGGCATTGACTATGGTTTATAGTTAATACACATTTTCCAACTTTCAATTACATTTTATCGGGTTTTCCACAAGTCCACTCTACTAATAATGAATAAATATTTATTATACCGGCCTCACTCATTGAAATCTAAAATCCTTAAATATTTGATTGTTCTATACATTTCTGTGTCGGGGATCAAAAAAATGTATAACTTTGCTTAATAATAAGTTTTTATTGAATGGTGATGAATAATGAATTTTTTAATAATGGAGAATACACTTTAATCGTGATTAAATTATTATTTCTCACTGGGTATTCCAATAGATATTCATTCTCTTTGAAACGCATTTCGATCACTTAAATTTATTAAATATTTTAAGTCAGTTGAAAGTAAATTTTAAAAATGAAATCAAAACTATATATAAATTAGTATTTAAAATATATAAATATTATAAATATAAAATGAATGATTACTTAAATATTTGCAATAATTTCATGTTTTTAATGGTTCATATAGTCAAAAAAAAAATACACTAATAATTTATAATCATACGATCATATACAAATTTTTTTAACGAAAATCAGTCTCGAATGTAAATACTACATCATTATTTGTGGTCTCTGCATTGACCTACGTTTGTTGAAAATTACTTCTGGAATCTTCAATATTTGTTTTTGATGTCTACGTACACGTACACATTGTGAATTCTAATATACTAAAACCACTCAATATGCACTCGACAATCGAATAAACATGACGTATTTTTTAATCGGTTTTGGATCGATGGCTAGGAGACGTATTATACTTATGCAGGGTCGCGTTAAAATTCTCCCTCTTGCGCAACTAGTGTTCGGAATATAATTTATGTTGAAATTATGAAATATCTTTTCGGGAAGGACGAGTGTGTGTGTATGTGAAGTATCATACATTTTAGAATAAAGTGTCTTAATTTGAAAAGGTTTAACGGACGTGGCTGATTAAATTTCAGACAAATTTATGATGTCTAAGCGACAATATAATAAGTTTTGCGACAATATAAAAATGCATACTTTTATGAAAATCTGATTTTTGTTTTTAGTTAAACATGGAAAAAACCAAACAGTTTCTGGAAAATTAGTGTGAAATTTAATAAATGTATGTTGTACCGATACTGGATTCAGCAACCAGTGGTTCTTAAGTAGTAACCGTGTTGTTGGTGACACTAGATCGCATATTACCATGATGTGTATAGACCATAAATGTCTTACGTCTCATACCGATTCCTTTCGGATTTATTTGCAAAACAAACACTCCGAAATGAGCAAAAGAGTATCACAGATATTGCTTCCTTTTTTTAAACTTCATACATGGAGTGAATCAAAATTTTCAACATTAGAAATAAAAGAAAACTAAAAAAAGTCTATAGTGAATAAGTTTATTTGCCAGTCACAAGTATCACACCGATTCACTTTTATAAACTATATTCATTTTATTTATTTTAAACTATTTAAATTTAAATTATGTTTATTTATAATTTTGGTTTTTATTTTATAAAATGATTAAATGTAAATGATGTAATTCATAAAGATTGTTAAATTTTCAAATATCCATTAATTGCTTAAAAAGGTCGAGAACCATTGCAATCGACGATACATTGATTTTGAACGAATATCGTAACCATAAAATTGAGTACAACCTACGAAGTAAAAATGGAAATATGATGAAAAGGATAATAAATGCACGAGCCAATCGGTATTGGTACTGGTGTAAGTGATGAGCGGGAATAACCCGTGTCGATAAATGAACAGTTCGCTGTGGAGGGAAGAGGAAACAGGTTACCAGAGACGCACAATATCCTGGCAACCCTAGGTCGAAATGATCGCCGGTCCTTTACCACGGTTTCGAAATTCGGGACTCCTAAGTTTTGGACCCGGAAAAATCATAAACGTTTCTTTACGACGGCGCGTACTACTGCGTGTGTAGGTAACTTAAAAACAATTATCCTAGATCGAAATATCAGATATTTTTTTGCCACGAACCGGTAGAACTATATAAAAAAAAAAAACGAGTATTCTCGACTTGGGGCTGCCAGGGATAGCCACACGTTTCGGGCGACCGTTGGGAGTTATAGTAAGTAGCACGTTTTCGGCGGGTACAGCGAGTGAGCCGATAGTCGTCGTCGTCGGGTTGACCGATCCTTAATAATCACTCGCGCGCGCTCTGTCTTTTTCGCGGGTGACGTCACGCGGTCGGGCGGCGGAGCTTTGGTCTATATAACGCGCGACGCGCGCAACGCGGTTCATCCGTCGCCGCCGCCGCCGCCACCGCCGCCGCGCCACCACCGGTGCTAGTGTGTACGTGTGCGCGTGTTCGCGTGCGTGTGAGCGCGTGTTTTCGCGTATTTCCGCGCCGGTGTGAGAGCGGTATTTTTTTTTTTTTACCCGACGGCGCTTGCGTGTGTGCGTGTCGCGCCGTGTAGTGTCGTCGCCGAGCGTGTGCGTGTGCGCGGACGCGGCGGTCGTGCGCGTGCGCGAGAATCGGTGCGTTTGTGCGAACCGACTGTGCCGGCGAATCGCGCTCGGTCCGCAATAACCGTCGTCGTCGCGCGGCAGTAGAGAGGCCGCCGGTGCACTTCGCTCGGTGTAGTACGCGTCGTCGCGCGGTGTGGTGGTGCGACAGTCCGTCCGTCCGTCCGTCCGTCCGTTCGTCCGCGTCGGGTTCGGGTGCAAAGAGAGAGAGAGAGAGCGAGCGAGAGTCTCGTCCGTCCGTCCGTCCGTCGTCTGTCCGTCGCGTGTTTGCGGTGCGCGCGCGAGTCGCGCACTTGCCGCGAGGGTTGAAACGGCCGCGCGGGTTCGAACGTAACCGCCACGACCGAGACGAGAAGTGAGCGGCGATATTCACCACCGATAAACGTGCGTTTAACCATTATCGTCGTCGGTAACGACACCGTGATGTCTGGTTAACCGGCACCCCGCGGCGAGTACTCGCGCACTATAGGTAAATACTTGAACGATAACTAAACCGCGATAGTGTTCGAATGCCCCGGTCTAACGGTAACAACTAGGGCCAGGGACTTATAGGAGTTTGCATATTTTTCAATAATCGTTGAAAACATAGCTAAGTCATACAGGAATTTGTTTCATTAATAGGAGTTTTGGGCAATCATTTTTATTTTGCATATTTTGCATATTTAACATATTTTACACATCAAATACAATATTTAATATGAATATTCTATAAATTGAAAATAAAAAAAGATTAAAATTATTAAATAATTCATCTACCTATGATTTTTAAATTATTAATTCATAAACAGAATCAGTTCATTTTTTTATTTGTTTTTGTTTTGTTTAAAGGCAAACTTAAAAAAAGAAGAAATGAAAATAATAACTAATAAACAATAATAAAACAATTTGTAATTTTTTGTTTTTTAATGAAAATTAAATATTTTTAAGAGCATATTTAAGCATTTTTGCATATTTTCAGAGCATATATGATAATTTTTAAGGGCATTAATTCATGTAAATTTTAAGGTTTTTTAGAGCATGAAGTCCCTAGCCCTAGTAATAACGTATGGTGATGACGACGTACGGCGTTGTCCGTCCCCATATGAGCCCCGCGGACGGACACGGTTTATCGCTATTTGTCATTGCCGGACAAGGACCACCACCAGCAATTCACTTTTCCGGGTTTGGGGGGGGGGGCGAGGGTTACGGTTTATAACACGATATAGTGTTTAGAACGTCGAGTCGCCGAACGACACGTACTTTTTTTTCCGCCTAAAACGCGACCACGTTTTTTCGACGCTGCGATGTAAAATTATAATTTGCGATTTTCAAGATCGCGTTCACACACATCTGTCCTTGGTAACGACGTCGTTGTTTACGTAGTATCACCGTTACGGTATGTGTACGGTTTAATATCGAACATGAGGTGTGTGTGTACGACGGGTAATGTTAATAATCATTTATTGGACATCAAATAGTACGTTGAAGTATGATAACAATTTAATATTTATATATAAAAAATGTACGACTTGTAATGGCTCCAACTCACCACTGAGGATAACATTTTATTGGTGACATCGGGGTTACAGTAAAAATTAACGATTAGAAGCAATTAAGATGATTTAAATTTAAAATTACAAATAAGACAGTATACACGAAGAAATTTAAAAGTGACAAGCATAGAACATTAGTGGTTACATAGTAGTAATTTGTTTATTTAATAACCATAATTTTATAATATATATTTGATGCATTAAATAGATTAAGTAGACTCACGTCAATACGGTGTATTATACAAGCTAAACAATGTTATAACGTTTTAAAATTATTCGCGGAATAAAACGTGTATGGGTATTTCGAAGAAAAAAAAGGCATTTCGTCGGCGAAATGCGTGTTCGCGTCCGGTAACGACATATATATAACGACGTATAGTTACTATATGTATACTAATATTAATGTGCATTATATTGTAATTACATCGCTGCGTTACGTGTATAGCCATGTACTATATTATGCGATGGCTAGGGGAGCTTATGAGCTTTTAAAATATTTTCCGAAGCCCTTCCGAAACTATTTACTTACGCGTAAAAACGTTTCCTCCGATACCTACAAATACGAGTAATGTATATTTTTTACAATCAAACTTAGCTTACGAAAACAGTGCTAAAATAAAACACGGTTCATATGGAAAATGCTTAGCTCATAATATTAGGGCCCGGACTTGAATGCGCTGAAAATCATTAAAAAATAACCAAAAAAGCGGGCGTGCATTTACTGATACCAAAACTTGTTTGCGCATGGATTATTTATAGTGCTACTCGTTTTCGTGCAGATTATTTCTAGTGCAACCACTCGTTTGCACTCACATTTCCCTTCCCACTTGTACACACTTCGGAATGTCGGTGAACATTTTAACTTCACTGGTGTGGTTAATATTTGTTTTTGGTTTACTATATTATGTTCAAAAATATATATATAATTAATTAATACGGTAAAAAGGAGGTAGGTGGTTCTTTGATTTTTTCATTTATTTATATTTATTTTAATTTACTTCAATCGTTTACCTTGGAAGCTGTTACCCGTTTGTTCCAAGTAATTATCTATGTCATTTTCGGTATATGAATAACTTTGTCCTTACATTTTTCATGTACTCAATTGTTTGTGACATTTTTTTCCGCTGATAGTTATTAACATTAGTTTTTATTGATATTAATTTAAGTTTAGTTTTTGTGTGAATGTTTAAAATAACATCAGTAACTTGGAACACATGTGAACAAGGGCTATATAAAATACTATTAAAATATGCCTATGGAAAGCTTCAGCTGCTCCGTTCGTTGATCTTAGTTGATTATCTGGTTTTCTTGCATACAAGGATGGGTCGATGTTTGAATTAGGTAATAAATATAATGTAAAAATATCGTCAAAGAAATATAATCCGTCAGGTGGAGCATCATGTAAACCTATAGCATATCATTGTGTTCACGAGTAATATTTTATAATGTTTTGTGCGCAATCGATAGGTTCCTTCTATAATACATTGTGCACAAACAAGTGGTTCCTTTTACAATAATTTGTGCGCAAACAAGTTCCATGTTTTAACTGAAAAATTATAAAATATGCGCAAACTAGTTGTAACCCAAGAAAGTCCTTAATATGTTAAACAACGCATTTAAACTCATCCATGTGGTTAAAAATTACCTATAAGTTTTATACTATTCAATGGATTGTTTGTATTACATAGCTCGTTTATGTATAACAAAAAAAAAACCGAAATTTTAAAAATTTGACTTGATGCGGCTACGATGCTGTTGACTGCTAAAATCTTCTGTAGATAATAATATATATTTATATAAATATTAGTTAATTTTAAATGATTCAGCCATGAAAACTTAAAATATGCATTGAAACTAACAGAACGACCGAAAAATTGAAACCCGAGCACTAGCACTTATGAGGTTATAACTAATATCGATATAATATATTTATAGCGGAAATGTTAATAAACGGAAAAAAAATTGTAGAAATTGATACGTAGATCAGAAGTCAATGGGTGAACGTGAAGCTATCGAGTGTTATTTTCTTCGGAAATTACTCGGGACACTACAGATCCGCTACACAGTTTGAAAACCCCGATGTAGGTAACTCGAATGAATGCTTGAGACGCGGCGAGAACCATAATTGTGCGGGCAGATATTACCGCTGGAAAGCGATACGGAACATAAGATTTCGATGGAAAGTGTTGTACCACTGTAGCCCCGTTCAGAAATCATTTGGTGAACACAAACGGGTTGTTTTCGAACCCAAAGTTATAATTTTGCAGGATACGCGCGATCTGCGCAGCAAAGGACCCGAAAGCCCGATGCCGCTGCGGTCTCCTGCTCGCGTGCACGACGATTAGGTTTCAACAACAATAATTGGCGTGTGACACAATACGTCGCAGTACGCGCTCGGTGCATTCCAAACGGCCCCGGTGCAGTGTGCTCCACCGTTTTTCTTTCAATTCTTTCGCCGCGCCGGAATCGATAGCTTTCCGAACGCGCACATGATCGAAACCTGCGCCTCACCGCCGCCGCCGCCGCCGCCGCCGCCGACGCTTTGGACAACCTCCAAAAAGCGTTCCCTGATCTCCGCTGACACATATCCCTTTGTAATTCTACACACATTACGCGTACGTGCGTGCATTTACGACCGCGTCCACGAGGTAACGTCCAAACATTACACGATATAACGTAGATGAAACCGCGATGGCCTCCTTAGACATTAGTCTATTTGATCGTTATGCGTGCGCGTGCGTCCAATGCGATTGGAACGATATGGTGGTGGAGGGGGACACTTTTTAAACGTTTTTTTACCAGTCGTATATTCGGTGTTTTCCCCCACCTCCCCCCTCATACAGAAGGGTCATCTTTCTACCGTCCCGACGATGTAACGGTCAGGCGATCATTTTCGGTACACTGATACTCGACGTTGTGCGGGGACATAAGGGTACGTGAACACACACGCACGTAAGAGCGAACCTGTATGGAACGCTACGAGCTATTTTTGCCTCGCCACAAACAAGTCGTCGGTTTGTGTATGTATTCTACTCGTGTACAGATTTTCGGATGTATACGTATTCGACGGTAAAATGTATGTCGCGTCATACTTTTTCTGAACATCATTTTCGTTCTCGTTCTCCTTTTCCCTCCCTCTCCCGCACCCACCTATTGCAAAAATTCGACGCTAACCATGCCCTTTTTCGCCGTGGCAGCGCGTCAGCACACGTATGTGATATGTATACCTACACTCGACGGGATCCAATATATAATCAAAGCGTGTTATACTTACTATATAAACGTACACGCTATTATAATAATACACACGGGATCGCAGCGAATACGTACACTATTGAAGTTTTCAATCGACCGCGGGTTTGCTCAGCCGATATTATATTGCTTTTTACAAATGTACAGTCGCACAAACGGACGTTAATAATATAATACGACGTGTTCGTGGGGGGTGACTAGCGAGTTTTGTATAGACATTTTACGCGCAAAAATATAAAAGAGTTAATTTGAACTTCGAGGTTTCAAAATATAAAAACTACAAGTTTTTTTTACCCTATTATTATGCCTTTCATAATAATAGTTATTACGGCTTAAATCAGTCCGATGTTTTTTTAAAAATGCAAAAACCATGAACGTCTATTATTTTTCAACGATATTAATATATTATATGTTTACAACTATATTATAATAGTTGGAAAAAATAACAACGTATCAAAATAAAATGAATATAGGGCGATATTTTTCATCGGTTAAACATTTTCATCTTCATTATATATTACACTCTTGTGCCACTAATAACGTCAAAATCGGTTAAATTGGATTTCAATATTTTTATTGTATTGAAAATATTTGAAATATTTTTTACAAATAAAAAGTAATTAAAATAAACAAACGTGAGTATTGAATAATAAACGAAAAAAAAATTAGTTTAATAATATGAATATGAACATTTAAGACGATTTTTCCTCGAGTTTTGGTGAAAATTAAAACGTTTAGTCTTAATTCTAATTCACAAGTTTCTTTTTACACTCCTTTTTAATCATCGATCTGTCTGGAACAGTCAAATTTTAAATGGTCGGTCGACGGTATTATGACATGTCAATTGGCTGGGTAATTGAGAGTTTGCCAACCATAGAGTTTTAATACACTTTTTTTTTTTCGTGTACACAAACACGTATAATTTAACTGAAATGTTATAACACGAACATCAGAATATCCTTCAGAACAACAATGTATTTTGCGCTCATAATACACCACAGTGCACTTCAAAAACCTAATAATAAAATGAAAAAAATTATTGTTTTGGCTGATTCCGTGCCACTCGTGGTTTGTACTCTGCACATTGGTAAATCAATATATATATATATATATATATATATATATATATATATATATATATATAAGGCCACCTAAATAATTTACTATGTGCACGTTCTATGTATAAAAGCAGCATAAAAAAAACTCCGTTAAATAACCACGCGGAAGTTAAAAAGCTCGTACTAAAGTAGTAAAATATATAGGTATGCAGTTAGTGTAACGTTACATGGTTATGAAGCTACCCCTCCCACAGCCTGGTTCCATTCGTTTCAAACCAATGCCAATGTTTGGAAAATTAATTGCAAATTGGTATTTGCGAATCACTTATGGAAAATAGATTTTAAAATAAAAATTTTAATTTAAACAATATTTATAATTTAAATTTGAATTTAAATTGATGCGATGCAGTGTTTGACTGCACTCGTTATACAGATATAATAATTATTATTTACATCAATTGTATTATAGCCTATAAAGATTAAGTTGTGGTTGGACTTTGGAACCTGTAGTGTTCAAAACATAAATCAGGGTTCCTCCTCACACAATAATTAAACAGCAGTAAATCATCAATATATAATTTTTTATTAGTTGTGGTTTAAAATTGACATTCCTGGATTTCATGGGACTCTATAGTCATTTTTTTTTCTTAGTTATTTAAGAGATCCCCGTACAAAAAAATTTGAGAACCGCTGACATAAGGTATTACAAAGTACAACACGTTTTCGATAAGATACAACCAATTAGTGATTAGTTCGTAAATACGTCATAATACCTTACGGGCTATGAAAACATAATAATTATAAAATAAATGATTCAAATAACTCACAGTTTCCACGGATAGATCGAAAAATCATATCATCTTGTGCAGGCAGCAGCTAGGACTCACCAGGCTGCAGGTGCTGCCTCTCATATCCCTTATTTGTAGCATCACTCTTGCGCCCGCAGTAGGTCAAAAGCGTTATTGTTTTATTAATATTTGATAGCTAGCATAATAATATAGCATTATTGTTTTTATATTTTATGAAAATGCGTCCGACATCGATTTTACTGCGCACCTTATCTTCAAAACGGCCCATTTTCAGTAGGCCCAGTGGGAAGAGGGGTTAATACGGTCCCGGACTGCTCACGTGGCCGACACACGGCGCAGTTTACACCCTTTTATACTATACAAAATGACGAGTAATACTTGGAACGGCACGAAAAGGTCGACGGAAAACGCAAGCCGTATATCGGCAGCACTCGAAAAATAGTCTACAACCGTTTAAACGTCGTCGGTCGGCTACACACGCGCGCTTGCCTATACGTTGTAGCGCGGTGTGCAGAACATGTAGGCCGTTTGATAGACAAGCAGGGGTCACGCCAGCCAGAAATAATTAAACGCTCGTGTGTACGTCAAAAAACCCTTTTATTTATATTTTTTTAATTAACGAAAAAAGAGTAAACATACACTTGGAAATGTTCTATTTTTTCGTAACGAGTGTACGCATGCGATGTATTTATTTGACCCATGAATGATAAGATATTTGTATCCACCCGAGCAAATAGTTGAGCTAAGATCAGTATTTATTTTAAGGGGGTCGTGAAGAGACTGACTATTATAATTGTTGACCTGTTGCTAGAGGGAAGTGACGCTCAAATCATTGAATAACCTTTGGCTTATGTTGGGAAGATGAGGTGGTCTCGGTTAACGCTTCACCGAGGAATTATATTACCGTGTCTACCATCACCGATCGCATTAATGTAATTTAAAAATTATCTGTGATATTATAATACGTATCAGGTGATGCTTAATCGACTCGACCAGAAAATTATCTGCGCTCCGCACGGGAGGGTAGGGATTGTAGATTTCAACGTAGGCGGGTCCCTGGCAAGCAAAATCGATAAATACACTTGTACCGTGCGTAGGGTGCAGAAGTGCATCGCCTGATGCACGGCGCGTAATGTGCAAAGGAATTTATTTATTTATATTTTACTGACTATACATAAATGGGAAGGTGTTCTTATTCCATAGACAATGGCTACGATTAAAATGATTACAAGTTAAAAAAAAAGGTTAAATAATCTTATCCTAGAAATTAAGGTACAAAAGTAGTGTAGTGAAACTAGGGATCTGCATTGACGTTATACATCAATCACCTAATGTGGTCATTGCGTATACAGTAGGTGGATGAATGGGGAACATAATAGGGGATTGAAGATCTTGTAAAAGACTGAGAAACCTTAAAATAAAGCAGCGAGAGAAGATAAGTACATTTAAAAACAGAGCGTAACTGTGAGGTGCACAAGGTATTTTCAACAAGTGATTCGCGAATCTTAAAACCTATATGCGCTGGAGTCTTGAACCTTTTCGAATCGTCGACCATCATCAGCACATCAACAGTACGGGGATCCTAGACCATCGCATAGTATTCAAGGACTGGACGTGCCCTCGCGCAGAAAAAAAGACTTAATATTATTCCAACAGTAATATCACATATTTCATTCGTAATTGAAGGGTGGAACGAGTGCAGGTTATCCTCACGACGACGGATAACTTTCATCGAGGTCGGCGCTTGTCAAAACATTGAGAACTCAATCCGTGGGTCGTAAAACGAACGTCACGTGGTACGTGGCCGTGTTCTCAGAGGGACGACATTAGAAAGCGTAGGACATTACGTGCGACGATGTATAAAAATAATATAACGCACATCATGCGAGGACGCGCCGGGACGAAAAATAAGTTTATCACAACCACTACTGCGCGCAGTGAATCTGCACCCCGTGCGTGTAATATTATAATAATGCGTCACGAAACGACCGGAGTGTACATAATTAAAAACTTACGAGAAAATAAACTTTACGGATTTGTACGAGTATAGCACAATTACGAGGCGGAGTATAATAATAACCGGCCCACCCGTCGTCATCACACGATTTGTTACATGATATTATGTATACCTATAAGTGCGCGCATCGGCGTGATCCAATTTTTTTTCTTCTCCGCACGTCCGTTAAACACGAGCGAACAAGTTGAATGTTTTAGTAAAATATATGCGTAGGTGCTGCATTCTGTTCGTGGGCAATCGAGATGTGCCTCTATACACCTATATACTTTCTGATTTTTTAACCTCACCCCTTTTTTGGCTGTACAATTGCTTCAATTTGGTTTTTTTTTTGATATTCAAAATATCATAGAACTTAAATGTTTTCATTAATTTTTTTTACTCGCCAACTTAATGGTGTCTTGCGGTTGTGCAAAATATGTTTAGTCAAATGTGAAATTCGTATTTTTACGCAAAATATTATTCAGTAATCGTACCTAGTCCCAATTCGGACCTATACTTTCGGAATTATTCAAACTTTAAATTGCGTAGGAAAAGTGTAAGATTCGCGTAACTTCGAATCAATATCATTTAGCGATGATCACATGTAAAGACAAATTAAATGGTAACATTAGATATCACAAGAGTAATACTTAAATTGTAATAATTCAAAATCAAACTCCTTCGAGTTTTGATATCGATACATGAAAATTCACAGGAAAACGCCCTCAATAAAATACTGCGGTGAAAAAAAGCCGTCGTTTTCTAATTGAAAAATAAAAGTTTACAATATCGTCATTAGACGACGCGCGTTAAAGGGACGCGACAAAAAAAGTAATGGAAAACATAGCTTGTATGATAACTTGAACATTAGAAAGAAAAAAAAAATCCAAATCTAAGCAGTTTTTCGACCAAAGAGCGGGTGAGCGTGGTTCAAAAATCACTCTGTATATAACAGCTGCCGTCATACGTTATAAAACGACCGCAGGGCCGTTCAAAACTTTTAACGAGCATATATTTCGCACAATACTTCGGGTAGCGATAATGGTAATAGCAATAACAATAATTTATCCTTCTTCAAACCGAACGACACACCGAGCAGCTTATGTATAAAACATGCATTACAATAGCCACGCGCGTTCGTACAACCTGTACACCTACTGATACGCCTTCAACGGCGGCGACGGGCGGGCACCGCGAGCGCGCGCGCGAAACTCCCATTAGGAAACAATCCGACTCGGTGCGGGGACAAAACTTTTCTCCGTGGTACGCGATCCCCCAAACGACCTTTGCAATAACGCTGGCCGCCGTATTATTGCTCGCGCGTATAACGTAAAGTTATTCGCTCGCCGCGGCCGAATGACCGAAAAACGTAAAACGTGGCGCCGATATAAAATATCGTAGACCCAGTCGTTTGCAGCAAATGTTCCTCGAACGGTATTACTGTCCGCAACGTTCGTGCGCGGCAACGGTAATTGTTGAGGCTTAGCCCGTGGTTTAGAAAAAACGATTTCCTATTGTTTTGACGGTTTCGACGGTAAAAAATGTCTACGCCTTAGAGGCTTAGGCCTTAGGGGAGCCATAAAAAGATTGTACATTAAAGTAATGGTGGTCCAGTGGGTCACATTACGAAAAAAGTCTGAGAAGCAAAGGGCTTAAGCGTGGAAATCACCCGGAACGACGAGTGCAAACACATTGAAAATAAAAAGGAGGTTACGTCTGGCTCTCAGCACTTCTGTTATCGGACTAAAATTTAACGTCAAGGTCAACGGATCAAGGACCGTCCCGATTTCGCAAAAAATTGATAGAAAGTTCAGCCGCAAGATTTTGAAACAACAAATTATTAGTTTTGAAAAAGAGGTTCTGTACGTAGCAATTTTACAAAATCGCACAAATTATAAATCGAAGTAAAGCTGTTTATTAATTTTAAATGTTTTTTCATTTATTTCCCCGCCGTAAAGTGCTACATTCGGTTATAAGACTCACTTTGTGTTGATCTCAACAGTTTCAAATCAGCGGCGTCCACTGTACCATATCTCTAAAATCGATATTGTACTGAAGCTAGGTCGCTGTACGCAAAAGTTTATGTCACACAGCGCATAATTTACATTGTATTATTATAAAGTTGTTAAACTGTCGCGTACGAAATGTTTTCTTAAACAGCTAGGACTTATCGGCGATTACGTGCAGCGTGGGAGTGTTTGTGCAACCACCCCGGACCGAAGCTCGACAAGAGACACAATATAATTTATTCGAAAAACACACGTCCAACCAAATCGTCGCGCTGCAGGGATGACGCAAAGACATTTGTCAACATACTTCTCTTGCGCCTCTCTGTGACCACGGTCGTGCGACACAATAATGATGCTCGTCGGCCATTCGTTCTCGCGGAATACATCCGACAACAATTATCTCGTAATAATATTCGTATGACGTGTGGGCCCGACCAGTTTGCCCGTGGTATTAAAAGCATGCTAGCCGAGAGATGAAAAGGAAATGCGTATAAAGAAAATAAAATACGCACATTTAACCACGTCACGAATTGCTTTTCCGCCTACGTCATATTAAATAATATCGGGTCTTCGCTTTTCTTTGCTGAATAATGCCGAACGATTTACCCCATCCCTTCTGGCTTCCCATATACATCATCCTAAGCCGATTTGTAAAAAACGGACGACCACAAACAAAAACACAAACACACACATACACATAAACACGCTCATACACTACGTCCCACACAGTGGTAACGAAATATTCCATAAATACGCATAGGTACCTGCGCAGACACACAGAGATCACGGTTCGCGGTGCTCACTTTAAATACATACACGGTTTAAAGATGTATGCTTGTCGTACCCCACAAGAAAAGAAAATGGTCGAAACGGTTTTCTATTTTATTCCAATCGATATTTACCCTCCCCCAACCTCTCTTGTTTCCATAGGAATTGGAAACTTGTGGAAAAACGAAAATTATTAAACGCAATAACTATAATAATATGTTAACTTCATAATAATATGTTACCATGGTCACGTGCGAGCTGCGTAATACGTAATACGACTGTATTGTTGGTCATGGCGATGCGGTATCATATTCATTTTATACCATGTAGACCAGCGATTCTCAAACCGAGAGTAATCTAATGGGTCTGCGGACACATCTGACTTAAATCGAATTTAGATATACTCGTAAGGTTGAAACGTGTATAATTTATACGGACCGTACATTATTCAACATTATTTAGTGTGCCGTTCCGTCGGAAAATAACTTAGTCCTTATAATTTACCGTATTGATAGTGTTCATAAACACGTACGTATTACAATGGAATACTGCTTTCCAAACAAATAAATTAAACAGCGATAAATTATCAATGGCTAAATGCTTATGAGTTGTGGTTTATAATTGACATTCCTGGATTTCGGGACTCTATGGGCGTTTTTTTAAGTAGTTTAAGGAATCAGCGAACAAAAATGTGAGAACCACTGTTAAATTATAGACGATCGAAAATGAACATTTACCCAACGTATACGTATTCGTTAAATTTTACAAGGGACGAGACTCTGTGATAATTATCAATGATTTAATACTTTTGATTCTTAATACGTAAAAGTAAATATTATACGTCGTATTCCGGGGGTACACGATACACGTATTATTCATAATGTTGTATGCTCAGAAACTATAAATTTGTGGGCACACCGTCATTTAAACGAGCATCGGCCGTCCGTACCTTTCGGATCATCACACATACAAGTGCGATGTACTCGTATACAGTATACACGTATAACGATGTAAAATGTTGTTTCGGTCGTATTTGGACGTATGAAAGAAAAACCGAAATGTGTGTCCGCATCCCGAACTGAAGACGTACAATTTTCCAGATATTTGTCGAGCAACTTATTTCGTGTTATCCTTTCTACAAAACGAACCGATGGGGCCGCGTATTTATTACGGAAATCAGTAGACGCAAACTGTTCGCGAACTTCTCGAACATACCGTCGCACATATTTACAGAGCTTATGTAGCTCGTGTTTCAAAAGTTTTCAATTTTCCATTACGCTACATCAAAGGCAAATGATAATAATATTTGTTTACGCAAATCTTAACGGTAACGATTCGATGTCTGCGAACATATACGCGCGTACGCCGTACATTTTATTACTATGGTGCATAGTCGCACTGCACATCACGCGAAACCGTGATGGACGCGTACCGTAAGCACATTGAAATGCGCGTGCCTACACCTGAACGTATTAGCCGTAATTTGGCTTTTTAGAAAGCTTATTAATTCGTAATACCGTCACTGCGCACAACGGGGCCCGCGTAAATGTGTACACGTAATACATAATACATGTACAGGTACGAGGCGCGATAAATAATTAATACGTTATTCCGAACTAGGTTTGTACAGTTATACGTACACAATAAGTGTGCCGTACCATAAATGCATTTATGTTTTAGCTTATACGAGGGGAAGCCGACATTTTGGGGGGACTGAGCCACACGAAGCGAGTGAAATTAGTCGTGGACGACGTGAATTTTGAAAATTTTCAAATACTTCACTAACAACAGTATGCAGTGGATAAAATTGTGCATTTTTATTTTATAACAAAACATTTTATTCGTTATAACATGGATAAAAATGCATTATTTAAGTAACGCAGCGAAAACGTTGATATTTCGTTTGTAACAAAATGTATGAAAGGATACAAGTGAAGTGGGCTTCGGGTTTATACATTTGGATAGCCAAACAAGTGTACGATATTTGTATTATTATTTTTCACTATACTGTACCTTTGTGTGATTTTGGCGGTGAAATGGATTTGTCGACAGTCGACCGCGTCAAAGGTGACCCGTAACGTCAAGTTTACAAGACAATGGCCGCCGAATAAAGAACCGGGTGGTGTGTAGGTATATGTGTGTGTGGTGTGTGCACTGAGTTAATAAGTTTTCATCGAAAAAGTTTCTTTGAGGCACTAAAGATAAACTAAATCGTTGTACAACGTGCGCGTGCCGAGAGTGAGTAAAACATAATAATTGTAATGTAATCCGTGTAGAGAAGGAGAGGGAGGGACAAAGTCCAAATGATTAAATTACAAAAAATTAGCCAATTTCCTCGGAGAAACGAAAAGGAAAGAACACGACTTAATGCGACAATCTTATAACCCGCGTGTTTTCACGTCGTCATCTTTTAAACGGTCCGATGCAGTCGTACGTCGTCACTCGGGGCAATCTAGCTGCTCGGTCCCGTTCGGTATAATTCCCCCGTGGTAATCAGCCGAGATTTATACATGCGCCAAACATGCTAATACGCGACGAGCTACAACCGATTAAATTACAATATTACAATAAGCATAACAATAAAACTTCACTTCCAAACTCAGCGGTTTGTGAGGACTCCGGCCGTGTAAGCGCAACAGCCCAACGTCGGCGGGGCGTATACTAAAGCGGCAGGATTTCTATGCATCGAAACCTACCATATATGAAAATATTTATAAATTTAAGCGCTAAAATGTTCAAATGTGCACGAAAAAGAGCAATCGTCAAAAATCTTCAAAAAAAACCGTTTATTCACAATATTTAACAAAATAATAAATAACAAATTATGGAATACATACTAAATTACCTATACCATAAATACTTTTTTTAACATTATTGAATCGTTTCTGAAAGTTTTTTTTATCAGTTTTATACTGAAAGAAAAAAATAGGAATCAATTTATACAAATAATGTAATCTAAAGGAAATTATTCTTTGCCTAAATTTTAATTGCATTTGTTGACAGTCATGTTACCTGTGTTTTC
This sequence comes from Periphyllus acericola, assembly GCA_949715065.1. NCBI lineage: Eukaryota > Metazoa > Arthropoda > Insecta > Hemiptera > Aphididae > Periphyllus > Periphyllus acericola. The sequence continues at coordinate 26,046,017 of OX454271.1, read as the reverse complement.
AAATTGTTGTTTCTACCACTATATTTGGAAATAAAAACTGACCCGACCTCTTTAACTCAGAATCGTTTTTTCTAGAGCAATGGTACATTGTTTACAAGTTAAATCCGCTTGTCTCACTCGACCGTGTAGTCTCACCCGACCTCGGAGTTACGTCCGTTTTATTTGAAAGACGTCAAGAACGTGCAAAATGTCGTATTACATTATCTACCTACTCGCATTGTTATAATAATAATATAGTGTTTCCGATCGATACGCGCAAAGTCTCGTGATATCCTATGTATCGTCCTTAATATGTTGTAGCGCAAAGTTCGCCGAGCGGCAACGTAACCGTATTATCTGCATGTTAGTCGTAGCATTATATTATTCTATTATATCGGGATTAATGCGTATAACGAATTTAAAACGACGATGTTATTATGACAGCCGGGAGGGACTTGCGTTAAGTCCGGGTTAAGACTTGCTGCGGGATTCGGGGACCCCACCATAATATTCCAAGGCGAACCGATATATAGAAGCTCTAATCGCGGAAAAAAAAAATAAAAAATTCGTAACCGAGTTATGATATTGTTTGTCACTGAAAATACAAACCGAAATAACATTTCGAGCAGATCAAAGAGCATAGTAATAAAGTTGCGCAAACGAATCAGGTTAGAAAAACATGACTGCAAACCAAATACAGTCACCGCTAGAAATATATAAAACAAAACACTCATCTAGTTGTTATTCGGATTTTGGACGTTGCTATTAATATACGGTGCAGGGATCAGTGCGCCGAATGAATACGGTGCGCAATTAAAAAACATTTTTTCCGAAAGTAATTAGCTACAATAGTGGTATAAATTATGTACGAGTCCGAAAATGATACGAACGTAAACCTTATAAATAATTTTTCGTTCGGACTTTGAACAAAAATTCGGCGAGCTGAATAATTTATTAACGGTGTATGCTCTTATAAATATTTACGAAAAAATGTGTATGAATACTCTCCGCGAATTTTCCAGTCAATATAAATATATAAGTACTCGCGAGCGCATAAATTACGACGTTCTTTACGGTGTTTAAACGACGTGACTTATACGTCGTCGGCGATATGATTTACGGATTTAACGGATGAACACGTAATTTGCATTTACCGTGTACAGAACAGTTAGCGATCAATGGATTTAAACAGTCTTGATTAGGATCCGTCGTCTCGGCACATCTAGCGGACAAAAGAAAATGGCCGTGACACTATTTGTTGTATTATCATCGTGTACCTGTACTATAATGATGATGCGTGCATATAAAACAACGATATTCCGTGATGGGAAAAAAAAAAACAAATGTACAACAGAAAAAAAAAATCGTTTTCAAACAATGACATTATTAACGTAAATATTTAGACGTCACATGTAACAATGATGTCGAATAGACCAAATGGGTCAAGTATAGCTATGGGTATAGCCTTTCCCGGCCACCCGTTAATTTGGAGAGAGCTCGACTTGTAGTATCTATAACATTTATTTTTATCTCTTTTTTTCTTCGGTTTGAAACACTATATAATCCAAATACGTATATCCACATTATTAGGACATGAAAATACCCCGCGCTTTTAAAAAAGAAATTGGTTCATGGAACTTATCATAATATGAACAAATTAAGTATTTATCATTAATTCGATACTAATTACCTGCATAGTATTCATTTTTTTTTACGAATTATAATTTCTTAAGACACGTTAAAAATTGTATCAAAGATTTGTGACCAATGATGATATTCTTTCTGCATTTTATTATCTTTGGGTTAATTTTGTTTTTTTATTTTTGTCGCACTTACTGTGCAAGATAGTGCAAAGATATTTCTTTTTTTTTTAATTCATACGTTTTTATAGGAAAAAAAATTACTTTTCCGTATATTCTGACTCTGATTCGATTACCGTTTTTGTTTTATACGATAAACTGAAATATTTTATAAAATGTCCATGTTTTATATTTCCGTGTTATCCGCCTCTCACGTGGGGTGGTTTTTCGACAACAAATCGAGAATTATTTTCGATTTAATGGATCCAAAGTGAGCGTGCAATAAGGTTCAATAAGTCTACTAACTCAGATTTTTAATTTTTCGAATCATTTCACTTCATGCAACGTTTGTTGCCCATCCGAAGTGATTTTGAATACTGCATCACGTCCAGATAACGGAAATTTACGGTCACACATGCAATTGTGTGACAAACAAATACGTTCACGTTCACAACTCGGTGAATTGTTTTCCTTAAACTCTTTTCGTAAATTTCAATTTACGGTACGACATATTATACTGTCCGTCGGAAAACATGATTTCGTGACGTTCCAGTGGATTATGCGATTCCGTTGTACACTTGCCGACGTGTATGATCCGATTGAATAAAACTATGACGCTCGATATGTAATATTAACGCTGCCTACTCGGTCTGCGAAATCCGATGTAGGCGCACCTCGAGGAAATCACACGGGTATGATATTTATACATAGACAACAAACAAGTATACGTTTAATCGAAAAATCTAACAAAGGCCGCCGTTCGGTGGTATTTCGTTTCACTCGACCAGCCACCGAATCAGCTCCTGCGTTAACGTGGGTCTTTTGTTCCAGCACGGGGTCACATCAATTATGAATAGTTATTTCCGTTTACGTGCGTACCCGTATGAACAATATTGTTTTACAACGTCTACGGAAACGATTTTATTGCAATAACACGCATTGGTGCTGTTATCGTATTTTGATGTTTGTATTTTTTTGTCTGTTCACGCGATTTCGACCAGAAGTACTTCTCCAATCGTCTGAATCGTAGGAGGTTTTTGATACGAATCGGTGTCTAATTGGTACTTAAATAGGCTAGTGTTTTTAATCAACAAACAGTTTACCGTCAAGTTGAGAAAAACAGATGGAAAATTGCGAACAACTTAGACTACGATCTAGATGTGAATCTGTACACCAGGTTAAATTTTATAGACACCCATTCGAAGTTTCGTGTTTATGGGTTCATAGACACAAGGTATTTAGAAAAATTTATTTGCAGCCGAATAAAAAAAATGTATCGAAAAGGTTGAATCGAAGCAGTTCGAGATACTTACTGTACATTTATATGAACGTCTAAAATATATTATATATAATTTTTATTTATAATTTTCAAACGTACTTTTTTTATCGGTCATCTTTAAAAATGTGAACTGGAGTCACGATTCCAGTTTCTTTTCAATCCATGAGGGGGGTATATATATATAATATTTCATAGTAACAAATATTTGATTATTTATATATTTCAAAATATTTCGTTATTTTATAATATTTTGTAATATAATGTAAAAGTTTCTTCCGGCAAGCGCGTGTTTTGCAGCAAAGAAAAAAAAATACCAACCCTTTCAATCGCTGCACACATTACCCGTGTCGGACACTGTCGGTGTTTTTTTTTTTTTTTGAAAAGCGAAAACGTGTTCGGCTAGTAGCTAATTGTTACGGTGATAGAAAAAAAACGAAACGTACTGCAATCAACGGACATTAACGCGATGGTCGTGCGCGGGGACCGTATTGTAATAATTATTATTTCATCGCGCGTCCGCGTTATCGTGAACGTGCGACTGCACGGAAATCGTCGCGACGGTGTCGCATACAACACTGTTCGTTCTTAATCGGTCAAACGTTTATACTATTATCATTATTATTATTAGACGTCGTTCCGCTCGTATACGTTTTTTTTTTATTTTTATTTCTTTTTCGCATTGCGCGGCAGAGATCGCGAACCCGAATTGTTTCTACACGTAACACCGTGCTGCGGGTCGGACACGTTTTACGACTTTCGCGGGAACGAGCGCCGCGCATTATACTACGATAACACCATACGGACTAAACGAGATTCTACATGAATAATTATCTCATTCCGATCACGTTTTCACTATATTGTGACGTAAGACGCGCGCTTCCCGCGTACGATAGGGAAACGCATGAGGTTCGGTAATATTTTCATCGATTTCGTTCAACGCATGATCAAATAATAATTCATTAATGCCCACGAGATATTCCGCGTACATCATCGCAGCGGTCTTGCGTTTGTCCTCGCGTTACGACTCACCACATTCAGTGGTCGTGGTTTCGTTTTTATTTTCGGTGCACAACGAATCTCGAATGACCGGGAAATAATATTCTCTCTCACTCTACAGAATTGGCTTCAGGAGTTTTGCGCCCTAAGAAAATCATATTTGACCGAAATGGAGGGTGGAATATTAAAATGCTCTGGAAAAAAATACGGCCGATTAATTATGGCCGACATTATACACTGGAATATACATTTAATAAATCATACGAAATAACTACATTTTACATTGATAAAGACAACAAGCTTACAATATATCATTTAAAATGTATTTTGCGAGCCTTTTCTAATGCAAAATCATTGAATAAATAATGAAATCAATTTGGTTTATTCGAAATTCCCGCCCCTAAAGTAATGACACCATAGACGGCTGTCTGTTAAGCTATAGCGATATTGGACAGGTTCCGAATCTCTGTATCTGACATGTATAGTGTACACATTATATAAACACTTAAACCCATACGCATATACAAGATGATCAGAATTTTGTGTTACAAAATGTATGCCAAGACATAGAAATAATAATTTTAGATTATCCCGTTTAAAAAAAAAAAAAAATTTTCATTTTATGATTATTCCTGTACATTTTTTGCATGTTTTCATGAGACAACCGCTGCAACATGAAATTCTCAACACCCAGCATGTATTGAAATTTCGAGTTAATATTACAAATAAATTGTATTTTTATTTATTTATTTATTATATTTATTGCCCCCGACTTCCGGCAAACGTGTAATATCTGCATACATCTCTACAGTATCCCTGGAAAACGTCTGATCGAGCCTAAGCCTACAACTCCAAACGGAGTGCGTACAATAAAATATTTTCCGGTCGGTGCTCAAAATTGACTTTTTCTCTCAGCTCACGCTCTCTCTATCACTCTCTCTCTCAGCTCACGCTCTCTCTATCACTCTCTCTCTCTCTCTCTTTATCTCAGCTTTCTCTTACCCGGTCTTTCCTACTCGTACAGGGAAACGTTCGCAAAAAAAAACTGCTTCTCCGGTTCCTCGAAAACATCGCGCGTTTGCGACTGGTGCGCGCTTAATCCAAAGCTCCGAGGGTTTCAGCACGCGCCCGTTTCGCAGATAAAGCATATACCTACTACGCGCATACAAATATATTTATATAAATTTATACATGTATTATTATTATTATATATTATCCTCTTTGTTCTAGACGAAACCGCCACTCAAAGGGATTTCTTGTATATATAATTCGCTTAGGATTTGACGTGCGTGCGTATTCCTCGGGCGTGTGAGCTATATATGATTATTATGTACAGTGTACGCGCACGCGCGCTCATAACGTTTAAAAGTACTTTTACGATATTACAATAAAACATGCATTGTGACAGCTGAACGTGATTCTTGTAAAGGTTTCTGTTCCGTAGCCGTTCAGCTGCGATTATATTATATCGGTTCGCCAAACGCGTAGGCTTTTAAGTCACTCTCGTTGTTGCTTAAAGAAACCGTGGGGGTCTACAGCAACGTACTTACACTGTGTAATATACTGCGGAAAATTCCACTGACAGGTGACTTTTTGTTTACAAGCCTTGTTAAGTTACTCAGCCTGATTTGGGTAAAGTTTTAATTGTAAATAATATCGAATGGAATCGATTTCAATAGTTAACTGATTCATATATTATGCGCCTTTACAGTGCGGGTGCAAGGATTTGCGGAACCTGGTGCGAATTAATACATTTATAAACTTCAAAATATTGATGCTCAGAGTAGAATTATATTTGGTTATTATCTGTGTAATTTTGATGTAGTAAAACGCGGAACCTGAAGCCTGGGCACACAACCACTTGTACCGAATGTGCGTCTTTAAACATATTATATCTAAATCAAAAAAATATTTGGTAACGAATAGTATACAAGAGTTAATGGAGGAAATAATGCATTCACGTCGGAATGGCCTCGTTAAAATAATTATTTCTTGTATGCAATATAGTGTTTGTATTCACAAGAAATTGTTATGTTTAAAGACTATGTACAATGTAGAAACTAGAAATACTTGGATTTTGCGCAAATGTTCGGATTGAATGTTGGACAACGACCCAATTAACAGCATTGATTTTATAATATTTGAATCAATGACAACAGTATGGTTTTAACGAAATGTGTGCTATTTATTCCTTGTGCGGCACAAAGAACAAAGATCACGTTATAATAAGAGAGTTCTTAGAAGTCGTTTCTTACAAAAAATGTGCACATTTATTGTAAATATAACTCAAAATGCACGCGTTTAAAATTTTTTAAAAACGATTATTAGTCTTTCATTATTATCACTCACAGTTTGAAGTAAGCAATGGCTGTAATTCAAAATATTAATTGTAGCGACCATCCAAACACTGAATAATACGTGCTGGCTTAACAAAGGTATGCAACGAATATTTTTCGGAGAACCAGAGTCAGGTCAAATGAGATTTATTACCACCTTCGAGTGGTCGAATTCACGTGTACTCGCAGTCGTTAATTGTTAAAAAAAAAAAAAAACACGTGAAATAATTTATTAAAAGCAATCAAATTTTCAACAAAATAAATATATACATATATAACAATAAATAAAATGAATAAAAATAAAACAAAACGTAAATATTGCCTCGGGTGTTATGGAAAAAGTGCTAAAGCATATGGCCGGTTTCGATTTAAAAAATCATCGTCAAGTATATAAAGCGCATATTTAATGAATCGTATTAGAAAATATAATCCGTTATTATGAACTACGGTTATAATATCAAAATTATGGTAATGCACGCGTACAAACAAAACAATCAAAATCCGATGTATAACACAGGCGCACTGTAGTGTGTACATATAATATAATATATTGTGTGTGGACACAGCGAAAACATGAAACAATGTGTCGTCTCTTTTGCTGCACGTGTGTTGCGTATTCATGCAATTATTAAACACGCGTCGTCTCGTGCAGGTGCAATGCGATTGAAAATGGTAATTCCGATTTTTTTTCGTTCCCGTTCACCCGAGTGAAATGTATACGATTTCGGTTGCGGGTGCATACGTACGGTACTAATCATTGTAAATTCGTGTATCGCCGCGGTGTATCATCTTTTTCCATCACGTCGGTTTCCTCCGACCGCAACCGTGACAACTGTCAACGCTCGTACCTGCAACGCTATACCGATGCGGCAAAATATGAAAAACATGGCACTTTCGTAACGAATGCGTGACAATTTACGTATCATTGTATTATGTTGTATAATTTCTGTTCGGTGGTTTAAGCACTTTAATTGCCTTAACGCGCTTACGAGGGTGAAAAAAAAACCCGTGTTGAGACCGTAACGTTCATTGCGTACCTGCTGTATACGTACGAACAATGTACGTCGTACGAAATAACCGTAATAATTATAACAAAAAAAAAATAATAATAATAATAAATATAATTATAATAACATTGATAGTAATAATAATAAAAAAATAACGATTCTTTTCTATGACGACTCGTTTAGAAGGCAAACTGAGTGAAAACCTGAAAATCCATAAAAAAAAACTTTAGCGTTTGTAGGTCAACGCGTTTGTTTTCTTTTCGTGGACATCATCAAACTTATATAGTCAAACGATTGTTGAAAAGTTTTCCATGCATTTATTACGACACGTTGATGTATTATTCGTCACGTATATTATAGGTTTATTATCATATTGTACTGCAGCGATAAGTGTATATAATCGCATTCCCATACGAATCGGCATCTTAATTATACGGTCGTGTAACGGCGGGGGAGTGGTGGTGGGGGGTTAATCGATTTTCACCCGACACAAGGTTTTTTCTCGATCGATATCAACATAAGTGGGGTTGTATAATTTCATATTTTTAAAGTTATACCGCGTATTATATGCCAGGCGGAAGTTGTAAAACGATTTAAACCAAACCTTAATTTGTTTACGAACTATTGTGCACACGCAAAATTCAATCACCACGATTTATTTAACACAAACTTCTTTTGCGACGTATTTTAATTTTAAGCGATACGCGTTTGTATGAGGATGGATAAAAATCGTTATAATAAAATGGTCTCGGATTTTGAACTCTAAAAAAATAAGAAAAATTCCTTAAAAAAACAATAATAATCGCCCAAAAAATATGTCCTAAAAATTGAAAAAACCTTTTTATTATTTACATTATTAAAAATTACATCATGAATATTTTTCAGCTTCTTCTTCCCTCATCTTAATTTAACCCTTAAAACTACTTCCAAAAATTTAGTATACGATTTAATTTTTGCAATATTTCTATTTGTATTCCATTATGGCAATGGATAATCAGAGTGTTTTTTCATAAAATATAAAAGACACATAGTAAAAAAAGAAAATATATTCATTCAGTCAAATTTTCTGAAACGTTTTTGATGTTTTTAAAATATAACATAAAATTACTTAAAAACCTAAATAATGCGCTAAAGATGTAAAAAAAATGATTGAAAATAAAAAAAATTTCTAAAATTTGCAAAAATGTCCATAGTAAATGTTTTTTTTTTACTTATTTGATACATGGAACGAACCGTGTATGTCGAAATTATTGTATTAGTTCATTCAGAAATAAACGCCAAATGCAGCAATGAAATCCACACCCTAATATTATAATATTTCGTTATAGGCGAGTTTTAATATAGCAAGATACGCAAGATATGTTCCGTGGAAATACGTATATTGTCGATTCTTCAAGTAAATCGTTATACGTCGAGTTACAATGTCAGTGCGCGTTAAAATGCATACGTTCCCGTTGTCACGTAGTATTGTAATATTATGTTATAGCACCGATAAATCGTTGAATATGAACGATATGAACCCGCCGGACACGCGCGATTCCGTCTCTGGCGGTTTTCACATACACTTCCGGGGTCCCCCGTTGCGCACGACGGCCGTTCGTCAGTATAATACGCATACTATTATCGTGTGTATGAAATCCGTCGGTGAATACTCGGCCGGGTCGCGGCGGAAAACCGTCATCGTTGTGCTCTTGATCGTGAGTGAAGTGGCCGACATTTTCGGCAAATTTCAAACGCCGAAATTCCACGTGTACTGCGGGTGCACCAAACGCGTTTTGAGAAAAAATCATCCCTGAAGTACCAAATTCGCACCGTTTCCCTATAAACAACTGTGACGATCAAAGCGATGTCCGTCGATTCGAAATCGCGTACGCGGATACACAGAATAAAACCTCCCGCAGGTCTCGGTAAAACCGATACATTTCTCGTTTCACACGTGATCCAAAAACGATCAGATACATTATAAACAGGCTTAAGTTTATCACGACACCTCAAGTTGATTTGTGCTGTACGGTATTACGATATAATCGTCTAACGCTGCGGCCGATCGCGGCTCTCTTAAGTTTTTTGGCTGATCCCTTTATTAACCCGATATCCGTCGGTTATACTACGGTTAAACAACGAGTGTTCGGCAAAAGGCAGGTGTCCGGATCGGATATTAATCGGTTCACTCCCCCAAGTCTTCGGAATAACTTTGGCGTCACAAGGGGACGACGACACGTTTCTCCCGGCCCGAAACTTGTGGTGCACAACATAACATACCTGCACGTTAGCTCCGCTCGATCTTGAGTTGCACACCTGCAAGAGACGCGTGCGCTTTGAGTTGGGCGGTGCTGTATTGTCGGTGAACAATAAAGGTCCTTTCACACATATCCGATCTGGGTCCGTTCCGAGTCCGATCCGTCAGGGCATCCGTTAACTCGGAAGTATAAACTTGCTGTTTTCCAGTGCATATGTTCACACACGTCCGATCCGAGTCCGATCCGAGCTTTCCGAGCTCTATCCGACTAAAAAAATATTGTCAGTGACCGATTTTCGTCCGATTTTTCGTCCGAGCTCGGTCGGTTTTTGACAGAATGATGTCGGATCGGACATGTATGAACACGTTTCGACTGGTGTGTTCAGCATACTACGAAATTTATTATTTATTGTATATTGTGAATTCACCTTCGGTTTGCCTTTTTTCCAAAAACCATGTACCCACACAGTTCTTTTTCGTTTTTTTTATTGTTTTACAATTATTTTCTCGTTCTTCATCAAGCAAAAGTGCTATTATAATTAATTCTTCATCGCTGAATTCAGTCATGATAAAAATTCAAAAGCAAATTGACTAGATCAACATCTGTTTCATTCGACAACAGCATATTAACTGTTTAATAGGTAAAATGGGTAAAATGACGGACTCGACTCGGAACGCTAAAAATCGGAACGGACTCGGATCGGATATGTGTGAAAGGACCTTAAGATGTAGGCACGAATGATCGCGAGCGTATTGTCCGGAGTCGCGTGAACAATCGCGTTCGCGCCGGATCTAATCGACGGTACGCGTATCTGCGTCAAGAACGTAACGATAACGGCAAGTGTCGAGAACAGGAGAAGAAGGAAGAGAAGAAGGAAAAAAAAATAAAAACGAAAACCAAACGAATCAAGTGGCCGACGCGTCTCGAGGCCCGGCGCGCGCGCACCCATTGTTGCTCGTGGTTATTCAAAACGATATACCACGTCAGGCGTATTACCGTACTGATAATAATAATGTTGTTGGCTTTTGTTGTCGCGTTAAAACGTTGCGGATATAGCGCCGCTCGGGCTCGTTTCCACTGAACGATTTCTTTAGACACATTTTTTCCGCTTCCACGTGCATTGTGCACCGCGGCCGCGACTTCACGTATACACGTATATTATTACAAATTATCCGTGTGCACCGCGTTAATGAGTTTATTGTATACACGGGCCGCGTTTGCGTTTTCTCAATGCAAACAATCGAAACTGATGAATGGGTATTATAAAAAAAAAATATAAAAATAAAAAACAAGAGGACAAAAACACACAATAGCAATAAAATAAAACAATATTTTGAAAGCGGTACCTATGCATTATGTTATTTTACATATTATCATAATGATTGTGTGTACATGCGCGCAGTCTGTGACGGCGATGACCATAATACGAGTATACCATACATACCGTGTGTTCACCAAATCGGGGCACTCTGAATTTACCGGATGGCTTATAAACACACATTTATTGTTAAATTTCAATATTTTTATCATTTTGGTATCCGCATGCGCTGTACAGAATGTGTTTTTAAGTAACAACACATATTTTGAATACCACATTCGGATAGATATGCCTATTTTTTAAGGTAATTTTGATTGATAAAATATGGCTCTTAAATTAAAATTGAGTGAATAAGAGCTATTTCAATTTTATAAAATAATAAATACATTTCAACGATTTATTTATTTTATTTATATATGCTATCTGACTTACCCGACTTCGTACGGAACAGTCTAGGCCCAGGTATATTTTTTAACTTATTACATTATTCACAGCCTAACCATATTTACTCATCCTTATTTTGAAGGAAGAATGGGCTTCTGATTTATAATTTATATTTTACTATTAACGAGTATTGTTACTATTTTGATGAAAAATAAAAATTAGGTTGATGAAAGTACATAGCCATTGTGCTTGTGACTAAATAATAAATAGACTGGATGAATAGACATTTCACGGGCATAATATGTAGAAGATAGGAAGTTGTCGCCTTTAGAATTGTAAGACATATGATCGAAGTCATTCCAGTGAACATTCACATGTGAAAGAAAATATAAATGCATTTCATATCTCCCGGCATCTTTCTTGGTCATTAAATAAATTATAAGAAAATGGCACCATCTCTGTTGATAAGTACAACTATTTGAGGTGTCAACAGACCTTTACCAATAATCACTTTCATCGACATAATCTTAAAATATTTAGAACGCTAGCCTAAATCTAATCATGCAATCAAAATAAATCATAGTAAAACGGTATGTTTTCACTATGGTAATGGAAATAATTAATATTAGATGATTGCCACCTGCTTACAAAATATTTTTTCTTGCCTATTTCAACCACTCCCGTATTTGACTGCCATGCAGAATATCAATTAATTGATTATTCTTGTGGAAACGTCATATTTTATTTTATACGAGTACTTATATATTACAGATAGTGGTTGCATTTGGATTTTGAACCTTGCATTTTATTTCTCTTTTTTTATCCATGTTACCAAGGTAACCCACTAATCAATAAATTAGTTTTAATTTTTTTGGTTTTTTTCCCCCGAAAATTTCAAGCCACTAGCTATTATTTATATATATATAATATATATATATATATATATACATAGGTCATAGGCTGCACTTTTAGCAGTGTTTGGTTATCGTGATTATTTTATTTATTTATTTTGTTGCTGTTTAATTATGTACATATTATGTACTAGCATTCAACTACCCATTTCAATTCTTTATAAATAGATAAATATAAACTTTTGCCTAGGTAATTATGCAATAAAAGACGTGCATTTTCAAGTTTGTTAATATTATCGTTTTAAAATCATCTACGCGTGTTTGATTATTTTATTCATTGAATAAAATTTATATTTGTGCTTTTATGTTTAACATTTTTTGCCGCTTTTTTTACTCTTATCGATCCGTTCTTGCCCGCACTCATGCACGCGACGATTATCGCGTATATGCATTAAATCATTGTTTTTATTATTACAATGGCTCGAGCCCTCGCGAAAAAAAATTTATGAAAATGACCCACACAACACACAACCTTGAACCGTAAAAAAAGCGAAACTGCTCTATTAATGTAGGTACTCGACAACTACGTCAATTGTTATTATTTTGCATTATTTTCGCACACCAGCATGCCTCACCATCCATATCTTTCTTTCTTTCTCACTCTATCTCTTGAGTGTTGAGATGTGGTAATAATAGTTATAACAATAATAGTAATAATAGTAATAGTAATAGTAATAATCATTAAAGTAGATGATATTAGAAACAGTAATAATATAAGTTTATAACAATAATAATAATAATAAAACGTCACACGCACGGATGATAGCGGATAACAGGAACCGTTTCCACGCGCGTACATATTATGGTGGATTCAAACTTGTGAGAGTGAATATCATTGATGTTGAATGAGGGTCCCCTCTGCTGTCGCTGCACGTTGATAATGATTACTATACGATGGCTCTAGATGATTTTTCACTTTTTTTTTTTTAATATAATTGACCTTGTCGCAGTATACACCCGTTTACCGGTGAACACACGACGAATCCTGTAACATTTTGTGCGTACATCGCATTTTCATGTTACAATATTTTGCTCATTTTAATGCAAGTTTAATAGAGCGCAGTAAGAGACCCGACGATCGAGATGGGTGTATCATACAAGCGTGGATGTATCCGGTGCGACCGATGATAGCTGGTCATCCGAAATAATCGGTCATAAACGAAAGTGATTTTTTAACTATTCATACTTGAAGTTCGATGACCAATAACTGCAATAATAGAGGGTTTGGAAAATTGAAATGAGATGTAACATATGTACCTCTATCAACATGTGGAACAAATGTTGAACATTTTTACTAACATTTTTTTAGACGAATAGTGTTCACAACACATTTATGTAGCCACTGATGTTGACATTATCGCGAAAATAAGTGTATGTATATTCTTTAAGTAAAATTTATAAAAAAAATCGATAAAAAAAAAGAAAAAAACATCGAAAGTTTCACCTTAAATGTATCCTTTTCGGCATTGCATGAAGCGGATTATATGATCGGAGAGTATTGTCTAAGACAGAGGAGGCCAACCTTTTTCTATATTGTGCCAAATAAATGGAATAAAATGAGATGTCCATAGAAAAATGAATACTTAATAAATACTTAAATAACGTACTTACGTACCCTTACTATTATTTTTTGGTATAAAATTAAAATCAACGATGCGGTCATACAATTATCTTATGTATAGGTATTTCTAATATATTAATGTTATTCCGACACAATTATCGCGTAGTATGGTATTTACGGTTTCTATGAGATAATTTAGAAATATTGAAAAATATAATTTTGAGATTAGTTTCAAAAATTGAAAATTCCTTGTCTAAGATCACCTGAAAGGACGCGATCTGCGTCGAAATCCTATGGGCGATAACTATCATTGTCGTTTCCAAACAGTACATCGTACTATACACGTCGTATAATACCTGCGATGCATGGTAGGTACCTACCTACACACGTAGCCATAAATCGATTTCCCCTGGGGGGGGGGGGGAATAAAAAGTTACACAGCTGTATTCCGCGTACGTACCACTCACGGTGATTACAATGTATTGTGCTCGACTAATTTCCCGAGCATAGAACTCGGTCAAGTGATCGTCAGTATAATGTATAACGCAGCGCTATAGTCCCGCGCGGTTAAACCTTTCAAGTCGCGGCTGACGAGAAATCCCGCGAGCGCTCAGCGCACGCATCATGATACGGATAAAATACAGCATATTATTATTATTTCTATTATGATTATTATTATTATGTACAAAGCGATGATACCGCGACTCTTCAGTCGGATTAAAAATCGTTACTTATCGTGCGCGTGTACCACGCGGATATAAAGCACAAAGTCGAGAAACGAGAAAAGAAATAATTTAACAGCGCAAACGTACCTATATACCAACGAGTAGATGAGCACAAAAAGGGCACCGGTCCTAAAAATGTTTAGAAAAAAAAACAAAAAAATATTCAAACGTGTTTGTAAACAAGTGTTGCCTTTTGTGCAATAAATTTAATTTTAAATCATTTCTTACGGGTGTATAATAATATAGGACACGTCGAATGTCCCACGAGGGAAAAGGTAGTATTTCGAATTATTCTAGTTTCTAGTATAACCGCCATTGATTTTTTTTACACAAAATTATAACTTGATATTATTATGATGGTTATTTGAAAGTATTATTTATTTACTACCGCATATTGGTCTAAAACATATGAAAATTAACTGTCCCTTAATGATAGTCTATATGTCCTATAATATATGTATTTATCAATATTATTGATTCGTGTTGTAACAAATGGTACTTTTGTAAAATACTGAACACAGGTGCCCTTTCTGTTATTAGTGATTCGTCTAATATATCTATTATATCGCGGTATTCTTCGAAATAAAACTCAAGAAGAATTCAACGCACACTATATTTATAATTCTACACGTGGCGCTTGTCAGATCACCTGTAAAAAGATGGTGATAACCTAACCGTGATGACCAATTTTGAAAAATGAATTCCCGAGGAAGAGTTCTGTGGTGCAGTGGCAAATTTATTTCGTAGTATGGTATAATAATCGTTTGTTGTTCTCGGCCTCAACCGTTATCGAAGAGGCGAATATAATATAAATGAGAGCCAGTGACGTACCGTCGGTGGGGGAAGGTTTAACTCCCTCATAAGAAAAACCCTGTATAATGATTTTAAATATGGAAAATTAAATTTAACGAAGGTTATAATAGTTTATATTAGGGTGACCATTTTTGTATAAAGAAAAAACGGGACTAATCATTTTTGAATGACTTAGAACATTCTTATCAATTATTATTTATAACATCACTACGTGCTATTCATATTATTATTACTACTACTTAATTGATCGAAAAGAATATCTTCATCCACATTCCCATCAGTTTGTTTTTTATTATTTCGCAAAATTTAAATTTAACTTTTTTGAAAATAATTCCACGATCGAAAACTTATTTGTCGGGCCTAACGAAATATTTTTAATTCTTCAAAAGAACTTTCTCGCTTTTCAATGTATAACAAAAATGTGTCATAAGACCTGTTAGTTTGTTCTATAATTTGTTTTTTTTGTCTTTAATTCTTACAGCAGTGAGTACTAAAAGCTAAAAATATTTTTGTTTTTCTATTTATTCTATTTCTACTTAGTATTTCTGATTCTTCTATTATTTAACATGCACGCATGTTTTCCCCTTCTATTCTTCTTACAGTGTCATAAACGATTTTTTATTGACTTTGTATGAAATAAAATCATATTATTAAAACAGGGTCTTTAAGACATGGCTGGGCATTTATTCTGATAGTCAAACTACGATTTTAATGCTGAGTCAATTTCAATAGTTCTGGAAACTGCTGGTTGTAGTATTATATTTATTAATTGATCATTTAATAATATAGAAATAACGGGATAAAAACTGGACCATTTTCTAAAAACTTCGAAGTTTGTCGGGACAACGGGATATGATGATCAAAAAAGGGACGATCCCGTCTTAAACGGGACGTATGGTCACCCTAGTTTATACCAAATTATAGTTATTTTCAATACCGACATAAAGACAAAATGTGTAATAATATTGCCGTATCAAATATTGTATGTTCAATACTTCAATGTGAATAGGGTAACTCAGTCCCCCCCCTCTTTAAACGAGTTCTGAGCTTGCCGCTGGTCTGATAGCTGATAACTGACGGTTCAAATGGTACCCAACACGCGCTACAATCGCAGCTGCAGGAACATTTTTCACGTTTTGACATAGACATATACGTACAAGGTCTTAGTCTTATCACTAAAATGCTGTCCGAAAGGCAAAATGTCTCGCTGGACGTCACACTCGTCGAATGAAAAGTACAAACGATAAAAATGCTCCGTTTCCCAAACTCCGATTGACGCGGCACTGGTTGTCCTCGGTGTGGTTGGTGCCGGTCAATATAATATATATATACGTGATGAAATGTTAAATAACAATTTGAAAAATGTAAGTTGTTGTATTTCACAATGAAACAAAAACACAGATGACAATGGTAAACACCGTTCAGTAATTATTACTGGGAGTCACAAAAAAATAACGTGTGGTGTTCGCTATCGGGTTGTCGGATTGTCGAATATTCGCCGCTGTTCCTTGGTCGATGATGGATCACGGGCGAGAGGGAGAGATCGGTCGGCTCGTGCGACGACATCGGCTCCGGCAAAGGCCTACTTCCTCTGCCCGGTGTACGAGGTAGGTGGGGGCTTTTGCCGAACCGGTGTTATCGTTATCCGGGTTTTGGCTGGGTGAAGAGTGACGCAGTCCGGGAGAGTGGTGTACATAATGTACCTACACTACCCCGGACCGTGACACGATTATTGATTGTCATAGTCAAAACCACTAAAAAATAAAAACCACCAATAAAATGTAACGAGCAGAAAAATCATATATTAAGTAGTGACCTATAACGAAATCAGTCCGATCGGACGTATGATTGATTGCAGTGGATCGTCGTCGTCACGGCGCGGCGTTCGGATTTTCATCGAGAAACGATATTTTATCATTGGTTACGGCAAAATGATTTAAATCGTTGCGTAAAAAAACGCGGTCCGGTCGGTCAACAATACGAATTGGTTCGTCTTAGTTTTGCCGGGCACTTGGCCGCTGCTCCCGAGACAACATCGTTTTCGTCCGCGGTAACGATGAACCGATGTACTATTATTATACTCGTATTGTTGTAGCAAAAAGTAAATAAAATAATTATAATATAACCGACAGCGACACTTGCGGCGCGCGCGTCAGCAAACCACGGACGTCATAGTACGTTGCGAAGTCGTGGGGTGTAGAGAAATTTAAATCTCATACGCGTCATTATACTACACAGCCTACCAGAGGTTCTCAAAGTTTTTGGGTTCGCGGAGCCCCTAAGGTGCTAAAAGTGGAGCACCGAAATCCGGAAGTTGCGATTTTAAAACTCGTAAAAATTACGTACTATTAACAATTAAAAGCTTTTCCGTCTGTTTCTTCGTAGCATTCGTGACTCGTGTACGTAAAAAAAATAAGCACGACATAAAAATAACTTTTTAGTAATTTTAAATTTACAAGTAATAATGTGGACAATGATTTCGTTTCATTTCTTTCGTTCACCCGCGTTTCAATAATCGGTTTGACGTACGGAAATGAATGCGCGTGTCCGGTTGTATAAAATATTATTATCATACACGATCTTTACGCCATTTATACGCTACAGCTAAAAACAATGTTTAGGTTTGATTCAATTCGTTTCGCGTCCGTCCTAGATTACTCTTGCCAGATCACAGTTTGAGAACCACTGCGATACACGTCATATCATATCATGTGCGCAATGACACGGGTTTTTGGTTCCCGCGGCGGTTTGTCACGCGCAGCACTCGTCGGTCATAATATCCAGTTAATGAATTGCTCTTAGTAAGTTTCCTTTAGCGCAACCGACATTTCGACGACGTAAATACATATTATAATCGAATTATCGCATTTGGTGCTACAAAATAATTTTGGGGAGCGTCTTAAGGTTTTCAGTGACAGCGGTAACGACAATTATTACAAAAAAAAACTGATAACAACGGATAATCTTCTATTTAAAATTATTTCAAACGTATTTAATATTTCATATTCCTACATTAAAAGACGACGGTGTCGAGACATCTTAAACCAACCAAAGATCTGAAGGGTTATATCAATGGATAGCCTCTATCATCATGTCACTGGGTGATTTTATAATTTTATCCCCGCACTTATTCCTTTGATTTAGTTATTGCGTTTTTTTTTTTCAACTACACATTTGAAGCTTTCTCATAATTCAAATTAAATAATAATAAAATATTCTGTACACGGACAAAAACTGCTGACTGTTGAGTGTGGATATATATATATATATATATAATATATGAATAAATATGATGTGAAATAATAATGTGAAATTTTTAAAAACAATATGTTTTTCGAAAACAACGTTCATTATTTATACCCCCCGGCGACTGACAGGCGGCGCCTCGACGAGGGTGGTCGTGCGTTACCTTTTCGTTCGTGTACACGTAGTCGTTTATCCGAAAAGTGTGTGCGCGTGCTGTGCTTGTGTGCTAGCTTGTGTGGGTGTATGTGTGTTTGTGTGAGTGAATGTGAGCGGCATGGCATACACTAATTATTATTAAAAGGACACCCGCCACCACTTCACGGCCGATTTAGCTTCGTAATTAATTACGAAATCCTTTTTCTCCGCGTGGAAGTGCTTTTTTTTTTCTTTGCGCACTCCTGGCGTCGATCCAACCGATTTTTATTATTATACCGTTTTTATGACCATTTTTTTTTTTTTTTTTTTCATCACCGAGACTTTTCTCCCGCGTCGTCGCCAGCGCCGCCAATATAACAGTCACCCTGCAACGAACCGCTCTATATACCTCGGCGCGCACGTTGTCTATTATAAAACGTCAGCGGGAATAAATCAAAAAACCTAGTGACATCGGCGACCTCGACGACCGCCGCGCATACGTGTGTATATATACGCTGCGTGTGCCGCAAGCACGTATTTTCGGTCTCTTTATTATATAAATTACGTGGCGTCCACCTAATGGTGACTACGCCTCCTGGCGATGCACTTTGAAAAGTTTACTCACACACACACACACACACACACGTGCTCACACAAGCTCACATACGCTGTCACACGCACGCACGTGCACACACACACACGTACACACAAGCTCACGTGCGCACATCAAACGACGGTCAACGATGCGTGTTCGAGAGTAAATCAGCGTGTGGAATAGGTGAGACGACATTTATATTTATACAGCGCAGCGCGTAGTACCCGAGTAATTGGATCGCAGACTACGGGACGCCAGTCGGTAAACCAAAATGTTGCATAGGTCGTAACCTCCTTTAGAAATTCTCTTTGGCGCGACATGTACGCAAACTATATACAGGTAATAGGTGCACACCCAAAAACTCCAGGGACCGTGTACGATAATAGTTCAAAGTGGCGATGTCCGCGACTTTGTGGCCATGTGACGTTTTCTATGACGTGGACCACACACCAAACACAATATTCGTACACAATATTCTCACGGCGCTACAACAATAACGATTAATAGACCAGGTCATCGAATAAATAAAAACTTTAATTATGTTAGTTTTTGCAATAAGCGACGACGTACTGATCGAAAATGTACGAACGTTCTATTTTACGGTTGAACGGTTGAAGAAGAATACTAACTACCCACAGTGCAGATGATGTAGGTACCTACGAGAGTTTTTAATGTAAAAACGTGTACTCGCATGAGTACTCATTAGAAATAGTAGACGGGGATGTAGGTATGCGGTTACTGCAGTTATCGTGCATGAAACATACCACAAAGTCCGATCGCGTTTTCAATAAAACCGGCACATTAGATACACACCAAATATTGTATAAAATGTACATTTAATTTCTTCAGTTTCAACGGTATCAGAATGTGTAAGCAGTGCTAAATTTCACTAATGTACGAGCTTACAACTATCTATCTTTCACTGTCCGTGTAGAAATATTATAATGGATTTGAACGTAAAGAAATGTCGTCTTTTAGTTGTCTTGTTAATTTATTTATTTCTATTGTTTTTATGGTACGGTATAATTATTTAAAACGAATATGCTTGTACATTTGTGTTAGCTATACAATTTATTTGAAAATTAAACAAGGATAGGAAAACATAAGGTATGAAACGGTTAATTAGGGAGATGACAGTTGGATAATGAGGATTTAGACGTAAGATTATACGGGAGGGTAAGGAAGGTAAGACGAAGATGGGAAAGTAAGGAGGAGCAAGTAAAGATGATGTAATGAATGTCAGAGATTACTTCAACGCAGTGAAGCATGCATGATAGAGAGAAATTTAGTAAAAGGTGAAACTAAAGCAGGGGAAGAAAATTACGGCCACAGCAAAGTCGTCAGAAGAATACTATTGTAGAACGGTGAGGTTTAAATTTCAAAACTAAGGAGGTTTAGGGTAGAACGGATAGATTTTTCTGTTCCCGGAGGCAAAATTGGAGGGAAGAGCACACCAGGAGTAGGCCCAAGGATTTTCTTAAGTTGCAGTGTGGAGATTAGAATGGAGATCAGAAACTTGAATTTTTAATGAGGACCGAACGATTATAATCTTGGTGGGGGTGGCCGGACAATCAGTGGTTAATGGCCAATATAATAGAGCTGGTATACATAACACCAACCTGTAAATATTTTATATCGCGGGTTCGAATTTTGTCCCGCAGCGAGCCCTAAAATCAACCCTTTCATCAGACACATCACCGCTGGTATACCGACGTCTGCGATTTTTCACCCGACTTCACGGGCACGTAATGTTTGAAAAGTTTATCGCGCGTTCCCGTGGCGAAAATAATATTCTGCACGTCACGCGTGTATTATTATCGCACGCCGAGTCTAAAGTTTCAACGCGCATTATTATTGTTGCATGACATTTTTTCCCCCGTGCGCGCGTAACGATATAACGATAGTAACGCGCATTGTTGCTATCAACCCTTAGGAGACGTACACGGAAGTGCGTGTCGGACACAATATGATAAATAACACACACTCGCGCGCGTTCGCGTACACGCACGTTGACTGCAAGCTTCTCCGTCGACGTCGTAGTCGCACACGGTAATGTCTTATATAAAGCGCCGGGATATCTCACCCCCATCCCCTAAAAATAGCTTTACCGCGGTCCATCGACGGCCCGTCAACATCGGATCGATGCAAGTTATAATATCGACGCTTCCATGAGAAATAATTCCATTCGACCGTGAATATAATAATATGGTGCGCGAGATGCGTTTGGACATCATTTTTCCTTTCAGCCATTACCTCCCCCTTCCCCTCCCCCCACCGTCACCGTGTTGTAGCTTTCTGTCGCAGGTACTCGACCGACTTTAATATCTATTACGGTTATTATAACCTGTAGCCTACATCGGTGCCGCCGGGGTGCGTACGATCGCTTCGCAGTGCCGCGGACAAAAGCCACCACATTGCGCCGACGGTCGCTATTATATTATTATTTTCATTACATTTCTTATACCGCGACAAGATGAACAGTGGAAATACACTGGGATTGCTCGGCCGTGAAAATATTATCGTCGGCTGTAGAATATGATATTCTTGGGATGCGCTCGAATCGCGGTTTTTCACGTGCACATCGTTTTTCTGTTGGTATTTCGGTTATATCTCGTGCACCGTTTGCACCACGATCTAAGACATGTATTGGTTGTACTACGGACCACAGTGCTGCGCAGTAGTGTTCACACAGCCACACACGGAAGCCGCAGTCGACGATTTCGTTTTAATTAATTTCCTCCCGTGACTACCACGCCCGAACGCCCCTCGCCGAGAGAATCGTTGTTGATTGTTCCGCCGCTTGCCGTTTCAATGATCACTTTATTCGTTTCATACCGCGAGTTCGCGATTGTGAACCGAATTCGCGTGGCGCACCAATGTAAAGAGACGAATTCGCAGAAGACAACGGTTGATTATGTAATGATAGAAAGATAGTCTCGGCGCGTATTGGTTGAAAGGCGCGATGAACAAAACGTACCGTGTCGCGTATTATTCGCTTTACCGAGATGTACCTATACTATGTATGTGCTCTGCAAGCAAACCGCAATCGTTCTCAAAAGAACATATTTTACACAAACGTAATTTGATGTGACACACCTATTTCCGTATTGCGATGGTGTAGAACACATAAACCGCGTTAAAATATAATATCACAATGTCAGTAAACGCAGCGCGTTAAAAACATAAAATCGGAATCGTTCGAAGACCACGTGGCATGTCCACGGAGTATGGTCGCGGTGAGGTCGTGCTGTGATTGCCCGGGTAAAAGCTCTCTTCGTTCAACGCAAATGAGTGAAGATCAAGTTGTGATCTATTGATACAATGCGCGTGTAAACCATAATCTATTGAATAACGTTCCTCGCCAATAAAGCTGACATAATGTATGAGCAATAATTACATTGGATAAAACTAGCGTAAACCGTAAAATTGACTAATTGTTGTTATAATGTCAGAAAAGTTACTCGAAATCAACATTAACAGGTTTAGAGAAAAAAATAATTTAGATACGATGTAGAAATAATATACATGGTAATTATATGGTATGAGAAAGAGAGAACTCGTGGGTAGGTTGTTCGCAAGTTGAAATTAAACACAAACACGAGTAGGGTTGAATTCAATAGTAGTCCGAATGTAGTGAATATGACGTTGTACAGTTTACCGGTTTTCATAAATTTCTTATTAAACCGTGGAAATTTAAACAGCTGTAAAAAGCAAGTTCCCTTTCGGTCCGACTAAGAAAAAAAAAAATTAAAGAAATTTGCTACTCGTTAAAACCATTAATTGTAGAATATTAAACAGATAATCCACGGTATAGGGGTTTACGGCTACTAAAATTATGTTTACGTGGACTTACAACCGTTGAATTTAACATACGGCGGACGTCGCTTATAACACTCAACATGGTCCGGAACATACTGAATGTATTATAAATGCATTAGGAAAAAGTCGGTTATAAGATTCACTGCTTTGTTTATGCTAACCTTATAAGATTTTAATTTTACTCACGGATCCTTCCGATTCCTTAGAAATTCTAGAAAATTTCGAAATGAATAAGTTTTAGAAAAGTTACTTGTGTTGTAGACCGTAGAAGCGATTTAAATTCGTGGCTTGTAGTATAATATAGATATAAGTATAACGATACGTACATTTCCCGTTGTTATCGTTAGGTATTTGGATATGCAATATAAGTACGCCAAGAATATTGGCGATATGTTCGAGCGTAATTAGAAACAAACGAAAATAACACTTGTTCTAATAAACTCTTAACAATATCTAAAATCCGTGTAAATGAAAATATCAAAACAAAATCAAACGATAATGAATTCGGAATGTTTTTTTCGATATTCTCCTCAATTTTCCTACATGGTTCATTCGGTTACGGGGCTCACGTTGTGCTGGTCTCAAAGTGAGTGTTATGTTAAACGGCGGCCATTGCATAATATTACCTTACCGGGTTGTAAAAACATATCGTTATGAAGGAGACCACCGCTCGGTGTTGGAGAACGCGTGTAAGTCGAATGCTACGCGCAAAGTGTACCGGACTTGAAGTCACATCGTGTTCACTTAGGTAAATTAGCTGTTGTGTAACGCAGAAGCATTGCGTTAAATTAGTCGAGGGGTGAGTGGCGACAACGGTGGCGGCGGTACGTCGTAATAAATCATATAAATCGTCCTAACACAAAACAAACGCCTCGGGTGGTGACGGAAGGAAAAAACGTCTTCTGGAATATTAATCTCCGTAATTGAAAACATGTTTATACCGATTGCAAGTGGTCGTGATGTATTCAAATTTCAAATCGAAAGTAACTTACATACGAACGATAAATTATAACTATTTTATTGTAATTACTATGATTATCATATCATTACTATTATTGTTATATCCTTCGAATATTTTTGACGCGAGAAACCAATTCTAATACTGTTACGCACACATACACACACACAGCGTACCATACCTAATGATTAGCCTTGCGAATTTTTGATCGCGCACATCGTGGTGAATAGTTTGCTGCGCAGTTAAATGACCAATATTAATAAGCGTGCGCAGGATACAATGATTTCGAGGATACCCCCTGAACCGCAATGTACACCAGATATAACTATCAACAGCCGTATCATGTATATCTATTGCACACACATCAGTTAGTTATTAGTCTTCGAGTTATACCGTTGTGTATTCAATAACATATGTTATAACTCCCCAATTCCTCAATTTCACTCATTTGCGATATCTCCTTAGATTATTAGCACAACTGAATTCTAATAATTTTTATTTTATAAGACTCACGAGGACTAAGATCACAGATATTTCAAATTTAAATCGAATTTAATGCTTTGGTCGAACAGTAAGACATTCATTTTTTGGTTTAAAAAAATTGAAGAAAGCCATTTTATGCAGTTTGTTTTTCTGAACATCTTATAGTATTCAATATTTTATTTTAATTTACCTCATGTTTTTAATAAATTGTGTACGAAACAAAACTCAAATCGAGACAAGATAATATCAAATCGTTAAAATTACAAATCATGACGTTAATGAAAATAAGATGTTGAAACGTCCAAATTATCAGAACAATAAACTATAAAAAATGGCTATCTTCAAATTTTTCAGAAATTATAAAATAAAAAAAATATTATTATTTTTTTGAACTTTTATACCAAAACATTATTACTTCCATTGAATTATGAAGTATTTGTAGTTTTTGTCCCTGTGAGTCTTATATTAAAAAAAAAAACAGAATTTGTTAAGTCTTCATTACTCAAGGAGATATTACACTGGGTTAGTAAGCAAGTGACCCACAATTGATTGAATATCGTAGTGGGGCAAGTTCGTTTCTATGTTGGCTACAGCTGCTGACGCGAAAATATTTGCGAGAGTTATTTTCACGAGATATGATTATTATAATTATTGTTATTACGCTAGTGAACCCATACTACGATATAATGATGTTTTTAGTGTTGCCAATTGGATTTTGAATAATATAATAATGCCCATACACCAACTAACTTATAAAATATAAGCCAAAAATTAGCAACCATTTATCAAATATAGTAAGCAAATAATGGCGAGACAATTTTTGAAGTTAACATATGTATTATATAAACATATTTTTATAGAATATAACTCAAATTTGGGTAGACCAAGTTCATGTAGCCTTTTCACTTTGCGGTATCATTGTGGAAAGCATTACCAAATGGTTAACAAATATTAGCTACATGAACTTGGCCCACCCTAATTTGAACTGATTTTAAACAAATAATGGATAATTTGCTATTATTTGCCAAACCATTCGCTTACTTTTGGTGTATATTTTGTAAATCAGTCGGTATGTGGGTGGGCCAAGTTCATGGACGTGAATTTAACGCACGAAAAGCGCACCCAGTCGTGGACATTTTCGTTCGCCAGGAATATACAATATACGATTTACTGAAAAAAAAAATAAAATAAGTTGGTTTACCAATGGTTCCCTAATTATATATAAAACATACTATAAGTCCTTTGTTCGTAATGAGACTCGCATTTAATAATGTACGCATATCGTCCTTGAAACGGCTACAATAAGCTAGCCAAATTAACTTTGAGCTGTATAGTGTTTTTTTTCTTTTATTTATTTATAAACATAACCTATATAGAATTCCAAAGAAAGGTATTCACATATCTTGGATACTTTGTGATTGTACAGGAAAAGATGAAAAAAAAACATTTGTGGCGTATGTTTTAACAATTGTATATATAAATATATGTATACTAGCTGAACTACCGGGTTTCGTCTTAGATATATTTTGCTATTTCAGATTATAACATATATTCAACGACATAAATAATTTCCTGGGTAACCAAAATGTGAAAAATGCATACATGGAGCCCAGATTTCAAAACAGTATCGACCCTTAACAATGTGATTTTTGAAAAATTGTATAGCGTGACTCCACATAATATAATAAAAGTACAGTACCACCAAATTTAAATTAATCCGTAAGGAAGTTTTGGCTGTACACTGAATTACCCGTTTTCGTATGGAACAGTCTAGGCTACTAAACTATATTGCCCAGAAATATAAATTGATCCACGCGACCTCTTTCGCTCCAAATCGTTTTTTCGAGAGCAATGGCACATTGATTTTAAGCTTAATATACCCATCCCCATATCACACCCTATCAAAGATTTTCGCCCGATTTTAATAAAACAAGTATAAGTTCTTAACACCCGAGTAGTCGGGGTTTTCAGCGAAAAAAAAAATTATATTACCTGACGACTTTCTTACTGTGGGTTGATAAACTATTTTTAAGCACAATATACACGAAACTATAATATGTATACCTAACTATTGACGGTGATAGAAATAAAAAATAAATGCTTCTTAATGTACTTTAAGTCTACAAGACCATTACGCTCGTCAACGCACCGCGAATCAAATAATAAGGAGAAATAAAATGCACCATTAATGTAACAAATACTCCGAAAAGTATCGCACAATAGTCTTTTGATAAGATCTCAGTCAAAATATTACATTAAAGTAATATTATATTATTCGCTTTGTAAAATATCGCCAGGAATATTACGTAGGTGGTATGCGAGCCATTGTGAATTCCTGTCTCTTCTCTCGATAAACGCGTGCAAGATCATAATTTTGATACATTACACGTGGTCGCGCAAAAGTATGCGTGGTTAATGATACATTGAAAATGCGGTCGAAATCGTTTTTTTTTAAACTCTGATATTTTCTACGATTATCGCGAGACGTAGTCCATAATATCAACATGTCAAGTACGCGTCTTACATTATTTGCGTCGACTGATTTTACTCGACCGAAGACAGAGAGAAAATTAGAATCCCGTTGACCCACTAACGGTAGCGTACAACACTGGTCTTAGTAAAAAAAAAATCACAAAACGTCGCACAGTGTTCTGAAACGTCATTTTACGCGGCAAAAAGTATATATTCTGAGGGAGTAATCAAAATAAGCCTACAAGAAATATTCGTCGGGCGTTTTCTTCTCCCCGGAAAGACACACCGCGTCCGCAGATCATTACTGTACAGTATGACCGGATCTTGGCCTAGGGCCTAGGCAATTAAGAACCGGGCTTAGGGTTAAGTTTGATTATTAAATATTAAGGTGTGTATATTTTGAACATTTTTATCGCAGTGATTGGAGTCAGGGAGGCAAATGGTTAAGGCCGATAACGAACTTTTTCCCAGAAATCGTATTCGCCGAGTAACCATGCGGTCGTTCCCACCGTAAAACACACGGGGGAACATGGTGGTTTACCACGAAGTTAAAAAAAAAAAAGAGAACGTGATATTAATACGGAAAGCGCGCGCCCCTGAGTACCAACTAGCAACCCCGTAGAACATCGTGTAATACGATATTGAATAGGTACACTAGGTCTGCGGTTGGGAATCGCTTTTTAAAAGTCTGCCCGTGAGCGATGGTCGGCCGCTCGTTTCCGGGGATCCCGCGGGGTAAAAGCAGATATATAATAGCTCCGTGTCGACTAAACGCGTCCACGGCCCGTAAAGGGGTTGGAAAATAAAGTGAAGGTGCTGGTGGTCGTCCGTACCGTCGTTAGTAGTGGGTACACCTAATTACGGTCCGGATGTTGATGGTCTTAAAAACCCATTGGATTGCATTAATTATGCGACGTACGTAGGTTTAATGAATAATCATTGTTGTGTGTTTGATCATTATTGAAATCACCATGTTTTGGTCGAAATCGACGACGCGTGTGACGATAATGTTTACCTTAACCGATTTCGTGGCTTTGTGAAAGAACTCAGAAGGGACAATGTCAACATACCACGGTTTAGAGAAATTAAATCACAAAATAAATGATTAAATAATGTGTGGCTGCTCGAATTTGCTTTAAATAATCCTGATAATGATATGTGTTTTGCACATAACTCATAAAGTTTAAATTTACTTTTGAGGTTGGTTCCTGCAAAATAGATATTTCGGCCGTTTGGGCACGCAAAGTGGTGTCGAGAAACGATTGAAAATGAGCCAGATATAAACACGCGATTTCCTAGACCCGTGACATTGGCCCTTCCCTACAAAAAAAGCCACAGAACTATCGTGCACGTATTACGAAAAACGTAATAAATCGTCGGCATCCGGACTGTGGGTGTTATTACGAAAAAAATTAACGAAATGCGTTCTTGCGCATTCGGTAGTGAAAAAATTGTGTTTTTCTTTTTTGTCTCGCCCAAGGTAGACCTCTGCTGCGGACGAGAGCATAAAAAAAAAAAATAAAAAAAAAAAAAAAGGAATGACCCCGTGAGATATCGTAATATTATGCACGGCTGCACCGACGACTGCGGACGAGTGGAATTGCAACGATTGCAGCAGGAGCATCATCAGCGGACGACCACCGAGACGACGGCTACGGGCGCGGCCGTACAGACCGCGGTGGTGGTGCTGGTGGTGGTGGTGGCCGGCGCACGACGCGGCGGTGGCCGTTGAGCGCGAGACACCGAGGACACAGGAGAGGAGCGCCACGTTCCGGGGGGGCCACAGCCGCGCGGGCCGTTTCAGTGGCCACTAGGTGGGGCACTAAGATAACGGCGAGTGTGGTCGAGCAGCCGGCGGCGTGGGGGGCGCGTCGAGCAAGTGCAGCTGGTGGTGCTGCTGCTGCCGGAGCTGCCGCCGCCGCCGCCTTCGCCACCGCCACCAGGCCGCCGACGCCGCAGCAGCATCCGACGACGGCCACGAGCAGCAGCAGCAGCATCAACCGCAACAGCAACAGCAGCAGACGGGTAACTCAATAGCGGCGCTGCACCAGTCGGCCATCGTAGCGCCGGAACAGGTGGAGGAACTATCGTTGCTGCAGCAGCAACAGCGGTCGTCGACCGAATGCGAATTGCTGCGGCGAGCGCAGCCACTTCCGCCGCCGCCGCCGCCGCCCGGTTTAACCTTCGCCGCGGGAGACCGGAAGTCGTCACCGCCGGTGTCGCAGCAGCAGCAGCAGCAGCAGCAGCAGCCGAACGTAGCCGCGCCCGCCAAACAGTTGCACGACATCGAGGAGGAAGAGGACGACGAGGACCGGGGCGACGAGGACGACGAGGACGACGACGAGCAGCCGACGTTGGCCGACGACGACTGTCCGCTGTCGAGCAGCACGTGTTCGCTGACCGTCCGGAAGACGGCCAACAGCCCGTCGCCCACCTTCTCGTCCGGCGCGCCCGCGTCCACCGCGTCCTGGCCCAAGGCGGCCGCCGCGCCCGCAGGTTGCGCAGCCGCGGCCGTCGTACCGTCCGCGGCCACCGACCGCAAGCGCAGCAAGACCGTGCGCACCAAGAGCGTGACGAGCGCGACTAGCTCGGACACGTGCGGCAGCGGCGGTGCCCCGGATCGGAGCGGCAGCAGTAGCGCCGCGTCGACCACGAACCAAGTGGCCGCCGCCGCCGCCGTCGCCAAGATGCAAGCGGAGCAGGGCAGCATCGGCGACCTGCAGAAGTACCACAAGTTCCTCCGGAACCGCAGGCACACGCTAGCCAACGTTCGGTAAGTGCTGCACATTCCTGTACGGTAGTTTACCATTCGTTGTACGGATATAACTCGATGCAAGGGGTGATTTTCTAACAACGCTCATCCCCAATTTTCTTAAAAATCGCTTAAGTTTAAATTTTTTTTGCTTCACAGTCCAAGTCATTATCCAAGTCACCATGGTGGTGACGCAAACTTAATTTTTACAATATTACAGACACCCTTTTTACACCGCGCTACGCTGTATCGTAAAAATATCCGGACGAGTAGTTTTTGAATTTTTCTAAGTTTAAGAGTAAATAGTGTTCTGATACCTAATAATGTGCCATGATTTCTAATTGTACGTAACCCCTAAGTGCTACTGATTCGATATTACGTGCATTTTACACTTTTCATACACAATTTTATACTTGAATAACTTATTTATTTATTTCGTTGACTATGTTACTTCAAAAGTTCCAGAATAAGTAGCTGAACAGTATTTTGCGTAAAAATATGGTAATGCCTTGGAAGCAAACCAAATAAATAGATATAATGTACATTTTTCGTATTAAGCTCCGCAGATTATATTTCAAATGCGGTTGTCCGATCAATTCGAGTCGTAAAAATAATAACTTCATAGCTTATTTGCGAACCAATACGTTACGGTTGAATAGTATTTGCGGATCACTCACGCATCGTTGAACGGTCTTTCTACATACGTCTCTATATGGATGCCATAGACTCCCCCATGTCCTCACGGTGAATTTGATTCGCTATAGGTATCACTGTAACTGCGCACCATGAAGTCAATAAAATGTTCACATGGCCGTATATAGACATTTTCCGCCTTAAACAAAAAAAAGGAAAAAAGGCCGAAATAAAACAGTTTAAAAAATAAATATATTGTAGTTTCAAAAACTTATGTTTCAAAATGATAAGCCCTAACCGAAGTTTTTTTTCTCATGAATTGGTGTCTTGGGTACTTGCTTTTCTTATTTTGTTGGAAAAATATATTTTGAGAAATTTGCCGTCGCCATGTGGCAACGCTTGGCCATCATAGTATAGATAATTGCATAATACCAAAAGTTTTCATTCTGTATGGTTATTTCTCTTAATTCTCAGGTAAAATATATCGAAATTTTAAAATTCATTGAGTACAACATGAAAAAAAACATGCTTAATTGTTATGTGTTACATGAAGCATAAGTAGATTTGTCAACAAATTGGTGTAAAAGAATTTAAAATTGAAAAAATCTGCTGCTCTCTGTTGCTTCCCTCAAAATTCGGCCCTGGACGTATTATATATTTTATGGTTTATTAATTTTCAACGCAGTAGTCTATAACATATATAACAGGTTATAGTATAATAGTGGTTAGCCGATAGGCGAGGACTTCTAAAAGTTTCACTATAGTTCCCGCAGAACTGAAAATTATACTGCATGTTAACCTGCGACGTCCAGTAAAACGCTGCACCTCGTACGTCATAAAGTTTGAGTTTTATAAATAATGATTCTCCGCAGTGACCGCGGTTCAATCATATACCTATTAGCGTGCGATCATGCGCGGATCACCGGACGAGCTTTTCTCCACGTTCCCAAATTAGCTTTCCCTCTGTCTCGCTCTGTTTATCTCTCTTTCTCACTCTCTGTCAACCTGACCTCGACTGTCATTATTATGATTAGTATCAAATTTTTTTTACGATACTCCACGGTCGCGTAAAGTTTACGGAAACATTTTTCGATAGGTACAGTATAACTACATCACGTCAGTATATAATATGATATAACGTTCAATACGGTAGTAACCATAGGTTACCAGGCGATGCAGCTGCTTTTATATTCAGCACACATAAAATATCCGCGCGCAACTTTTGAACCGTGCGTAAAGTCTTATAAATCATTTTCGCCGTCGTCGCCACCGTTATGTACCTACGCGCGCACATAGCAATAATAACATAGTCATCCATTTTGATTTAACGCAGTATTTTCGTGCACCTATGTGCACCGCACACCGAACCATAAATTAATTTAATGTGTTATACATCATATACATAGACGCGCCGTGGAATTCGATCGTTTTCAACGGTGTAAGATTAGTCAAAAGCGACGCGAGAACGTACCGCGAAAACGGTACGATAATTCCTTGCTGATTTACGGTCACAGTTTCTACGCTATCAAACCGTCGCCATTGTCTTGACGGTCCATATCGCTCAAGCGGTTGCCTCGAAATCACAATCGAACGCGCTTCCTATTCACCCGAAAGAGTCGTGTGCAATTAATTGCGTCTTAAGACAATGCCAAATTATCATACGACGCACGTAAAAACTGGTCGAACTGTTCGATACTCGGAACGCGTGTACGTGCGCACTTTTGTGTTACCCGTGTAATTTATCGTGACGATAAGATCATTTTTCGGGGCGTGCGATCAGAGAAAAATTATGCGAAAGCCAAAGTCGGCAGGTTCGAACCCGTGCAAACGATTGTATAAATTAAAATTCGATTATGTCCAACGATGGGTAACGTTAAACCGAATCATCTCGTTGAAAAAAAGACAGTTCATTACTACGGTATTTAAATTTCATGAAATTTGTTTTTGCACTGTGCTCGTCGTTATAAATAGCGCGCGCACACACACGGTTTTAGACCGATATTTCAAGAATTTTATTTTTAATTAACATATAATTATCATACACAATACACAACTTTCCATATTCTATACGTATAGTGTATTGCGAAAACAAAGCGACATTACATAGGGCGAAAAAAAACACGAAAATCCCTACATTATGTTCATGCATGAGCGCGCTCGTGTGGGTGTGTGTTTGTGTGTGTGTGTGTGTGTGTGTGCGTGGTAGGTCTTCTCTACACACTCAACCCGGGAATTTCATCCCAGAGCTCGGGTCATCTGGACTAGATTAAGGGCAGGGGTGAGGGAAACAAACGTTTCCGACCCAATTGTTTCGCCTAAAAACAATAATTTAATTTATATACATTTTATATATATATATATATATATATAAAAAACGCATGATATTTCACCGATCGAATAATATTATATTATATTGTAGACCGGCAGCTCTCTCGCTGTATTCGGTACATTAGCGCTATACGCGGTGTCAAATGATCTGCGGCCCCCGCCGGCGACCGAGTCGATTTATTTTTAAAACGTTTCCCTTTAGCACACCGCATCAAAGCGTATTTTATACAATAACAAAGCAATATTTGCATTCACGATAAACAGAGCGATGAGAACAAAAGCCGACGTACACATACCCACACATATAGCTGATGTTTTGCAATTTTACGCCATAACACATACACAGGCAAGCACACGTCACACGCACGCATAGAATTCGCATGTCCATTAATAGAAGCAGCGTCAGCGATCAAACCGCGTGTAAACGTAATGATTGCCGGCCGATAGCGTTAGTGTAAATCATAATAAATTGCGTATAAAATGTATGTGAATATTTTTGCGAATAAAAAAAAACATTGTGATTTCACGTTGAAAAAGTAAATCGTACACAAACCGTCTACGACAGCGGTCGCCGACCTTTTCGCATGTTGTTTTCCCGGGAAGTTACAAGACCGCATGGTGTCCAATTTATTATAAGTCACATTGGTGTGAATAACCTTTTTTTTTCGTTCTCTCCTCCCACCCATTATTATAATAATTTCAAGGCTCATCAGTTCGCTATATTTTATAGTCAGTTAGTTAGGAAAATAAAAAAATCCGGCAATTGTATTAAGATTTGGTTGGAATAAGTACTATATAACTGTGGTTCATTATAAAGACCGTGTTCCGGCAAAATGTTAATTTACGTGTTATAACTAGAGGTGAGTCTCTCCCAGGAGAAGATATCAACTATTTTAGATTATACTATGAAAGCAATATTACTATTTTGATAAAAAAAAAAATTGAGTTAAAAAAGCATAAATACGTCGTATATTCTTATTATATTTATTTTTATTTACTCATATCATATTAAAAACTTCACACGATCCCTACAAAATACTTAATATACAGACGAAAACTTGTATACAATATGACCTACTCTGAAGACGACAAGTCGGCTCCCACACTTTGGAAGGATTGTAAACAATATTGTAAAAGTGGTTTTGAAAATTTTCAATCATCACTAAACTCGGAAGGTTTACATACATATACGCGTCTACAGGATTCAGCAATTCCACGTCCGCAACCATATTATAAGCCCCGGATTTGTTCTGGATATCTTTCATTTTTCTCTGCTCATAAAAAATAGGATCAGAATGAAGGTGGTAGAAGAGGTAGAGAAGTGCTGTGCGACAAAATATACGATCGCGAACATTCATGGTCCGGGGGGGGGGGGGGGTGTGACTTGTGCACTGCGAGACCGAAACGCGAATTTTCGATCGCAAATATGAACGGTATTTATGGTAATATCATAACGACGCGTATGCTTTACGAAATATCCGGTCGGCGTGTACGAACGCCGTCGGGCGTTTCGAGCGGTGTGGTGACATCGTGGGGGTACGCGGCGAGGGGTCGGAGAGCGAAAACCCAAGGGTGGCGTTGCGTTCGAGGGTGGAGAAAAAATCTTCGGCTCGCGCGTCGCGCGAACAGAGAGTTAACATAAAAAAACATAACTTTTTAGCGGTACAATATCGCAGCCGAGTGTAAATACAAAGCATAGGTCTTGGAGACCGCGCTTTCGACAGGTGCCTGTTTCGCGTGCGGCAAACGCGGATCGATAACGGTTCGTGTTTTGCGTGCGGGGGCGTGTGTTCGCTACGACGATTAGCCGCGGTATTTATACGCAAAGTGCGCAACTCTGCCGCGTTATTTATTGTGGTCGCGGAGACACGCGGCGGGCGGGTGGAGGAAGTGAAAAGGCGTCGGAAAACGCAATTAAATGTGTATGATGAATTACAATATATAGTCGCTCGCGCGGAGAACACGGTTTTTTCGCTTCTTTTTCCGCGAAAACTACAAGTTCCTTTTTTTTTTTTTTCAAAAAACGTTTTTAATTGAAAAGAATAATTCAAATAAGTATACTCGGTGGTTAACGGCATGTATATATATCTATAGAGATACTCGTGTTCCTGCATAGTAAACCTATATATTTATATATATTTTTATATATAATTATATATTTATTATTGTATATTTATATGTATAAATGTAAATTATCGTTGCTTAGAAATTCTCGTTGAATTTTAAGTAACACGGCTCAAGCATAGATTACCATTTTTATAAAAAAAAAAAAAAATAGTGATAAAGTGTAATCGAGTTTAGTCTCGGAACAATGTTATATATTATTATATATTATTGAACAATACATCTTTAGATCGTGAACTGTTCAGCGAATTAACATCTTCATGTAGTAGTTAAACGATATCGACTATTTTTTTTTATTTAAGAAAAATAGAATAGATTATTCGTTAAAATTACGAATTAAAACTAAAGAATTTGACTAAGATAAGCTATGATGAGTTGATAGTATTCATTAATATATAATATATAATTAATATATAAAAATCGAAAGATAAATTTAAATTATTTTTTAAGTACTTTTAATTTTTTAACCCATTTTATACACAAAGTATGTTTAAATAAACAAAGTAAGAGAACATTTTATTAAAACTAAATAATTTTAATGTCAAACAATATTAAAAATACTAAATTTCTAAATGCAAAAAACTTGATAAAACTAGACGCGCCCTATGTGTTAAACAATTTTCGTTCTGAATAATAAACACGATTTTCGTTCTGACGTACCGTACAACCATATAGTTTTGCGATTTAAATGACGTAATAGTACGGCTGTGAAAAAACCATTAAGATTTCACTTTTTTCTTTTTTTTTTTTGAAACAACCAATACGATTAAGTAGTTTGGTTTGTGGTTTACTTCTAATCTTGATTTAGAAGCGAAACAGACGTACCTACCAATGTTCAAGTTTGAACTGTACAAATATAAAATTGACAAACCGATTTATGAACTAAACTGTTATAGCAAACAGATTCTAAGTCGTTCTCTGCTCACTGCTCACACTGTATTGTACGTGATACGTGAAAATCAAGGATTTTCCAACGTCTAAAGATGTGTACATCATACGCGGGTGTTCACGGAAATATAAGATAAATGACCTACGAAATAAGCAATGAAAAATCGTACGAACTTCCTGTTGCACCCCGTACGCATATTGTGTAGGCTTGTAATATATTAGTACCTACGATACGAGGTTTGGCGACGAGAAAGTGTGGTGATATCGAACGGAACGAGAGGCAGGGGTGTAATATTTTTCGACAAAGTACCCTCAATCGTTATCACCGTGTTAATTTCCTACACAATAAATTAAAATTAGTTTTAAGAAATGTTTGAGAATCCCTAGACCTAAATCCACCCGTTCCGTACGCTTTCAGTTTAATTTGACTAGTTTTCACATACTTCTTATATTTATTTTTTTTTAATTTTAGGAGCTTTCAACAAAAACTATTATAATTCTATAATTATATTACATACATTAATTTTTAAGAATACATTCAAGCGGTTTATTTTTTCGTAACACCTCCACCTCATAATGCCATTTTTAAACGTAAACGCACAGTTAAATTTAAAACGTTTGTAAATTAGCATACTACATGATACTCGATTAGTTCTTATCACTTAAACATTTTCTGAGATTATACAAAAATATAATAAAAAAAAAATACAGTAAAACAGTCGAATAATAACAATAAATAAATATTATTAAGAAAATGAATAAAATTTTCGCTGGTCGCTAAGACGCTAATGCAATCGTAGCAGCTTTCGTCCGTGTTCGTAGTTCCCGTGCCGATAACCAGTTCCGGCCGTCGTGTCGATAGCAAAGGGTTGTCGAAAACATCAGAAACAATAATTGAAATACAACTCGGAGGAAAACAGAGTACAATCTATGGCGGAAAACGGATTGCAATAACGATCGAGGAACACTACGGCGGAAAACCGTGTCCGGGGAGAGTGATAAATGTAAATGATAACAGTATCGTAATGATATTAACAGTTGGGCTGCAACGACGACGGTTGTCCGACGACTGGAGTCTGAAGATGAAACTATCGGGTAACTCTTATTTCGAAGGGAAACTCGGGACTGGGTCAAAAATAGGGTCGCGTCGGGTCGTACGCGTGACCATACAGGTTTCCGATAAAAATACGTATGCCGTTATTATTCCGGTGTTAATACGACGAGGGCCGACATATTTTTTTCCTTTTACACGCCCACGGTCTCCGGGATATTCCGGTGAATTTCGGTCAAATATTCGGAACAATTCGACCGTTATCGTTGGGTGTACAAGTTTTACTCGTCGAACACCAGTTTTCCATCGGCACATTTCGATATGTTTATCGGCGCCCCACGTTTTGGCCTCTGCCGCCGTGTCATAACCGAACTATTTCGGACGGCATGATGCGAACCCTGGACAAATTATCATAACTTTTGACGTCGAATATTGCCCAACGGTTATAACACAATATTAATAAAGCATATTGCGTAATTTATACATATGTGTAATGATATTCCTATATCGTACAGTCGTCTTACGAAAAATGTATGTTTTCTAAGAATATAAAAAATATCAACACTTATCCCGTATCCATAACAACACTGTTGTAACTGTTATGTATTTTTTAAGATATTTTTTAGACAAATACTTATATACAGTTGACGCCAAGCGGTATTTTATAAAGGAAAATATTGTTGAAAATATATTTTAAAATCGTACATGTAAACGATAGCAACTGTTGTTTTAACAAAACGCATACAAATGAACGAATCAACAACAGCTTGTTAAACAAATCCTACGAAATCCACTTAATTAGCGTTTAAAACAATATAAGTGATTTTCGCGTCTGCTTTGGAAATTATTGAATTTGATGAGATAATAGTTTTATTGTGGTTTGAACCAGTGAAAACCGTAACTCAATTTTTTTATTTTTTGGCTTTAAAAAAACAAACGCTTGTCCCACCTCACGCCTCACCGCTTCAGTCACATGACCCAGACTACAGAGAGACGGTCGCTGTACTGAGCGATAAGAGGATGATGACGCAAAGTGACGGGAGCAGCGCATCGTTTGTTTTTTCGAAATCGAAAAATAAATAAATTGAGTCATGGTCTTCTTCGTTGGTGGTGATATACTGCCAGCGTGTTAAATAATATCATCCCCAAGTGAAAAGAATAGTCGGTCGCGGTGTTGTAACACTTAAGTGTTTGTACGCCAATCGAATGCGCGTTAAATTGTTTTAAATGCAAAACATAAACACGTTATAAACGCATCATATATTATGACGGGTGGAAAATAAATATTATAAAATTAAAATTTGATAAAATATTATTCGTTAAGCACACAACAAAATATTTATCTTTGATGTTTTTATATGTACAATCGTTAGATATATTGATTTCATTAAGTTAAATTACGCGTAAAACAAACAGTTCCGGCAATCTATATAATTTTTTATTATTTTTTGAATTTCTTTTATCGACAAAATATTATAGCTTGACAATCAATTGTTATGTTACAAAACGAAAAAAAAGAAAACCCGGTATAAATATATTGGTGAAATTATTATTTAAATGTGGAGACCAGAATGATGAAATTAATAATGAGTGAGATAACGGGGGAGAACGAGAATTGAGGAGAAGGACTACATTAAGAGATGTGTAAAGAAGTTAGTAAAAACCTATAGAATAGATTTAGGAGAGTTTTGTATCGTGGAAATTAGTAGTGGTTATTATTAGTGGATAAGGAAAGATTATGTTTTTGGTGAAGTTAACCCACTGATCAGCTATTTTATTTTATAGGATGCCAAATAAGAGGAGTTGATGTGTTAAAGATTTTTTCATGAGAATTATCGGAGAAATAAATTAATGGAAGGGGTTAGATTAAATAGAAGGTAGGCCTGATTGAGAATCAGAATCTATTAGAATTCTTTGGGAATTTACCGAACAAATAAATTGGAAGGCGTGAATGATGGCGTAGACTTCAGCGGTAAAGGAAGATGCCGTTGAGTGGAGGTCGAAAGAAAAAAATATATTATTAGAAAGTATTAATAGTGAAAATCCTATAGTTCCAACAACCTAGACAGGGTGAAAGCTGATAAATCGACCGTAAAATATTTGCAGTAGAGGAAAAAACACGTGTGCTAAACATACATACGTAATAATAATATATTGTGATGAGTAGTGCTCGAAAAATGCATTTAAAACCATTAATCTTTCAATAATTTCCAAAAAAATAATTTCTTAACAACATAATACTGTATTGAACCATTTTATTTAAAAACAATATGAACTAATGTTGTTTGCTTACAACACGTGTATTTATTCTTATATACATATTATATAGGTTAGGTTGCAAAATAGTTAATGCTTATTAATTAACACCCCCAAATTTAAATTAATGTCGTAAAATGATCTAGAGTAGTGTTTCTTAAACTGTGGGCAGCGGGGCAAGCCCCAAGTAGGCCGTTTCTGCAATAAAGGGGTTCGTGAAATAAATATTTGTGTACAGCAGTTTAATTTTAGTATATTTATAGGTAAGAAAAAATATAACTTATTAACCTAACGATTTTGATGAAAACATTTCTACTCTTAAGACCTTATAGGGAGCCATGACAATTGTTCATTGAATTAAGAGGGTCACATCAGAAAAAAGTTTAAGAAACACTGTTTTAGAGCACCAGCGAAACATCAGATATTTTGATCGACATAAATCTAGCTTCTCCAAACATTAAACCTGAATCGTGCCTATTTACGGTTATACACGAGACACATTGTATAAATACGTACACGATAAGGCCTACACACTATACATACAATAATATTTTATGTAGACGTGCTATAGCGTTGTTTTCATTCCCGTAGAAACTATATCTCAGCGTTCGGGTCGCAACCAAAATATGTCATGAAACGCGTACGTCCAGCGCCCGTTGTACGAGTATTATAAATGTGGCGGTCACGTACAGGGTGGATTACCGTGGATTTCCCGTTTTTATGCGCCGCCTATGTGGTATAGGTATACTCTGCTAGTGTTTACAAAACAATACTCTATGAAAGCCAAACGATTTGGTCTGAAATCATCGTGAGTTACATTATAATAATTAGAGTATAATGATGTGAGCTCGGCAAATTGTACCGGTGGACGTTATGAACTTACGTACATTTTACCGGTAAACGATTATACTACGCGGTTGTTTGAATCCTTTTCAAATGTTTCCGAAGCTTGTGTAAAAAAAAACTTTCATTTAGGCGCTATTCAGATATCAGGGTATCGTGCATGTTCGATAAATCGGCCAATGGGAAAAAGTAAAATAATAATTAAGTAATTCTATACATTTTCAAATTAATTTTAATTCTAATATTATAACACATTTAATATGATAAATGTGGTATCGGGTGGGATTTGTTCGTTTAGTTTACATGCAATACGTATTTAAGTCGGCTGCGGCACCACTGGAGATGGACATATAATACAGGGATAATGTGACGGGAGGATCGCGGATCTATAATGTATAATCGATATTACCGTCGCAAACAATAATCCTGCAGGTGACACCGTGCTACGTCGGTCGATCATCGCACTCGCGGGGTGTGGTTATGCAGTGTACTACGTGTTCGGTTAACAAAATATCGCATGCGTGCGTGTCATGGGTGTACAGTATACCTAACCGCCCGATAGAACACCACGTGACCTCGTCAGAATTAGGATCAAGTTGATGGGACGGTGCGAGGGGAAACCGAGATAAATGAAAACACGCGGTGCTAGGGAAGTGAAAAAAAAAAAAAATGCAAACGAATAAATTTTCGGGTACCTAACGTGTCGGGGCGGATATTACATTACGTATATGTAAAACGAGAAAGGGTTTTTGAAGTGGTACACAACTGCACGACGACGACGACGTTCTAAGTTTATCATTTCGTTGGGCCACCGCCGCCACCGCCACCACCGCAGGATTCGCTGTCAAGCCGTATGAAATATGAAAACCCTTTATCCCCCTTGAGGCCGAACAATGGGGCTCTAGGGTTTAGTGGAAAACGACGCGGATGAAACGACCAGGATTATAGTACACCGCCGCCGCCACCACCGCGCCGTTTTCTCTGAAATCCTCGACGAATGCAAATTTGTACCGATTCGTCGCCAATCAAACGTTATAATATTATAATACTGTAATAATAATACAGCAGGTATAAAGTTTATACTATAAACACATCACAGCCGTGTGCATAGGTTTACGCGGTACGCGGTACGCTGCGACTCGGGTTTGACGTGAAATCGCTTCGAAAGTCTGACAAAACGGATTTAAGCGGAACATGTATGTTCGCACGTATTCTATCCGTTATAACGTACCGCGTGATACGCGTCCGCGATAATTATAATACGCAACATAATATTATTACACGTACAATATTATACTTATTAAGACTAAATACGATATTATTACTATTATTATTATTATCATCGCACTTTACACGACGGTCTCATATCGGCTCGCGTACAACTAATTGCACGCGGGAAACCTGTCAGGGACGAAAATCTGTTTCAGCCCCGTTTCACAACATGTTACACATATTACACGCGCGTTGTTACTGGTGCACGTAAATAATGCGCGTGTTTCGCGATAATGCATCTTACGGGATATTGTGTCGGAAACGTTTTGCGGCAACGTGAACCGTCCCGGAGATGGAAGAATCGCGTATACCTACGATATTAGGACCAATAGTTTTTCGCAAGACGAGTTTCCGGACCGACAAACCCAATGATTTTATTTTTTTTTTTTTATCGAATGTAAGGCTTCAACAGCAAAGGTATTTAGTCTACTTAAACTAAACAAATAAATACAGTGTACATCAGTTATTGCAGGTATAGCTTAAAGATATGTATATTAGGCATAAGTGTAAAACAATTTTTTGAATATATTCATTATACATAGAAAGGAGCATATTATATGGCTTTGGTATTGTTTTCGTTAAATGCTTCGTGAATTGAAGAAGGGTTTTTGAGGGTACCGCGTGATTCTGAGAATCTTGGACACTCGATCATTACATGGTGGATTGATAAATTGACTCTGCACGTAGTTTCAGGTTCTTTAATTAGGCAATCTCTACTTAAGTAGGAGTGCGTTAAATGCGTACGTCCTATTCTCGCTCGGGTAATTACAACTTCCTCTCTTCTTAAAGTGCCTGATAGGGTTTTCCATTTTTTTATATGTGGTTTTATGTTTCTGAGTTTGTTAGATAGAGGTCCAATTCATCTGCCAAGTGTCCATTATTTTATTTTTGTTGTCGATTGCATCAGATGATGTTATTCTATTGATTATTGTCTGAGTATACCACGTTCTATTATGTGAGCCCGGTCATATACAATTTTTATTAATAAACCTAATCGCGACATTTCGAGAAAAAATAACACAGTTTTTTCTTTTATTTCATTATCTTATTTTAATAATTACTGTATTATACGTATTATTGCAATTCCCGCACAAAACTTATGCATTTTACATTTCGAGCAACTACACCTCAGTGACGGTGGATCGGAATATATTATATAGATACCTGCAGCAGGTCGTCGAAAATTAGATAACATCGCCCGGAATTTCAAACTGAATTTCATTACGGAAAATTACAATATTTGATTCGGCGAGAACGGTTTTGCGGGAGAACTGCAAACACACACACACGCACGCACGCAAGCACACAGATACAACTATTAAATTACTCTCGGGTTAGGACTTGTAAAAGTAAATTATGTAAACATGGTGCGGGGGGGGGGGCGGAAAAATTAATTTGAAAATGTCAACAAAATTTACGACTCTGGGGCAAGCGGAAATCGATGATTTTCGTCAGTGGCCATTGTAGAATAGGTGCGCCCGTGATACCGCTACCGCACTATAACGATTATTAATCGTCATCAAATTTAACTTCGACCCGGAGGAAATGTGTTTTTACGCGATTACGTGTAAGCACGCGCGCGCCGCAACGTTTCCCGTGACGATAAATAACGTCGAAAAGTGCGCGAACGCCCGAGCGGCAAACACGGTTCACAGAGGTCGGTACGTTTTTCCTTTTGATTTGCACAGCGGAAAATAATGAGAAAAAAACACTCATCGGCCGCGGGCAAACTGACGTCGGCGAAGCGCAGGTTAACCCGATCGATATTTCGCATCAACACGACGTGCACCACGTATCTCGTATTGTTTTAACGGATTGTTGTGTAGTACGGATAATATGATATTTCGACGGGCCCCGGGTTATTGTTTTCGCTTCCATTACGTTATTTACAATGTTTGTACCGCGCGCGAATAGGTTCGTGGGCGAGACGAATATTCCTTTCGATAATTCCTCGATGTTCCTTAACAGGAAGCGTTATCGTTCCAGTACCGGAGTGTCGGAGCACCGATAAGTCGTATGCTTATACACTCGCGTATCATTTACAAGAAAACAAAATTTACATATTATCAGTTTTGAGCCCAGATAAATATTTTTTAATCTAGATAAAGATAGAGATAATACACCAAAAATCTATTTAGATAGAGTTAAAAATAAACTAATTTAAAATTATCTGTTTAATAGATAAAAGATAATCCTTATTTATCTAGATAAAAAGTAGATACATTTTTAAAAAACAATGATTTAAAATTAAAATTATATTAGAACAAATTAATGCATCGGGCTTATCATAATTAAAACATTATTGTTGGTCTGTGAAATGTGTCGCAATTTTAAAGTGTTTACTCTATAATTTAAAAATTGTTTTTTTCCTCAAGCGTATGGACGACACACCGCGTCAACGCGTCGTCTACATTTATATAAATATCAATGATAATTTGTTTTTAAACACGAATTGTAACTGTTTACACGCGTGCACGATTTAAGATATCTTAAATATCTTAAATCGTGCATGCGTGTATAGGTTTCTGATTATAAGATATGGATTTTTAAGAAATATTTTTGATTGATGTCTAAATTTAAACCACGATCGTATGCTAACATCGAAATCCAACATAATTAAAATAATCATTTTAAAATTAAATAATTAAATGGTATTG
This sequence comes from Periphyllus acericola, assembly GCA_949715065.1. Lineage (NCBI taxonomy): Eukaryota > Metazoa > Arthropoda > Insecta > Hemiptera > Aphididae > Periphyllus > Periphyllus acericola. Next base: position 26,002,157 of record OX454271.1, on the reverse strand, counting down.
AATTTTGACAATATTGGTAGTATAAAAGTATGTGTGTATTTGTAATATATTTTTGTAATTTTAAGACGTACAATTTTTTATTTTGTCTTACTGGTAATAATATTAAAATATAAATAATTACTGTCCCATTTCCTATGCTCGTCATCGTCAATAAACGATCGAAAATAGTACAAATTAGTAATTACGAGGAACAAAAATAAAATAACTAATTGAATAATTAAAATTAAAATAATTTATATAACATGAAAAATAGATAAATTGTCGCAGATAACTGAATTTTTCATCTAAGATGGATAAATAGATAATGTTTAAATTTGTATCTACATAAGATAATAGATTATTAATATTTTTATCTAGATAAGTCTCAACACTGCATATTATTATCATGAGATTTAATACTTTTGGTATATATTTATGAAAAAAAAAAAAAAATGTTTTTATCGCATAATTTATGGAATACAAATAAATAAATAACGGTAATGGAATAAATAAACATAATTAATGAACAATATATAAGCTAAAACTAAGACTAGTTAAATTTGTTTGTGTGGTATTTTTTTTCGTAAGTTTCCTAAGATTTGGTTGTATAGATGTAAGAATGGTCCCGAGTAATTCTGTTAAATTTTCATAAGGTTAATTTCATCGGTATTTTAACTTCATTATTTACACTGTTGAGCAAAGCGCTTCACGCACGAATATGTCGTCACAAAAATTGATATTCATTTCACCGCATGCTTTTTAATATTTGGGTATTTTTAAATGGTAACACGAATCCAAGATTTCAATACTCAGGGACGATTGTTTTTGAATTGTTAAATACATCCATGTTCTAATTATTTCGATTTCGAGATCCGCCTTATTCGTCAAAACAGGATACGACGTTGGGCATCCGTTGTGAACGACGTCAACTAAAAATGGATTGTATAAATTGTATAAAGTTTATATTTATATGATAAACGTTTTGGTTCTTGCTAACATTGTGTTTATCCATGTGGCTCGTGAACATATTTATAGTGGCCACTATATAACATGACCTGGCATTCCATAACGTTTGGCCAATATATTATGTTTATTATTTTTATTACGTGAAAAGTAATAAAAATAGAAAAAATAAAACATATATATCTATCTTGAGGGATGTACTTCTATGGTGGGAGGGGTGGGGGGGAGCTATGCGATTGGGGGAGCAGAAAACTGTGGGGATTTTTTTTTAATGAGGTAAAAGGGAAACATAATAAGGGGGTGGAAAAAAAGCTCGCGGGATCGCAATTTCATGCGGGTGTTATGCGTCATACAATCGCAAGTATATAATATATATGTGTATTGTGTAATGTGTACATAAAAAAAGACCGGTGTGCTCAACGATCCGTTATCGGACAACTTAAAGGTTTCCAGGGTAACCGTGAACAGATATATACGGCGCGGTCGTGGGTTGGGCGTGTGTGTGGGCCAGGTAGGTAGGTAGATCGTAGTAGGTCGGTAGGCTGGTATAAGTGTGTAAGTTTATAGTAAGCAGAAAGCGGTGGCGAGCAGAGCGTATCTTATATACAGTGACGAGCGAGCGGGATCGCCGAAATAAAAACCGAACGCGTAATTGATTTTGCCGGTAAACATTTCCCCGCGAGTATCGCCAATACAACGACCGTCCGACCCAATGAGTGTATATAAATATATAGGTATAGATGCCACTGACTCGCACGGACTCACTTCGGCGGCGCGTCCGCGGGCCAAATAGTAAAATTATTATTTTACACTCGGTTCAATATTATTATGACTGGACTGATTAGAGTTAGAATTGTATAGAATTGTATGGCTCTGCGACACTCCAGAAAAAGCACTCGAAATAAAGCAATAAATCTTAACTAAAATAACGAAAAAAAGAATCCAAAAATCCTTTAAAAGCGCACCTTAATTGTTATTAAAAAAAACTCACAATTTAATTTGTAAAGAAGTATTATAAGTTTTGTTTTAGTTTTATTTTTTAATATCGTTATACACACATAGCGATTTATAGATTTAGTGAACGATTTTCCGTTTGTAGTCTTTTTGTACTTTATTTCGCCGAAAAATTTAAAAAAACACACTCATCGTGTATCTAGGTCAAATCATACTCATTCGATTCTTCAGACCGTCAGTGTTATATGGTTTTGAAAAATTGTATATTGACTGTCGTGTGGCAATTAATATTGACCCGTTGTGAAATCCTAAGTATAGAAATTAAAAAATAGTCGAATTTTTAATTCTTACCTAAATGTATATGTCTGAACCGCACTCGAGTCAAATACAATTAATGATTGATGTGCAATTGGGCAAAAAAAGGTGTTGTTCATAGTTGCTTTTATAACTAATCGAACGATATTGCGCTGTTAATGAATAATCGTTTGGATCAGAATATTATATTAAAAAATGTTTTAAGTATCTCTCGACCAAGAATGTATGTAGATAAAGGTATTATTATTATGTTAGACTCCTTTTTTCCCATGCACTTATGTCTAATATAACATTTTTCAATCATTTTTTTTTGAATCGAGTGACGTTCGACAATTATTATTTTTTAACCCCGAGTGTAATTCAACAAAAATAAGTGCTATTACTTGAAACGTTTGTCCCGGTTGTAACGATGTGTGTGTGATTTATTTGGCCTGAATATGCTATATAACATATTATACTTAATAATTTGTTGATATAAATGTACTTGAACGATCCTGGTGGAGAAGCACACCGATGCGGTACCGTTGACGTCGGCTACGACGCATATGCTGACGTCAATATTATTTAAGGGTGAATCGTTGCACCCGTTCTACTCGTAATATTATAATGTAATATGTAAGCTCGTGTACATGCGGTTTTATCTAAACACTATACCAATGTATGACGTCCAATCGCCGGTTATATCCGATTTCCGAGACAGACGCGAATGACTATATATATATTGTAATATTGTACTCCACGTCATAATATTATGTTTAAACCGCGCACACGGGTAGTTTATTAAAAAAATATTTATTGCTCGTCTGTTGTTTGAGTTTAAAATGATATCGATTACGCTAATAAAAAATAATAAAATCTGTTAGAGACAAAATCACGAAACCAAAATATACATCCTAGGTATCTGTTATATAAATGTAATACATACACAGTTAATAGTTCTTTACAAGAAGTTGCGCCTTTTTTTCCCGTACAACAATGTGATATATAATTTAAAGAGCGATCAGACCAAATCAAAACGTCCAAAATACCGAAGCAGGTTTTCGTGGCGTCAAGAGTAGGTACTTATCGTGTTCACATATGTTTTTCTCGATTGGATCGATAGTTATTAAATACAATTCCATTCCATATCCTATGTATTGGAAATCTTATATAGAACACCAAAAGTCCGTTGAAATATAGTTAAGGAATGGCTCAAACGATTTATAAACTGAGGGTGTAGTGATGTGAATCTATTAATTTAATCTAATATCAAAATAAATTAAATTATAAAACAAAATAACTACCAACACTGCCATGTTTTTCAGTGTCTAGTGTCTTCGCGCGTTCATTACTTATTGTCTTTTTTGTTGTTTACACTATTATCTTAATTATTATTTGCCATCATCAGCACTCCGATTTCACCGATAAGAGCCGTTTAGCCTTAGTAGTTCGAGTCGGGGCGTTAAAAACGTTACATCTTAACCGAGTGACTGCAATAATATGTATTTAAACGTACCCTTAGATGTGAAATAAAAATTATCATCACCGGACGTTTCGCAGCGTAACGTTTGTTCGCAACGTCGAAATTGACTATTTTACATCCTATAAACCGTGGACGACACGCACCCGATTATAGCCGATCGTGCCTGCACCCCTGTGAGGCGTTTCACCCGGCGCGCTACACGAACCCCTGTTATCCCTGAACAGCCACCGCGCACGTAACGCTCAAAAACATTACAGTACGCGGAAAAGTGCATACACGTTTGTTACGTGACGGTCGCGCCCGCGGAAATGACAAGGGCGATGTGCTGTTAGACGTGTACGCGCTCTCACACACGCGCAGACTTACAGACACGAACACACACACACACACACACACACACACACACACACACGCCGCTGCGGTGTAATCGAAAATTTCAATTGAAACGAAAATCACAATATTAATGTACAGATTACAGTGTTTTTTTTTTTTTTTTATATTATTGCTTTTGTCTCATAAAAACATTATAGCATGACAATTATTACAGTGTTGTATGATATAATAATATGCGCCAGCCCGCAGAACCGAGACGTGCTGCAGGTGCGCGCCGCCGTCGTAAGCCGAATACAATATTGTACGTGTCGGAAAACGTGTCGCGGTGGCGTTAAATCATTCGCCGTCGTAGCGTATAATAAATAATGTACCATCGTCGTGCTCGCGAGATACAGCTTTATTTCGTTTAATCAGAAACATGTTTACACTTTCGGTCTGAGGTGGACGCCGGATGAACCGGAAACCTGTCTTGAACGGAAATCGTATTTAGTCCAAAATATACACTTTTATTTTATACCTGACCAAACGCATTCGGTAAATCCATAGAGTCTTACGGGTAAACAATTATCATTAATTACAATATAACACGTCGTACTGACAGTTTGAGGGCCGAGGACTAAGTCGGGTTTAAGTTGAACGTAACGCATCATGTGAAGAGGCTGGTATGTTTCCCGTAAGAGGTGATATGTGCAGGAAGATAAAATGTAGAGTAGCCTCCTGTGGAGTGGGTAGGAACTCGTAAATAGAAAAAAACGTAAATAAATCTATATTAAAAAGTGTTGTTGCCATACAATGTATTTAAATCATTTTTAAAATATTGCGTATCCGTCTTACATACTACTATGATATACGCACGGGCCAAAATATCTATGATTTATCATTATAACCCAGACAAGAAAGTTACGAATATTTAAGTTTATTATATTAATTATATGATAAAATATAAAGTAGTACATTCCGTACACGAGCACAGCAGTAATATAGTTCCAATACTTATGGTACCAATAAGTCCTTCCATTTTCCCACGTCTAGGTCAGCGGTTACAATTGATATGCGATTACAGATGAGAATCGGAACGAAATCGCTGAAACCTTACTCGAAACAAATGTTCTGGTCATCGACTCTGATATACCTAACGTGCAGGGGCCGCGGGTTTTTATACGGTAAATTAAACGTCATCGTCCGAGTATAACGCGACGGCGCGCATTAAACAACTATTAAACTTTTAGCGGAAAACGTATTTACCGCAGGGTTTCGTGGTCGAATGAATAATGCATTTTGTTGTTTTCGACGACCACCGTTCGAAATTTCTTCGAACACTGGTGTACATAGGGTAGAATCTCCGACGCGGACGGGAGCCGGTGGTTACGTTTCACTCGTTAGTACTATAATAATATTATGTTTATCCGCTCTTTGTAGCGACCCCACAATTATTATGATATTACAACGGAAACTCTACAACGAAAGCGGCAAAAACATGATTTTCCCACCAAAACGGTGGAACCACCAAAACCAGTGTTGATTATTACTTTTCCATCGAGCTCATAATTTTTATTTTCTCTCCGTCACCCTACGTTTGTTTCTTCGCAAGCACGTGAACACGTATCCCCGACGGTTTGCAATGCTTTTCGTACACGGGTGCAATATTGTTACACTAGGCTCTTGCCATTTGAATATAACAGTTTTTCCATCGGCGGTATGGTCTAATTTTAGCAGAGATAGGATAATCTTTATGTCATTACAAAATCAAAAAAGCTATAAAACTATAGCGGATCTACTGTTAAGAAGGCATTATTCTTATACATTATATAGAAAAGGCTGGGAGTGGGATGGAGAAAACGCCAAATCTCTCCCGGTCCTCTACGTCTGCGGCAGGTACCTATGCTCATTTCAGCGCGTCGCTATTGTACTCGTAGTATGGACAATCGTAATGCACTTATATTCTACTAAGTCACGAAAATAGTTCTAAATATTTAATACGAGAGTGTTTATTCCATGTTGATTCGAATAATCTACGAGTATATTCTAAAATATGTTAATCTAATTTTTTTTTTTCTTTTTCTAGGTAAGTTCAGTATTAAATGGTATCGTTAGAATATGAAAACAGTGACCGTGTATGGTAAGTTTAACTTATTATATAATACAGCCATTTGGAAATCGTATGTGATCCCATATAAAACATATAATCATGATCATCAATGAAACATGATGGCGACAATGGTGAAATACAAAATAATGTGTGATCCGACATTGTGTACTAACGATAGTTCTTCCTTAATGCAGCTATTATTATAATATAATAATATGTACTATGTATAACAATACCTGTTACGACGAACGATTAATGTTGGATGGGGATGGATTGTGTACGGTAAAATATTTCTTAAAAATGTAGGTTTAACTTTTAATTTAAACTGCCAATATTATACAGCATAAATTTGTACAGTAATAATAATTAATATAGCAGTGTGTGTGTGGACGATGCCGGGCCATGGAATCGTGTTCAGATTTGCGAAGGCAGAGAGATCAGCGCTAATTTTTTATGCTCTCGACTATTAATAAGTGATAAGTATGCCGGTAATTGTTGAATTCCCGAAAAAAAAATAAGAAAAACGCATTGAAATGAAGATTTAATGCACTAATAGAAAAGAAGGGCGAAGTTCCTATGTTAGGCAAGACTCCACGGTCAGACAAAATACAGGGATAATATAAAGCTAATTGTTGTATCAGTCATTTAACTTGAAACCAACGTACCATTGTTCTCGAAAAAACGATTCTGAATGAAAGAGGTCGGGTGCGTTAGTTTCAATTTCTAAAGATAGTCGATATAGTAGAAGAAGCAAACTTCTCAATAACATAGGGTGAACTTTTAACGTTCTGATAAAATGTTGTTTACCAAGTCGATTGATTTTTTGATTTTTCATTGAGTGTCCCTTCTGCAGACAGTTCTGTGTTATTTTATTAATTTCAACATTTCCCTGGCGTAATGTGATGAACCAATAACGTATTTTCTCGGGAGACAATACCGTATTGGTCCATTTGCGCACGAACGCGGATCTCGTATTCTATATAATTCGTATAATATAACATGCGTAGTGCGTACAGCATTTTAATTAAATCGAATCTCAAAGGATTCGCGCTCGCGGTAATGAATAAAAACTACCGATCGTGTCTGGTACAATTATGGTTGTTTTTATTATTATTTATTTCTGTACTATTATAATGTGTTTATACAATGAAAAGAATCGTGTATTATGAATCGTTTAAAATGTATTTTATCTCGTTTTTTCTGAGAATCTTTTGAAGTGAAAATTCCACGCTATGGTTTCATTGAAAAAATAAAAAATAAATACTTTTTACCAATATAATGGATATTGTACAATGTATAGGTACTATCAATAATAAACCACAAAGTTATTACGTTTCGAGGTCTTAAGAAATGCGACTTATTTATTATGAACGCTCGACGGTTCCGTTTTTATTCCCCGCGAAACGCGAGGACGCAGAATGTTATCGAGTTATATTAATAAAAGAAAATTATCGTGGTACGGCGCGGTATTCGCTCGCAACGTAGAAATAAGTACCGAAAAATAATACGGGTTCGGACGAAAAAAATCCGACACAAATACCTAATGATTACTTTGTACAAGCATACAAACGCAAAAGGAATTTTTAATAGAGTCGTCGGAGTATAGTATAGTAGGTGGTCCGAACGGGATGGGGTGTTTGCGTCAGAGGTAGTTGAGAACGACGTCAAATACAGCATACAACGTTGTGTACACAGGGATCCAGCCGGTTTTCGGGGAATTTCGGACTATTTCAAAACCATTGCACGTACAGTGGGTGGTGGCGGGAAAGGGATAATTGAATAAAGCATGAATTATTGATTTGAGAAATCGATGAAAATCGGAAATATTTGTATGTTTAAAGTCAAAATCAAAATGAGCATCGTTGAAAATATGTAATAGCCGTACCTATACATCATAATATGTGTTTGTCATAGATGAAACCAAATCGAAAATAATTGATAATAATGTAGCAACATTTAGAACTCATGAAATTATGTAAAATTGACTTTAAATCAAAACTTAAATCGAAAATCAAATCAGAAGTCGACTAAATCGATATTGCGCAACAATATGAAACATATAAGATCAATATTATTATTATTGAATTCGATTGGAAATAAAAACTGATACGGATGAGCGCCATAAAATTTGAAATCGATTGAAACCGCGTTTTATTGTTTTTCTATTTGCTTTTATTTTGTTTTATGTATGTACGTATAGGTAGGTAATTATCATATGATCATAATATACGATGAAGTAATACGGGGTGATTTGGCTCGGCAAGTTTGTTTGTACGATATAACGAAAAGAGGACAGAGCACGCGTCACCACTGCAGTCGTAAATTATAGGACCGTTTCGCTATGGGGTCGAACGATTGTTATTATATTTATGATTTGCCGTTATGTATAATAAAGTCGTGATTTTCATTTTTCAACGAAACGTTGGCCATCGGCTGTCGATCGCGAGTCGGTGATGGCTTGTGATACGTGAAGATCACCGCGCGCACGGTCGAGGAGATATAATAAAATCCGATTTTTTATTTCTCTTCCGCGCGTGTACGACAAAGATAATGTAGCACGCCCGGGACACCTATAGATAATTCATAAAAATGTGCTAAGGTTATCCTCTAACAAGATACGGTATTTTTTATTATTTTTTTTATTATTTTCGGTGTACCAGGCGAAATTTCCACCAAAAAATATTAAAAACCCCCGTGTACGCCATATATTATGTTGTGCTATTTATGTACACCGAGGTTTTTATTTCCCTATACCGATCGTCGTTACCTAACCTACAAATCTACCGTTTGGCACGGTATCGCAATATTTTCATAGCATCTCGCGGCAGACATAACTTAATAATGACGGGGGGTGGTGGGGAGAGAGAAAGAGTGAGAGAGGGGAAAATCAGATTGATTCGAAAATGATAAACGGCGCTATTTATACGGTCTTATAAATAAATAATATAAAATGATTATAATGATTATTATTCCATCACGATATTATCACGTGGAAATTAAATCGATTATTTTTTATATACTTTTTATATAACCTTTATTTCACTCGGTTTAGCTCGATATAACTTATTGTGGCCAGCAAAGTTCACGTTATTTGATGCGCACGGACAGGATAAACGTTTGCTAATATTAACTCAACTATTACTTCTCTACGAGGTGTCCAAGTGATTTTTTATGTAAGTACAAATTTGAACATGTACTCATGTACTCGTATGTGAAGTTAGGTGTAAAATAAACTACGGATATTTTATGTGTTACCATCAAAGTCCCGAAAAATTCGTAGTTAGAAATCCTTAAGAGCATACTTTTGTAACTGTATATAGAAGTAACGCGATTACGTTTTAGTTTATTATAATTCATTATATCTCAGGGAAATTGCAAATTCATGAAAGACTTATAATATGGGATCGGATTTAAATGCTTTAAAAACAAGAAAAATGCGTTAAAAAATCACAGTAAAAATATTATTAAAAAAGTTACTCAAATATACCATTAAAACGATTTAAAACATAAATGAAAAACCTATAAATTTAAATAGAAAAATAGCTTATCGTTTGCAGTCGGTATCGCATCATTATGTGGTATAATCGATTAAAACGTAATAGACACAAAATAAAAATAGATTTATCATTTTTTTCTTTTAGGAGAAATTTTAAAATTAATGTTTTCAAACTTTGGGATTACATTTTGAAAAATGCCTCAGAGACCTAAAGAAATTCACTAAAAATGTCAACAAATGCAAAATAAACGTTTCGCTTTTCAATTATTCAATACACGAGATGAACTTTGCGCTTGGAAAGCATTATATCAAGAGATTCGGAAAACGATGTAATTTGCATTTGAATCCACTCCCTTCATTGCATTAATGTATTGCCCGGCGGTGCGTTGCGCGAAATCGAAAGAAGTGAAATCCAAAAATTGTTCGTTCGCGCACGTGTCAGTCTCGCGGGGGTACAGTGCGACGTATTTTTATCGCACCGTTTTTGGAAATATGGTCGTCACCTCTCCGACCGTCGAATGTAAAAACAATAAGTACATCCCGCGAGAGATAATCGTTGGAACGCCACGGCTGCGGGTTCAGACACGTGCGGTGAACGGAACGATACGCCATGATGTATTACGTGCATCCAACGCCGGGGCGAATAATATTTAATATGACGTTACGCGAGCGTTTCCCGTCGCCCATAATGGACCGCGACATGTTGAAACGGTATAAAAATACACGAATAAAATACAAACGGTTATAATAACATCTGGCAGATGATATGGTTATCGTTGTAATAATAATAGTTACTATTATTATTACCGAGATATGTCCGCGCGATATATTACTACATTTATACGCAACAACGTCCGGAGCGAACCGTACCGCGTTTATAGCTGCACGCAAATAATAATAATAACAACAATAATAATAATTGTAATAATAACGGTCGTACTATTTGGCGAGAATTAATGTTATCGGAGCCAAATTTCGACGTTTGGCTTCTGATTTTCTCGTGCGGCGTTCCTCGGACCGTTTCGATTGCAGACGACAAAATCGGCGTTCAATAATAATAATATATTATACACTCTAGTTATTGCGCAGCCACGAACAGATTTCGCGTTATAATATTATTGTGTTACAACGGTTTAGTTTCCGTTACATTTATTTTTTTACTTATTTATCGAGTCGTTATCGGAAAAGAATATTATAATTATTAATCTGAAGATGCTGTTAACGTACCTAAACATGCACGGTGCACTCTACTCGTATATATTACACGGTACTTATACAATAATATTATAACGGTATAGTCGTGGCAAATGTACAGGGTTGCTATTGCGCGAGTGTACGTAACATTTGGACCGGGGCTCGGATTGTATAGCACTAAAAAGTGTTGAATAATTAGGTTCTATTTTATGACCTTAAAAATCGTACTGTAAGTATACAATAAAGCTTTATAGTACAACGGATTTATAAACTGAAAAGGACAAAACGTTGTAATACCAATCAGGAATTTCCTTACTATTCTGGTCACAAAAATTTGTCTACAATTTGACATGGAGATGTCGCCAGGGGTCATGCTGAAATTTTGTCCGAAGCGTCACACGGAATATGTCGCACCTATAGTCGAGTGAAAAGTACAAGCGAGTAAAATGTGACGTGACCGAGATTATTTGGTAGTCATAGTGAATTCATAGGAAAATCATAGTGAAAAACATGCGTTTTCCGAATAGTAAATGCGTTAGTAATTTTAATAAAAGCAGAATCGGTTGATACCATGACGATTTTATTATGGATTCCCTATGACAACCATACCGTTGTTAGGAAAACGGCGTAGCATTTTACTCGTTTGCGTTACGCGCAAGACATGTCGACGGGCCAATGTATATGGTGAACACTCGACGACGACGTGCCTGAAGTCCTGAGCGACGGTTCGGGTTTAAATTTGAAATCGCGCAAGCCTTCGACCGAGTTTGGCATGACGGACTTTTGTTCAAATTAAAATCGTTTCTACCTGCTCCATATTTTCTCATTTTAAAATCCTATCTCGAAGACCGATATTTCACTGTTAAACATAACAATTCCTACTCGTCTTACTACAAAATCAATGCGGGTGTACCCCAAGGAAGCGACCTATCACCTATACTCTATAACATTTACACATCAGATATCCACAAAACAAACCATACAACTCTAGCGACATAATATGCAGACGATACTGCTATATTAGCATCAAACAAAGACCCAAACATAGCCATTCACGATATACAATACCATTTAAATCAAATTTCTAACTGGACTAAAAAAATGGAAAATCAAGATAAACGAAAATAAATCTGTTCAAATAAATTTTTCTCTTAGTAAAAACGAATGTCCACAACTATCACTCAATAATGTTCCAATTCCTATCCAAAATGTAACTAAATACCTAGGAGTTCATCTGGACAAAATAATTACTTGGGCCCAACATACCAAACACAAAAGAAAACAATCAAACACACGCTTACATCTCCTTCGTCCATTACTGTCTCCTTCAATGAGTCTAAAAAACAAAATATTAATATATAAGACGATTATTAACCCTTTTTGGTCATATGGTATCCAAATCTGGGGCCAAGCCAAACCATCTAATATAAGACATATACAAGCCTTCCAGTCTATATGTCTTAGACAAATAACTGGAGCCCCCTGGTATATGACCAACGATGCACTACACAAGGACCTACAAATCTCAACAGTTAACGAAATAGCAACTCGACACTACAAAAAGTTTCACTCAAAACTCCATTCAAACCAAAACCCTTTAATCTCTCGTATGTCCTCTTTAACCATCCCCAACAACCCTCCAAGGAGATTAAAAATAAAATGGCCAAGAGATGCCCTTGTCTAACACATAAAAAAAAAAAAAAAAACGGCTCTCCATACGAACCCACCAAGTTAAACAGGAGGTACTGTTGATGGACGGTTTTCCTCCCTCAAGCCAATCAAGTCATTTTATTACTATTATTATTTTATACTATCCAATTTACTTATTGTGCTTTTATGTATAGATTGTAAATATAGCTTTTATTAAATAAAAAAAAAAAAAAAAATTTGAAATCACGAGGTTCTTCGTGAAAAACGCGGACTGATTAAAACTTAGCGCGCAATACCATAATATGGTGATGTGAAATTAATCTCTGAAAAACTGCGATTGTAAGCGGTGTACAATTTTAAATTTCAAATCTTCGAATCGTAACACGAAATATATTCATCGCTGCTTTTTTTCCGAACCACGTGTTCTATGATCTCCGCATGTGGAACGCGAGCCCTTACCGTGTGACGCGTGTACTTTGCACGCTGCACAACTGTATCCGTTCAGTACGTTTTCGAGAAACCTGTCACCTTACAATAATCCCCGAGAACGGCCGATGGACGATAACACGTAACGTAGCTCGGGAGGTCCGCACGCGAATGATGACGATCTGTGGTGCGCCTCCGTGTCACGTCAACGTTGCGGGTATCAATAAATTCGGTACGCATTATTGCGCAACAATAGATCAGACTGCCGTGCAGGTCGACCGGCAAACGATACGATATGTCGTAATACACGTGGGGATGGGGCGCGTGAAAAGCATGTCGATTTATATTATAATAAATAAATTATGTATACGGTATATGTAATGTGGACGGATAAATGAGATAAAAAAAAAAAAATTGTTAAAAATATATTTGTGGTGAAAATTACGTCGCGCGGGGTGTAACCGAACGGAAACCGTAGGGGTCACCTGGGAAATGCCCCGACATACAGGGTGTTCCAAAATGATTCATCCGATTACGAACTGATATAGTTCGGCAACGGTCAGTGGCGTATTTATGGGGATGGCTGAGGGGGCTTCAGCCCCCCCACCCCCCCGAAATCAAGGAAATGTTTATTAAATCAGCTTATTATGTCCTATCAGATGTAAATCGTAGAAGCCCGATACATGGTGCATGATTTTGACGTGCGGTAATGCTGCGTTATCGTAGTTTCGATTTGAAATACCTAGAATCGATTTACTGATATACAGGCGTTTGTCGCGTCTCAATCACCACAAAACAATTAACAACAATTAATAATTAACCAACAATTATATGAGCCTGTATGAGCTAAATATACCAAATATATTTATTTCCGAGAAGTTGACATTATTATCACCGAAAAGTTAAAAGTGATGGCGATAGCCGACAACACGGTGGTCGGTTTTCGTCGTATAGTTGTTGTCGGTATTATAGGTTAATATAATTTTTGGATACTATTTGTTGTCCGATAAATACCTTTAGTATCGCACGTTTAATATAGTGGAGTGTGACAAGTGTTTATTTTTTGATTAAATAAAATAATAATATAAGTACCTAAGTATAATGAAAAGAACTCAACAATCATTTTTGCATTTTTATAAAAAATCTAAAGAGTCCACCGAATCCGTTGATAATATAGTTCCATCTACATCGAATGTTTTCCAAGATGATGATATTATGGCAACACTTGAAACAGAACAAACAGCTCCGAGTCCATCAGTTGTTTCTCCGGTAATTGAACCTAGTTTTAAATGTTTAGATTCTAAGTTTGATATAGGAGGTTATGTTGAATGTAAGAAAAATCTAAGTGACGAAGAGAAAGTTTCAATTTTACAAAACGTATGGACACCCGATTTTAAGTTTAATTTCCCATATGACAATAGTGGAAAATATAAACGCAAATTTCAAATTAAATGGCTTGAAACTTTCAAATGGTTATCATATTCAAAATTAAGAGAGGGTTTATTTTGTAAATTCTGTGTACTGTTCTTAAATTCAAGTCAGGCTGGTAGGGGGTCACATGAGAAGTTAGGTAAACTTGTTTTAAAACCTTTAACAAAGTTGAAAAACGCATTGGAAGATTTTAGAAATCATGAAAAAAATGATTACCATAAAAATTCGTTACTTACTGCTGACAACTTAAGGGCAATTTTAGATAAAAAACAAGATAATATATTAGTACAATTAAACAATAAACGAAAAGATGAAATTTTAAAAAATCGCGCAAAACTTAAGCCAATCATTCAAACAATTCGATTGTGTGGCAGACAGCAAATAGCGTTACGGGGACACGAGGATTCTGGTAGAATTTCTTTAGAAGAACCAAAAAATAACGATGGTAATTTCCGTTGTTTGCTACGATATCGCTCGAAAAATGGTGACAACATATTGAAAGAACATTTGGAAACTAGTGGTGGTAAATCTTTGTATACAAGTCCACTTATACAAAATGAAATAATAAATTAGTTTGGGGATTTAATTCAATTAAAAATTCTTGAAAGAGTATCAAAAACTAATTTTTATACAATACTTGCTGACGAAACCACTGACATTTCTCAAATTGAACAATTTTCATTATGTGTTCGATATGTTGATGAGGAGGTGTTTTCAATTCGAGAAGATTTTCTTACATTCGTTCCGGTTTATGATTTATCTGGCGAAGGTTTGGCTAACACGGTTAAAGAAACTTTGAAAAATATTGGTTTTGATTTGAACAAAATGCGAGGTCAAGGTTACGACGGGGCTGCAGCAATGCGTGGTCGTTTTAGAGGTGTTCAGGCAATTATTAAAGATATGTACCCAAAAGCATTATACACACATTGTGTATCACACTCATTAAATCTTTGTTTATCGGATGCAACAAAATCTCAAGATATTCGAAATGCTTTTGGTATAATAAGTGAATGCTGTTCTTTTTTTAACGGTTCGGCAAAACGAACTCAAGTCCTTAAAAATAAAATAAAAGAAATAAAACCAAATGCACAACCTACAAAACTGAAATCTCTATGTGAAACTCGCTGGGTGTTACGCCATGAAGCAGTTATGCTTTTTAAAGAATTTGTAGAACCCGTTGTTGCTGCTTTAGAAGAAGTGCAAAATGAATGCTCTGGGACCGATTCTTCAAAAAGAGCTAACAGTCTTTTACATTGTATTTGTAACTTTAATTTTACTATATCTATTTGTGTGTCAAGCAAATTATTAAGTTATACTTATAATTTATCAAAATATTTACAAAGCAAAAATATTGATTTATTTAATGCTCTTAATCAAGTTTCCGATGTAATTTCTGTGTTTCATACCATGAGAGAAAACGTTGATTTAAAATTTAACGATATTTATAAAGAAGCCACAGATATTGCTGAAAAGTTAAATTTTGAATCAAAAATGCCTCGTATTTGTAGCAGTCAAAGAAATAGAAACAATGTACCATCTAACAACATTGAAGAATATTACAAAACATCTATTTTTATACCGTACTTAGACGATTTGATGATGGCATTAAATGAAAGATTTATACCTCATAATGTGACTATAACTTCATTACAATATGTCTTACCAAATATTGTAGTTGAAAAACCATTTTCTTATTTAAAAAAAGCTGTTGAATTTTATGAAAATGATTTACCTGGGCTAAATGATATTATAGAAGCGGAGTACGAAATTTGGCAAGCTAAATGGAAGAATACTGAAAAGAACTTGAGACCCACAACTTCTATAGAGGCTTTAAGAGTCTGTGATAATTTAATGTACCCAAACATGTATGTATTACTAAAAATACTAGCTGTAATACCAGTATCCACCGCTACAGCCGAACGCAGCTTTTCGACATTGAGAAGACTCAAAACGTATTTAAGAAATACAACATCAGAATCCAGGCTAGTGGGACTTGCACTTTTAGCTGTTCATAGAGACATTGACATACCTGACGATATTTTACTAGATAAATTTGCCAATAGTGGTAAAGAAAGAAATTTAAATTTAATATAATTTGTTATATTATTATTATTATTATTATTATGTATTTTATTTCATTATTAATTTTGTGAAAACATTAAAAATTATAACAATTAAAATTGTTTACTAAATTCCTAATTCTTGTTTTTAATAGACTGAACTGGGGAATTTTGGTTGGAGAAAATACCTTAGCCCCCCCCAAAAAAAATTTCTAAATACGTCCCTGGCAACGGTTAATCGCAGGTTAATGACCAATGTATTAATGGAAAGATTAGATAACTATGTTTATTTTAAGTTATCTAGTTGATATATTTGGGGCAAAGAATGGAAAGATTAGATAACTAAGTTTATTTTAAATGGATCGGTCGCTGTAGTGCTAATGACGCTACATTTTGTCCATGGCCGCCCCGTTCGCCGGATCTTACAATCTGTGATTTTTTATTCTCTGGGGTTACATAAAAAGCATTGTTTATGTACCTCACCTTCCAAAAGATCATGACGAATTGAAAAGTCACATTACAGACGCCATCAACTTGGTTACAGTCGACATGCTTCAACAGGTTTATGAGGAATTTGAATATCACTTAGATGTGTGTTGTGCAAGTAAGGGGGTGACATTGAACATTTATAAGCATTGTACCTAAAACTTAAAATAATCCATTAAAATGTAAAATTAATTCCAACATGATTAATCAAATTTTACAATAAATATGATCTTTTGAAATCGGATGAATCATTTTGAAACACCCTGTATTATGCCCGACGAATGTTTATTCGAGTCTGTCCAACGTGTCTCGGATCGTCTTAACTACAACCCTCTCGTCAAATGTGTGGTGGGCGATGGGGCTAGAAATGTACATTATACCGGGGGTTTCCAACCTTCAGGGAAGACTGGACCACATAATGCGAGTCAAAGTTGTCCCGTGCATTTCGATAATCATAAAATATTTGATTTAGAACATTGCATTACAGTAGTGTATACAATATTTAAATGATAACACATTTTTTTTTTAAATTACCTTATTCAATACATGTATTTTAATTTTTAAATTTAAACATTTTATTTATAATGAAAAGAAGTTAAATGCATCTGTAGTTTTTTTTTTTTATAGAAATAAACTCGTGGGGCGCATTATATAATTTATACCAAGGGTTGCGTGACAGTAACAGATATATAGAATAGATCAATTGAGTCGTTCGGACTGACAAATCCACTGACGAACTAATGTTGTAACAACTCGTACAAGAAAAGGAGCCGCCTAATTACAATGTAATTTCTACTTCGTCGGTACTATATGTAATGGTCTCAAAATGAATGGGGAAAACGGTTAATTGTATAGCTTATGTTATTACGTTAGGTTATTTATTAAATATAAAATAGCCCATACGACTGAATTATAAAGGTTTAATCTTTTAATGTATATTTAATGAAATAAAATTCAAGTATTAGGTTAACAATGTATTATAATATTATGTCTTTTCTGTTGAAATTTTAAATACAATTTAGTTATTAAAAATGTATTATGATAATATTATGTAAACTCACAAATTAGAGTCTCTTAATTTATAAAAAGTATTTTACGAATAATATTTAACTTTTCGCTCTACTGATTCCAGGACACTTAAAAATTATTTAATTATAATATGTTATTCAATATTAAATGTAAATTAGATAACATTTTTGGAAATTTAATAAGATCTGTACAATGTCAAATATTGTATTTCATTTTTTTTGTAAAAACTTTCTATACATCCCATTGCACATGTTTATGCATATATAATCCACGTTAGTTATTAATATTAATTAATTTCAGTAAACTCTTATAAACTATAACGCTAAAAATGCATAATATAAACTCAAAATTGTTTCGAATATTATGAATATAGTTGATTTACTAAACAAAGTGTATTGAAACTTGAACAATATAAAAAATCAAGAAAAAAACCATACCTTAATTAAATTACACACTTATAACTTTGTTCGATGGTCCTGATCAAACATTTGTTCAAGGTTTGAACTCATTATTATTATACTTAATTGTGTATCATATTCACTACCGCATAAAAAAAATTCGTTGTGAAGTAGTATATCATGCGTTATGACTTTTTGAGAAAAGTGAAATGAAAACGATGTTTATCACATGACACCTAACTGCATACAGTACCGCTGAAGGTATCCAAAATGGTGCGGCTCATCTTTTCGTCGACGACAAGGGCGTAAGTCATAGGGAATATGACGAGAATTTATTTTATTTATAAGCTACAAACAAATATTTAGTAAAACAGAGCCCCGTTGTCGTCGGTTCGAAGGCGATAAAATTGAAAGGTATATGCTTATCGTTGTGTATAGTATTCCAATACGTATTTAACTGAAAAGCAGTAACCCAATTGTATTTACATATTTTATATATTATGTTTCTATAGTTGGTGATTGTTTTAAATTATAATATTATCCGAATAATGCGTCACATAACAATATACGTAGTACGACTTTACCAATACAATGAGCACAGGTTATACTTAGGGTTATAATTTATTATCATTTTCGTGTCACTAACGAGACCGTACTGAAACGAATTTTTACATGAAAATTCGGTTTCGTGAAATATAATTAACATTCGCGTCGCCACTGGCTGCCTTAACATGTAATACGTTGTTATTATTATACTCATGATCACCACACGTGCTACTATACAGCACAGGTACCTAACGATAATACGTAAACGCGCGCTCACCACTCACTTAGTCCCGTTTTCGCAATTAATAATGCGACACACACACACACACACACACACACACACACATACACACACATGTAATATTTGAGCACGACTCTAATTGGACGGTAAGGCGGATTAACGGGTCCGTGATTAATGATAAGGATTAATAACCAAATTACATATTTTAAATTAACATTGCGCGCACATAAAATGACAGGTTTCTTGAACAGAAAACCACGTTCGTTTTAAAAAAACATGATTTACGTAAAGAAGCCGTTTTTCTGCATAACACACGTACGCGTCGATCACGATGGTCCTGCACCGTTGAGTTTTGTTCGGAAAATGTGCCATCTCTTGATTACTTTCGTGCCCATACATATATCAAATCCCTGTCGTATCATACTTTTTTTCGCACGTACTTGGACCTATCAGAGACGCGAAAGTCTGAATTAAATGGTGAAGCATCATGATTTGTTTTTTCGACCTATGAATGCACTCACCTATATATCTTTAAAACTATTGCAGTCAATGGTCCATATTTTCACTTCAAGTATACGTATATAAGTGTACTCGAGTGAACCATTAATTTAATAATTCTATTTTCAACAATATTAATGGACATTAAGCAACTTATTAACATATTAGTCACCCACCTACCCCTTGCCGTATTTTAAAAGGTGAAGCGACCGCTACATTTAGTAATAGGGACGGGCGCAAATGGGTCCTGTATACTCGTAAATGTAATAGAGAAAAAAACTGCAAAATAATGATTTCCGGTAAAAAAAAAAAAGAAGAATTTATAGATTATGGCCTCTTATAATTAATAAACTATGTAAATAATAATTATATCATTGTAGTCATGATTTAAAAACTATTTTAATTTCCATACTGGATCAAATTTTTTTTTTTTTTTAAGTAAATTTCATCAAATGAAAATTCAGAAATAATCGGTCAAAACATTGAAGTCCATTAACCGCTGGAACATAAATCACGTTTTATGATACATAAAAATACAATTCGCCATAAAAACGGTGTACAGCGGTGCATAGCAATACATAATATCATATAGTGTACGGTCGGACTGTACTACATGGGACGTAACTCTGTAAAAGCTTTATTGACTAAGTATAAATATGATAATATGTTGTTTATGGTCGTAATTAAAAAAGTTAGATAATTCTCAACCGATCGCGGACGAAAAGAGAGAGAAAAAAAAAAGTAATTTTCCATCGGTATCTGCAGTACCCTACGTTAACATAATAACAGAATCCAGGTCTGAATATTTTTCGACGGTAAAAGTCGAGCGAACAACACGCCCCGGTCTGTATAATGCGTATGCTACATTTTAATAAGCTTCGGGCGGAAGTTTTTCGATTTTCTCGGGGGAAAAAAAAAAAGCAATAACAATAATGGGGCTTTTGCAATGTTGACAAACACATATCTAATTTTGTGGGCGGCCGAGAGAATTTTGGCATAAACTACGCCACTACGGTATCAACTGTGCCCGGGTTAAAAAAAAAAATAATGTTTCCCGACTCGTGAAACCGTACCCACGGACGACGTGTTCTAAAACCAATCGCTTGTTTTAAGGCGTTCGAAACCAATAAAGGTTACATATTATAGTGTATTACGGCGCTCTTTGTGTGTATACGAGTACGTGGATCGATCGAGAACAAACTTTATTTGTAATTCATATGATGTGTATATATGTATACAGTTTTTAACTCAATACCACCTAGCAATATACTCGTATATATACTCCGATCGAGAGAGACGGATTTCGATTTATCTCGGGTCTTTCCTCTGCGTAATAGTATACAGGGTGATTCATAATATCCATACTCATCCATTTTTTTTTTATGTTCAATTTACCACTAAAGCTATGTTGTCTATGACACCTCAAAGATGTCCTGTAGCGATACAAACTTCTTTTTTTCAAATAGAAGCACCGTTTTTTCACTGCGGAATTTCATTCAGGTAATTTATCTGTAAATTTAAATCAAAACAATGTTCAAACGAGTAGTTTTTGAATTATTATAATTGAAATATTAATGATTTACATTTATTCGTTAAGTTTGATACTTACTCCAGATAATGCAAATCTTTGGTCCACACTTTGAATGAGTTATGTAAAAATATCAGAAAAATTAACTGAATAATATTTTGTGCAAGATATTTAGTATCCCCATAAGAAAAAATTAAGTTTGTATAGCCCCAGGGAACTTTATTAAGGTCGCTTGAAAAAAAAGGTAATAGAGACCATAGATTTAATACCTAGTATCTTGAAAGTTAGAAGAAAAAATCTAAATTTAAGTACTTTAATCACCCTGTATATTACAGGTTTTTAGGATATTGTCGCTAGCACGTTTTTTTTCCGTTCCGCGTGATACAACTAGTCATAAAAACAACGCTGTACTGTTGTATACAGTAATTTCGTAAGATGGCGGTGTGTTTTTAGTTTCACCAACTTAATAATACATCTATTCGGACGGGGCGGTGGTTAAAAGTCACCGCTTTATGTTTAATACCAAAAAATAAAAAAAAACACACAAGTTTGTTACTTTCGTTCACCGCGATTCGAACAAATGTAAAACAAGTAGCAGGTTAGTAGTAGCAGGTATACAAACATTTTCGTACGCGCCCGCCGCGGCGTTGTCTAACACTATATTTAATATTGATCAATGATCACGTTATAGCCTCAGGATTATGCCGGTTGCTATTATATTGAAGTGGTGGTGGAAGGACACGTGTAAAAAACCATATTACGTTCAGGGAGATTTTTTAAGCATTTTCACCCCATTTTTATACTGAAGTAAAGCATTTTTTCAAATCCTGATTTATAGTAAACGTTTGTTTACCTACTACTATAAGAATAAAATATGGAAATTACTCGGATTTTTTTTTTGACCTCTTTATCCGCGAATCAGAATAATTATACTAAGTCCACCATGTTATCATAAACGAATTAATTGTATTGTTCTATGTACCAAAGAAATCACACAATTCCCTCCGTTGATACATAACTTCGAGAGTATACTTTTCCAGAAAAATTAACCAAATAATTGTTACTGATGTGAAAAAAAGTTGTTCCCTTTATAAAAAAAAAGTCGAACCTTCCACGTGATACTGCTTGTGAGTAGAAAAAATCGAAGTATTGGTAAACAATATACTCTGGTAATGTATACGTATTATGCAAATAACGCATTACGCATGCGCTTTCCATGAATCCGAATTTGATAAAATGCCTAATAGTAGCGTAATACAAAGGCATGTGAGCACCCTGTATGTATGTATGTATAGTGGGCGCGCATTGTTATATTATTGTTTTTTACCGTTTTCATATTTCATTAAAACACTCGCCTATTGTTCGGCCATTACTCGCGTTCAAAAAGTAATATTAATGATTCCCAGTAGTACGCGTCGGTACATAATAATATATTATATGATTATAACGCGCTACGGTCTCGATTAATTAATAGCGCAGCTCTTCTCTGGTTTTAAAAACACCAACTGCAGCAAAAGCGCGTCCGTCTAGCGCTGTAGTGCGATTTTATAGCCAATAAATCTCATCGGGCCAAGAAAATTATTACTGTGCGTATACACGCGCTGCTGCAGTGCGCGTCCAGAGTTATTTTTTTCCACCCCGTGTTCGTTTTATGGGGGCTGGAATAGAAAAGAAAAAAAGAAAATTACTAATTTTAAAATATGACTAGGTCCGCGTGCCACCCCACCGCGGCGAAACATATACGTACAACGAGTACCGTATCGCCAGCGTCCACTCCCCGTTTTACGATGTATAGGGTGTTTTTTTAACCTTGTTCATCCCCTTTTTTGGCCGGAAAAATGTCTATTTTTGGAATTTTTTTTCAAATGTTCAAGTTACCGAAAATCTCTCTTTCTAAAACTTATTTTTCTTCTTGCCAACTTGAGAGTGTCCTGTGGTTATGCAAACTTTGTTTTACGCAAATTATTATTTAGTTCATTTTTCTGGTATTTTTGATGTGACGTAATCAAAATTCGGACCAATACTTTCGGAATTATATAATATTTAAAACTATGAATAGAAACTATAAAATTCGGTTTATCGTATCACAAGCAATAAACGATTAAATGTTATTACAAATTATATCATAGTATTCGGTATCAGAAGAGGATTTTTCTTAAAACTACAATTTTCAAAAAGTATTCATTCGAATTTTTATTTCGATACATCAAATTTCACAGAAAAATAACCTCAATAAAATCGTTAAGTAAAAAAAGAGTATTCCCATTTGAAAACAAAAACTGTACCACCAAAGGCCACCCTTAAGTTGATATGAAAAAAAAAAAAGTTGGAAAAAATAAATGTTATAGTAACTTACACTTAGAAAAAAATAATCCAAATATAAGGAATATCTTACGAAAAAATGAAAAAATAGTGGTGAGCGTGGTTAAAACATCACCCTGTGTGCGTATTTTGTTCTTTGGGGGGGGGGGGGTGAAAAAAAATGTAATAGCCGCCATCAATTATACACGAATGCCCGCGATTTGCTCACACCGCGGCGCAACGACGAAGAAAAAAACAAAACCGAAACCGTTATCGAGTGAGCATAAAACACACCGTGAGTTCTCAACGTCCCCCGCGCGCGCGTGAGTTACGGTCGCACGTTTTTCGTGGTTGGTACGCGCGAGTATAACAATATTATATAATCACAAGCGAATAGCAGCGGCCTCGAGTCGCGCTCGTTTTTCACCTTAGACCAATCGGCTGAGACGCCGAGTATATAAAAATACCGAATGAATATTGAATACCCATAGCCCACAACGATGATAATATCGTTACTACTAATGCTTCGCTTAAATAAACTGCCGTGCCCTTGGAGAAATAAAGGAAAAACTACATATTTTACAAAATTCACCGGGTCATAAGTATATAATACCGCGTCGTTCGCTTTCACACCGGCATCACTATGAAAGAAAATAAATAAAAACAACAACACAATAATATATTACAATATTATATCAACGCGAAATAATAAAAAAAAAAGACTATGTATTATACTTCTATACTGTATACTCGCGACGGAATTCTCGAAGAATAAAACGAGGGAATAATATTTCGACGTTTTCGTTATTATAATATAATTCTGTTTCGCTATTATAAAACTTTTTCCATTCAGTAACTCGTGAAAAAGTGTACGGGTGATTTTTTTGGACAAACTAAATTGTTCAACTTTCACCAAAAAAAAAATATATATATATATATGCGTACACAAAATTAATAATAATAGTAATAATAGTTAGACTTTACTTATATAAAAGACATTTAAAACTTGAATTTGTGCACGCCAAAAGGTAAAAACATATAGTATGCGTTGATATATATTTATATAGGTGTGTCAAAATGTTTCGAAAATTAATATTTCTAAGAGTTGTGCGAAAAAAATGCTATAAACTTCACTTGATACATTTTTCGTTAGAAATCGTGCCCGTCACTTTGACCGTTTAGACCAGCTATTTTGTACACAGTCTTCATTGGTTATAAGTTCCATTCATTGTAAATCCGGTTAGTGGATGATAAAAATCACCACGAAAACAAAAACAGTTAAAAGTTTATGACTACGTTCGATCATTTTGATTTTGTATTATATACAGATTCGCTATCATATTTCTGATTTAGGTAGCGGTTAACAAGCGTCGATATAATCGTTTGCAATCAATTTGATACAATACTGCTTTTCGACGATAGAAACAATTTCAATATTATGGACAATTTCTACTAATAACTTGGTTGTTGAAAACCGGTGTAAACAGTGGTTACAGCGACTCATGGTGGTCCTAAGAAATAAAAAAATCGGCATTTTTTTCAACATAAATACTTAGTTTTGGGTAATTTTCAAAGAACTTCTAAACATTAATTCAAAGTATCGAAAGCTTAAATAATTTTCTGATGGTACGGTGGTTATTCAAATGGTATCTAATTTTTGTGCAAAAGACGTTTATGAAACTACCGAGTTGATAATTTAAACTCATTTTGTATCATGTAAAATAAAAGATTTTATAATTTTTTTTCTTACCTATTTGGTTTTTTTGTGCAGCTATAAATCCATAAATGATGTTTGGTCTTAACAATTGTTTTCTCGTTGCATTAATCATTTTCGTCTAATCATCCAGGGGGGTCTGAGGGGCTTCACCCCCCCCCCCCCGACATATCAGGAATTCTTAAATAATCTCAAACAATATTAAATAAAATACTACTTCTGATTTAAGATGTATAGTTTATAGTGTTAAAACGAATTGTTATGGTTTTAAAATGTAATGCTGTAAAGTGCGTGATTTTACGTGGTGCGGACGGATGCACTCTTCGGGCCATAAATCGTATCGATAACCGCGTATGTACTCGCGGTATATAATACGTGACGTGTAACAATATCACGTAATTCCGTTACAACATTATCATCGCTCGTTTTCCGCCGGAGACGATCCCGGGTCCTAGCCCCGCGGCGATGGTCCCGTAACACACTAAATTTAACCGGTCCATATAAACGCGCAAGAGTGCAGTGCGCACCGCGCGACGGGCTGTACATCCGTCCGATTGATTGTTTAAAGTTTCTCGCGCGTGATATAATGACAATAAATATGTCTGATGAATATTGCCCAAGTTGTCGACCGTCGCCCGGTTTAATGGTCGGAATGACGACGTAAAAACGCCAAGTGCGAGAATGAATCGTCACCCGAGCGCACTCGCATCGTTAATTAAGTCGTAACGTTATGTAATGATAATGATATGTTTTTAACGGCGTCCGTCGCCGCACCGGGTACCGTACGAAACCGTCGTGCGCGCGCAAACACATTATAGCTTTCTGCACGCCACTGCATTGTGTTCCGGAAAGTCGATCTAAGGGGACAAGGTTGCTCGTTCATAAATTCATTTTTACATCATACATTTTTTGTTTTTGTTCATTTTTTTACGTAGTGCGTCGTAAAATCTCTGGACCAATTTCTGAACAGGTACCAAAAATATGGGATAGTTTACCTAATATTATCATAAAGATATTAAAAAATGTCCTAATTTATTGATACAATATGATGATCTTTACGAAATAGAACAATTCTCCAATAAATATACAACCAAATTCTATAAATATTTATTAATAAAAAGTTCTTAGATGAAAAAACCACAGCTATGGACTATAGAATATCGTTTAGATATTTTAAAGACGAGCGAAGCTAATAGAAAACTCTAATTTTAAATCCCTACTTCTCCCTAATTTTTTGTATACTTTTATACTTAAAAATTGAATTTTCTTATATATATTTACCAGTTAATATCAACTTAAAATAAAAAATATAAATATATACATATATTCCATTACTGTACTCATGTTTTTGCAAAAGAAAAAAAACGGTACAAGTTCATTCAAAGGATAACGTCAACAATACATTTAGCTTTTTATTAAATAACGTAATGGTTTACGTAATTCCCTACCCTAATATGACCGCACGTTGCGGCGTAAAGGGTTGGTTTAAAAACCCATATTATCTAAGTCCCTAACTATCCATCAACTGATTGCCGTTTCACATTTAATTAATGACGCCGAAAAATCTAATTGTGTCGCCCTAAATCAGCTCTCCGGAACACTGTGTGCCACCAAGAAAGCCTTCAAAGTTAGAATAATAATAAATCAGTTATAATACCAATAACATGATTATGGTAATAAGAAAAAAATTGTGAGACAATTTACCATGCGAATCGCACACAACACGCCATAATATACGTAGTAAATTGCGTAACGCATTGGCCCTTTTGAAATGTTGTTTTATATTTTTCCGAGCGATTTGTTAACATAATGATACACCCCGCACTCGGGTGTGTATAAGAATAAAAATTTTTAAAACATCGACTGATGTGTCACACACTTCTAAATCGATAAAGGTATTTGCCGTCTACCTAAGCGATGTGGTGGGTACGAATTTATCAGATTAAGCCGTTTGAAGAAAAGAAAAATTCAAAACGCGTTCAAACCCTTCTTTACAATATTTCTACAGTATTCTAATATCATCAAGTCACAACATTATAATATGTATTCCAATGTTTGCGTTGTCCGCGCACGTATTGCAGATAATACGTAGGCACATCGGCTGTGGGAGAAGCACTGCCGCGCGATGTTTATAAATTCGGATTGCAGGCAATGTGCGCGAAGCGGAACCGTGGTTTTGATTTTGATTTTCACCCGTCGCCCGAGCACGCGATAACGTCCGTGTTTCGATGAGCACGTGCTCATACTACAGCGTCACTTCGAGAATAATAATTCGCAAACGTTCGGTAGGTATGGTAATAAACCTATAGCCTTCGATTACCGAATAGAAGCGTAATATTGGAATATACAATGAATATTAGGGTAAACCGATATGACTTTTTTCCGATACCAGATAAACCGGTACTTGTGACCGGTGTAAGACTAACGAGTAACGACCGGTGCAACATTTTACATGTAAAACTATTGGCCGATTTATTTTAAACAACCGTAATTGTTGGGGAATTAACAATATAGTTGCGTGCCAATCAGTCGAACATGCAGTCAACGTGTCGAAGGATGAAGGTGCTTATAAATAATAATGAAATAATAATAGGCAAAGCAGTTTACTTAGAGTGAAATACTTTATTTGTTAACTATTCCAAATCCTAACAGTTAATTTATGGTTTTAAACTCGAGTGAAGATGCTTACAATAATCGGACTAAAACACATCTAATTCTGCAGTTGTGTTCGGGACCTTCTTGTACACCCCGAATCATGTTGGTTCACTTTGCAAAATAGATGTTTCCACGTAATCTTAAAAAAACCACTGTCTCCACTTTTCTAATTCAAGGATCTATTACATACATTCTATGATAACATGAAAAGGGCACCGTTTCTTGGAATCGCTATTTTTGCGCACTTAATTAAATTTACTTGTCGTATGTGTACAGATGAATTTGTGTCCTGGTATGTTTTAATTTAGGCTAATCTTATAATAAAAATGGCTCTCATCCAGGTAACTTATGCACGTGTCGCCCCAATACTACATTTATGCTTGGACGTAACACAATATTAATATCGCTGGTAAAATGTTTCGATTTTCGATATCGGGTTCCCTCCGATACTCACCTCTATATTACACTTAGGATTACATTTTTATACATTATGACTGAGGAAAGGTCCATGAAAAATGCACACCCTCGCATTAAGGGACGCGCTAAATGGCTATTTATTGTAATATTATGTGTCCATTAGGAGACCATATTTTACCAGACTGTGTTTACACGAATGATGGAGAATTATCATGATTAAGTCAGGACGCTTTTAAGCCCTGATCCTGACGACATCGGAAAAATGTTGAAATGTGTAAACCAAACGAAATTGTAGAACATATGGTTTACTCTTATTCATAGTTTGTATTCTTTTCGTTTTATCCACATCTTACTTATCTAATGTATAGCCAATCCCCTATTATATTGTACTAGAGTCTGCGAGTCGTCGTCGACGTCATGGAGCTGTTTTATAGACCGAAATCAATAATATTATTTTTATTTTTCTCTTCGCACGTATATTGCAACCTACTCGGTAAGATATGGTCATAAAGGGTCTTGCGAAAAACTCTAAGAAGTTATATGATAGTATAACACCATGTACACGTCATATGCACATATTATAGAGAGAAAAAGAAAGAGAAATTATTTAACATTGTTGGCAGACGCAGTATAATATAGGTTCGTATTTTCTCAGATTTAACTCGCACGTCACACAATGAAGTTTTTTAAATCTCAGGTAATGAGTGCTGGGCGTTTAACTTACTTTAGAGAAACTGTGTTGACATCATCGAACGTACATTACAATGTGTGGTTCGAACAATGGCGTCCATGCATGAAGGTACATGTGAATGAACGCGATAATATCATATGTATGTACAAAACTGTACCTATACACACATTCTGCCGGGCGATTTTCAAATATTACTCATGAGTTGTGGTCCGTATGCCTACGTGAATAAATGAACATCATTAATATTGCGCACTCAGATGATATAATACACTGCACGTCATTATAATATTATATTGTGTAAATGCGTTTTTAATGGTGACACTATAAGGACATAATATCTGTCATAATGTCTGTCGGACGGAATCGATTTCATTTTGACATAACGTCCTGTATGGTTGTGTTTTCGAACACGTGATATATAATTTACAGGTATCTACGCGGATAAAATAATAACATAATGGATACCGTAGTATCGAGAACAGTCGACGAAAATCGGCTTATCTGTAAGAGATACATATTTTTTTTTAATCAGATAAACGCTCGTAGCACTGTACTTACTGCAACGTACATCAGTATTTTATTACCATATAAGCATATTAATTAACGCAACGGTAGAGATTACAGGCAATGATTTTCTCTACCTTTCTATCACACGCGCAATACAAGGACTTAGACGTTTTTATATTTCCAACGTACTGATCGATCTATTTATGCGATCAGCATTTTGCAAACTGATTTCAAATCGTCGCATACTCTTCTTTAGATCGATTTTTCCAAATTTTTAAACAAAACAAAAAAACTAACTTTTGTTGATTTATAGATTTCAAATATTTTGTAAAACTTTTGGAGAGAAAATCAAAAAAAAGGAGTCGTCCATCTATAGGAGACTTAGGATATCAGTTTTCAAAATCTCTTTTCGCGAGAATTGATCGATCGGTACGCTGCAATTATAAAACGTCTAAATCCCTATACGTCACTCGTGCGACAGAAAGAGGAACAAAATTATGTCTCGAGTACCCTTATTAACAGTACAAGATGTAACATTACGTCGTATATACGGAAGGTCGTGTACTACGAAGCGAAAGCCGATAGCAGTACTCATATTATACTGTATTTATGAGCTATTTTTAATATTTTAATCTTTCAATACGCGTCGACCTCTTCGGGGCTATGATTCTGGCGGGTAAAAAACTAGATCTCACGAGTATTTCTAAGCACATGCGTATACATGATTTGTGTTTACGTGTACGCCACGTGCGAACACTGGAATGTACACAACGGTTCATCGTCATCATCATCAACAACGGCAACAATAGAGCGAACATTAATTAAACAAAAACAATAACAAAAATTGCAGCATTACGAGCGTAATAATTGAATACTCGTTTAATGGATACGACGTACATTTATTGTACACGACGTGTAGACCATCTTTACCAGTGCCTCCCACAAGCATCGCATATTTTATACTTGTACGGCCGGAGTGGTCTCGTTAAAAATATCATGTGTGATGTCATATAATATGTGTTGACATATTATAATGTACACCCGTCGGAGACGCGGGGATAGTTTCATTATGAAACCTCGTTTAAAAACGTTTGCAAGTTTTGAACACAAACATAACATAGCAATCGGCAGGTATGACGGTATGAATTTACAAGGCGAAATGTTGTATTATATACGTCCAACATAATACGTTTTTATTTTCAATTATTCCCGTCGGTGGCAGCGCAACTATTATAGGATTTTTTCAAGGAGGTGTGGAGTATCTGCCAGTGGCGTATACGGTGGTTCTGTATTTTTTTTTAACGTTAAGGAGTATATCATTTCATATTTACCTATCCAAACCAACCCACCGTAACTTATTTCTGAACATACCTCATTCAAGGTACCTTGCCTCGACGGACTTAGAAACGCAAAATATCACATATTTAGATACAAATCACATTTATTATTAAACAGGAGTTGTCAAACACTGAAATTTTAGTACTCAGTACAAAGTTATAACACGTTACAATAAAATAAATTTTAAATCTTTGGATTTTATCGTCTTTTAATTCGAGTAAACGGTTTTATAAGATTAGGTATCTCAGTATCTGTACATAATAGTAAATGCAATGTTGCACGGTGAATATTTTTGTACATTTAATAATGAATAGGGAATCATTCCCAGCGGTGATCGAACGAGAATCCCGTATCAAAACGGTTCAAGGGGGTCCCGTGGTATTATGGACTCCAAAGTATAGGCTATGCATAGTACATCGATCGACCAATACGTGCTAATAGAGCGAAATCGTGAACTTACCGATGAAACGGAGGTAGTTTACTGTATCACCTAGGTCCGTTTAGGAAAAATGCAAGACGTGCACCATCGATCGATTCTTCGATTTCGTCGATCTCACTAACCTACCAACTAATTTATAAATTTCAATGAAACTATAGTAACTGCACGTCGGCAACAGTCGATCAATAATTTACCTGACGGATTCCCGTGTAAATATCGTCGACGAGGCACTGTACCGGTACAACAATCGTTGCAGAGGCGCTGCGATATGCAATTCGGTGTTTACACGTCATCGATAAAAAAAACCCTCGCTTTGGTATAGCTATACGTGAAAACCGGCCAGTTCGTCTGCCGCATCGTTTCATGTAACGCACAGGATAATATAGTAATTTTTTCTCGTTTTTTTTTTTTCTCTTCTATTCCGATCGACTTTAGAACTATTTTCATTCGGAAAACATTATAACATAATATTCGGTTTATCATTGCGTTTTGGTCCGTCGAGAATTTATTTTACGGCAGTCCCGCTCGGTGCTCGAGACCGTTTGATTTTATTAGTCCATAAATTTACGCGGATAGTTTGACTTAATCATTTCTCGTCGCGTGTGCCAAGAGACACCGTTGGCGGAAAAGTAATAACAATATGTTTTACGCACCACATTATACGTATACATTATATACATACGCGGTATGCGTGGTTACCGACGGAGCACATAAGATGGCGACAACCGTGGTCATTGACTCGTTTTATTTTTCAGCGTATAATTTTTAATCAGCGTTTTTTTTTTCTTATACGAGTACCACTCTAGCTATATACGAGGTAGGTGCGCATAATATTTATAGTATTCGCGTTATTGTTGGGAGAAAACATGTAGAGTTAGGTGCTGAGCAACACAAAATATTGCACTTGGCTTTCATAAAATAATATAAAATTACGTTATTTTATTAACTGTTCAGTATTACGGTTACGGTCAAACGTGTGACCTACCGGATGGTCGTGTGGTATGCGATATGCGATCTACCTTTTTATTATAATGTAGTTGAAGGTCTTGAACATATTCTTCAAACGTCTTATTTTTATTTTTGGATGTAATGATCGTGACCATGGCCTTAGAAGATAAGGTCCGACGAATAGTCCTTACCAGTTGTCCGCTTACTGAGGTAGTTTTAGTTTTTAATTCACTCACGAGCGCTACAGGTTTGAGGTTATGAACTTAATATTTAAATCCTGAATTAATTAGTCAATGATGTTAGTTGTATAATTCTTATAATATTCTTAGTTCTAAAACATTGGTACGTGACTCCGTGATTGCTTTCATTTCATCTATACGGTTTTGAATAGTTACCCCAAATAAGTATAACCTGCAGCGCTAGCGAATTAAATTTGAACTACATCTGCCTCAACAAGGCGATATTGTGTAATATTGAGATCGCGACCATTGATCTTAAAGCTGACAAAAAAGATAAAACTACATAATCAATGACACAAATGAACAGTACAGTTAATAATAATCAGAAATATTGTAATATCGAAAAACACATACATATATTATATAAGTAATGCGGTTGGCATGCCCGTGCGAAGAGTATATTTCTGCTCAAACTAGCCCGCACATTCCCCCGTTCGGTAAAATGTCAATGAAATATCCCCGCATTCCGGGAAATTCCCGTGCACTCGCCACCGATGGCGCCGTAATGATATCACAATGTGATATCGTTTTGTACACGAGGTGCATAGTGCGGATATAGGATTTTTAATTAAACGTCAAACGACAGACGATTGGTTAGGGCGGTGGCGGTCGGGAGCACAGAGAGGGGCGAAAAAATCCTTCGAGAGGATTACGTTTCACTGCTTGACGTGCTCACTCGGCTCAAGTGTACCCACGTATATACACATCATGACGTGTACACACTACGAGGTAAACACCGACCGTTCGCGGTGAACGGCGCACGTTTCCGCGGGGTGGAGAATTAATTTGAAAACCGCGTGTCGGATTTCGCGGCGGTACGTACACCTATATACCGCGGTAGCGGTATCGACGCGAGGATTCCAAACACCGCGTAGGTAGTATTATATACCCCGTACAGCCGTGGCAAACAGCGGCGCGCGGTGCTGGGAGAACGTTTCGATTGGTTTTAACCGTCGAACTAATGTAATATTATTCCGATTTCGAGTGATACACGCACATGGTATGGGATGTAAAAATGTCGAGAACCGTCGTTCCAGAATCTACGTGGTGCGTTACACGCGTTTATAATGATCGACAGAGACATGTGCGTGTGACGGTATTAAATTCAATTTATCACGATCGAGTGTGCGCGCCACGCTGCTGCAGTTGTTCAGACGTACAATATGTACGCGCGTAAGAAAACGTACACGGAGGAAATGTAAACACGATACACCAGAGGTTCCCAAACTTTTTGTTGTACGACCCATTTTGGGAAATCGTTAGAATTTGGCGACACACAGGCCACAATATCAATGAATGACCTTTTTTTATTTGCTTATGACAAACAATTTAAAAAGATAGATTTTATCAATATATTTTTATAACTATTTATTTGGTTAGTAAAAGAGGAGTATTAATTATTTGATTGGTATATAATTTTAATGTGAAGGATGTAATTGCTTCCTGTATCGGATACACCCATAACGTAATATTATCGTAAATTCGTAACACAACGGGGACAACTGCAGCAGTGCCGGTGATAAAGTTCGACTCGTTACGTGCGTTACGTAATATTATGTTATTGCACAGCGACGGTATTAATTACGACTTGCGGAGTACGCCTACGCGTGCACCACTATATATGCATTTATGTGCATTTTATTATAATCGCACGGGGGGTGTACGTTAATAAGTTATGACCGTGGTGATAGTAAAAACTTACGGAAACGCGAGCGGGCCGATGTGTGTGCGCGTGTGTATTTTAAGGAGCCGTATAGTTCGGTACCGAATTACGTAATTGTACTGTAAACGGACGTACGTTATGCATGTACATCCGAACGCGCATGCATACCATGCGAACTGGCACGCGAAAAAATAACGAGTAAATTTTGTTAACAATTGAAGTCCAAAGTTTTTTTTTCACTCGTCCGCCAGCAGCCGCGGACGCACGCGTTACGTTTACTTATCGTTTGGATTCGGT
This sequence comes from Periphyllus acericola, assembly GCA_949715065.1. Lineage (NCBI taxonomy): Eukaryota > Metazoa > Arthropoda > Insecta > Hemiptera > Aphididae > Periphyllus > Periphyllus acericola. Next base: position 25,967,870 of record OX454271.1, on the reverse strand, counting down.
ATCCACTTGGTGATTGTGGATCGGACCGCACCACCCAGCATGATAATATAGTGTGTAGGCGCCCCAGTACTAAATTTGAAGGAAATAGCGATAAACCGTCCGTAAACTTGAGGCAGATGCGAAAAAACGGCTAGTCAGTTTTACTGTACGCCTGTAACGTTCAATAATGTAATCTACAGTTTAACTATTGTTAATATCTTTGTAACATATTCTGTTTCCTTGTTATTTATTTTATTATTTACTTTCATATCGTTGTTATGTATTATAGTCTAAGCCGATACGTCGGTTATATGCATAATTAAATAAAAACCGTTTGAATCTTACGTGGACAGGTTTCTATCCGATACATCGAATTCGTTAAATCCAGACTGTAGTTTATTATTAAAATCTGGTAAATGACGACGATTTCGTATGTGCCCCCATTTGTGAAGGATTTCACTATAACTCCGGAACCGCTATTGCTTCTGCAGAGTTCGGGATGGTGTGGTTGGGATGGGTACACACGGATACCTCTGTCTGTTGGTGTCACCTTTGGGGTTGCGTCTTACAAAGGCGACCGGTAAGTTGCCCTTTTGCATGGTCTCCATTCTGATTGGTCCACGTACGGCGTACATAACAGTATACGGCGTCACTATTCTGTGCCAATTTTTAGCTCTACGAATAAAAAATCATTACAATATTATTAAGTTGTCAAGCATCACAGAGACAGTAATATATTTTTTAATCTTATTATATATTTGCTTCACGAGGGAAAAAAAAGAAAAATACGATTCATTAAATGCAATGAAAATGTGTACGAGTTTCCCGTCTAAATCACAATAAGCGTCGGGTGTACTCTTTTCAGCGAACATTTTGGATTACGAAGTAAAGGGAACACGCGCGAATGCGATTGTAATTAAAGGTTTTAATGCTACACGTCTTCTTCCAGCACGAACCCCGAGTTGCACAATACGTATATACATAATATTACGCAACATGTATAATTCACGAACAACGTATACATGTACTCGTACGGATAATGCGTGGTTTTGTTGAACGGCGTCGTCGTATCGCGAAATGTATTGTATGGTCATGTACACATTTGTGGCTTAAAATGTTAATTAAATAAAAAAAAATAAAGCGCGAGGGAACGAAGGATTTCGGGACACGTCTGAAGCTCTAGTTTTACCGTTTTTACACATATAGCACGAGAAAGAATATAAATGGAATATTACTCCCAATACACTTTGGAATGGGTGTGACCTGCGATGAGAAAACGGTGCTCGGTACCGAGACGCGGTTTTCATGGTCGGCAACAACGACGTCGCCGTGGTAAAATATATGCGCCGAATACTGTATGACAATATTATATTCGTGAAAATATAGAACAGACGATATATGGATTATATGACACAGACAAGATTCGATTTTGGTTTTTAAAAAATCTTGTAGCGCCTTATAAATACGTGCGTGTAGATGTAAGTATATTCGGGGTGATCAGAATGCCGCGTAAGACCGGTTCTCTCATTGAAATGAGCCAATCACCGAAAAAAATAGCAAGATGGAATTTTTTGAAAAGGAATTCTCCGAAATTATTATTTTTTGTGTTTTCACATTCGTTTTGTAACATTGAATTCTGATCATCTTGTAACTCTCGTACGTCGTGTGTTATCTAAATTCTAAATCGTCTGACCGTACGATTGATAGTTTAAAACAGTGGTCATCAAATGGCGGCCCGCGGGCCACGTCCGGCCCGTGAACACGCTTTATCCGGTCCGCAGACAAGGAAAAAAAGTAAAAACCGATCATAAAATACGAATAAGCTTCGATAGCAAACTTACTTGCCATTTTTCCCACTAATTTTACCCGAACTTTCTATTTATATTATAACATTTATTATTTTTTATTTGAGTTAAACCTTTGCTTCATTACATAATATGTTAAAAATATTTGTTTGGCTATTTTGATGGCCCCCGAAAATTTTCAAAATTCCTGATCCGGCCCTCCAAAAATATTAATTGGTGACCCCTGGTTTAAAATATCATACGAATGTCACGTTGGTGTAAACACTGTAAACAATAGTTTCGCCCGTACGGTTAAGTTTTCAGTGCGCCGATGTGCCACACAACATTATCGGCGTTTTTGGTACGAATTAATTGGCATAATGTTGAACGAGTCATTATTATTACAATTATTATTACCTTCACGCTTACACATCGATAAATCACCTAGTATAATACCCACTCCCCGCATCCGTGCACGCTGACGAACGAAACGTATCTTTTTCGTTTTCGTCGTATGATCACCAATAAGTTTTCACTTTTCGGAATTTCTTTCCCGGTAGGTACGAATTGGAACAAACGTCAGACGGACAGTAATTAAATCGTTTCGATTCCTGCGTAACTCTATAACTGCAGTTCCTGTACTGCCTGTATGGTCTGTGCGTGTTTAGGTAATCTACGAAACGTCGATTTCACGTTGTACTGTAAAAAGCTTTTAAGGTAATTTAATTTCTCCGGAGGAAAAAGAAACAACGAAAACAACAACAACGATACAAAGACAAATCGTAATAGAAATGTTACTTTATAATCCCACGATCAATAGCCGTACCCGCTGCAGGCTAATGGATCGAACACCTCTAATTGCTTCGAAGACAGTGCCAATCCAAATCGTCCGCCGTACAAACACTGGTTGCTCTAAATCCATCTACCTCACACTCCATTCAGTTTCTCTTTATATATGTATTTTTCGAGCTGCAGTCATTTTGGTGTATCGGTTATGACAATTATTGACTTTCTCGCTAGTCCGTGAAAGTTTTCGAATTTATATCTGGACGGGCTTCGCCCTTGCCCTAACACTGAAAATCAAACATTAGTTGGCTACTTGTGTGCGACTATAGATTTAAATTGGAGATTTTCAACGACCTGCGAACGCGAGGAAAAATGTCAAGATGAACTATTAATCGTCAACCAGTGATAATTGTGTTTGCGTTTTATATTGTTGTGTAGCACATTTTAAAATTGTATTTATATTTCTAGGAAGTTCGGCCATTGTATCAATAACGTCTTGATTTCTTTATTGCATCTTTGATTTTGTTTTTTTCTTTTGATATTATTTTTTTATTAGTAGGAAGTTATCCCACGTCTTTTACTTTTTTATTCGAGTAAATGTTGCAATTCCATCGCAGTGGAAATTGTCAAAGGTTAATTTCGATTTTTCGGGCTTTGATCTCAGTCATGTTTAGCGTCAACGTTTGTTTTACTGCGTAAGATCGAACAGCCAATACAAATGTACCCTGTGAGAAGTATGTATAACAAACACAAGTTGACTCTCCATTTAATCATTTTCCAATAGAACGTACATAGTGCTACCAGTGTTTTTTTTCAAACTTGATTATAAATACTACAGTTATAAATAATAATAACCGTTTAGAATTAAAACATAATTCTGCAAAAAAAAAAAAAACATTGGTGTTACTTTTGTTCTTAGCTCGTTCCATTGTTCACAAACTTGGCGCAACAAATATTTGAACAGTCGAAAAATATTTAAAAGAAGCCCATTATTCTTTGGTATTATGCAAACGAATGTTTACTTAATTTCACTTAGATTTTTTCCCAACATTTAGGACGTTTTGCTTTCTGCAGTTTTAACTTTTCATTACAGTTCGAGCTCGCATATATATGGTTTCAATATTTATCTAGATCTATGTTTTATATACATTTTGAACATGTACACTGCACAGTGTATCACAATTTTAGGTATATCTTCAGGTCCTGATCACTAAAAGGAAACTCTCCGAGCGGAATTCCGCTCGAAAAAGGTATAATGTGTTTTAAACATAACCGATAAAAATGAAAGCGCATGAGGTATTGCGTTTCCTGTGCACGAGTTAAGGACCTAGTCGACTGGGGGGAGGATAATCGACTGATTATAATTGGAATTGAAGGAAGCGAATATGAAAAAAAAGTCAGACTTACGGTATTTGCCTCGCAAAAATATAAACTGTATAATATCTAAATATTTATGCAACTGCTGTCAGAAACGGGCTGAGAACCAATAAAAACTCTTATTTCGGTGTGGAAATTCGTGGGAGTCCAGGCGTACAGCTATAAATGTATATGATACGAACAAATATATTACAACGCGGTTGTAACCACACATTACCACAACACCCGGCAGTAGTACGTGATTCACGTTACGGCCGTAAATTATACATTTTTGTAATAGTATACGTTACACTCAAATCCCCGTGTATAATATATTACCTATATACTCTACAATGTACAATACATTTAAGCCGCACGGACGCTTATATAATATATACACGATCAATCTAGAGAGCACGTTGCCGGGAAAAACTTTGTCTACATGCGCATGATGATAATTTTTGTAGTGGAAATTCAAAAAAGAATGATCGAGTAAGACCTGGAGTCTAGATACAGGATGAGTGAATGATATCCGTGTTTCCTGTAATATTAGTCTTTTAAAGTTTAAATCAATTCATCATTGTTCTCGAAAAAACGATTTTAAATTAACGTGCGAAGTTGGTTTATCTATACTCTATACAATAGTAGAATCAAATTTTTTATAAGTTAGGTTAATTTTTAATCAAAAATGTCAAGTGCCTATAAACATCACAAATTTCAATAAAATTATCAGATTTCTATAAAATGCTAATAATTCTATGTAAATGTAAATTAAATAGTGCGTGGTAATTATCAGGTGCTGCCGAGTTTGAATTTTGATTTCGGTTGAAGTTTTTGTAATTTAACTTCAGTTCTTCACAATTATTCCGAAAACTGTGGATAAATTAAAGAAATCACCCCCTCAAATTACCAACATTGGACAACATTTCATATGAATAACCTCTGACGATTATAAATATATGTTGATCGGAAAAATTTTTCTGGTTGAAGTCGGGTATGCGGGCGAAATATCAACACACTTCATGCTAAAACCAAATACATTACTTGTCTAACTAAGAACTTAAAAATTAATGAACTTATTTTATTGCTGTTTTTGTGACGTATTAGATTATATTAAAGCTACTATTTCCTACATTTAATATTTAAATTTAAATTGTAACGGATATTTGTTAAGAAATTCATGGTTAACTTATGATCCTAAATTTACTGAAAACTGTTTTTTTTTTAATTACAGTTCGTTTAAGTTTTTTTCATTTCAGAGTATTTTTTTGATTTTTTTTCGGTGGCTCCTAGGACCTAGGTGGAGATTTCCTAAACATGACCCTCAGTATGGGACAGTGACACTATACACGCATTGAATTCAGTGTATTGTTTCCACTATAACCCGTTTCATCTGCTGCACCGCGGGTTATACCTAAACAAGTGACACCCGTATGTATAAAATATTTACTACGTGGAATTAGTGCTGTATTACCGATAAGTGTCGAGTTCCATCGGTTCCGCGCGGTTGGTTTTCGAAAGCTGTATACGATACAGTAGCGCACGCGAGACTTGTGCGACCTTTGAAGTTTCGGGACGAACATATTGGTCGCGATCTAGAGGTGGCAGCAGTGGATTGCAACAGTCATATCGAATTAACCGAGAATTTGAGAGGATGAGTGATAACGATAAGTGAAGGTTAGCGTTACGCGTCTTACTCTTTTATCATACGTGGGTACGGGTTAACATTTACAAATTTAAGGGGTCGGTGGATATAAAATAGTGTTTATTAACATTTATCAAATTGTTCAGGAAATCTACATTTGTTATCAAATATTAAATTAATACCACTCTGTTATATCGAATTTTTGCATACACTAAACAATTTTTATTACAACCAACGGTAAATTTTTCTAATAATAACTTATCCATTTATTACCTTAGTAATGAATCAATACGTTATCAAATCTTGATACAATGTGTGTTACACAACAAAACTTTTATTTGTTGCGTTACCAGAGGGTTTTATCGTCTTAACAATGTCGTGGCTTTGGAATTATTGAATGATTTGTAGTCGAATATTGCTTGAACTGGCTGTAGCTGTTTATAACCATAAATTAAATTGTGTTTTATTTATATTATTAATATATTCAATTCAAAATTTTCATTTGTGAAAAAATACAAATATAGTTAATGTAATATAGAAATTACATAATCTTGATGTGAAAATTAATTATTGGCTTAATACAATGGTTAGGTTATGAATAATTATAAATGTGTAACACATATCATTTGAACACTTTAAAATAATCGAATTCATTCGAATACCACTACTGAATCTACATAAGGAACAGGAGGACTAGTGGTACAACGAGAGACTTGGAAATTCATCAACGATAGTAGAGAGGGAGTGTTAACAACACGACCATCTACCAATTTTCACGAAAACTCTAAGTTAACGTTAACTCTTCTATTTGCCAATGACATGAGAAAATTTTCCTCCATAACTAGAGACTAATCACGAAGAAGATGACTCATTTTTTTATAAAAGATACGTATAAAATAAAGGATCGTTTCTGAACATTTTCTCATTGTCAGGAGTCGGTCATTGTATACATGTCCCATTGTCCCATAGAACACAGATGCATACTCCAATAACGAACGGAAAAGTTGGCAATAATTAGTTTTTAATGAAGACAATGGATTGAACTCATTCGATACACGCGTATAATGAAACCAAGCGTTTTTAATGCTTTACGACAAATGATTTCGGTATGTGATTGAAAACTAAGTTCGATAACATTGTACTATAATTAGTGATAACATCGATTATAGCAAAATTATGCACGCTCGTGGGAAGAAAACACGTTATGTTTCGCTGAAAATGTGGATTTAAAAGCTCTCAGAGAAGAACGCGGTTGACTGATGTTCGTGTCGCGTCACCCCTGATCGTATAAGCACTGTAACATATTATGTATTATATAGTCCGGCACGGGGCGCACGTAACTCGAGAAAAGAACGATCGTCGAACGGTAGTGGGCCGTTATGGCGGGTGCGTGCACGTTCGAACAACATCGACGTGCAGTATGGGTATCTGTATATTGTTCGCAATTACCCCCGGTGGACGTGCAATTTTTCACCGAGTCCAACGATGCAGGTATAATATAAATTGTACATTATACATAGATATATATATATATGTGTATAAAGAGACTGGCGCGCGTGCATACGACAGTTTGTACACTCGCACTACGGCGCGCGTGGTCGCCCAGCTGGGGAGGGGGTGGTTTTTCCGCCCTCTCCCCCGCGGGACTTCCCATCACGCCGGGAAATGAGGTTTTGAAAAATATACTCACAACAGCCTAAATGGCGAATTAAATACCCTCCGACACCATCGGTGGCGATGAAGATAAGTGGGTTACACAAATGGGCGTGGTACAAATATATTTTAAGGGGCTCCTTATATATCAAGACGCTCTCATTACGCACGTACTCACACAATGCGTGTGCGTTTGTGCGGGAGAGAACGAGAGAGAGAGAGAGAGTCGATCCGAGGACGCTACAGAGTACTGGTGCGCGGTATGCTGGTGCGGGAAATTCCATTGAAAACTGCGATTTTCACTCGGCTAACAAATTAAGAACATGCAATTTTAATTCGGACGCCACCGCCTTACTGTTTCCGGTTCCTGGCGTAAAACACTTCCGCCGTATAAGTGCGAGTGGATTAACTACTACTGCTGCGTTCCTATCTGCTGCCACGCACCCCACTCTTCCGCCCCAACCCTTTCACGCCCGCTCCATCCCTTATTCAAGTCGTTTCACTCTCCATCGCTCTCTCTTTCCCTCATCATCTACCCTCTCTCTCCTACACTATCTTACTACCCCGTTTCATTTTCAGTCCCGGTCTCTCCGACGTTTGACACGCTCACGCACAACAGTGCGTGTGGCTCATTAAGCGGTGTACATGGTTTTTGGACCACATTTTTATTTTCTCTCGGTGTCCCATTAATATAGAAACGACCAGACATAAGTGTAAACGTAGTTCAGCGGTGCCGTTGTAGCCGTAGGAGGATAAACGCGCGGTGGAGACAGCGGCAATCGTAAATAAAAGTTTTACTCGGCGAAAACACGAAAACTGTTAGGTTGGACACAAAGTAGTAAACATTATAAAACTTGAACCATTTGTCTTATCGCATAACCGTAAAAGCACTGTTAAGTTACGAGTTATTACCGCTACAGTATAAAACTGGTAACTATATTTGAGTTTACTCGTTTAGGTACAAACCACATTGGTTTCCCGAAATTGTATAGAAAAAAAAAACAAAAAACGATATGATGAAAGTACTTCTATATCCTGATATAATAACTACAACACGTCTGCGGGAATTTGATGATTGTTATTTAGATTTAGAGTGAGCTTTGTATTCAAACAACCAATTTTATTTAGACTTAACGCAACAATAACCATTATTGACGGCCCAGTGCCCAGATAATACCCAACGATACTATTTTAAAATACAATATCATGCAATCATTTATAATATAATACCTACACCAATTCGATAATATTCAGAAATGATGGACACGTTTGAACTTTCAAACAATAATGTACAGTGAAAATAGTTTGTTTAAAAGAGTAATAATGAACGAGGTAATCTCAAAGTACAGTAAGTTTATACTGTTAAGCCCGGTGAATAAGATGAATGAACGAAAAAAAAAAAAAAATCACAAAAGAAACACCACAGATAATAACGTGAAAGGTGACTTAATCCAAAATTATATGCGGAAATCTACTGCAGAAAGTGTGAGTTCAAAATAAAAGAGGAAGGAAATTAGATAAGCGTATACCCGTAAGGGATAAGACTACAGGGATGATAATGATGATGAATGTATGAACGACTCTCGTCATTGTATGCGTACTGCGTGTACTGTAAACGTTAAGTCGTATCAACTCAAAATGTTCATTTATTTCAATAATATATTTGACGTCACAGTGAAATTTACATTGCTATTAATACTTATGGTTTTTTCTCAATTTACCTATTTGCTTTCAGTTTTCACTTAATATGTATCTCGTGAAACCACAAAAACAATACGTATATAACAGTTTAGTTTAAAAATAAATCTTACTTTTACTGATCGAAATTTATAGGAAATAAATATTTCTAATATGCGTCGCATAAACACCGGTTAGTCGAATTTAAAGTCATACTATACAAATTGCTAGGTTACAACATATATCAACAGAATTATCAGCGAAATAACATTTTTTAAGAAACTCAATTGATCTGTTAAAATAAATTTGCGTAAAGCAACTACACTCGTATACGAGTGTATGTATTCAACGCGAGGTTGAATATTCTCTTCATTAAGTCCAATAAAAAAAAAAAAGTGATAAAGTAACGACATATCATTGTGAACAATATATTATATATTAAGCAATAACTTAAATTGTTGAAGTATTATTGTTCTAATTATTGAGCATTATAATTATTCTAAAAGCTCTAATAGAAAAAAAATCAAAAATATATTGTTTTTAAATAATTTGCATGCACGTATACCTATACTCTTATGATGTGTATATGATATAGAGTTCATAATATAATACTGTATACTGCGCAGTCCCGAAGTGTGCCTACGTAAGAAATGAAACGATATAAATAATAAATGTTTGTTATTTTTGCACTGGTGTGATAATTATTGCTGTCGTTATTACAGCTGGTTACTTTCCAACACTTGCGGTCTCGAAAAAACTAGATATACGAAAATCTGGCAAGCAAATATTTTACCCGGTGCAAACGAACAATACGTATAGTCTACGTAGAAACAAAACATCGAATAATTCTGCGATTCCCTTGTGGGATAGAGATGAAAAACAAATGTATATAAATAAGCCTTATATTCTTTCTTCGCATTACGAAAAACGCGTTTTACATAATAATATTGTATAAATTGCACAATAATATATACACCGGAGCGTTCGAACAATACGATGGACTGACTGAACTATAGCGTCCCAAATGTTATTATTTATTAAGATTACAATAAGCATTTATTAATTATTAATTATAATTGTATTATAACGAATCGTCAAAGCATCTTCAGATCGGCGACTTACGTAATAAATAAATTAAATCACAACAAAAACAACAATATATCATAGCGACATATTCGGTTACCCATGATAAGTAAAGTTAGGTAAGGTTATATGCAGTGGTGACACCAAAAGTTCTAGTCTGGGTGGGCCATGCTCGATATTGACTAATAGGGGGGAGGGGATGGCATAACAAGATATTTATTTAAAAACTTAAAAAGTATTATTTTAACTATGGTGTATTTTTATATTTAATATTCATCCCAGCAGGAATTCTTGAAGATTTAAAGGTGAGCCGTGGATCATCCTTGGCACCGCCACTTGTTAGCTTGTCACCGCGATCAGGCTAAAATGAATAAGCAGTGTCCGTTTTTAACGATTTTCTTTTAATTATCTTGTACGAGTTTCAGTAACATCAGAACAATAATGAGAATTATATTTTTCTTTGCGATAAACCGAAATTTGTAGAATAGGGGTGAAAAAATGAATTCCAAGAGGGGAACAGAGGGAAAAATGTCAAAACTGTTCGATGATTAAGTTTTATTTTTTGATAAAAATGAAATACCTTGTCGTGACAATAGCGAACATATTATAACCAGAAATTACTAACATTGCTGTATTTAACTCAACGAAACATGGTGATTTGCTTTTTTCAGAGCATTACGTTTATCAAAAGCTATCAAGCCCATCATGTTCTCAACCCTCGACGTTGGCTTGACTATGTTGTAAAATTTATATAATATGCTATAATTTATACGTAGTCGTACTCTTTCACGTGCACACTCGTAGATCCCCGACTAAAATTTGATCTCGAGCAGTATATTTTCCTGGCTTGTGTTGAAATAATAATGAGACATCAGTTGCTTAAAACATTTCCCGTCGCCCTTCCGAATTATATATTTATATAAATATATACCGAAAACCGCGAATGAATTAAGATTACCGACCTCCAAACGCGATCGTAGTCATATCGTCGTCATCGTCGTTGTCGTAGCGATTCGCATCCTTTTCTCGGTGCATTTTCGGAAACGTGCCGATAAATATTTGATCACCGTGTCAAATTAAGTGCGCGAGGGTAAAAAACAAAAAAAGAGGTAGATAGGGTGAGGAAAAACCTGAAAAATTCGATTTATTTTTTAATAGGGTGGAGGGTGGCGGATAACAAAATAACAACTCGGGCGATTTCGTGCGTGAACGGGGAACTCTCAAGTGCGTTCCAAAATTATTATGTATTGTCCCAAGTGTGTCCGCAAAAATTATGTGTTTCATATGCGTCCCAGATTAAAACCAGTTGTTTTATTGTACACCGTTCACGTGCATCCCAAATAATTTAGTTCTATCCTGCAGGATTAACTACGAGGAAGCGAACTGAATTACACCCTAACCATTTGTTTTTGATGTTTTTTTTTAACCTTACATTATTGATAAAGTTTTTATGTTGTAATTTTATTTTTTATAATTTCTAACTTAAGTTAAAAAGTGTAATATTTTCATTTCACTTAAGGTTGATTTTTGAATGTTATAATCTTCACAAAATGAAATCCACGACCGCGGTTAGATTATTTTAGGGCGTGTATACGTTTTTACGGACGTAAAAGTATACTTTTAAGTACATAAAGTATACGGGTATCATCGCCGGACGCATTTGTGATATCGCCCAATTTTAATCAGCGATAACGGTGTGGGCGCAATTGAGCTACTAAAAAGTTACAATTTCGATAACCGACACGACGCCTCAGTGAACATTACGTATAGGTTATACCTGTTCCGTACGTTATCGAAACCCGGTGGGAGATGAAACGCCATTCGTGGCGTTCCCTCGGCCCCCGGCATCTTTGACGTCTGTCGCAGCGCACTATACGTGTGTTTTACATAAGTTGATATCGTACACAACTTTATTTCGCTGACGATGCTAAATGCGAGTTGCCTAACGATAAAGTTTTTGATAACACATAAACATAGAAGACGTTTTCATTTTCGCTTGAAGCTGTAAGAAAAACCTTCAACACAGGACCTATAGAAGTTTTTCGAATTCCCCGTACTTATCGGTACGGATACGATACAAATCTACTCATACTTCTTGGCGCGCTATAGTGTTCGTTTTTTGATCGGGTGTGTAACTATGTAAATCTTTATCCATTGTATAACTCGAGAACATGCAACGTAAATGTGAACGGGTTATAAAAAATGACATAATTAACTCGGAGAATTGAAATGAGACATAAAAATGTTTTCCGCGGTGTACTCTATTGTTTAGAAAAAATCGCACGATGATTGGACAATTGGTTTCGGTGATTACCCGTGACCGACAAAATACTGTTACACGTTTATGTATATAAATATTGACGAATACGAGAATAATATTTTATGTGAATCAAAAGATGGGCACAGGTCTAATAGTTTACAAACATGACTGGTTTACATCATTGAATTGAATATATTTTACCGAACACATGGTTCTGTGCGAACGGGACACGCGGCCTATTTTTTCAATAGATACCAGCCGTAATAGTCATTATTTCAAAGTGCGTTTATCGCGGAAAAGGCAATATTGTTTTTCTAACATTTTTTTGCCTTTGCTGAAAATGTGTTAAAACCAGAACATTTGCCCTTTTTGCATTTAGCGGTTTGTGTAGGTTTGCGATGTGTTATTCGAATGTGCAAATAACGCGAATTCCCGGACTGTTGACGCACGTAAACGTAATATATGATGATACATCCAAATTGTTTCGTTTGAATACATTAACATGTACGGAACCGATACAGAGGGACGTACGAATATACATACGCGTACACTTATACGGACTATTGTATTGTTTCTCGAGCTGTCATCTTCTATGTTTTCAACATATCGGCAGACAGATATTGTTTCTTGTGAATACTTTTAGCTTTTCCGACGTTAAAAATGCACCCTGATCGATACTCACCGAACGCTATTACCGTGTTATAAATGCGCGCAATCGACCAACCCGTATTTTTCATCTATACTCCTGGAACTCAGCAACGCTCGTATAGTGGCTCGACTCACCCGGGTACGGTTCGATAATTGAATACTCTATAGTAAAGGTGAAAGGTTCGGCCCGCCGCCGCCCCTGTCTGATGAAACCGATCGACATATCTGCGCAGTTTTCATACGTGACATCCAATTCCGAATAACGAGAAATCATACGATAGACGAATAATATTCGCACGTTTGTTCTGCGGCACACCAAGCCGGCTGACGGAAAAAAAATCAAGCTCGTCGTGACGACAGGAAGGGTGAAAATAATATGTAGGTCAGTACCAAGGGTCAGGGGATCGGTAGTTCTTACGGGTGCGTGTGTACGATATTATATTACACCCTTCCGCTCGCGACGACGACGTCGGTAATCCCACGCGAGTTTTTTTTTCACCCCTTGCGTATTTACAAGGAGATTTGAGCACCTGTTGAGATCGAAGCGTGCACACCGCCCCGCACTTCAGTTTTCCACGTGCCGTAATAATATACAGGTACTTAAGACTTGACCATAAATATTTTCGACCATCGCGAAGTACGTGCCAGTCGCGAGTATATCGTCAATCTCGCTGTGCTATGATTTATTTATCGTTAGCGCCTCTGCTGGCGCAAAAACTGGCGAGTAGGACCTGCAGCGAAATTCACTAACACTGTCACTGTTTGTACGCCCTGTTGTTCCATTTTTTTTTTCAGTCGTTTTACTTATACGAAAGAACAAACTCTTCTCCCGAACAATAGGGGTGGGCTATCTTCATTGTGCGAGCAAATACCTTACTTCTTTAAGCGTACATAGGTATTATACATGTGGCACAACAACGGTTTTCAAACTTTTTGCTCATGGAGCCTCAAAAACCAACGACGCCAGTTTTTATTAAGACACCAAATCATAAAAAATAATGTATCGATGATCTGCTTTTTCCATGGAACTCGTACGACATATTAATACGTAATCGGCACATTAATATTATCAACGCCGTAAAATCAAATAATTTTTCAAATGGTTTACGGTCCAAACGAATACCGTACAATAGTATACAATATTGTTTGTACGTTTATACAAAGCTACGTAATAATATTCTGCCTAATATGTAAATTTGACTTATTACTCCGCCGTATGACTCCGTGGAGCACAGTCCGAGAGCCGCTGCAATACACCGTGCTTCACATACACGGGCTATTGCGTTTTCATTTCACCGTGTCACGTGAAAGGGATTAGGATGCGCGTTTCGCATCGCAAAAACCCACCAAAAGCGAAGTGTATGAGCGGTGTGCGGCGAACGGAGGGATGTCGTGGGAGGACGATTGCCGCGGCGCTGGTGTTTCAATCAAAACGTACGAGTTACGTGTGTACAGCGGGCTTCGCTGCGATGAGATGAAAACTTGGAGCAGATGACGTATGCGATGCGCGTGCCAGACCGTAAAACCGGATAAACGTACGCGAAATGTACGAAACCTTCGTCGCGCCGTATGGGTAGCGGAAATGCGTTTTTTCTCTTCTTTTCGGGGGACAACGCGCGATTCGAAGCGCTGACCGAGGTGTCCAACGTGTCGAACAGTTGAGCTCAACGCAGTCGGCCCGACGAGCGATCGCAGTCGATAGGCTTGGACCAGCTGTCAAAGTTTAGTCATGAGCATGCGGCCGTCCGATTAGAATAAATATACGTTGATAAATATGGAAATGGACGTTCTGTACGCACTGTCATTCGGGTGAAAACTTTTTACAATTATTGTACTTCGTGTGTGTCTTAGACGACTCCCGCGTAAAGAGTGTTGATACAATTGTAGAAAAACGGTGAGACACCGCACGGTCAGATGAGATACAGGGACAGGTCCAACTTGAGACCAGTGTACCATCGCTCTCGAAAAAAACGATTCTGAGTAAGAGATGTCGGATATAGGTCGGTTTATACATCTAAAGGTGATTGTACCAAGTATGTGCGATTTTTTAATAAGGTTAACCAGTTATATTACATTGATCATATTATAAAAGCACAAATTTCTTTAAAAAGTTTCGAAAATCAAGAAATATCTATAAAATGTCAATATAAGTACTATATGTAGTCTACTCATCTAACGAAATGGTGCGTGACAAAATACTGGGCGGTTCCGAAACCAGAACTCGAGTGTAAATTTCTTGCATTTTTTTTTACTAATTTTCACAGTAATTTAAAAAATTGTTGAAAAATTAAAAGAAATTGCAAACTAGACACCATTTTCTATCAAAAACCTCCTGTTCCATGGATATTAAGTAATAAATATTATATCCGAGAGTGTATTTCATTCCATGTGATCCAATTGTAATTTAAAATATGAAGTCTAAAGTTTTATTGTTTTTTTGTTTTAGGTAAGTTCAACATTGATCAATAATGTCGTAAACATAAGGGAACAGTGATCATGTCTGGTGAGTTTCACTAAATCTATAAAAAATATATTCGAAAACTGTAAATAATCTATTATATAGGGTAATCATGATCATAAAATAAAAGCGATCGCAAGACTAGTAAAATATAAAATTATAAGTGATTCGACGAATAAGTGTTTGTTAGAAAAAGTTCTTAGCCGCAGTTCAGATATTATAAAATACTATACCCAGGGATAGACAGTATCTTAGATACTTGTATCTAAGATGTATATTCTAGGTATATTCATACCTATATTATCTTTCAAAAAGTAAGAATTCTATCTTGTATCTTTTTTGTTTTGTTTGCGTACAGATTCAAAACACAAATTAAAATATTTTTTTTGTTCAAGAATAATAATTAAATAAATATTAATTAAAATTAATAATAAAATTTAAATTCAAAATTGCCTTATGTAATTTCTATAGTTGACCGATATAAGCACGAAGTTAATAGAAAACACGATTCGTAGAATAGGATTTAGTAAATAAAGTATGGAATATGCAGTACGAATTATTAGTTTTGTAAATGTTTTTTTTTTTTAATCTCGAATTCGAGTTAATGTTTTAGTATGAGTAGAAAATAGAAATTTTGTTGTTTGATAATCTTAATTTTGTTGAAAATAAATAGTATTGAAATATAATATATTTTAAGAATTTTACCTACCATCATAAAGATTAGGGAAAAATGTATCTAGTATTTTTTTTGGAAATTTCAAATGTATCTATAATTGTATCTTAATGCGAAAATTGACGTGTCTAGTATCTATATAGTGTCTAGATATTTGTTTTGTCATGCCCATCATTAAAGACTATAACAACGACGGATGATAAAAGCTTGATCGATGTGGCGTGTAAATGTTGAGCAAATACACTCCGAAACGATGAGGTTGAGATGAGGAAATGAATAAAAACAACGGTAGAAAGCACCAACTTACGTCGTAGTTACTGTATACTATTATATACATGTTATAGTATTCGCACTGGCAATTTCCGTTTTACGAAATGTCCGTTAGACCGATTCGATTTGACTCTGTACTGTTATATTATTATTAGTATTATTGCTCTTCCCGTTTTGACGGTGATCGAATTGGAGAATGGCGGCTGAAGGCGGACGAACAATCGAATCGATGATGGTCTCTTCCCTTAGTACCTTCTGCGGGTACCTATGTACAGAACGTATACATATTATCGATATGCGGAGGCGCGCGGATAGACGGGTAAGCCCGGATAGCATCGATCGGGTTAAAACCGACGTGACCCTTCGAGGAAATGTGTTCCCTTTTTGTATCCTTTTTTTTTTGCTTTCAAAGATGCGCACAGCTTCGGTGGCTTATGAATAATTTCCTGCGCCGCGTAACACGGGGGAATGCAATTAAATCGGTGTAGACATACCGAAACTGGTATTGTTATGTAGCTGTTATGTAGCTGATAGGTACCACGATGGTCACGTGCTACTTTTGATTTCGCGAAGGAAATATAGATGAGATCAAAGAGGCCGACCGCCATCAGCTCAGTTAGACGGAGTTCATGAAAAGGGGGACAAGTGATAACTATCTAAAGATATAGCGTGATGGGTAAAATATCCTCGGTGGGACATCCTGTGCTTGAATATGGTTGGCTGAAATCGCTAAATCTCGCGTCAGCGAAGTAATTGAAATTAAAATCACTATCATGATATTACGGTAAATTGAAATCACGCGTCGAACAGATAGGGTAATGTAAAATAATGTGTCTATGGTATGAATAATGAATTTCGAATCACGATTCACACGAGTAGCGCGCAGACGGCGTCATTTTTTAAACGTGTAACATTATAAGAAAAAAAAAAAAACATCTAGACGTTTTCTACGTGTGGCAGTGAAACGCCCGTTTTTTATCCTCCACGATTTATAAGTGTAAAAAAAAAAAGAAAAAGGTGTGAGACAAAATCCATTTTTATGCCAGAACGTATTTATTTTTTGTACCATTATTTTGTACGCAATATGACTAGACCATGTGCGTTTTACAGCGATAATAATAAGACGCCGGTGGAGGGGGGTGGAAATGCGGAAAACGAAACAATCTCGGCAAAACGGTTGTATACTACGTATAGGAAAACACCCCTTATAAAATTGCTATCGCCGTACAGCGTGCTCGTATACGTATATATTATATTCGCGGTATCGTACTGTAAGTGATAACGTTTATATTACGGCAACGCACGGTTATACATAATAATAACACATCAGGTGTGTCGTGCACCGGGCCACCGCTTCAGACGGATTCAATCTTACGTCCCCAGCGGTGTCGTAAACGTTTTCATCCGGTAGCTCTCGGTGTTTTAAAAACGAGCTCACGTAACGCCCCCGTGTAACGGGGCCGCACAAAGTACGGTTTAATCTCTCGGATCGCACGCGCGCCCCGGCCGCGGCACGTCCGCCCATGAAGTTCACCTGCTCGCGAAACCACCCCGATGGCATTATGAGACTCGCGTCGGAAGTATGTGCCGTGTACGTATGTAAGTACAGTAGAAACCGTTTATAATGACGTTCAAGGGACCAAAGAAAATAGGTCATAATAACCGGTAGTCATTACAACCAAAATTACGAAAAAAATAAAAATGTAACTTCAATAAAGAAAAAAAATGTTTTATTTTATATGATCATTTTTCGTTTTTAAACACTTGTTCGATTTCGTCTCGAGCTATCCATATGTTAGAAACTGTAGAGTCTAATTCATTAGCTATATCGGAATTTTTTTCACCTTTTTTTAAACGACAAATGACATTAGCTTTTTCTTCAATTGTGAATTGCTTTCGTTTGCTCATTTTACAATTTCACAATATTCAATACACTTATTCAAAACACAGTAAACCGCACTACACTGACGATAACATAAAAATCAACTGACGACGAAACGTAATGATGAAATGATTGGTATTATCGGTTGTAATAGTACCTTCGATAAAGTAAAGTCATTATAGATAAAATATTTTTCCAATATAACCAAAAAAAACCGTCATGACATCCGTATAGTCATCATACAGACGTCATAATAATCGATACAAATTAGTACATACAATATAGGAGTTTTGCCGGGGCCTTCAATCTAAGGTCATTACATCCAATATGTCACTGCAACCGGTGTCATTATAAACGGTTTCTACTGTATACGCCCGCACGTACGTACCGTACACCGTTATTTCGCACGGCACTCGTAATCGCGACGAGGGTGCAAAAGAAAATTATTTTCCCGCGCGCACCGTCTCGCCGCCTTCGTTTTCTTCTGCGTACGCACCGCAGAGGTCGAAAACCTTAACGCCACCGACCGCTGCGGGCCAAAAATATCTCCGCACCGTACGGGTAGAACGGCCAAAATGTCGTACTTAAGTCAAATAAAATTAAAAACGTGTAGACACACCGATCCAAAGTGACACTCGCGTTCTTTAATTGACGCAATTATTTATAACGCGCATCTTTTTTTTTTCTTCTTCTTCTCGAATTGAGCGTAACGGTTTACTTTCGGCGGAAAAAAAAAACACGAGTAGGTCCAAATATCCATTTAAATGTCCACACGGCACACTCGTCCTAGTCTCGTTTTTTTCAGATGTTTAATCGCAACGAGAATGTTTTAGATAGCAGACCGCGGAAAAACCGCAAATAAATATAATCTTCGAGGATCCATCATTATCGGCGCACGCTCACGAAAGTTTCGTCTAACGAGTATCGAAAAGATTGTCGACGATTCGAGTGCAACCCTGCTAACCCGTGTAGATGATCACAGCCCGTTTGGATGGGAAAAAAATGCGTAGAATATATTTAATATTAAACAATGTAATAATTTAATCGACGTACCAAAGTATCATTTCATTAGCATAATCCAACCATGTCAGGAGTATAGTCGTACAGGCAGTCCAGGATACCTGTGCTGCCACTGATACACTTTTCGAAAGTAGAATTCGCCGCGGTCAACCGAATTTTTAGGCGGGTGACGCAGAATGGATCATGACCGGATCTCGGTGGAATGCGTAAAAGCTTAAAAGACCATAAAACGTGCACGCACTAATCATTGCGTACTAAAATGCTGACGGATCACGCGTGGATATAATTATGCTCTAAATTGTATAGTCTAAAACATTATTTCTAACACAAATGTGAAAACTTTACGAGTTATAACACGTCGACTCGGTAAGGCCGTTTATAAGCTGCCGCTGCGAGTCAAGTCTTGTCATGCCTCTGTGACGTCACAATGGGTACTCAATATTATAGATGCTCGTGTATATTCCAAAAAACAGTGCAATATACTCGCGGACCTGTTTTTCGTTTACGGTTAATGCTACGCAAATATTTGTTCGAAAATTAAACACATTATTGTGCAGCAGAAAGCCGCCGAGTTAATGCCCAAATAATGATCAGCAATGTTCACCGAGATGGGAAAGACGGGCAGCATACGAGTTGAAAACCTCCCGTTTCCATACTTTACATATTATAGAAACACGGTGGTGCGGAAAAAAAAAACCCCCGTAACCGAAGAATCGCGACTGTCAGTATACTACATTATAGAGCGTGCTGCTCGGCAAAATACGCGCAATTTGTCTGTCGCGTCTCCAACGAAACGCATCTATCACATACAAACCCCCTCGTCAAAACGACTCAGACGTAAAAACTCGTATTACTGTTGCCATTATTATTATTATTTATCGACACGTCGTCTGAAAAACTATCACTCGTATATGCTTCGTTCGCCGACCGAGTCACAAAAGCGGTGGAGGGTTGTGTGACGGTTGGAATATTGTCGGAGGTATAATGTACTGCAGGAACAAGACACGCGTCTTCCTTATGCTGAGAAGACTAAAACCGCTGTAGCTGTAGATGTGCTTTGGCCATAACGAGTATAAGAAATGGATTTACGTATGTATGTACGTATGTCAATGACGCGATGGTTTTGGGGGGGGGATATAAAAGTGTTCATCGGCGCCCATTGAAAGGAGGGGCAAGACGGTCCACTCGCCCCTCCTATGGAAAAATAATATAAACAAATCATCATTATTACTAATTACTGTAATAGTAGTTTTGATTATATTTTATTTACTATTATGCTTTCTCTGTGTTTGATAAATCAAAGAAATAATATCGCGAGTAAACCTTAATCAATTTACATTTTAAGAATTTTTTTTTCCACTCTCTGCTAAGATTTTTTCTTTAGGAGACCACGTCAGTAACGTATTGACCGTTTTTTAGTTATAATTTTTACAATAACTTAAATTTGTAAAATTAATAATTTGACTTAAATAAGAAAATGTCCCATAGGCTATAAATATATACGGTATACTTGCTCCAATACCGTTAAGGTATGTAAATAAAGGTGACGGAATTATACAATAAATTGGATCGTTAAACAAACTGTATAGGTATAACACCACCATCCCCCCCACCCGGAAAAGTTAAGCCCTAATTATGTCACTGCAAGGATGTTCGAGGCCCTCCGGGGAAATCGCTTTGTCAAAAACCCTAAGCAAACGTCATGCTGCTAAAACAATTTGTCACTATAACGTCATCCGAGAGTTTTATACTTATCAATTTTTATAAACGTCACGGTGAAACTTTTAAACAGGGCCAAGGAGTGTAACATACGTAGACCGTGAAGTATACGTTATATTCTAAAACTATATAAAAGTTAAGAATTATATGCATAAATGTATAATTCAATGGATCGTGGATCCGTACGCAATACGTTGAATTAGATGGAAACATTATTTTCGTGTTCTACCAGTTAATATCTTTCCTCGCAGTCGCTAGAAACAAACTTTATCTTTTAGAAAAGAATAAATAGTTTTCGCACTAAAAAAATCTGCACGCGTCACTGCGTCAGTACTTATACGTACGCACGTAATGATTATGAATTGGGTTTCGTTTCATCTTTTCAATCTTTCCGAAAGTTTTTCCGAACCTACCCGTGGATGCCGATTTTGAACGAAATTCCGACAACTATAATATAATAGTACCTATTTGACACGTGTTAGCCACCCAAACCGCTGTTTATTTCAAATGTGAAATTCTACAGTCGGCTGAGCAGTTCATATTTAGACGAAGCAAATTCTTGTAAAGTTTAGATAAAGAAGGCTATCAAAAGCGGTTTGTCGACCGTCAAAGGTATACGTCCATAAACGACTGGAGTAAACTATATATAATTGCGTTTGCTATAACATCAAAAGCAAAGAGGTCAAATGCGGTGGCTTATCGGAACGTCTATTAATCGAAGAACGGTAGTGTTTAGTAAACATATTAAAAACCAATTTGGAATGACGCAATGAACATTATAAAGGTATAATATCGTTTTATCGATAAAATTTAAATATAAAATAAAATAAAAAAAAATTGTTTTGTAAAAAAGCCGGTAGGAATATTTGTATTCATACACATATACAGAATGATTAGAATTTTTTGTGTAATCGGTTTTCTTATAAAAATACAATTATTTTTAATGTATATAAAACAAAGGGGGACTAGGAAATATACTATTTATATTCAAAAAACACTACGAGATGAAAATCGTAGGTCATAAGTGTGTCTACAGCTCGGTGGCACCTTAGGGTACCTGCGCCGGTCAACCGAGTTTTGAAGAACGCATTAAGATCTGCAGGCCTGTGGATGCACGAAAATTTAAATAACTACTAAACATGCTTGCACTAATTATGCACAAAAACTCAGACGTAAAATGCGTTGATATATGGTCTTTAAATTCGAATCAATTTTTTGAAATTACAATTTATAACTTACGAATCTTTGAATTTTAAAAAAAAAAAATAACGGCTCATCAAGGTAGCGCCTGTCATTAAGTCAGGATAACGCTGCAGGTGAAGTCTAGTCACCCTCACTTAGCTCTATGGAGCCACAATCGTGTGGGCAGAATTATAAATGTTATACTGTTAAACCTCACGTGATGCACGTCGGTGGATTACCAAAAGTTTCCACAAGTTACAAACTGCAACTGCTCAAAATATGCTGTGCGAGTGTACACCGAACTCGGAAACTTTTATATAATACTTACGTGCGCATGATTTTGACAATAAATTAACGTCAGTACGGCAATAGTATACAATACTTTTGGTCTTGAGACTTTCCCGTTTATCCGCGCCACACGTACGTTCTATTATACAGGTATAATGTTAAGCACACTGCGGAAAATCCCCGGGAGTATTACGCAAAACGTTCGCTCGGAATTTTCGTTTTCCGCGACCATCAAATTACATCAAAATACAACGACGACGACGAAAACAACAACAGCAAACAACTGCCCCCGTGTAATATTATGTTTACGGAGACGTTTCAAAGCGTCGGAAGTGTTCCATGGGGGAGTAAGGTCGGGAGCAGATATAATTCGTGGATGAGCAAGGACGGTATTATGAGTTGTGACATACGTTATTCGGACGTAATAAGCTACATGATAAGGTGTAAAACTTTGTTTTATTATATTATTTTGTTCGAGTACATCGGACGTTATGCATCTTTCTAATTTACTGCTTTAGTACACACCAGTGATATTTCACAGTATTTCACAGTATATGCGGATAATATTATGTAATGTGTTATTGTACATTATTCTCGGTTCGCAAATACCAAATTGTCTTGTATCATCCCACGTGCAAGTGTCTGCGTGGAAAGTGCTCGCAGTGTAGTACTGAACCGACTTGTTCGCCGTGGATTTACTGAGGAAATATTAACAAAACAAGTGTATATATATATAAATAATATCTTACAAATGATGGTATTATAATAATAACAAATATAATACCATAGCAATGATATATAATTATAATCATACAATTAGAAGTTATACGTATTGTAGTATTTTAGATGTAACGATCCGTGAGTGAGTGGGTTAAGTAGCCGAATAACGTGACCTCCCCCGGCAGATATTTTACTATTCTAGATTCAATCAATCACTGTTTCGATATAAATAAAAATATGAGATGAAAAAAGTGCATAACCGCCGTATATTCTAAGAATAACTATATATAAAGGAAGAAGTCCTGACGACTGACTGACTGATTCATAATCATCGCACAGCCCAAACTATGGTAGCTAGTGGTTTCAAAATTGCAGGATGTGTTTATATCTTGGTCTAGGCGTGCAATGAGAAAGAATCTTGAACATTTTTTATTTAAAGGGTTGAAATGGGCAAAAAATCAAAACAAATATCCACGATTTTGGAAAAAATAATAACATTTATTTGTTGATTCGTGGGTTACCTTGGTAACATGGATAAATAAAAGAGGGCAATACAAATCTCTAAAAACACCACCTTTTAATAGAATACGATAAAATGTGAAGTTTCTACAGCAACAATGAATCCATTGACATTTTAGACAGGAGTTTAGTTGAATACATTGTGCATTTCCATATTTTGATGAGAATTTGAACGAGAACAGCAACACAATTATATGTCAGAAACCTACGCGGACACTCATCCACTTCCCAAAGTTTCATGGAGATCGGATGAACATTTTAGGAATGCAAAAGGGACAAACAGACATTATATTTTATATATAGAAATATAGATGGATACGTTTTCGCTACGGGTACAACCGATTGTTTTTTTATTGACCGATTACACGTTAACGTATATCAGCTGGTTCAGTAAATAAATTATGATTTAAGTTACTAAGTAACTATTATTACAATAACCAGAAAACACATATCCGCAGCTCGATATTTTCTGTGAACAAAAAAAAATGTTAAGATGTTAGTTTTAACTTTTGTGTTACGACGAGAAAATTATTTTAATATGTCCGCTGCACTTGTACCGCGACTTATGGGTATTTATAACTTTTTTATTGCATTGGACGTGTTACAAATAATTACTCAATTAATGTGGACAGTTTAAACTAGGTATTAACGTTCCGCGTGACAAACTCTATCGTTCAAAAATAACTGCATTTCGGTCGGATATGTAGTCTCGTAGATTACCCGTGACCAAATGGATACTATTCCACGTTCATACATAGTATGTAGAAACGCAGTGGATCCGTGCAGAAACACCGCCTGTGGAAAACACCGGAACAAAACACGGAATATTATAGGAGAGGATCGTAATATAATAGGCACTAAAAATATTACGAAAAATAAACGAGCCCGGGCGATTACAACATTACGCTGTTCATTAATGTTAATAAAAAAAAAAAAAATTAATGGTATTTCAGGTGACTTAATAATTTACGCGAAAATAGACAGCGAATAAACACGTCATCAATCAAATATAATAACAATACAAATACCCATTACATAAATATTTAAAAAACGAATAAAACGTTTTTTAACGATACGGTATAATATAATATGCGATAATAATTATAACGGCGGTTGTAACGCTTAATAATAACACTCTCGATTGTAAGGGGTTTTTTCCCCGAAGAAAAATATAATTTATTATACCTGCACCAATAAATATAATAATTTATATGCATTGTAAGAGTACTATATATTTTTTTATACATTATAAACAGTGGCTTGATTTAGGTGGTCGCAATCGCAAGGATGTAAGAGTACTATTATTTTATACGTAAAATGTAATTTTTCAACTTTAATTCTTTTAATTTTTTATCATCACAGAAAGATTTAAGCATAGAATTTCTATTCAAATAATAAAAGAAGTCAAATATTGAGTTATCTTGTTTGATCAACAATACATATGTATGTTCAGTAATATATGATAATACTATTGAACTTGGTAAATACAACGTAAATCGTTCATAAAAACATGACATTTAAAAATGTAAAATAAATATTTTTTTTAATGAGTGTATTTAATCATATAACTTAAAATTAAAACGGCACCAGACGACGATTATAATAACCCAGTGGCGTATTTAGTGGGAATCAAGGGAGGCAACTGCCTTGGGCATCTCTTTTTTGGGGGTAGAAAATTTTAATTGGGTTTTTTTTTTGTTTTTAAAAACAGATTTATAATGATTTAAGTGTTTAGGAAAAATTATACCAACAAAAAAGACCAACACCCCAGACAACCAAATCAAGCTGCTGAATTTTTTCTTATATTACACCACGTCTGACCAAAACAAGAAATGTACACAAAATGTACTCATCATTTTCAACGCACATTATTAAAGTTATAATACGAGTAAATACTAATGCAATTAAATGTAAAATAGTAATTTATTTGATATTGTATATTGTGATGACAGTACGGAAAACGTGCTCGGCAAAACAATAGTAATTTTTTTTTATTAATATTGGTAGTAAAATAAGATGTTCCTAGCCGTTGCTATTTACATCTCCGAACATTTTAAAACTGTACAACACTTTTAACAATTGGAACATGATAAATTTATGGATGATATAACAGTAATGGTAATAATAATAATATTAATTATTATAAAATTAGAATATTATATTTGGTCCACCAGTGAATTATTGAATATAGGTGGTACACAATAACACGAGGCACTCGTATTTATAGACGGTCGTTAAAATGCACCGATCGCTCGCGCGTATCGCAAATGTTGAAATATTATATTTGACGCGCGTCGTTCTCGAGGTACAATGGCAACGGTACCAACTACTGGTATACGCGCTTAAACCGTACATTACTTACTATACGAGTTTTATACACACGAGGCTTAGACGTGCGTTGTCAATTCATATAATTTTGTGCTCGGAAGTTCCGTGTATCGATCGAACACCGCAGAGCAACAACACGAATACAGTGAAATATGCGCGGACGTTTCTGCCGATTTTATGTCGTCCGTTGGAATATGCTCGTGGTCGCTGCACGAATATATGTTGTTCTTGAATATTATGTTTTATTCCGCCGGAGATCACTATCGCCTCTACGCGGTACGGTAAACGAAGAACAGCGTTTTCGATATTGTACACGTCGTGGAAATGTGCTACTCAGCTGCAGGTGTCCATCACGTAGAACGCGTCAGAAACGGAATCCCCGGGTTTGGTTCCGAAATGCAAAAGTGCAACAGGGGCTGGCAGTTCCTATGCGCCCTACCATTAATCGACCAAGTCGAAGAGAACTAATAGTCGGGAACAGAAATTGAACAAACGACGAACATTTGGGAAGAGCTCCGAGAACGAACGAATAACAATCGAAAGCCCAGGGTTGGCTTCCAGAATTGAGAGTTAAAGACGTTTTTCGTTTTTCTCCCATATACCCACACGTAAGTCTACATTAATCGAACGCATCACCATTTGCTGTCACTGCAGTCTTAGAAATTCGCTGATTCATCGAGTTTTAACTTTAAAGCTGGATGGACTAATATGATCAGGAACAAAATTACTATGAAACATGCATACAGTAAAATATCACGCACTGAGTACTGACGAAACATGCTCTTCGAAATCGAGATTATATTCAAAATCACATGTCAGAACTTTTATAACTTTTATAACTAGGTACTACTTTATATATGACCCATCCTATTAAATTGGTAAAAAAAATATATGGAAATAATTGTTTTTCCAAATAAAAAGAAATCCAAGTCGGGGATGTTCAGTAGTTTTGTGCATACAACTTTTTAATCACTTTTTTTCAATTAGTTTTGTCAAATATCATTTAGAGTGTATCCCAACATTATTAAAAAATAAATTAGTTTGATTGCATTTTTTTAGTGCGTTATTTAGAACTTTAAAAGCATTTTTTTAGAGTTTTATTAATATGTCCAGCCTTTACTTTTTTTACGAGGTTATGGCGTTTATGAAATCGTTTAACTGTTGACAGCAATCGTTACTCCATAATAAATACATGCGCTTTTGTGTACACCTCCGCGTGAAGAATGATATTTGTTTTGACATGTTTTATTATTTTTTTTTTTTTTACATCAATTGTAACGCCGTTAAAATGGCTTTCAAATCGAATGACCTATTGTATAACAGGTATTATCATATTATATTACGACATTCATTAAAACGTCATAATAACGTATTCTATCATTGATTTTATAATACACATGTTATAAACTTATAAATGCCATTTATATTTTTGAAATTGGTAACGCCTACGAGGACGCAGCTGCTAGACGTCTCAACTTGATAAAAACAGTTTTTCAACAAAAGAGTCTACAACTATTTCAGTACAATATTATAAAATAACGGTACTTGATTTGGTCAAACGCAGCGCACTCGTATCACGCGTAATCACTCAAATGGTTTTTAAAACGTAACTTTGTCAAAATACGGTTTTAAACGATATTGTATTTCATGCAATGCGTCGAGTAGTACCAAATATTACATAAAACTGCAGGTATATTTACAGTATAAGTCAGTATGCGTTTAATTAAAACTATTTTAATTTCGTTCGCAATTCGTTTAATCCCCGGTCGCAGATACCCCGGTCGCCATGCAACGCGTGCGTGTATAACACAAAATAATAGTAATAATTATACATGTATCAGCTGTGACAGGAGCACAAACAAGGGGGGGGGTAAGGATCACTCCCCATTCCCCTTAAAATGTTTTCCTTCATAGCCACATGTAATACCACATAAATCAAATTAAAATCTTGCATCAATACACCAACTTAAGTTCCAAATATCAACGATGATTCTACCTATAAATAAACTGTTTTCAATATCAGTGTACTTAGGAAAATAGACAATTTGGATCCAGAAAATACCTATTGTTTCGCTGAAACAACACTAACGAACTACTTTTAAATATATTAAACATTTTGGTCCCCCCCCCCAATATGGCACTACCAATTATTTGGTTGACGACACTTGTGCTGTACGCCAATGCGTGGACCAATCTTTCGGTTTTTTAATTCATCATTTATTGTACTGCGCATATTTTGTTCTAAATCTTGTAATGCAACAGAATGTCGCTAATCGATTAAGCGCTCGCATTTATATAACAGTACACTGATAGCGATAAATGTCCATACCGGTTCCATAATTGTCGACGTCTCTCAGGTCGACAAAAGGCTTGTTTTTCCGTCGTCCTATGTGAACGGTCGTCAGTCATGGCACTTGTTTTCCGTTGTCCTTTGTGAACGGTTTACAGTTTTCTTTCGCAGTTCGTTCTTTTTTTTTTTTTTTTTATCTCATTCGACTTAAATCAAACCAATAATTATCATTGAAATACTACCCTGCCCACGACGTAAATCGTCGTTTGGGTACAACGGCTACTTGGTATTCGTCCACACACGTGGCAATGCGTTATGTACCTTATTAAAATCCTACTTGGCCGGTAACATAATTAAATTGAAATCAGCTGTCTGCGGCCTGTCTGTGGTCTAATAGCCATTTCGGTCGAAAAAAAACATATTCAATTTGTTTTGTTCATTATTCACTTTTATTATTATCTTGTAGCTTTGGGTATAAAAACCCCATGCGTTCCGGTGGTATCGCACCTCGGCCATGGGTTGGCGACCCTCCATGTAAAAAATAGCAGCGGTTCGTTATGCGATCTCGGCTTCGTCGCTATCCGGGACTTGTCCGCAATTTGTCGTTACGTTTACGCAATTCGTTCGGCTTCGTTGGGTTATTCTTGACATATCTCATCAATTTTAACACTGTCGCGCGTATGCGTACCAAGGGTTCACCCGTTAAGTTGAAACGGACAAATATTCGAACGAACGTCTTTATGGAACGTGCGCGCGTGGGTCCCGTCCGTCGGTGTTGCACCGCGAGTTTGGTATGCGCTGTGGCGGCGTACGCGGTTTCGAGTGTTTCGCTGTTGAGATCTCGGTTTTATTGAAGTACGACATATTCAATACGTACGTGCACCGCGCTGCGCGAGGCGAATATTATAATTGCGGGATACGGCGGCGGCGAGTAATTTGAGCAGCATTCATGTGTAATAATAATAATAATAATAATAATAATAACAATAATAATAATAATAATAATAATAATTACTGCGACCATGTATAGTCTGCATTGTTTTAGACTCCGTAGAGCAATCTTATGGCTACGGTTAAACGAACAATTCATAAATACCAAAAGATCATGTATACCTTTTGCAATTCCTTTCCATCGTACCAACTATGGGATGAACAACCCAATGGATAGAATGATGCGTTTGGCCAATGAGCACCCTACCATATTTGATATATAAAATATGTTGTTAATTATTTATTACTATGTCTTCAAAATGTTATACTGTTTGAATTTTTATTTTTTATTTTTTTCTAACCTAACATTAAGAATATTTTTTTTACTTTATGTTGTAAAACTGAATTACTACCTGTTAAATGTATTTGTGCACTATTGGGCCTTGTGCCCGTTATATAATATAATAATAATAATAATAATAATAATAATAATAATAATAATAATAATAATAATAATAATAATAATAATAATAATAATAATAATAATAATAATAATAATAATAATAATAATAATAATAATAATAATAATAATAATAATAATAATAATAATAAAGGCGCGACGCGGCTCTACACAATATTATGTTATGCGCACACAACGAGTTCAAACACTGTCCACGATCTAAATCATAATAATATATTTATACAACGTTCATTCAACGTCCCCGCGTTGCACTGTCGTAATAATAACCGCTATCGAATATCGATATTGGCACTCGAGAAACAAACTCATAGAGCGACGATTGTCTAAACACTATCGAAAAAAGTTCGTAATTTATAAAGAAAAATACGTATTTATTAAATTATATAATAATAATCATTATTTATTTACAAAAAAACACCAAACATCTTAAAAAATTGTTTATAGATATTTGAAAATGTCATATTATTGTTTCTGGGATACAAGATTTTTCATAAAATTTTTTTCGTAGCCAATAAAAATGTTTTTCACCGGAAAGTAGCAGACAGTTAATGAACGTTAGCAAATGAAATGTTGACGAAATCACGTATTTCAATGCACACTGATTATACGATATTCGTTGTTTGGTTGTAATTCTACGTCAATATTTATTGATTGCAGCGACCAGAAAACTGCCGAGCTGTATTTTATAATTTTCAAAACGTTTATTTAATTGCAAGAGTTAGAACATTAAACGTTCATTCAACTACAATGTCTACTACTACAACCTCGACCATCTTTAGAAGTATAAACTGATCCACCTGAACACGATTATCTAGAATCGTTTTACCGAGAACAATAGTTGTGACAGTGGCAGGTACGTTCGTTTCAAGTTCAAAAGACCAGTTAGCCCATTTGCCCGTCGCTGCATCTCATCCAACCCAGGAGTTTCGCCTGTCATACATTATGAATTGTAAACATTGTTGTGTTCTATTATATCAATGATATTACGGTGTAGTCGTAGAGTTTTGATAACGACAAGATAAACGCGGCGAAATTCGAACGTGCCGAAACATCATTCAAAGTCCATCGATGCGATTATTCATAATATCCAATAATAGTTGCGTACATCTATATAATGATGTTATTCATGTGCCGCAAGCCATTATAAATTCACCGGTCGACCAATAAAATCCTATACGCATGCGGATTATAAAAGAAATCGACGAATCCATTAATCTCGATTAGCAGCGACGTTTTAAGAACATTTTCACGGTTTTCCAGCCCATTGTTGGAAATAGCTCTTCCGGACCCTTAGTTAGACAACAATGGACTATGCACCGGATACGCGCCCTGACCTGTGACAACTCGGCGCGGAGGGTTCGTTTTTCGCGGCTATTTTTATTATAACACGTCCAATGCGCCGCGTACACGCACACTAACACTCACACATACTTACACGCACACGCACAGGTATATAGGTATATATGTAGAAGATCGATACGGCCATTCGCAGTCATCGAGCAGTTTTTATCTCGCGAATGTCGTCGCACCGTCAGCACGGAACAAAACATCAATTACCTGTTGACGTTTTACCCCGTGAAACGCCGAATGTTGTTGTCCGTTCATAACGCGTGGTGGGGATGAGGGGGATAACGGCAAAAGTGAATGGAAAAATGGTCGTCGAATGCTCGAGGTATTTTTCGCACGTCGAGCAGACCTGCGATTGCCACGGTACAGAACAAATAAGGCTGCGTAATGCCGATATATTATATTATACAAATCCAAAACGATCATCGCGATTTTAGTGTTATAACGATTTTAGTAAATAACCATTTACCATGACAAGTATAGCCTCGAGTCTGTTAAATAAAAATGGAAAAAAAAATTCTGTTCTAATTTATAAATAGGAGTCCTTAGTCTGTAAAAATGAGAAATGTTTTTACGCATGGACCCGCGACTAGATATGGTAGAACCTGTAAAATCGTGGAACCCAACTGTAGTGTACTACGTGCCTGCAAATCTCCGAGACCTAACTAGACCGAACAAGGGTCTTGGGAACCCGACCAGTGTAAACGCCGAGTGTTCGTATACATTATTGCTAGTGGACAACGAAAACTTGCTGTCGAGTGCACTATTACAACGCGTAGACGAATGTTTGTACGGTATTGGAATCCACCGCTGAAGTGTATACGGTGAAAAAATGCCACTCCTATATAACGTCATCGGTGTATAATATTACAAAACAACTCATTTTCTAAGTGACGTGGTATTAGACACTTATACCACGGCTTTTCCGATGCTCTTGTCTGATAACATTTTATCGACGTGTTTTATTTTATTTTTTTTTTGGTAAAATTGTACAAATCAGTTGTTCGTAGACGAATGGGTTTGGTTGTCGAAAATGGAATACTGTCAAATGATTGCAATTTTTCGTAATGTCTATAACACACAGACGTGTGACTGTCTACAGAATGCGTGTGGTGTACACGGTACATCCAGATTCCTTTTCTCAAATTACGTAATATCTCCGACCAAAAGGGCGATCCCGCTAATTGGCATTATTCGCTCTCGCTTGTTTTGTTCTTGAAAGTTAACCAACGATATTGTAAAATTATTCAAATTGCACAACCATTGTGTTGCTATATTGTTATCCATTAACAAACGGCTACAAGTAATAATGTACCACAAACGTAATGTCTGTGTCTGTACAGTGGTTATAGAATATTTGCACAATGAGGTTGGTATAAATAAAACAGTATATTTCAGAAGTTTCAGTTTCATTCAAACATTCAGTTCCTTTCAAAATATGGTTCTGACGGCGGTACTCCATATTCAAACCTTTTATCGCATTGTTTCAAGAATTAATTTAACATTGAAGATTTTCTAATCATGCATCTCGATGGAAATATTGAAAACTCATCCTCAACATAGGAATAGTCGAATAGAACAAAAGATTGTTGGTGGAAATCACTTCTGCGTATTTTTATTTTTCGCCACCTGTCTACTTTTAAGATTAAAACATTATTAGATGTCGAAATTTCAACGATTCGTGAATATTACTACTCACTTTATCAAAGGATGTATACATTTTTTAATTCAGTTGCAGGAACGTTTGAAATTGAAATGGTAAATACTATTCAGTTTAAGTAAAAATAAAACTGCCAAAAAGTATTTTTAAGTGAAAAAAAAGTAGAAAAAGAATACCAATAACAGTCAAGAAACAATAAATTGTTCGCTAAACTATTTTAAAATCTCTGATAAGGACAAACAAATTTAACAGTTGAAAACTTCTAATGATGATGATGTACATAATGTGTACGTACCACTATATAAGAAACGTTAAGTCTTTTCATTACTTTATACGACACGAAACAATGCCAAAACTTAGCAACACACCCTTATAACACAACCCACCGAGGATTCACCCATTACGATATCTCCTGAGATAGTGAAGATTTTCAATTTCCGTTTTAGGGGTTTTTTTTATTAGACCCACAGGGATTATTAGGACTACAGATATTTCATGATTCAGAAACGGATTAGAGATTATCAGAAAACGAGACTAGATAATATCTAATCATAAAATTATGGACAAGGAATTAAATTATACACTATTTTTCTGAAAACTAAATAATTATTAAAAATTAGGTCATAAAAATAATAAATATTAGAAACGTCAATATTTTCAGAAAAATAAACTCTTTAAAAAGGCTATCATCAAGTTTTTAATTATAAAATAGGAAATATTTTTTTTTACTTTTTTACCAAAATATTAAATTCAATTAACATATCAAATACTTGTATAATATATGCTCCTATGAGTAAAAAAAAAAAAACAGAATTTGAATATCTTTAATCACTAAAAATATATTGAAATTGATAAATTCTTGGTGGAACCCCCTGTAGATAGGGTGGAAATTAAAATACCTATATATCCTTTCGTATTGATTTCTGAGCTAAATTACTTTATTTATAGAAATATTTCACACGACTGCGAATTAAAACTCACGATTTCATAGATATTCATAAAGTTTGAAGTTTTCTATGCGACAGCACGTTGTTATAATACATTATAGCCATGATTTTTAATTAATATACTCGTAATTTTACCGGTCCGTTTCTTCTTTTAAAGTCAACGCGCTAATTATTTATTATTTTTATGCTACTTGAAAGGGTCTTCAACCCTCGGCCCGTCTCGTCATCATTTACTGGACACGATCGTATTTTAACTTTTGATAAAATTCGAACCACTATAAGATAACATTTAATCTTTGAGGCGTCTCTTAGCATTATAAATTGAGAAATATGCGGTAAGAAAAACAATTCCAACAAAGGTTTAAAAACCTGTACCTAAACTGTGACTGTTAGCTGTTGCCTGTTAGCTCGTTATCGAACGCGGAACGAGCATAATGCTCGTATATTATGTGTTAAAGTTACAATTTCACTTGTTATTTATTCCATGATGTTTGTATGATATATCAGCTACAGTAATAGAACGTGAAATTTCTGACGAAAGTCACGTTTTTCAAGTAAAAAGGTTCAATTGTTACTTTATTTGTGTAAGTTCAGAAAAATGATGCTGTGTCAGGTCTGGAAGTCTTTATACATGTGCGTTTGTACGTATTATCGTGTAGGGTTAAAAAATTAATTCCAACTCTATAGGTAACGCGAAAACCAGCCAATGTCGGATGGTTGGTCTTACCCCATTGCCTAATATAGCGATTCCCAAACTAAGCGGTGCGCCTCCCTTGGCGTTCATTTAAATAGGAAGGCATCAGAATTCCGAGAGAAAATCGCGAACATTTATTTTATATCACGATGCCGTTCAAATTTTAATATTTGAATAATTAACATCAAATAACTATATTGTAGCCCAGGTCTTGAATCATTTAATTCATACATGTGATGCTAGATGGATGTTTTTTATTTTTGGGGAGGATTGATTGAAAAAGTTTGCAAACCGCTGACCTTTCATTATTCACTTAAATAATACAAAAAAAAAAAAAAATCGATCAATAATATTTGTCATAATTCTAACGTCAGTACAATGATAAACAATCGATGAATAATTACTTAAATCAAGTATATATTTGAAAGTAAATTATATGTTTCCAGATATTATTTATTAATAATGATTATTGTCGGTTATTGTATGCCATCGACTTAAGTGTAATGATTAATACTATAGTGTGAATTCCGCGTAGGCTTAAACAACGCATTGATGATTAATCGTGCACTTCATTCAAACCTATTCATTTAAGCAGATACGCGAGGGTATAATACATTCGGCAATTTAATATTATTCACATTGGTTATTACCTGTTAGAAAATTATCCATAGGAATTTTTTTGTCAAAAAATTAAACCTTTTTTTTAAGCTACCGTATAATAGCTATACGTCACATTGTAGCATATTTCATCGATTTCATACACATATTATTATGCATACCTCATATTGTTCTCAATTCAAATAATTGTCGATCATTTTCAATAGAAAATTTTTAGAAAATATTCATGCTTCAATATAACAGTTTAAGAGGTATTATGAAACATATATTTATTTTAGGTTTAAATTTACAACCACTAAACTTATATTTTTTTGTATCTATTTTTCCAGTGCGATAAGATTTAAGAATGCAAATCAGTTTTTCACCATATTTTTTGTATTTTAAATTTATAAACTTTTTTTTGCATATTTTTCATTTTTTTCGTTTTATCGCATATAATTATTTTCAACATGATTTTTCTTTTTAGAATGTGAATATTTTTTTTGCATATACCTTAAAATTTCTGTGCATAATTCAACAATTTCGTGCATACTTTACAGTTTTTTTGTGAATATTTTGCTATTTTTAGCTCCTACAACATCCGAGCCCTTGTTATAAAACAACAAAATATCTCCTTATCAAAAAATCTGATGACAGTTGTGCGCCCTCCAGTTTCGAAAAATTTAGCTTTTCAAGATTCACCTCTGTAAAACGTTTCAGCTCCACTCGCATGTAATATACGATGTTAACATCCCTGTACTGACTGGGGTAAATCACTTGAATTTTTCATTTCTATAAGATAATCAGAGTTTCTTCTTCAAGAAAAATGCAAGTGACAACATTTTAAAATGTTTTTTTTCAATGCTGATATTTTCATAACCAAAACGTATTATTTATACTCAAAAATTAAACAAAGACCTTGTGTTTTGGTCACGCACCGGGGCTAAATATATAAAGAAACCTGTACTTTTCGACGACGGGAGCTCATGTTTGCAAGCTTTCATAGTACCCAACTCACAGTACATAATTATTTAATCTGGTGTTAAGTAAATACCGTCAACTTCAGCAAAATCAATTATATCCTTAAAAAAATGATTATTTTTTTATTTTACCAGAACATTTTCATTGAAAAACATTTGTAATATTTAACGAATTAATTTTATATTGTTTTTCATTCGTTAATTTACCGTTATTTCTAATACTATTTGTGTTTCGGAACTTCAAAAGTATGGTAAATTAAACTTTAGAAAACAGCGAACTGCTTTCGACATTATTGTTCGTGAAACAGCATACCGAAAGAGTACCAAATTAAATTTGTAATTATTTGTATACTTGCTGAGCATTTACATGGTTCTCCGACAAAAAATAATAAAAATGCAACTATGAGGTATAACTGTATATGGATACACGTCACAATGATTTACCTACTTACACACTATAATTTATATTATAGGTGCCTAACTGCAATTACTTGTATACAGGACGATCAAAATTGCATGCTGCAAATAGTTATTAAAATCACAGAAAGATTAATAATTTCAGATCACCTATATACTGTTTCAAAATAATTCCATTTTATGAATTTTTCTATGGTGCACTTATTTTGTGGTAAAATCGCTGTAACATGAAATTCTGGTCTCCCTGTATATAATATTATTATTAATACAGACATTCTTATTTTCCGAAATTATTGAACATAACAGTACAGTACTTATGCACAGTATGATTTTCTTACGTTTCGTTCACTAAAAACGAGTTGTTTGAGTGTGAAAAATAGTATGTATATAGGTATTTCGTTTCAACGAAATTTATACTCGACGATTTGTGGTAGTCTTACAAAGAATCACGGTCGTTAAAGGTCCGACATTACAGTGTTACGTATAACGTTGTGTTCGTAAGATGTGGCGTTTTACTGCCAGGTACACGAGCGCATGTTATTGTAAACAGCTGGTACGACGACGGCTGGGTGGAAAGGAGCTTTTTTACCGGGTCGGGTAGCACTCGTCGTGCAGACGGCACGTAGGAAACGAGTACCGAAATTGGCGGTGAGGTGCACATGACCGCAGCCGTCAACAGGTATATACTCGTATATATTATATTCAAGGACTATAATAATATGATGGACCGGAAATTGATAGGAAACGTCCGGCGAGCTAATAATATTGCCATCCACCGGGGATTGGCCGGTCACGTCCCTCTTGATACCTCTTTCTATATATACATAACGGAGGGCCGAAAGTTTTGCGAGGTGAAAGAAGCATCACAGGATAGTGAAAAAAATGGGCAAAGGGAAAATAGTACACGACACACACACGCGCGCATGCACACTCAAACACTCACATTACCTATGCGCAAGAAATTGTTGGCGAGGTCCTTTTAGCGAAACGTCTACGCACCAACACACAGTCCTAATCCAATTTAAAATCCTGCGCGCGGCGGCCTTTGTGCGATACGCATTGCCGCGATTGCTTGTACGCTCCGAATGAAATATTATACCACGCAATGTCCAAACGATATAATATAATAATAGCACATCTAGTCACCACCACGGTCGGAGTGTATGTGAGATACGTGCGAGGGGATGAAAAAAAAAATTTAGGAAACAAGCCCGTGATCGCATCCGCGAGTTGCAGCTCAATAATATGTTGCGGGTAAACACAAATACGCGATTACATACCGTTGTCTCCGGTCGCGTATAAAACTATAAAAGTATGGGTTCTGCAGACTCACTCGAAAACGTCGCGAAATCTACTGTGTATAACGAAGATAAAGTTATCACTTTCGTAGACGACCGTCACTTCAACATGTAAACAGACGTGACATACGAAATACGATTTAAGTTGTACTTGGAATAACGCAAATTGTCCTGTGGTGACCGCATAACACGATCACCGGAGAAAACTTAACGCACAAATGAAAATTATAAGCTCTTTAATATTATTATTGTTATTATTACTATTTATTCAACATAAATCAATGTCATTGTTACGTTACGCTATTACTTAATCTCAAGTGTACATTTTACACGAATTTATTATATTGATTATACGGATAGGCTCATAAGTATACCAATCGAGCTATGCTCGTATCTCTCGCCGGCACGAGTATAGTATACGGATTTCATATAGATCATAATAATATCGTTCATTTTCACGTAAAAAAAAAATAACATATATAATTAAAATCTTACTTAGTTTATTAATTTATTTTGTTTTATTATTAAAAACAGTATACATATTAATTTACATAGACATTTACACATATCGACTGTTCACAATTTTACTAACACACACACATTCTCACTAAACTCATTAATTATTTAATTGTTGTTTTTCTTTTATTAAATAAACAAACTTTATTAAATACATTGTTCGACGGTGAATGTTTCCACATCCATAACCAAATACCTTAATATTATTTCCTCTTCTCTTTTTCATAGTACAACTTAACCTAGAAATAAGAAAATTGCAAAGTGTTCATAGAAAATATTTATAATATTGTAACATTTGACCTACTATAGCGATTGCTGTCTAAGAGAATGATTATATAAATATAATTTATTAACAGTATTTTATGAAAGATACCTTTTTAATGTGTTCAAGTACCGCTAAAAATAATTGTTTTCAAAATTATTTAAAATGTTTATTTGAATTCTTGATAAGAAAGAGAATTCAAGGATACGAGTACGAAAGAGTATTTATAAAAAAATTGAGAAGCTAAAAAATTTTCACTACAATTTTGTATACCTTATAAATTATAATCATAAAAAATGAAGAAAGAATTTTACAATAAATTATGTAGGATGTAGATGATGTGAAAAAGAATTTAATACTTTAAATTAAAATTGCACATACTGAAAAATAGTGTTTTCGACTAGTGTCGATATCGTTTCCTCTGCTATTCCATTCCAACCCGTTGGCTGTGGATAACTTTATTATTTTAAATACGATAGAATTTAAATATGATTTTTAAAAAAAAATATTTAATTTTAAATACAAATACTCCGAGAAAGCATTTAATATACTGTACTTTTTTGAAAAGTATTTAAAATACGTATTTGAGTACTTAAAAAGTATTCGAATGATTTTGCTCAAATACTTTAAATAAGGCTGTTTATTAATAAAAGTTGTGTATTCTAGTTTACTTAACCTAGGTTTGAATGATCTGGTTGATTGTGGTATTTAAAGTATCAAAAAAATGTTACTTTGGCAGTCTCTTTAGTGATAACAAATGTATTAAAGTTTGCATAATACAGCCACGCAGAATGATGGATCGCATGTTAAACTCGTAAATGATTTTTTTTCACCATTTTTATCTATACAACGTGAAACGATACTTGGCCTTTCTTCTTTGCCGAACGTAAATGTGCCGCAGGTATCAAGTCCGTTGAACGATTACTGAATGAAAAAATTGAATCTTTTGAACTTGTCTCGTTGTACTCTCTGTTTCAATCAAATTTCAGCGTATAACCCGATCCGTTGCACTCCATCTTACGTCCAGTACTCTAGCACAATTTATTTAGCAAACATGCCACGGTGAAGATTAATGACGAATGCCGTCGCAGACCCAAATTTGATAACTTAAATTTTTTTTTTTTTTAAATATTTATTAAGGCTTCAACGACGAAGGTTTTTAGCCTGCATTAAATTAAAATAGACAAGTATACATTAAATCTTTTACAAGTATTGACATGTTTGTATAGTTTACAATGTATGACTTAAGTTTATACAGTGGAAGAATACATTAATTGCGTCTGTATTTTCGTCATTGAGTGCTTGATGTAGAGAGGTGGGGTTATTGAGGATCTTGCGGGCTTGCGTGTACTTGGTGCAATTTAAGATAATATGTTCTAGTGTTAGTGTCTCATTGCAAGTATCGCATACTGGGGCTGGTTCTTTTCATATGAGATAAGCATGAGTTAAATGTGAGTGGCCTATTTTAGCTCGAGTAATATTTACTTCATCTCTTCGTTTGGTGTTGGGAGGATATTTTAATTTTTTAATAGATAATTTTACGTTTCTTAGTTTGTTAGAGAGGGGTAAGTTAGACCAGAATTTTTGCCAATCTTCCATTAATTTATGATGTATAGTGTTGAAATTTTCGGATGAAGTTAGTGTGTTTAACTTAAATTTTTATTTTGTATAAAATATTAAGTCTATTCATACGGTCGATTTCATAAATATATTTATTTTTTTGATGATGAAATTTAACTACATAAAATGTAAAACTTACTTGGTTACTGTAAATTTAATTAATATCAAAATTGTTCATACTTACGATTAAAAAGGTCAAGCCCGTTAATGTTATAACAAATGAATAATAATAGTCTTAAGTCCTTTCGTAAGAATTTGAATAGATATTTTCCAACTTCTTAGTGATCATGCTCATTAGTTGTATGATGTATGCGTTTACCACGAATCAAAACGAGTATTACATTGATAACCAGAATCTAACGAACGAAATATTTTTATTGATTTTTACTTCACAGTTTTCATAGTTTAAGTTACAACGGGGTATCCACTTTACGATCGTTAATCGCACATATGTATACTGCGCATTGGCATGCAATAATACGATTTTAACTATATTAATTCTAATAATTCTTCCAAAAGTATTCGTAAAACATTATTTTATCTTTTCCCCACACTGGTCGAAAAGCCCAATTCGTTTCTAGCGCCATAATTTAACGCAGTACGTTTCGATGACCGTTCGGCGCTATATATTAAGCATATAATGTATATTTTACTCTGACAGTCCAATAGCTATTAAACTATTTTTTATTAAACCGTTTTTCTTTTATTTCTTATAGCTAATCATGTAAGAAAAATAATTTAATTCGAACAGACGATTATGGTGCATGTATAAAAAAATAATAATGTGTTGTGGTTTAAAAAAGAAAATGCGAACCTCTTTTCCATTTCACGTTACCAAACGAGTTTGTGATTATTTTTCTTTCATTTTTTTTTTCCCCGAGTTATGAATCGTATTCGTGTTTTCGATTAATCCACAGGGTTTTTTACGGCGGTGGATTGCGAATGGTAGAAGGAACGGCGAAGGATGATAACATAGCATAAAGGAACGATATGAATAAAATATCAAACAGTTGAACCCATCTGGGCGGGAATAACGTCCCCCGAAAGATTCGACTAACCGACAATTTCGTTATTCAATTCGATACCATAATAGTAATAATAATAGTAATAGTAATAATAATGATAGGGATGATGATAATTCCGTTGCACTACGTCGTTCGGCAACTTTTGAGACATTTCTTCCTGCTCCGTCTTACTCGCACATGATCGATACTCAAAACGCGAGCGCGAATTTCACTTAATAATATATTGTCTGTGCACGGGAAAATAACAAAACTGCTTATTATACTACTTCAATAACAGACCGATGCACTATAATAATATATTTTACGTATAAAGTAACCCTGGGGATATCTGTACACTTGGTCAGATCTATAAATATTTTAAAATAAACACCGACAACGTCTTCGCATCACAACTGTTCTGTTGTCATCCGTCATTCTTAATTCGTGAACAACAGACACTATTCGCAATCGAACCCGTGTACTGTTTGATGAGGCCACACGTAAATTAATGTAGTATCATATCGTCATAGTACGATCAAGTGGTTTACACATATGGTAACGATATTTCACTCGAACTTTATCACCGTAAAGTGCACAGAAAAACACGCAACGTTAATTTAAATTATTTTTTAAATTTTTATTAATTTTTACGCGTGGTAAAACGACTATGGAAAAATATATAAACGCGTACACTCGTCACTAGGTCGTTTTACGAAAATCCCTTTTCACATCCAACGTTCGTCTAATTTATCCAGAAGATTACCATATAATATGTAACTCGGTTTGTACGTATTGTTGTCCATTGCGTTTGGATTATAAATTAAAATCTATATTATTGGGATCGGCTTCACGGCTGCGTCTTTGCAATCGACGACGACCTATATTATTATAATACGTACCTGAACAATTACTGCGAAACGATAGACGAACACAATATATAGTATATAAAATAAAGGAATATATCCGATACACTCACTCATCAACGCCCATATCAATTTGATGGACCAAGAGACCTTAATGTTGGCAGTATATATACAATATATGTATATCGTATATGTGTAAAATTGTATAGGGATTGGATCAAAAATTATTTTACCCTAATCCACCCCTAAAGGGGTCGAAAGAAGTAACAAGTTTTTACGTTTTATCGATTTATTTAGAATTTGATATTTACTTCTCACGGTTGCCAATGAAAAGGTGTAAAAGAATACCAAAATATCAATTTAATGAATTTACCCTTATTCACCCCTCAAGGGGCCAAAAGGGTTAACAACTGACTTTTAAGTATAAACATATAATAAGTAGCATAATAATAACAATTATAGTAAAAATAACAATCATGCAGGGTCCGGGACTTGTAGCACTCATAAGCAATAAAATATGCACCTTTGACATATGCGTTAGAAATCAAGAAGTATTTGGGCGGTACATAACTCGCAAACCCTATCACGTGCATCTATAGTTTATAAGTATTCTTTATGGGCCAAAATAATATTGCGGATCAACTGGTGTTATATACATATTAAATTTATTGACTTAATGTGTAGTCGTCAATCAGTGGTGTATAATCGAGCTTTGCATAATGAGTACGTTTTTCCTTTGCGTTTGTCGCAAGGCCACAAGGGTAAAAAAACAAAGCGGCTCGCGTTATCAACATATTGCCG
This sequence comes from Periphyllus acericola, assembly GCA_949715065.1. NCBI lineage: Eukaryota > Metazoa > Arthropoda > Insecta > Hemiptera > Aphididae > Periphyllus > Periphyllus acericola. Next base: position 25,925,233 of record OX454271.1, on the reverse strand, counting down.
ATGTTCGAAAGCTATTTTGAAAATGTTTTAAAACTATAAGATTACAGTGGTAAACATGTAATATACATTTTTTTTTCGATTTCTCCGCGTTGATGATCATTATTTTCGTCGATTTGTCGTTGAAAAGTAGGTGGTGTACATACGGAGGATTAGTAATAAATCGTTCGACCCTTGTCAGAGTTGCCGAGGGAAACTTTGAAAAAGATAGTGAATTATTAACCTCTAAATATTGATTTCGGTTATTTATAATAATAAAAAAAAAAAAAAACAAAAATGCCGGCGCTGCGATGATTGAGATATAATTATCGGGCAAATCAATACGATTGATCGTTGTCAAATAATAACAATAATAATAATAATAATAATAATAATAATTCCGTATATGTTCGCGTCTCCACCCGCTGGAACGTTTGTAGTGTCGGCAGCCGTGGAAACAAAAAAAGTAATTTTCTTCCGCACAGCGATCGCGTGACAGCACCCCATATGTGCGTGTGTTATTTATTTGTACTCGGATGAAAATAGACACACGCGCTTGCGATAGACCGATTTACGTCTATTAAAAACGCGAAACCAGCTTATTTGTCTGTCAGAGCCGTACCCACATTATAATGGTAATAACAATACGAGGTGTTGTCAAACTCGCGGAATACTGTTTGTCTTCGAACATTGGACTTTCGAGGCGAAATTATGTCGCACGGTACATACGACCGCGTAAACATATTATAACCATGTATGAGGTACCGGACCTTCAAGGCTGGAGGAAGGGGAGGGGGAAAGAAAATATTTTAATTTAACCATTTCGGCCCGTAAATTTGGCGATTTCCTTGTTTTCCTCTCAAACCCACCACTAGTAAATTATACACACTATTCGGGCCGAATTAAATTACAGCTGACTAGTAATTTACGCTCCTCGTAGATTAAATCTTAATAATTAAAGATTTAATGTAAGGTAGAGTGACCATATATCCCACTTAAAATGAGATAATTCCTTTTTTATCATCATGTCCCGTTGTCCCGACAAACTTCGTACAGTTTATGCTTTATCCCGTTTTTAGAAGACGGTCCAGTTTTAATCCCGTAATTTCCATACGAGTAAATTATCAATAAATACATTTAAAACTACAAACAGAACTTTCAAGATCAGTTGAAATGTATTCAGCTATAAAATCGTACTTTGCCTTTAGAATAAATGCCCGACCATTTTTATTATTTTTCCAGCGACCTCTTTCAATAATATTGTTTATTTCATATAAAGACAGTTAAAAATCGATTATATTAAATATAGAACAAACTAACCGGTTTTATGGCAAATTTTTGTTGTACACTGAAAGTGGGGACGTTCTTTTGAAGAATTATTTAAGATATTTCGATGGACCCAACAATAATCAAGAACAAACTGATTGGAATATGAATGAAGATGATATTCTTTTCGATGAATATAATCATGTAGTTAATGTTATGAATTACCTACAATTTAAGTCATCCAAAAATTTTAATTCCCGTTTTTTTATATATCAAAATGATTACCCTACTCTAAGGGGCAAAGGCCACCAATGATTTAAATGTATAAGGCAGCGAGACTTCGCAGAGTGTAAGCTGCATACTACACCGTCCGATGTACTGTCTATGATTATAACGTCTCGTATTGCAATGCTGCAGCGATTGGTTAATTATTCTGTGCACCCGAATCGACGTTTCACGAGTTATTAAAATATTTCACCTCGTCACGAGACGCGGTCAGAGTGAATCGGACTCCGATTATGAAATGACGATCGGGCATCAGTATATATCATTGAATTCCGACTGGCATAAATGTATTGTGCGCAGAGTCTCCCGTGACCTATTTTATTACAGACGCCATCCCCCCTAGTAAATTTTCAAAAACGTCACGCCCCCTTCGCCTCACAGTCGAATAAATTTACATTTAAAAAAAAAAATTGTAAACCTTTTTTTTTACTGTTTTAATATTTAACTTCCGGAGGAAGTAGTATAAAATGAAATCCCGGTCGTTATTAATTTTTTGTCTTTTTTTCCCCGTTTATGTGAATAATTTAAAAACAATTTTTTCTCCATGATGACTGCCTGCGCGTCCACGCCCCCAAAGTTGGAAAACACTGAACTCGGGAAATGTCTACCCCGAACTATTGCCGATATTTTAACCGAACGTTCAATCTTGAAAGTTCATATTGTACTAATATTGTGAAATATTTAATCATTTCAAATATATCAGTAGCGTCAAATAAAATCTTTCGCTATAAATAAAACATCTCGCGATCTGACCGCAACGAACAGGGTTAAATCGACCGTACAGGTATATCGGTCGTAGCTAAATACATAGTACGATATGGAATCCGCGTCATTCCGCGTTGCTCATTTCTACTAGAGCAGTGCTATTGATTTTATCACAAACAGATACGCCATTCCATTGTAAGCATTCGAAACTCTTGCGTGGACGCGGCCGCTAGATTTCGCTGTTGTCGTTTACGTTTAATTGCCTGTTAAAAATATGTAATACATTTTCAATTGTTCAAAACTCGTATTTATTAAGTTGAATACAAATGATTATAACGACGTACAGCGGGTCTGAACTCTGAAATAGTATAAGGCTAATATAAATTGATAACTCTTAATATCTTGTGTATAATATTATTGTGCAATAAATTACATATGATTTTGAAATGCGTCCGAGTCCAAATATTACATCTGATTTAAATGTACACTCTTAATAGGGTGCTGGATGGGGATTTTTTCAAAGTTTTGAAAAGGTTTATACATTACATCAACTTATAAGTTTTTAAACCTGCAGAGTCCAAATTTTACACAGTTTTCGACATTTACTCTTGAGGTAGAGATTATGTTTGTATCTAATTTTCAAAATTGAACACTAATAATTTTAACTTACAGCAGTACATTACGATGATATGATATAATAATTTAATTAATAAAGGTTTGGTATCTGAAAAAATCATGTAATAATCATAATCAATTTGATACAAAAGACACTTGTTATCATTTAATTTACGTACATATATTTTTGGCATAACGCGCAACGACGATACCGTATAGATCCGGGGAAAGGATCAGCGTATTATGTAGGAGATCTTAACTTTGATGTATTTGACTTGGTTTCCTAGTGAGTAAGGTGATCCTCGTAACACTTGCAGTCCTGTGCTTTTGTTAAAACGATACGATTTTGTTTTCTTTGTTTTTCTTCGCAAAAAGTCACGACGTTTAACGGCTAATTATTTTCGTCCTGCGCGTAGGCGCGCCACCAAATTTAACAATATACTGTATACTATATACAGTACCTACAGTTGCGTATCGGCACTGTTGCTATAAAATCAATGGCAGCGCTAGGACGCCGAACGGAACAGGCATAATAATCGCACCGGCCGTAGGACTCGAGCGATTTACTGTCGGCCTGGTCGTAAAACCGTGTGCCGCGCAAACGACGATAAATTCACGGGAGTGCACTATATGGGAAAACAATACCAACAGTATTGCTCTGCAGCCGAGTCGGGACCGTAAAAGTGTCCGCTCTGAGAGGTTTATTTTTTTTTTTATCACATCCACCCCCGGACGGACGGCTAACAACGGAATAGCAATCATTACATTCCGCTTGCGCTGCTTGGCCGCGCAGTGTTCGGTGCATCTGTTTTTCCACTTGTTTTCGTATAACTAGTGTTTTCTCCGACTTAACGTTGTGTTGTGTTTTTGTTTTACAGGTAAGTCGACGCGTTATCGAAATATTATCGTAACAATGTTAAAAAGGCGTTTTCCGAACGGCCCTCCTGAAAACCGTAAGTAGCCTGCACCAACTGTTCAGTATCATAGCACGTGTACATAGTGCACCTACGCCTATAAGCCACGGTGGACTGCTGTTTCGGAACTGCGGCATAACAATAATGTTATCATTTTACGAGTCCTTTTACGTTCGCGTCGCCTTTAATATCGCATCGGATAACACGCGTGATGATTATAAAAATAATAATAATAATAATAATAATGTTTTACTTTCCGTCATAATCACATTTTAATATCGCGACGGTGTTAAAGGACCGTAACGGAATAATATCGACCGAAAAGCATATTATTTTTAATGACGGTACACTGCTACATGACGAACAGCGGTCAGTGGCGCACTTGAGGTGCTCAAAACTCCATCGAAAATTAAATTTAGTATTATTTTTAGTTGGCCTCGAACTATAGACGACCTTTGATATTATTTTATAGTCGACTACGCGTTCGTCACACGCATAGTCCAACATTATTTTAGTATGTAATAATAAGTACAACACTTGTCTCACTCAGAATCTAAAACAAATATCTGTGCTCGGTGCAAGACACGCCGGCGTAGTATTTTGATAATGTTCATGAATACGTAATAACGTGTTAATTTATTAAAGATTGTACACGAACATTTAAAATAAAGGCACTAAAAATGCTATTGTTTAATTCAATTTGTTTCTACTTCATTGTACGACGCTCGTTTTATTTTTAACTATGGAAGTGTAAGTTTTATTTCAACATCGACATTCGATAATAATCACAATGGTATTTTTTATACAACAAACGTGTTGGAAACAAAGTAGCGGTGGTCCAATAATCTCAGTTTCGTCAAAATGTGACATATTGGCCTTTCTTGCACCATGCCACAGAAATAACACAAACCAAGTCGAAGTAAAGATTTTGCTGTAATTGAATACGTAAAAAAATAATTTCTCAATTCTTTTTTTTCCCCCCCGAGTACTTTATGAACAAAAAGTTTAATTTATTTTCATCATAACGTCATGTCTGCATAATAATAACGATGATAGCAATGTCGGGGATGCTGAAAAAAAATGAACTTTTTTGTTTCCAACGAGATGTAAATCCCAAATTGTTTAAACCTTGTATACTTAGAGAACGTACGACATGAAGTGTGGGGTTACATGATGGGTAACTGTTAATTAAATTTCCTATCACCCGCAAAAATATAACTCCGGTTGTGCATGGTCACGTGCCTATTCGTGTCACGAAACAATTTATTTCACACTGATTCCCACATACCATCATCATTTCAATGAATTTGTTGTAATTATTTTTTTTTTTTTTCATTATCAGTATATATGCCCCGGCAACTGGGCTGACAATATTTACTCTACAATAGTTGGTTTATTTTTACAGCATATTAAGCGATAGAAATGATTATTTTATGATGATGATCGTAGCGGGAAAAAAATCGAAAACTGGTTAAAATAGTAATTGAAAGCGGTAACATCGATTAATACTGCTGCATCATTCATAATTTTTTCATCGTCAAAATTAACGTGCAATATAAAAAATAAGCTTACGATCGACCATTTACACAAAGGTGCCCTTTGTTATGTTATTGCCCCACACCAAACTTACGAAACTGATCGGTATTAATTTTTACATCGCGAGTATAGCCAACCAGTCGACATTCGATAATAATAGACATGTTACAATATTATTATTAAATATCATTGTGATTGTGACGCACCTTACCGGAATCCCGACCATGTCGTCCAGATGATAATACACACCCAGAGGATAATAGTTATAACGTTACGTAATATTACGAAAATGTAATATTTTCTTACACATGAACGACGTTATTACTGCAAAACGCACAACGCGTAACTCCGAGTTATAAACGCCTTTTCGATCAAACGATAGAACACCTAAGAATGAATGACTATATTGTACTATATTTTCGTAAAACAATTTATGCCTTCGATGTTACGAGGGATTTTCTTTGTTTTTTTCATCTCAAAGTGTAGCCAGTGAATCAATTATTTTTCGAAGTTGTTAAATTATCATGAAGTTTCGGTTGGCGACGAATAGTTATTACAAACAAAATAAATGGAAAAGTAATAATATTCATTAAAATATAAAACATCTACGCATATATATAGACGTTTTGATACTTATTATTATGTACTACCTGTTCCGGGATCGTTTATTATGTTTATCACGTAGTGAATAAAAAAAGTGGAAAACATAATATTAAGCGTGATAAAAAAAAAAAAAATAATAAAAAGTCCTTCCTATTTACTTTAACACACCTTCGTAATGTTTATTCAATTACCCGAACGTACGACGAGAAGAACTTACAAGACCAGAGAATCAAACTGAAACAAGTAACGATGTTAGTGTTATTATTTTTCTTCTTACAAAAACTGATGAATACTCCTTAACTCCTTACTATTACCGTTAACTTTATAACTTACTGCAGATAGGTATTCCGTAATATTATTAAAATTGGTTCCTGCCAAGATGGACGCAGCCACTTGACGTCGCTGTAATCGTTTGTATTAAACTTGATCGTAAGAGGTTATCCGCAAAAAAACACTGTCCGTTAAATTTGTTTTTTGTTTGTCGAAAACCTGTAGGTAATATTTTTGTTTCCATTGTTGAAAACCTGTTTTTTATCTCGTTGAACACAAACGATCACAGCGACGTCTGGTGGCTGCGTCCACGTAGCAGCTACCGATTCTCACAATGTATATATTGGCGTATCTGTTTATGCACTATATGATCAATAAATGCTCTTCCCAAGCGTTTCTGTCAGTAATTTTTTCGCGCGTTCGGTGATAACGAATCAATTTAAATCTTTCAACGCGATTTTTTTTTTTCTTCCCCCGAGTAGACAGTATCAGTACACCAAAGACCGCGAATTGCAGCTGACCGTTTTCAACACCGAAACCTACGTCCGATCGATATGAAATGCTTAATTATATTTATTCCGTCGCGCTTAGGCAGATCAAAACGTGCGCGTCTCCGGCTCGCTGTAGTGCTGTACCCACGTAATACAACCGAAACCGTGTGCGTTTGTCTACACCAGGGATGGGCAACTGGCGGCCTGCAAATCATTCTTTATCCGGCCCGTGCTTCATTTTCAAATTGATTTTTAAAAATATAAGATATTAGTATTTTTCTATATTTTATTATTTAATTATTATAGCGATATCGTGTAGCGTGGATATGAATTATTATCTAATATTGAATGATAATTAAACATTGTTTGGGCCGGGTGCACCAAATATTGTGGTGCGCTTCCCGGGCAATCAAATACTTCACGCGCTGCGCTTTACACCACCGACCGACCTTATGTGTTTATGTGTGTATAGGTGTGTGTGTGCTTAGCTAAATGAATAGGCTCTTTTAATTTGACTAATTATATAATAATAAAAATTGACAGATAATATAAGTATAAAGTTGTGGCCTTTCTGGCCGACAGAGATATAAATAATTATAACAATAAATAAAATGTAAAAAAACTCACGGTTGTCGGTGCGCAGTCTGGCCAGCTGCAACTACCTATATTACAAATACAATTCACACAAAAACTATAAATAAATGGATAATAAAATAATACAATAATTAAAATTCACAAAATTCCGCCGTGTGTGTACGGCTGTAAAATGTATATAATAATAATTAATCTATAGCTGAAACGCCGCCGTGTGTGTACGGCGGTATGCTTTATATAAAAAAAATAACAATAATGTTGCAATAGCAAAATGCCGCCGTGTGTGTACGGCGGTTTACCTTAAAACTGTATAATACGATAAAAATTCACTAAACTGTATAATTATATAAAAATCACGACAATATAAAAATGTATAATAACGTTAGGACGATGGTTGTTGGACCGCTGACAGCACGACACAACACAAAAATCGTCGTACAATAGTTATCGGTTGCATAACAATTTGATAATAGCTCATAAATCACAATATACAACAAACAAAAATAACTCACGTGTGTATATGTAAATGTGTGTGTGGTACGATCGGTGGTTTAATTAATGCTCATTATCTACAATAACTATTTATTGCCTTGGAGGCGACGCGGCGCCTACAAACATAACAAATAAATGTATATTGTAAACATTTTATTGACCTGTTTTTTTTTTTCTAAGTTTTCTAGCCCGCTAGATTTTCACTTTCAAAAAATTGGCCCTCTAGTAGCGTTGAGTCGCTCGTCCCTGATCTACTCAGTAAATCGTATCCGTACACCGGTGTCCCGCGCACTGCCCCGGCCCATTTGCCCTTTATCCCGCGAAATCGCTCAGCGGACAATTCGCCGGGACGGCTTCGAAGTGCTGGTAACAAATTGCGTGCGCACGGCCGCGAGTTTTGTTCGTGGAAACGTGAAATATTATCGCGGCGAAACGGCCGATTTAACGAACCCGAAGAAACTCTCTGTACGCGCACACGTGCCGTTGTAGGTTCGCGTGCGTGTAAAGCTCTTTTCGAAAAATATCTCCTGACAAAAGCAGTTTCGAAATATTTAACAACGTCGCTGATTTGGCTAATCGGACGCGCGTCGTCCTCACGACCGGCGGTGGCGCCGTTGACACGCGCTAGAACATAATATTTCCACATGAAATGGCAATTATCGTTATTTTTCTCTCGACCGTGTACACACCGTGTCGCGTATAATAATAATATACCGTACCGTTCACGCCGGCTGCAGCTAGAACACCCGCGGTGCGCACGCGAAATCCGTTACGGACCGGCATGCACTGGTAAAGGGGGGCTTCCATTTGGGCGAATGACCCAAAATAATATATATCGTTTGGGCGAATTTTTACTTATCATTTGGGTGAAATTTACACGGACCCCTAATTTAAAATAATTAAAAAACTAAAAAATCTAACTAATTTTTTTTTATTAGTATGATATCTCATGCCCATTTGTTGATAATAGATTAATGTTAATTTTCCGGTTTGATATTCTTCCCGTGATTTTAATGTAGAGTCTTGTTTTTCTTTAGTATTTTTATGTAATATATTGATTTTTTGTTTGTTGATTGAATTTATTTTTAGTAAGGTTTCCGTTTCTTTTAAAATATGAATTACTTGATAAATATTAGGATGTGGATGATAAAACTGTGAGTTATAATTACTGTGAAATGATTCAGCCCCAATAGCAGTACAAGGTTCGTCAGTTGGTTCTTTTGCCCACAGCGAAGGTGGGACTAAGGCATCTTCTATAATATAACTATCTAAAACATAGTCTGAAAAATCAGAAATATCGGTCGGACAAATAGACATCAACTATGTAAATCCATTTTGAATTTTATCTAATGGTAATAGCGATAAGCCAAAGAAACATTTCAGCCAATCACCAATTTCTGAGTTATTGTTCATGTAATGCTTAAGTAAAACAGTATTTTGCTGAATTTACTTAAACCAATTTTGTGCAAGATGGAAGACACGGAAAATATTACATACATAATTACAATCTAACAAATTATCGTTCACTATCTATATTCACCTATCAGCTGAAAAGATATAATAATAATATTTAGCTGTAGTAAATATTATAAAAATTATTGTATACGTAGGTATGTTACTTCCCTATTATTCAATAATTTATAAATTCGCCTAAACTATCGGTTAATTTCTCGCCCAAACGATATATACTTTACTCGAATAAATGTTGGGTTATTCGCCCAAATGAATGATGCCCCTGGTAAATGACCGAATGGCCAAATGTCCTTTTCTCGGTTTATTGGGTCCCGCAAGATAAAGATAGTTGGGAAAAAGAAGATGGGTGAAAGCCGAAGCACAAAGTATGCAATAATGTACGAAATAAAACAATTATTTGTATACTTCGGGTCCGTTATAGATATAATTCAAACTTGTAGATTGTCTAGCTACAATATTTTGGACTGTTTAAAAAAACATGCAAATGCTATCCGGGTCTTAACCATTATCTTATAATACGGCTGAATTATCCGGCTTTATTGTAATATTATATCATGACGACGTCGACGCCTCGACCTCGCGGTTCGTGTACACGTGATAGTAGTAGCGGTAGTATAATACCTGCTAGCTATAGATATAATATGTATGCGGATTACGTCGTGGTGTTTTCGAATTATACATATAAATATGTATATTATGCGGCTGCGAAGACGTTGTTCATATTTTATTTCTCTCGGGTAACGGAATATAAGGGAATTCGTCAGATTATTTCGCTTAACGAGCTCGTAACAGTAATAGTAATAATAAGAATATAACGTGTAATTCGCACCGCGCGCGCCGGCGAATCGTCGATTCCTATCGTCCGTGAACGATCCTCTTTAATGCCGCGGCCGGATAGGATTTTCGATTCCGCGTTCTTCCGATGCGGTGCGAGCAGGTACAAGAACGATCGTTCAACTTTATAGATACGCTATGACGTACACGTTCTGCACCGCCCACGCATTAATATTCCGCGAAAACCTCGGTTGATATTACCAGAACGAATACAAGTGACCGACTGGGTACGGTCCATCGTCTGCAAAACGATCGCGACTACGTGATATAATATATTACATTGCTACGAGCTACGTTAACGTTTAGAAGATGTCAACGTAAGCCGTGCATTTCGAATAATGTGTACAACACACTTACCGATCGAGTCGGCTGGATCCAAGTCGGATATTGTATATCACGGGAGTGGCAAGTTTTTCTAACGTAACGTGCCAACAAATTTCTCATTTTATTTGTTGTTTTTTTTCCCCCCAGTGTTATACAAAAATTAAACATTTTTTGCCTATGCTTAGTAAAATCCTTAATTTAATCGTTTACATTTCGTATCATAACATTTTTTAATCGATTTCTGAGAACCAAAATATGGACAGTTGAATACAATTTTAAAAATTAAAAAAACAAATACGAATTTTCGTTTTTGATTTATCAATAAAATATTATTATTATCTAAAACAACGTAAATGATGTATGTTTTAATTAAAGTAAGATATTTTTTCCGTTTGTTTTTGGTGCTTGGATAAAATTGAACTTTTTTCCAATCAATGTACAACTATATTGTATTCATATTTGATAATAAAAGGTTCTATTAGATGAAAAACCATAACTTACCGCAACTAAGCTATAGAAAATCATAGACATTCATTTCAAATCCCTACTGATGCTTTTGTACCCTTTCACATTTGAAAAAAAATGTATTTTTTTATATATGTCAAAATCAACTTTCTGGAACACTGTGCGCAGCAGCAGCCGTGCACTCGTAATAAACAAAATATTAATATTGTACGAGATAATTTCTTAAGCATGCTCGGTGTTCACTTTTAAGCTTGAATTATGCTTTAATTCAAATTATAATCCGAATAAGTGCTGTACTACAACGGGCAGATAAGAATTTCAGAAAATTACGATTTTAACGAGAGCATGATTTAAGTTTAAAAGTGCGATGAGCGTGCTTAATGATTCACCTAGTGTGTTGTACTCCTACCTACGATAGATAATGATAATACCGCGTTTTCACTGTGCGTGGTACTCGATTTATCTTATGATGCCGCGGAGAGGTTTTTTTTTATTTCCTTTTATAACGGGTGTACATTTGTCGCGTTAATTGTTAAAGTTTCTTGTTGGAAAATAGTTCTATTTTTAATGATGAATTGTTGAAGTTTCTCATCGAACAGTCAAAAGTATGCTATATTTTACGGACGAAATATTAATACGGCGAACTTTCCGCACTCGTAATTATTTTAACCGCTGTTAATGTTTCAATATACATGTAGCACATTTCGAATATTAAATACACATTGTTCGTGATCTTATCCGGTGGAGAAGAACGAGTAAAAATAAAAATAAATCGATATTTCGGAAGAAAACTTAATTATTGTATTTTATTGCGTGGTCGTGGTTCACGACAGCCCCTGGATTGACGCCCGGAATTCAAGCATGATGGTTGCCCCCTGGAACTGTACCACTGTATGGCATACGTTTGTCATGTTTGATGAAAGAATAATACAAATTGTAAATATTTAAAAAATTTACTAGCATACTAATGGATATCGATAATCTTTACGGTAAAATTTCAGTTGATCGGTTTGGAAAAAATTTGAAACTGTTGCATTTCGTTTTTTTAGCAAGAATCATACCTTTAAGGATTTAAATATTTAGCAAAATAATAAATACCTACACTCATTTGTATATATTACCGATACACGAGGTATAAATCCTGAAGCTTTCTTTTGCCTGGAATGTGTCTGCGAATGGCTATGACTGCCTGTGGTCGATCTTAAAAGATATATTATATATATACTCGGATAATTGAATTGTATCAGTGATTTCGTCATAATGCAAGTAGAAAACAGTGGCAAAGTCTGTGTATAAATGTTATGCTACGGGTAATGTTGACATTTGGAAATTAGTCATGCATTTTGGACAATGTATCATTCTTCGCTTGTAAACATGAACCATAAACCAATATCAACCTGATTTTGTCTCACCACGGCCTAGAACAACTCTCTGAAACACTGTTCGGTATCACGTGAAGTATAATAATTGTCCGTAAAACGTAAACCAACAAATGTTCAATATTATAATCGCTCGGCTTCAAATGACATTTTCTGGTAAACATGTCTGCTCAGAAGTGTACGTCATACATTTGTACGACGACGGCGTATTGCGTACCCCATCGATTTCTTAATGTAGGTACACGGAGCGCTTGCGGTGAACCCACATGTACGTGTTATTATAATATTACACAATAAACGTTAAACGTAACAGCATTTAAATAATATCATTTCGTATTGTATTGAAATTCAAATTTTAAATTTGCATCGAACTTTGTTGATTTCGAAAGTTTCACACAATTCTCCGAGTGCGCGTGCAATTCCCAAGGGCTGCAAAACAATGTTTTTGAAATACACATCGCGCGGGCGCGGCGGAGGTGTAAGGACGCGCGGGTTCGGTCGAAATGGATTTGTGCGGAATTGCACGGAATTTGATCAGTGGAAAAACTTTGGGCGATTGGCATTAAACAAATTGTGTAGTCGTCAAACGCAGACGACAAGCGGAGGGCCGCCATTGTTCGGCTTAATATAATATGGTATTATCCCACCGTGTCGGAGGCGGTGATCACGCTCAGCCCGGCTTTATACAGCGATCGAGAGGCCATTGCTCGTGGATAGGACCAGCTAACCAGCGTACGAACATAAGGTAATGTCTGTTGGTATGCAAACCGTGGTAGCGTGAACTTTTTTCTCCTAAAACTTATACTATATATACTATATACTACATCTACTTTATATAGTTTTTAAGGATAAGAATAACTCCCACCCACCGATTTCGTTTTGTAACAAAAATCCTGCGTGAAATAAAATAATTATATTTTGAGTTGACACGTCTTCTGGTCGAATTCACTTATAACGATCGTTTAAGGACCTAGAGAACTAGATCGTTGTACATCCGGAGAAATAAATGTTGATTATTTTTTTAAAAACCAATGAATTAAACATATTTTTTATATTATTTATTATTATATTTTAAACCGTATTTTATAGAGTTAATATTAGTCATTGGTCGTGTATGCGATTATATTTGAAGGGTTCTTGAGTGAAACAAAAGTACAAGAATTAATTAATTTACAAAAAAAGAACTCCATCCTGTGTTTTTTTTTTGTTCCTCCTGCCGAGAAATTGGTAATTATAATCTGTATTCGGAATTCATCGTAATATTACATTTGGCCACTTTCAGAATATAATGTTTTGAATTTGTTCATTTTAATTAACCTAATTATTTACCTAGAACTACGCAATACGGATTTTTTATAACTTTTAAACGTCTTTATTTTAACCAAACTGCATTTCGAAATAACATTGTCACTTATGGATAAATCCGGATAGCCAACGTTATGTAATCGATATCGTTGTATCCATTGCACACGAGAAGTAAAACCAAATAATTTTTTTTTTTTTTATCCAGCTACCCGCGTTGCGCCCGAAATGTGATATGCGGATTCGACTGTAATCGGAAAACAATTATAAAGCCGTGTTAGCTAGCGACGACCGCCTCGATTTAAACGTGAAGCCTCATCGTCGAACCACCTATCCGCTGTATATCCACGGGGCGTGAAATACATACATGTATATACGCTGCCGAACGAAATAAACAAATACAAAAGCACGCGGCATTGTTGTGTCATCACGTCTTTGTACACGTCGTCGTCGCGTGTATTAATTCTCGTCGCGTGTTCAATTTAACGTGTAAACACCAAACAATGATACGTTACCGAAACCCTTGTGCAGGTAATAAGGACAAGCTGCGCGCGTCTCCGACGGTGTAATTATAACGTAAGACGCGTGTGCCCGCGCTGCACATTATAATATAATTGATGGAAATAAACAAAACCGTCGCTCCGTCGTCGCGGGTCTGTTGGTCGCGACGAGACGTTAAACAAACACCAGTGATTCCGTGTCATTATTTTCCCCTCCCCGTACTTTGCCATTCGCACAGCAATTACATCGTAATTACTAGGGATGAGAAGTTATAGAAATTGCATATTTCTTTCCATGTCGTCTATTTATAGCTAGTTGAGTTATACATATGTTCTATAACCTAGTGAGTTCATATTTATAGTTTATGTTTTGCATATTTTTGCATATTTAGGTATTTTTTCCAAAAATAGCATATTTATGATTTTTCGAGAATATAAATGCAATTTTAGTAAATTTATATTTATTTTCAATACAATTTATCCAATAAAACAGTAACTGTACACAAAACCTGTTGTTTCAATAATACAGCGTTCAAAACTAAAATTTTAAACGTATAATGTTTATTATTATTTACTAACGTATCGTATTATTCGGCTATAATATGTACTTAAATTGAAATATAAGATATAAAATATAAAATAGACTGGTGTTTTTATCTTATCTATAATTCGATAATCCTAACGCGACTGTCAAAAATACAATTTAGTTCAGTCCACCGTCGTCCGTCGTATATTTACTTTTTAATTTAATTGATGCATTAATATTTTTGGTTGTAAAATTATTTAATAATAGAAGTTATGTAAAAATAGTAAATATTTAATAGTATAATAATTAATAATTAACAATATAAAAAAAATTGTCTGCATATTTTGTTATATTTTCGTTTTTTTGTGCATATTTTGTAGCATATTTTCGTTTTTTTTAGTGCATATTTGCATGCATATTTTGCCAATTTTACCTCCTATAACTTCTCATCCCTAGTCATAACACAAAAGCCCGGACGCGTTTACTATGTGCAGGTATAGAGGTACCTGTAATACACCAATACTCCCCGCCCATAAATATATAATGTACGATACACGACTGCACCCCTCTGCACTCAAAAGCTAGACCGGTGATGCCCAAGGGCATCCATTGAATTGGCTCCCAATTTTGGGTAAATATTAATTCGATCCTTGAATTGGCTCCTGAAAAATGTATACTTGAATTGGCCCCTTAAATTGTTAAATATTATTTTTTAACCGGGGGTTCTCATATTATAGACGTTTACTTTTACGACGTCAACCTAATATAGCCTGGCAGTTTAACAATATTTAACGTATATATTTGGGTTGCCATTCCTAGATCCACAATCAGATGGGGATTGCTTTTCCGACGAATTAGCTGAAATACTGCCTATGAATGAAAAACTCACAAAATTCAATGACTATTTAGTAGACAATTATATTGCAAATGATTCAACATTTCCACCAGAAATTTAGGCAGGAAAAAGCAATAGCATTTATCGTACAACTAACTCGTGCGAATCGTTTCATTCAAAATTTAATTCGCAATTTTATTCTCCACATCCAAATATATTCAACTTTCTAAATATATTATAAAGTATTCAATCTGATACAAGAATTATTATAAGGAGTTCCAGGAAAGAAATTAGGGATAAAATACAATTTTTAGAAAATGAAATTATGATACTGGTGTAGGTTCGAGGTTTCAATACATAAAAATATTGGCCAATAAGTATAGACCCCGAAAAATAGTCTAATAATATAATATTTTTATTGAACTTATTAATTTGTATGTGTACATTTTATAATGACGCACTTTAGTATAAAATATTGTCTGTTTTTTAAATTTTTTAATTTAATTTTGTGTAACGATGTAAAATATACGAATTATGAATTACGTACTTTAAATTATTAACATTTTTGTAACCAATACATTTTTGAAAAATACGGTAGGGAGCCAATTCAACAGAAAATTTTTGGGAGCCAATTCAAAGGTAATTATTAAGGGTAAAATGTTGACTACCTGTATTAGGGAGCCAATTCAATTGCACCGCTTCTGTGGACCGCGTTACTAAAATAGTGCGTTCGCGAGGGTCACTAAAAATACATATATAACTGTGTACCTATTGTTTTGTATCTGCTCGTCGTATGCCAACACTGTGGTGCACGTAAGTTACATAATGTACAGAATACACTGCGCTTGATAAGGTATTTTCAAGTGTCATGTAAAAATTAAATTAAGAGGTTGTACGCTTAAAATATAGCGTAACGTATTATTGTAATTAGTTAAACATTTATACCGAACGCAACTTTGCACACAAATCGTCGGGTGAAATGCCTAGACGTGTGATATCCTGTAGTGCACATCTGTACGAAGTAAAACTGTACCGTGTACGCGTTTCATTATGTTTTTTATATATTTATAACATTAAATTAGCTTAATAAATAACAATTTACTTGTTATATATATACCGTTATATTTCACTAATTTATTATTTTATTTTTTACACGCGATGCGCACCCATATTGCTCATACATCGCAGATTCCTTCGACTTTTCGCAAGAAGAAGCGATGGTTTACATAATATTATAATAACGGTCATAATAATAATAATAATCATAATAAGGAAAGCGATTATTAATAATTCGTCGGGGGGTTATTTATAACCAGTGGAAACGACTTCCGGTCAACGGGGATAATACACCCTACAATCTACATATTAAATTATTTACTCATAAGAAATACGCGTAAACAGTGTCTTTAATCGGAAAGACTATACGTTAGTACTTGAACACAAATGTCGTGTACGCCGATCGTAACAACGTATACAAACCTAACACACAAAAGAAAATAATGGTGAAATATGAAATAAGGCAATAATTATTGTCCTCTAATGATCGAAAATATTAGACGATCACGACCAAAAACTTCACTTTACAAATGAAAACTATAAGCACTTTATTAAACATTATTCAATTACGAATGTTTTCACGTCCACTGTCGAGTATTCCGTTACTATTCGTTCCTATCTACTTCATAATTCAACTCAACCGTGCAAGTTATTAGAACATATTATTTACAAAGTTGTCATAAAACATAAAATATTATGTTAAATTATGTATTTTGACCTACAAATTATATTACTGGCCTTGGAGATCGTTACAAATATCATATATAATAATTATTATTTTACTTGACCTGGTTATGAATGATTTTGTCGATTTTGATATTTATAAAGTATTAATAAATTATTTCAACTTTTTAACTGTAGAATGTAGCACCCATTATAATAATTACAAGCACAAATGTATAATAGTTGCATAATAAAATTACTACAACTGAACCAACGGTCACACAATGGTCAACTTTGGCCGCTAATGCTTAACTTTGACGAATAATATACCTTACCATACAGAGGTGAAAGGACCAGACCTCGAGTGTCGTTTATAGCCTGGTACTATCATATAAGCGATCCTTAGTTTATATAATTCCTGCTAAATATGAAATATTCAGATCCCCGACACTGGACATATTAATGTGCATATGTATTACCAAAACAGTTATCATATACTAGAATACTGTTATAGCACATTTTTAAATGTTTTTCTATTAAAAAATCAAAAGCTCAATAGATATAAACTATAATTTAAACGTTGATACATTTTTAACATTTCGTTTTGCTAGTAGCGCAAACGCACGTATCATAATAAAATTAATGGATTCGATTGCTCACTAATTTGCGCGGCCTTCTGACAATGTTGAAGTAGTTCATCATCATGTTCATAGTATACTCGTATACTTCAATGCGGATACGATTGTACAGCGTACCAACTCAATGCTATTATTGATAATAGATCTATGAGATTCCCACCTGTTTCTCCGAATAATGGAATATGTACTATATTGATTATAAATACTCATAATCAATGGATGAACGAAAGCCCCATAAAAATATGTCCGGTTTAGTACACATATATATATGCCTTGAGCACTTGGACGTTGACACTGAAGTACCCTAGCTACGCAGCTATATATCTACAATGTATATATATTTATAGTTTTTTATCAACCGAGGTATGGTGGCAGAGAAGCGATACCATTGTCAAAGTGTCAAAGACCTCCGTACCCACTCCCCACGCGTGCAAAGGTCATTTTGTGTTTTTTCTGCTATGTATGTGTGTGTGTGTGTATTTATGAACAGATATGTGTATAGTTTACATGCACATGGGCGCCGCTGTCGGGCGAGCAGGGTGCACGGCCAATCGATAAATACCCTTCGCCCGGCCGCCGCTCGGTAGACTGTATTTTCCGCCGCAGACCCTAGTCGTTCACATGACCGTGGTGGGTGGAGGAGAAAAACGGTTACCACGGTAACGCGCGCGCCGTCGGAACTGGTAGAAGGAGTGTGAGAAGGAGGAGGAACGCAGTAAGAGTGGAAGCTACGGAGAGGGACGACTGTTGATGTCCTGGGAGGGATGTCCCACCGACGCGGGTTTCAGACTTATCGAAACGGGGTGGGTGGAGGAACTATTTTCCCTCTTCCATGACATTGAATCATTCCCACCATCACCCCCCTTTGCCGCACAAGTGCCCTGATAAGCCGTGACCACCTGATAACAACACTATATGCTTGGGGGA
Organism: Periphyllus acericola; assembly: GCA_949715065.1. Classification (NCBI taxonomy): domain Eukaryota; kingdom Metazoa; phylum Arthropoda; class Insecta; order Hemiptera; family Aphididae; genus Periphyllus; species Periphyllus acericola. Next base: position 25,906,564 of record OX454271.1, on the reverse strand, counting down.
TGTAGCACGCGCGACCACGTGGACGAACCTTGGGCTGCGAAATGATATCGTATTGTTGCCCACGGTCAAAGGTCGTCGTCGTATCGTTGTTATGGTTATTATGATTGTTATTGCTTTAACATTCGCGGCGTTTGTTCGCTAGAGCACAAACAAACAGAGCGGAAGCGGAACCCGACAGTGAATCCGTCGGATACGTACATGTGTGGTCGGGTTTATGCGAAAAAACCCGATCTACTGTGTAAATATTATTATACAGCCACACCTAGGCTAGTTCACATAAGAATGGAGAGAGTTTCGAGGTTTCCAAGGACTTTGACAACAACGGTTATTAACAAATAACAATAATGATGACGGAAAATTGTATTCACTTACCGTTACCTATAGTATCCTTTTCATACGGACAAAAATTACCGTTTGTTTAGTGTAAGTTAAAAATATATACATTATCTTACGACCTCGGTGGCGGTTAAAACGCATCCCTCCTTATATACCTATATAAGCCTGGTTATACCCATTGGTCTTCGTGTACACCTATGCGTAAAATGCGTAAACTACGATCGATACAACAAAACGATAATTTATCACTATATATTTATAGAAGCTTTGCGGGGGACAGTTGACGGTTTAGGATTTCTACGGGTTCATGGGCGATGGCTTAAACTCGTTTCGTGTTGAGGTCGAAAGTGGACCCGGGACGTGCTGCACTGAAGTAGGTACCGAACACGTCTAAAACGGAAATCGTATTTGAGCAGTATCGTCATGAGTAGACGCTGCGTACACAAGGTCGAACCGGAAACCCGTCCAAAACTGAAAATTGTAGCAAGTCTCGGTGCGAATACGTTTCCAATGCATTTTAGGTATCTAAACATATTTTAGAGCACTTTATATGACCGTTGTGTTCGTCCGTCAGTTAGTCACCAGTAGAAGGTACGTAAATATACGATTGTTGATATTAAATGGTTATTCTTAAGCTAGTTATGATTATGTAAGATATTACAATTTTTAAACGTTTCTGACTCGCTCAGAAATTAAAATGTCGTAAAATGCCTAGATACGAGAAAACACAGAGTATAGGGATTACTCTAATATTAAAGCTAACTACGCTTAATTAGTTCTTTGTTTACAAAATAAGATAATATTCTTGTTATTAAGGTTTCTACGCACGAGCATATAATACAATAACAGTTACCGAATTACTTTTAAAGCGTATACGGAACTAGATAGATTATTGTTTTATAATCTATTTAGAAACTGGAATTGTTCGGCACGCTCTCGGAGTTTGTTTTCCTACAACTCGGTTTAGAACGTTTCCATAAAATAATGCAACACGACACAAGCTGAACAGCACTGATACGTCGATATTTGGCCCAAATTAACTTCACCGAATGATGCTTTGATCATATTTTGAACATTGCGTCAGTTATTGACATATGACCTGTATTATGTATAGTTACGTTGCAGCACGATAAATTCCGCGTTGTAATAAAATACCAGTATCATACTTGAATGGGGCTCTGAAATTTCATAAAATTATTTTTTTTTACAATATTTCATTTTGTTGAAAAATGTTTAGTAAAATATTTCATTTAAAACCATAATAAGAAATTCAGTAGGTACCTACTTACTTGAGTGAAAAATTGTATTAGAAATCTTTCTTATAATATAATGTATCGTACAGATTTCAAAAATTATAAACACTATTAAAAAAAGTTTTAACGCTTATTTACTACATACGTTTCGTAATATCTGTTTATTTAATATTTTATAATTACTAATTAGACGTATTTATAACCGGACGAGACACTATTATACAGTTTTGTGTAACCTGTACGGAGTATGTAGCCATTTAAATTCAAATGAAGTACAAATCTTTAGTTTATACAATAGTTTGACTCGTACCGCTATTCATAATTTATCGATTATAAATTATAGCCCATAGGTACATTATATAATTTATGTACTGTAAAAATATTAAATAATTAATTAAATAAATAAATAAATAATTAAAAATTAGTATTACCATCATAGTTTATCATCTTCATAGAAAATCAAAGTCGTACTTTGAAAAAACGTAATGATAATTTTGTTCAAGTGCACAACGGTAGGCTTATACTTCAAAACGAAAGCTTGTAAAACAAAACGTAAGAGTGATGACTACGGTGAAACGAGGCACCGAAAACATTTTCAAAAAAATGTGAAAGTTCAAGTCCGAAATATTTTAATACAAAAATTTCACGTGAAACAATTTCGTACCCGTAACCCCGTACACATTCGTTCTCGCGCAACCCTACTTGATGTATAGCATTACGGTGACGCGGTGTTTAAAAATGGCGAAAAAGTTTTTTTTTTCTCACCCTCCTCCGCCGCGCTGTTTGACGGTGTTGACCGCGCGGTCCGGAGATGCGAGCCGCTCTCGAGTTCGTTATGGATTTTACGTCCGCGGAAAACTGAAACACTCGACTGTGTGCGCGACATTCACGCGCGTACATGCATACGTAATGAACCGACCGAAAGCACTGGACGATACGGAAAAGATATTTGGCGACGCGATCAGCTGCAGCTGCAGACGAATTCGCGAAGGTTCTCGTTCTCGCGGGTTGCACATATCGTCATTGTAATTTGCCCCCCCCCCCTCCTCGCTCCCACTTTGTCTTTTAGGTTTTAAACAAATCACGAGTAATCGTAAATAGTTGAAAGCGCAATTTCTGGGATTCGTAAGTTTCCAGAGAACCCGGCAAGTCGAAATAGAGATGCAAACTTTGCACGTACGCATATTGTACTTGGCGTACGCACGTGTGCGTGTCAGAACATTAACAGTTCTAACGACGACCAAATTCTTCGTTCAAACGGGTCATATTTTCGTTTTAGATTCCGAGTTGAACGAGAAATGTGTTTGTTTTATAACGGTGGTTTTTTTCTATAAGTCCATGTACACGATTTCGACCAAAAAGATTGCTCCGATGCAGTGGCGGCTATCTTCAAAATAATATGTGTTGCTGAAAATTAATATTTCTGAGGACCCACCCACCTTCAAATATTTATTAGCAAATACAAATTTCCAATATTCAATTAATGAGTACTGGTTCACATATTTTTCCAATGTTTGGGTGTTATCATTGTTATCCACATTATAACTGCGTAATAATTTACGCTACGATCTGATAAATACGTACCTAATCAGGAAATATATTTAATAATGCAAGCTATAACAGTCCGATGCAGTTTTATAGCATTTATTATTGTCCGATTTATTCCAGAACTTGTATTTAGTATTGTTTTGATTTAATTATAAGTCATATTATTATAAAAATTACCCAAGTACCCAACATCCATCCAACCATCTACCCAGGAACCCACCCACCCACTAAATGTTGTATGTGTTGCTCAAGCAACACATGCACCATAGGATAACCGCCACTGCTCCGATGTATTTAAACGTGGCACTTTTCTGAAAGAAAACTTTGCCTAGTTGATACTTTGCAAAAAAAAATAGCAAATAATCGCAAAAAACTCATATCGATAGAATCGAACTCTGTACCGCGATTTTCCTTATTCGGTTGTTTTCTATAAGTATTATAATCGCAGAGCATTTCTGTGTTTCTTGTATCGAAATCAAAATTCCAACGAATTGTTTCGAATTATTCTCTTATTTAAATATCTAGTAAAGTAGTACTGTGAACATAGGTCACATCAAAGATTCCAAAAACTGAATAACGTTTTAATATAAGAAAATAAGGTTTTCCCGTATGAAAAAACAAAGTTTTGTATTAGCCACGGTCGGTATGAAAAAAAAAGTTATGGAAAACATATGGTCTGGTAATTTGAACATTTAAAAAAAAAAAAATCCAAATGTTATCGTTTTTACGGCCAAAAAGAGGGCGAGCGTGGTTAGGTCCATCACCCTGTGAATTACAAACGGTCGTCAATCGATTTCAGGAACTAGTTGATAACATGCGGCTAATGTACTGCAGTTAATGCGGTACAGTCCTTTGTGAAATAATAATATTATTTAGAGAACGGTTTTGGGAGTACTTTCCGCGCAACGTGACCATTTGTAACATATTTACCGAGTACGCGCAGGCAATCAATCAACGACTGTGTGCAGTGCTCATTGCTAGCAACAATATTCAATCATTCATGACTTGCACGGTGCCCGCGGGCTAAACGTTAATAATGTACAAACACGATTCGTAATTAAGCAATTCGAGTGTTAAACGAACACCACTGCAGTGATCTATCGCATTTCGACGTCGAAAAGATTCAAGCTTTAGTGTTCAAACAACGTGTGCGATGCTGTAATTCCGAACTAAAATATAAAACGCAATATCGAATAAAAAAACTGTACCACGTTTACATTGGAAATACCTCTTTTTAAATGGATCCGCGAACACAATATGAGCGCGTGCATTAACGTTTCATACGCGATACACTATTACTGTTATTATTATAATATATGTAGCAGTTTAAGGATTGAATTCATATTACGTAAACGCATGTACATACATTTACCGGAATAAAACGTTTGAAATTTGACAAGACATGTGAGTGATTTAAATCAGCAAATAATAACACCTATTTGACCTTACACATTTTGAATATTATTTTATTTAATTTGCGTAACGTAAAAATAATGCATATTTTTATCAAAATCTCATATTTTAGTTCTGATCATCCAGTGCTGCAACAAAGTGAATTCATCTGTAATACGAATTCCATGAAGAACAAAACATTTTTATTTTCATTTTTACGAGGGATTATTTTTTTGAAGTCTGATACTCAGATTGATAATGTACATATTTGGTATAAAATTGAGACTGTTGTTGACGAACACGGTGAAATAACAACGTGAGTCATAAATAGTTAGGTTTTCATACATCCTTTATCTTTTCATAATAATATATTCTAAGAAATTTAATTTTTGTCTCAACTGTATTTAAAATAAATGCATATTTTGAAGCATATTAAAGTATTTTTAAAAATATATTTTGAGGGTTTTCCGCGCATATAAGTCCGGATTATACCATTTATTATCCATCTTATTTTTTTTCTCCCAGAAACCCATATCATCGTACGACGTATGCAAGACTCCCCAACAATAGTCATTAGACAAATACTCAAACTCTCGCGGCATCTTCTCAACAACCCATGAACACCTATACGCTTAATGTTTTCCAACAAATAAAATTGGATAAAAATAAAACTGTAACTAAACCTATAAGTATGTAACCTTGTTCTAGGAAAATTATACATTGATAAAATACGATCGTCGTAATTGAAGCCTTGAAATCAGGTTACCTATTATATTATATCATACATAATAAAAGGATTGATCTGATGTATACAAGCTCGCGGTACATTTCTGATAGGAAATTTCCTCTTGTTAGAGATTTAATATTTTATTAACATACATTTCTTAACGGTTTCCCGAATAATTGAGAGGAACAGGGAAAAAATTGCGAAAGAACTTCAACCGAGATCTAGAATCGAACCCGGCGCCAACCCATTCCTATAGCTCCCCGAACGTGGAGTCTCACCCAACCTACGAGTTTCGCCCGTTTTTCTTTAAGCGTAGTACTATCAGTTATTCGCTCGAAATTCGCGTAACGGATTAATAACTTTAATAGAGCTATGAATAAAAAAAAAAAAAACATATCCCTGTAAGCCATAATAAACGATAAAATACAAGTGTTATAATTGTAACGTCCAATCGATTGGTGATACAGCTGATGAACGGAACAAAATACGCGTTTTCATTAAGCGCTCGAATGCAAAATATAAAAACCATTCCTTTCAATGAAACAACGACGAACATTGTGTGCGTGGTTTGAAGTGATTCAGTGGTATATAGCGTGCGCGTATTACGGCGATGAAAAGTTCGATCGTTTTCTTTTAATTATTGGTTGTGCAAATAACGGAGACGTGCCGTCCCACTGAATTATCATTATTATTATGTGTATTATACGCGGGTACACACTACAGTCCTCAGTACTACATCATTCGCAAACGCTACGTACCGCGATCGTTTATCAAGACAGCCGTCATATTATAAACAGTTATTCGAAAGAATAATCATAAGACCTGAAACGCTTGTTTGATCGTCTGCTTTTTTATTAGCATTTCTGGTGAGCAGCTGCGGCACGGTGTTTTCTTTTTCGCGTGATACCAACCGCAAATGATTGAATGATAATTGATATAATCGATTACGATTGGGATGGACTCTTTTATAGAACTTTGGGTGTACTAATTTATCACTCACGAATGTTGTCGTCTTAGATGCCATTCTCTGATTGAGTCTAATACTAGTCTTTCGGCTACTCGACTTCTCGTTTAAGGTGACGTGGGTGGATTACTGTAGTCGTTCGTTTAAAACGATCCGTAACAATCGATACCAAACTTTTGTCATAGTTAATGTTACGGTCTAAACGGCATGTTACCATGTTTGAATATATACGATATGTACAGCGTGAAAAGGAACTCGTCGACCGAAAAAACATTAAATCAAACGTAAACACTTTTCAATTTTTACACTTAAAAGCACGGCCGGACGCGAAAAAACTGAAAACGTTACGTGTGCTTTTTGTTTACTTCGCGTGTTCTTTATTACTATATATAGTACACTGAAACGTTCGTATAGAGCTTTAACTAATTTTATTTATTCGTTCCGTCGGGGAGGGTCCGGATGGGGGAAGTGCTAAGTGTTCATGTTTTACCATAATCCCGGAGATTATACAATATGCATATCCGTCAACGTTTAAGGATTTACATTCGTTTTGTTTCCGAAAACCTTTTACAACCATCCTGAAACATACAAATATTATTCACGGTGACTTTTATCGGTCGCTCTAACAACTGTTACTGCCATTTTTTGTCGATGTGTAGTGGTGCACTTTTGATAACATTTTATTTTATTATTATTCGCGTCTTCTCTAAAATAATAATATAATCGATTAATGTTCACGAAATAGTTCCATGAATCATGATTCAATAGTAAATCATGTGTGTAGTAGTTCACCAACACTCAGCGTCTAAACTCTAAAGTTTGGTCGAGTTAGAGAGGAGAGGAAAAGGCACAATATAGTTATACACCTCAACGAACCATATTAACCACTTTAGCCGTACCGGTCCGTACCTGTATTATACATAGTTTGAACTCGTACGACGGCTTTTATCAGTACATGATATATCAGAATGAATTAGTGCTCTAAAGCTCTGCAGTATATTCACGTGCGCATATTATTTCAGGAGACATTATTCGAATAACAATAGTCGTGTAATACAATTACAAAATAATTTGTGCACACGGTCCGAAACGTACTAGAAAAAAGGCACTATAATATACAGGATATTGTTCAAACTAAAATAATATCGACAGCTGTTATATAGACGAGAGGAACACGCGCGCATAATATTCAATATGGTTTCAAATAGATTTTAAAGGTAATTATGGTACGTTCAAAAAACTGTTTAACTCTATACGTTGTTTCACGCAGTTATGAAATGTCAACGTCATCGTGCGATAATAATGTTGGCTACCGTTGTATTATAATAGTATTATGTAGTAAACACGCGGGTAACGTTTTTCCAAACATTTAATGCAGTGAACGTTGTAAAACTGCGAGCGATTTGAAAAATGACCTACACGGGACGCCAAAGCTGCGATAGAAAAAAAAAAAAATACACGTATCCTAAATTAGAATTTACACCTGGTCTCTCGCGAGAGGATATTAATTATGTTTTAATCCCAATAGATTTTTTCCGACAGTATATTATATTGCCAATATTATACACCGAACTTTTTTGCTAGACACATTATATCCTATACCGATTCATTATCCACCAGTAATCCGTAGGAAAATTATTATAAGGGTCTAATGAATTTAAAAAGCTTTTAAAATATATGTAACGTCAGTTCCCTAGAAGTACAAAACGATTTATTTCCGCGCGACACTTGAACATAAAAATACGTCCCTCAACCGACCTCGAATTATGCTCTTTAAAGTGAGCAATTTTTTCTAACCCCTCCCACCGTTCAACCAACTGATCGATTCTAATTTATAGCTAAAAATTACCGAACAAATCGCTTTCGATAAATCTAAAAAGGGCTGCAAATCGAATATTCTAGGCTATAGTTATTCACCGCATCCTTCGACGGTATCGATAATACTCCGGGACGCCCAAAAATGAATCTGGCACGCGGGGGGAGGGGGGGAGAAACCATTTAAAATGTAAATCCAAATGTGTAATTTGTCATGCGAACGTGGAGAAAAAATTCGAAACCGGAGCGCCACAGTACGTCTTCTATAAACAGAAGATGATGACTGCGCAGGGTCGTTTTGTTCTTTCTTTACGGATTTCGTGGAAAACATATGTCAACGAAGATGACGCGTGCGCAAGACATGACTTAGGACGAATTCGACCATCCCACGGGGATACGCGGAATATTATTTTAACCAAAAAGTTCATGAATACAGTGGGACACCTACTCCTGAGCCAGCGCTAAGCAAATCTTAGAATTGCCCGCTTCCTGTTTATATTTGTGAGACCGAAAAAGTGTCTCGCTCGCTTAAAAATTCAATACGAACATAATATGGTATAATAACACTTTTATTAACACATATTTTTCTTGTAACTTAGCCGAGACCATGGAAAATAAGCACAGGCCACCACCCCCCCCCCCCTAACACCTGTCTGATATCATATCGTTACATCGTCCACGAACTCGCACTGCAATATTACTATTACTTTGCCATCAGTGTCGTCGTGTTCAAAATTCTAAATAATCCTAGATATTTTGAATTGTTTCATTTTCGTTCAACATTCGAACAAATACTTGGGACGCTAGGGACGAGATGAAAATACCTTTACCCCGCGATCAAATATCTGTGGAGGTGGTTGTTGCCCCTCCTTATTCTCCCTCCCAACCACTCACCAGATTACGATTTTGCGTGGACAATATAGTCTCACATACAACAAAAACGGGTAGAATGCACCGTTACAATAACAACGATTTGGTGGTCATAGTATCGACCAATTCGGTTTTAGTTAAAACGTTGACGCTACACTTACTACGATGTAACTACGAGTTTACCAGTACCACCAGTTATGACAGTACCAAATCGTCGTTAGGGAAACTGTGCCGGCGTGACGTTTCGGACAAAGTTTTAGCATGATTCCCAGCGGTAAGACCATATCCATAAGATAATAAATAAACAAACATACCCTCTCAGACTGCTAGTCGGAACATTATAATATGTTTTTTTTTTTTCGTGTGAGTTTTTAAGTCCGGATTATACTAACTAATACACTATTATTATACTAAGAGCAGTTTTTTTTCGTGCTCTTATGGCTCTTACATATATTTCAAATTGTGCGGCTCGCGGACTCGATTACCGCCGGCCACCCCTGGGCGTTATGTCTGATAACAACAATAACGGTCATCGCGTACTGCTGTTGGCGTAGGCACGGACGGAAAACGCGTATGGACAACCTTCGCGAACCGTGGCCGAGACCGTTCTACGAGCATGCACAACACGATAATCAGAAGACGCGCGGCGTATCGTGTACGCATGTACGGAGAAAAGGCGCACTTAACTCGCGATCAATTTGAAAGGAGCGTACAAATCGTGATGGGCGACGAGGGTCGGGGCGTAGAGTTGGAGAATCCCTTTGGCTGTTCGTTCCCGCAGTTATATTATATACATTTATATACTATACGCGCGCACAGGGTCGTTCGGTTTTAACGTGATATACAAACGTACGTAGGGCACGCGCATAACGGCACGAGTGCTGAAAAAAAACGTCGAATTCCGATGACCCGGTATCATAAATGTTGCGATACGCGTGTTATTTACATTTACATCGTTTGAGCGACCGAGTGAACGTAAAACGCAAAGAGGAGGACAAGTACTGCAAATAGTGTGCACAGCGCGTATGCGTTTGAAGTACGAAATAATTCGTTTTGAAACAAGCGTTTCAAATGCGTTCACGTCATCTCGATTTATTTTCAATCCGCCATATTGTTTGCGACTATACATACGAACGTACATAGGAAACGGTTTAGAAAATTATTTCGATCGTTGTGTATTAAAATTGGTCGGTTGAGGCACAGGTATGGGTGAATGGTATTGCTATTTTCCGTATTTGTCTTTGGAGCTTGAAATCATTTATGTACTATTATGTCCGTTGCTCTCGGAAAAACGATTCCGAGTGAAATACCGAATGTTCTTCACTTGTAAAGTAAATGAAAATATGTATAATATGGACCAGATCATATTCCTGATGATGGTCGAGCTTAGTACTATAAAGGCAATAGTAGTGTATGAAAAATTTCTTATTATCATTGGTTGGACTATTAATGTTCTAACTTTGGAAAAAAAATCTACGGAAATTATAATGAAATGTCTAATTAATGCTAATATAAGTACTCTGCAAATGTTTCGAGTCGCTTTGAATAACTACCAAAAATGTTTTTTTTAAATAACTCATATCTTGCAATCAAAATTCGTTAAATACCCAATTCTTCTAGTATTTGATTTCTAATGCTCATAAAATTTGTTTGTGGCCTATTGCGGTAAATAATTTTTTTATTAGCTACAATATGAAAAATCTTGTACTCATGATACATAAACAAGTCGATTCTCAAACTAGGTTGAATTATTTTGCAATTTCGTCTCGGTTTTTCTAAATTATTTGAATAACCGTCGAGAAATTTAAAAACGATACCTTTCGAAGATCAGCTAGACACATTTTCCATCGGAAAAGTACCAGTTTTCTATACATCAAAACCACTCTATTATCTGGTCAGAAATCGTGTGCAAAGACACAAAACAAACCACGCACAGGTGTCATCATAAGACCTATACATTCCTCGTTTCACTCAAAATCTACTATGTACTACTATAGTACTATGAATATTTCTCGAGCACCACTCAATCGGCATTGTTCGAATCATTGCAAGGTACCAATGAACCTAAAAACCGCAAGATGCAGTAATGATAATGATACACTATTCCGGTGAAAGACAATAATGTATATGCGACCGTGGTTATATGAAGATAGCATAAAAATTGAACAGAACTAGACGATTTTCAAACTAACATGACTATTGTGACTGATAATTATTATAGTTCTAAATCGTTTTTGTCTTCTGTTTGGATTTTACTTTAAGCAGCCTGACGCACACTTGACGCCTGTATACTATTTAGTGGTGGTGACTGCTGGTCCGGAGTAGTGTCGCGTGTTCAGAAATTATAATTATATAAATTATGTGTGTCCGTCGTAGAAGAGGGCGGCGGGCGAATCGATCGCGCAAGGACCCGTGACGGTGGCGGCGACGATAAAATAATATTATAATATTTTTATGAAGCGTGCGTACACGTGAGTACACATTACAGTGCACGGTTAGGTTGGAAAAGGATGTTGCGCAGGTCCCGCGAAGAAACGAAAGAACAAAGAAAACTTTTTTAACGATTGCGCCGAACCGCACCAACCGTATTGAAAAAAAAGACGTTTGCGTACAAGGGTGCTGTTAGGTTTGTAATAATAATTATTATTATTGTTATTATTATTACTGTGCATGCGTACTTTTGGCGCGGGGAAACGTCTCGTCCAACTGTAATACAAAACGATTTACCGAAATGCGACTGGTGTACGAGAAAAAACGAGAAACCACATTTTTATGGTTAAACGCGTAACATAAAATCCATCCGTTCTGGTGCTTTTTTTTTGCTCATTTTTTGTTTGATCGGGAAAACTTCGTTTTGGTGAACAAAATACCGTGCAACTTTCATATTATTATATCTTCTACTACTTTTTAGACTTTTGCTTGTACAGACTATTTCGAAATGTCTTCTGTTTTCGATTTCGTGTTATGAACATCGGCTGACAACGTTGTTTTCCAAAGTGTCGATATATTATATATGTATAAGGAGAGATGTCCGATACACTCATTCAACAACACCCAGATCAAACCGCTGAACATAGAGACTTGACATTTTGGTGGTATACATCTTAAATGGAGTATGGGGGTCAGATAAGAAAGAATTTGACCTCAATCATCCCTTATGGAGGAGCTGAAAAAAATGTTTTTTTTTTTTTTTGGATACAATGATGAGCATTGAATCGTAGATAACGTTCGATATTGGAGTTATTTCCTCTGATTAATAATAAATTGATATAATAGTAATAATATTTTTGTCATAGACCGCCCACCGAAAAATATTTGTCCGTATATAAAATGTAAAAATCAGAAATAAGCATCGATTTTTCAATTTGCACGAACAATAGTTTTGTTTTTTTCTCAACAAATAATATTATCGTGTTGTTCTACAAGGAAAAAAAATAAAAATTTGAAAAGACTTAATACTACTTAGACTTTTTCAAAATGACATATCTGTTTTGGATTCTATGTTATGATTATCGACCGACAACGTCCTTTTCCTGAGCGCAGCAAGCGATAGTAATATATTATACCAAAACGTCGATTATCGCGGGATGAAATAGTTTATTATTTACGAGCGCTTAAAAGTTCGGAGCAGACGGGGAACAAAAAGTTGTGTGCGGTATACGACCCCCGCAGTCATTGCACCACTCATCTTCTTAAATGAATACGTAAACTTTAAAAGCACATACACATATTAGAATATATTATGAGAACCACGCGCCAACGGTCCCTTTGGCGAAATCTTCAGCTTACGTGAACGCGTACAGCCGCTTTAGCGTGTATGATATTGCAATCGTGTTAAAATGTTCGACGCGAAAAACTAGTTCTCTGTATATTGTCGGAACACTATTTTTATCAAGTTGAATGCGGCGAAAACGATTAAAGCGACGTCTAGTGGCTGCGTCCACGTAAGCCCTACCTACAATAACAATATGATATGGCCTGCCTGTACATTTTAAAACCAATTTTGCTACGTGTTGGGCCGCGTTATAAGTTTACCACCGCAAACTGAGTTTTTAATTTCAGCTAACGTCGCTGGCTTAACTTATTTTTTCAAGTCAATTTTTTTATACGTATTTTAATGCTTGAATTTATTATTATCAAGACCGTGTTACACGTGTATGATTTCATTTGCTAGCCTAGAACTGCGACCAAAAACGGTTAACTCATGACGAATATTTGCACCGTATTACAAAAAAGTGATGCTTAAGTACTTCGCGTGTCTACTGTTTAACCGATATGAAAATAACATTAAGACAAAATGCAATATGTTTTTTTCTAAAAGCGATGTTGATGTTTGTTTCGGTTCAAACTTGAACTATTTGAGTTGTTTCCGAAATACCTCGGGCGGCTTGTGGTATGCTGTGAAAGACAATCTGACTGAAACAGAAGAGTCAAAAAACAATTAATTTTGAAATGCGAAATGAAAATTTGAATCAATATCGCATTTTAATGATTTTTCGTGACGATTGATACTTATCTCGTCTCGTATGATATTATATAACACAACGATATTTTAACTGTACGATATAATAAAAACGTCAGCTGCATTGTCTAACTTTTATGGGAATCCGTTAATTTATTGAGATGTGGCTGCCAAATAACACTTTTGCAACTGTCGCCACGTGACGGATATTACGCGTCTTCGGAGCACATGAACCGGGACGATATAATATTATCGACTCGATGGATCGAATGTTATAACATAACGTCTTCATCCCGGACGAATGGAAAAACAATCCGTCCGTCATATGCACATATTTTAATGACCATACGCGAGTTCAGTAGTACACCAAATATTGGATAGTAGCACACATTTATGTCAGTATCACAACGCCGAGGCCAAAATCGTTGTCAATCATTCAAAATTGAAAACAATATTAACAGAGCAACGTTTAGGGCGCATTATAATATTATGACCGTGAAAGAAAAATAAAAGACAGCTAGAACTCGGGTGTTACTACTTTTTTGTCGTACGTAATACTTCTTTCTGTAAAATTGTTGATCGTTCAAAGCGGGCTCTTCCCTTCTAGACAACTCCCGCGGACTATACACAATTTACAAGCGTCATCACTCATCGCTAATTAGGAATTCAAGGCATTGTATTGTTGACGTTTTAATTCATTCTTTGGAAAACCGAAAAAAAAAACAAGCTCAACCGCGAGTCTAGGCGCACAGAAAAATTGGGTTCACCGTGGTGTGAAGAGGAAATCAAAATAATTCAATTTGTTTACAACAAACGGTATGATTGTAACTTGTAAGCGACGAAATACATTGAAACAAATAATAATGTACCTTATTTAAATATTAAGATGGTGGGGTCAAGTCCAAAGGTGATGCAGCGTATATGATATTTTTTCGGTAGTCAATTCGATCGGTTAGAGTTTCTAGAATTCGGGTACAAAAACTGATTAACACACATGTTATACGAGGTGGATTCGTGGGAAATAACTTTACTCGACGTGAAAAAAACGGATAACAGACGGAATCATGGATGACACGATGTGTAAATAGGAGACGACGGACTGCGAGATGAGTATTAAAGCAGATCTGCTACAAACTTTTCGAAAGTAACTGAAAACGTGCACCGGGAGAGCGGAGAATGGTGCTCGTCTCGTCCTGTTCGAAGAAACGTATTCCCTCACTGACCGTTAAATAAAAAATGTGATGCCGAGTGCGAACGGTTCGCTGACTGTCGGACGTCTGCGGCATTTCAAATTCCATAAGATTTGCACGTCAAGCTCTTAACACCGTTAAGGCTGAAGGGAGAGAGAGTGAGAGGGACATAGAATAATATATTATGTACTTGTTGTTTCGAATGTTGTCCTTTCTCGCGTTAGTCGTATGCATTTGTAGAGGTGCATATGACCTTTTGGCTTTTTCCGATATCCGATATACCGATATTCGTAAGCGATTACCGATCGGATCTTTGAAATTGAAAACCATCATCCGACATTGTAAGAAACCGATATATCTGTTGAAAACCCGATACGCCGACATCAACCGATATGTTTATATTGATAAGAATAAGTTACAAGTAGAAAAACTTACAACAATTGACTGTGTACAATTTGATCTGATTTGATGGTCAATAACAGTCGAACGTGGGTAGAATTCCATCGGAATACGAACATCAATAGATGATAAAGTAATCAAACCGATAATTTACGTAGACTAATATTGGATAGGAACAGTTTTTTCACATTCCAAAGATGCTAGACGTTTTTCTCCGTCAATATTTTTAAAAAAATAAAAAAAACTATACCCTCAATATCGGCCGATACTCGATAACAGGTCCTACGTTACCCACATCTGTATAAGCGTACGATCGATGTTCGATTAGAGCACTCGAAAAACCGATTCTGAGTGAAAGTCGATGTAAAATATAGATCCCTTGATGAAATAGAGGCACTGTCAATTAGTCGACGCGCTTACTTCAAGGAACTAAAATAAAATATGAGCTTTTCCGATCAACGAAAATCTAATTATTACGTGATGACTGATGATGGAAAGAGACACGCGTGTTTTGATTTGTCTACAACTGAATTACGGATAACAGCTGCTCTATACATTTCATCATCGGTACAGAGTCAATCGTATTTATTTCCCAATTATTATTTGAGATGTAGATCGGTAATTATTGTCAAAAGCACTCGACGACTTACCAGTATCGATAACCAATGGATTATAACACGAATGTTAAATTTATAAAAAAAAAGAAAGAGTATGTACGCTACATGCAGATACATCGGTACATGTATGTATGTCTTGTTTATACTGAATATAGTTGACATAAGAATTTCGATGTCAATTTGGTATTAGATACGAGGAGACGAAGATTAAACTATTGGTAACTTTTTTAAAACGTGTAAAAAATAAACAAGTTTCAAAGACCGCAATTATTTATTGAATATACATTATTTTTTTGAATTTTTAATTCAAACGACAGAATCGTCATTTACAACACTTTTTAGTGATGGATAATAAAGGACGGTGTGTACCGAAAAATTAGTGATTTTTATCGTCAATACATTTATTATACAACGGGCTGTACCTAATGTTACTATTTTACTAATAGAACACACGCCACCGCGATTCCGATGACGTTCGTATAATCGCTAATTTCCGGGAACCGGTCCCCACCGGTCGACGCACACACATTACATTAAACGCTCATGACGTCATGGTAACATTCTCTGTATCGCAAAAAATTAACAGAATGTCCCCCAGCCATAAAATAGCTGCTCCAACGTTTTTCTGATACATTGTTTTTTTCGACAAAATTCTAAGCCATCAAAAACCAAAAAACGAAAATAATAATATAATATTATCAATTTGACGCTCAGTTACCCATACAGTACCCGCACTCTAGCAGTTACATTGAACAACTACATCAGTGGAGGTAAACTTAGAGACATCGAACGCCCGAAAGTGGGCATAGCGCCCGTCAACATTTTCGACCGTAAAGGATGGTGTTACGGAGGGGGGGGGACCACAACAAATGTATCAAATATATTATGGTGTAAACACGTGTCTACATTTAAATCGAAAACTGTATTGAGAAAAACTTAACTAATCGAAAATGTAACCACTCTAAAATGTGATCTAATCCCTGCCGATGACGACGAAGTATCATAATAATTATGGAAAAATAAACTAAAAATAGTGAGCTGCCCTGAATTATCGATGTTACGTTAATTTGAAGCGTTATTTTCTCGGCCAACAACACTTTCTGTTTAATAATTGTTAATCCGGTATGACTGTTACAAATATTTTGAAACATTTTTGCATAGTTAAGTTAATGTATAGTACTTATTCTCATTTATTAATTTTAAAGTTCCACAACGCAACTCTCGTTCCATAACTACTTTCCACGGCCCCATGTGTACCACCAAATACTTGTCTAACAAACCACTAAGACGTATGATGTCAAATGCCAATACGGACCCCACTTTTCTTATTTATTCACTTTTATTGCATAAACCAATTTTTTCGTTATATTCTACATCGAAACTGCCTGCGTTTGTTTATGTATAATACTCTTTATTTCACTATCATTGTTTCATTGGTTCATATAACACTTATTTTTGTTTTGCTAATTTATTGTAATTTATATTAAACCTGTCATTCTTATTTCTTAACCGTCATAAGGGCTCAGCCCGTATACATTCTAAAATAAAATTTTTTTTTTCGTTTTTTTTTATTAGAAAAATAAAATTGCCATCTGTATGTAGTAGTACAATAAGTAATTGCGAGGAAATAGACAGAATAAAATTAACAAACAAATAATAGCGTGTACGGCTTGAGAAGGAACCGATCATTACCTGTTCTCCTTCTGACTCTTACTTTATTTTATTTAATAATTTATGAACTTAACTTATTTCAAAGTGTTGCGAGGCATTTTACTATGGTTGGAGGAGAATGTCTCTACACCAAGACCTTTAAATAAAAATAAAATAAAAATAATTCACCGCGAGACGCACACACCCACACACACACACACACCAAACATATTTTACGCACGGCTACGACCTCGACTTGTTTTCTCCGCACGTGATGAGGACGAACGTTCTTCGACTGAAACGGTTGATCCCTATAACCTTTTCGTTGCTCATATCGTAATAATTATACCTGTGCCTATAGTGTTTGACCTCTCCTCCGACCGCGACGATCACTCGCTATCGACGCCCGAACCGTTATGTTTACGGACGCGATGATTATAGGTGGCCATTGCACTGGCTCGTATCGCGTGTTGTTAAAATTTTCCCACAAATATTCACGACACGACGACGGTATAAGGCACCGCTCTAAACGTTTGCATACCTTTCAATACGTTACCGATATGCTACCACGCAGTACATTACCGGAGCGTACCGGTCCTTCCGCGTTCGTGCATAATATTATTATGTTCCGCGGGCATGAGGCAAAACCGGGAAAAATATAACGACCGTTTCCTGGAAAACGCAAAGAACCCAAGGTCCCGTGCACTACGGTCTCAGTCTGGATAGTTGTACTATGTACTAGCAATTTATTGAGACTTTGAGTGTTAACAATAAATGATACTTATAGGGTGACCCTTTATTTAAAAAAAAAAATGAACAGTGCACTTTTTTTTGCAATTAGATAATAATATTTATACATACGTATATTATATTATAATAATGAAAAGGGTGTATACACTATACAGTATATATTTTGTATGTGTATGTACATTTTGTTTATTTTATTCTGATGTTGATTGGGGTTCCTATTCTTATATCCAAAGTCAAACTTTATTGATGAATTTATAAAATCTAATAATTCATTTTGTTTTGGGAGAAAATTATAACATTCATTACAAAAATAATTTTTTAAATGATTTTTAACAATAATTATAGCTTTTATAGTGCCTATGATAAAACGATTGATTTTTTCCATCCCTCCACAATAAATTTATGTTGGAAAACGTTCTTTCAACTGCTGCATTCGTTCCGGGTATTGCATATTCAATAACTCCTTGATTATTGTTGAGGACATTTTTATCAATATAAATCGTTAAAATCACTTTCTGATGAAAAAATAGTGAAAAACAGGACTAAAACAGGACAGTCACGTTAAAACAGGACTAAATGCGTCCTGTTTTATTAAATTGAAAAAACAGGACATCAAGCTGAAAAACAGGACATTCCTGATTAAAATATAGTATAGTAACTAACAGTAACCCAATTTTCTGCACGCGTGAATTTCGACAATTCACATCAAATGAGCATAATATTAAGCGTAACTATACCTGCGCATCCAATGAACAGATAGACCAAGGTTAGTGATAAGTACTTATATAGTCTTCAACTGTGAAACCACGGGTGCGGAACACGTGACGACAAATAACACGTTTTCGTATTTTTCTAGTATCGACACGTTCCAACTTTAGATCTAAACACAACTAGTGAATCGTTGTACGTAAGTTCTAGGGAACAATTTACGAAATATTTATTATACAAATTGACCTTGCAATATTATGATTATATTTTCTTGGCATGATAAACGTTTTTTTTTCTTTTTTGGAGTTCTCGTAGAAGAGAGTTTGAAGGAAGGGTCGGGCGGCTTGAGAGTTGTGTTTCTGACAATAACCGTCGTGAGATAATAATATTATTTAGTACCGTTATTCTGCATCGGGGAGTAATAATAATTTCATGTCACTCTGTTAATCGAGCTCACCGCTAGATCGCGTTTGGTATTCAAGGAACACGAATATCTCTTGTGCACTATGTCCTATGTAATTTGATTTATTTGTAAGCTTATGACGAAGTATAGACTAATAAAATCACTGTTCTCTCTCACACCTCTCACTCCACTAAGCCACGCACATAATTATCTATTTAAACACGTATACATAATATAAAATAAATTATTTGACTGAATACCCACTTAATTGAATGAAATTCGTACGTTAAAAATGTGTTAAATGGACCAAAAACTAGTTTTAACGTTATATGTTATGTAAAGATTATCGACGTAGACAAAAAAAACTATCAAATTACGTAAAATTAAAGAATCTTAATTAAATTACGTACACATGGCATTGTTGGATCTTATTTGTCTAGCATTGTCTAGGATCAATCTCTCACCGAGGTCAAGATCACCCATTCATATTACATCCTTTATGGATTTGATCCTTTACGAAGTTTCCAGTTAGGATTCAGTAAGGATGTAGTTCATAGATATTATTCTTTTTATTGAATCGCGTGCACAACCCCAAACGTTTTTTTTTTACAACGTAAAGGTGAGTCTTGAGTTTTTTGAGAAAAGTAAAAAAAAAATTATTATAACAAAACGACCAAAATTATTGATGAAATAATATTTCAACAATCATTTAAAGGGAACAAATAAATAATTTTGAGATGATCTTTGTACAACAATCCTTGTCAAAACTAAACGATATTCTTAAGACAAAACCTACATTACATTGTTGCTTTAATGTTCCAAGAGGACAAGTTTTGTGCGTAACCTCAGGGAGTAGGAATGTAGTATACGATAAATACTTCACCGGTTATTGTTCTTTATAAGCAACCGATTCGCAAAATGTGGTTTATTTTAGGCATTCGTATTGAATCCAATTGGAATAAACCGTCTTAAATCTCACTGGTAAGTATAGTTATAAATCATAATCAACAGGAATTACCATTCCATACGTGGTATATTTTAAGTGTATTACACAAATGATTTTTTTTTTCTAGAACAATTAATAATGTTAGTATTGTCAATATAATATGTTGGCTAAAATAATTTTATTATGCTTTTATGATGAGACTTTAAAGAGGTAAACAAAGACACTTTTGCTTACGAAGTACCATAGGTACCACTTCCCAGTATCCAAAACATGATCCAACTTGCCCTTTGGACTTTTAAACATTACTTTAAACATTTGAAAACGGTTGTTGAGTAAGAATATTTAGAAATATTCGATTATTGTAGCTGGTGTAAAATCAGAAAAGTATAAGGACGTATATGATTTTACGAATAAGCTAGGATCTCATGCCAACCTCTTTGAATTTTTAAACATTACCATGAAAGTTTAAAAACGGTCGAAGGATATGAATATTCAGAAATACTCGATTATTGCGACTGGTATCATGATCATAAATTTATATAAGGACGCAAATGATTTTATGTACAAGGCAAATTATATTATGTTTTACGCATTGATGCAGATGTAATTTATACCTCATTCGTTTTAATTTTAGACCTTTAAGCGTGAGGATTTTTCGGAAAACAATGCGTAAAAAGTCGTCAATCCATCGTCAGCGAGAATAATAATACTATAGGTATTGTTAATACCTACGGTAACAATAGGTAATTACATGGGGTTTACGAATTGGCTTCAGCAATTATAATTGGATTCCTTAAGGACGTCGACGGAAAATGTGTGCATTGTTAAAAAAAAAAAAATGTGATACATAAAGCAGCACGGTCTACCTACATGTACCTACATGTACCGTATACACACGTAATTCTCTTTTCATCAAATCCGGGGCAAAAATGTTCGATGTTGCAAAATATTATTGATTAACGAAGGAATACCGTGGCGTACAATATTAAAATATTATTGCTGTACAGGTAAGCGTTACGTCTTCGCAGCTCTGTCACACGAGTTATTTTTGTGACAGTCGATTTTCTTTTTATGAACGCACGCTAACGTTTTTACGACGCACGAACCGTGCTGCGATTGAAATATGTAAAACATTTTAAGCATATTGAAATTTAATTTAAAAGTAATCGTTGGGTCGTAACAATCTGATAAACTTCAAACGTCTATAATAATATAATAAGGTCATAATAACATACCATAGGCGATACCATAATGTTTTAAACCGCGATAGAGAGAGAAAGAGAGAGAGAGAGAGAGTACAATGGTACTTTCGTTTCGCTGTTTCGTAAAATTTGCAAATTCTAAATAAAATTGTAAGCGTTGTTTGTTCCTGGAACCGACCTTTGTAATATTTCTATGGCGATTTAAAGTTAAAATTATGGCGATGATGTATATTGATTTTACGTGTGCGCTACCGGACACAAAGAGCCAAAGTTACAAACTAAAACTGTTATTAAATGAAACGGCTCGTACACGGAGTTGGTGCACAGACGATATAATAGTACAATGGTGTCGATGAATATTTAGCAAAATCGGTGTACTCACTGCACCGTACACACTACACATAGACAATTCACAAAATTACGAAAAACAGCGTAAACAATACAGCTTTGACAGGCAACACACACGCGAACATACTCAACACATACACACTCACACACACACGAACAGACAATAAAAATATTAATTAATAGTTGATTGAGAATCGATCGTTCACGCCTCCTCGCACAAGGACACCTTAACCAAAATTAATCAACCACTATTAATTGCCCTTATACCTCAATTTCCGACGACTTTCCGTCGTACGTTTTAAGATCGAATGTCCAATGCACTCGGAAGAATGTATTGAAATGTTTAATTGCAAGACACCGCGTATACGAAACGCTCAATAATGGATGCACTATATTCCATAGAAAAGCTGTTCCATCAGGGAAAGCCGTAATATAGTCAATTGCGGTATATGTAATTATTTGTAATTACCAATCGCGAACAAATTTGTAAAACGTTTCGCGATGTCTCTTCTTTACGTATGCCACCAAGATCAACATTATTGTGTGAATATTCTTATAAGCTATTGGATCTTGAAAATACAGTCTTAATTTCTTCAAATCCGTGCGAGAACAATGATAAGAATAAAAAATATTCAATCGACCATGTAGAAATCCGTATCAGTGTCCACGTAGCCATTGAGATATATTTACAGTTTTAAAAGTGACCTCTGAACACTCGAGTATCGTAGTATAGCTCCAAATATAATTCTTTCTCACGTTATAACAAAATAAAAAAATAAAAATATTCCGCGAGGCGTGTAATCGTTCTTTGTGTATAACACGAAGATAAGTATCCAACATTCGTATCCCATAACCTCCGATACTTATTTGACACGGTTGACCTTTTATGAATAGTAGTAGCCCGTAGGTATATTATAATATGAATGCGTGGTATTTTTATTATTTATTTTAATTTCAGTGTTATTTGGACTGCGAGTGAAATAATATGAAATCTGAACATTTAACCATCCCCGGTATATCGCATAAATGAAAAAAGTTTTTTTATTGAACGCTTTTTGCCACCTATAAATGATTGATGATCGCAAAACAATTGCATTTTATTTTTTTATTACGTTTTACAATCGAATCGCACGTATAATAGTTTCTTCCTAAACAGCAGCGATATAATAATTAATAATTTTGTTGAAAAAAAATTAATGGATTAATTGTTTCAATTCAACAATAAGTCGTGTTTTTCAACGATAGCATAAAAAAAAAATTACGTAGGTTTGCCTATACGCATTAATGAAATTGGTTTGTGTTAATTTTTCAAACAAACGCATGAAAACATAATTATAGTTCAGCTACTTTTTTTCAGTTAAACGAATGTTGTTAACTATAGTTAAAAAGTATCTACTTGTTTTTTCAAACACAACAAATTTTCCATTATTAGGTAGTCGTGGATAATTTTTAGTTTTACCAGTATATAATAAACGTAGTTACTTATTACAGAAGGTAACGTACCAGCACAGATTTTGAAATAACCGTCAATAGGTTGTTAAGGCAACATGGCACGTGACGAATTTTTCAGTACACCTTTTATATTCTGTTATTCCGAAAATCACGTGTATCCTTAAAACTAAGGCATTTAAAAAAAAATAAATAAAAAAAATAATTTAATGTAAATAGTTACTCTCACAGCTACGTTGTTATTTTTCGTAAGTTCACCTACCGTAAAAAAAAAAATTGTATGTTCTTAATTTATTATTTGTATTGTTATTTTTATTATTGCTTTTAGATTCTCAGTGAAACGCGGAATGTATTATGGTATTTTTATCATGATGGTTTTTTTTATGTCTATGTAAACGATTCAGCCAAAAAAAAAATGGTGTCTAGTTATACTACTTTGAGGAGTTCGATTTTTGAATAGTTGAGAAAAACAGAGAACAAATGCATAACGCTTTTTCAACCCAAACCTAATCGAACCCCAGCTGCGATGTCCAAACACTAGTATATTACGTCACCCACTATCCACTTGTTTATATTTCACGGATACAATATTTTTCATAATATTTCGTTTATTTGATTGTTATTCTGTAAATATCAACCGCGATGAATCGAATAACTTACACAATATAATATTGACATTAGCATTAAATAGAAATCTCGTAATAATTTTCGAAATATTCATTTATTCGCAAAACTTATAGAGCATTAAAAGTTCAACCTACCTTTTTAAGAAATTCAGTTTTACAAATTTTATCGACAATTTTTCGTCGATCGTTGCCTATCATTCAGAATCATTTTTTCGCGAGAGCAATGGTACATTGGTTTCTAGTTTAAAAGACTTATCCCAATACGGCAATACCGACCGTGGGGTCTCACCCGACCTAGGAGTCTCGTCCGTTTCATTTTATAAAACTAAATTCAGTTATTTTTTAAATATGTGTCTGAACGGCTGTAACCTGTCCTCCCGATGGTTTACTCTAGTTTCGACAGCGAAAACCTAACCTCTATTGGCCGTTTATTTGTTTTACCGCAAAAAGTTAATCGAACCAACGTTTCGAGACAATTCGTCGAGTATCGGGCGAGGAGTTTTCGACCTTCAGACATTTAACGGTACTGCAGCGGTCTCCGAGTGTTTTAATGTCAACGTTTCGGAAACTGTGTTTGCCATGCAATTCGACCGACGAAAAAGTCTCTTAACGCGTCAGTCGGCGGACCCGATTCCAATTCCAACGCTAAAAAATGGTACTGGTGCAACTCGGGTCGATGGCTCGAGGGGTGAGCTTTGGGGCGTTAGCGATATACCTAACTTTAATTTATTACCACGCGCACGTGTGTGTGTGTGTGTGTCAGGGGGTGTGTGTTAGTGCGCGTGGATGTGCTCTTACACGCGATTTATCATAGATACCAATTTTCTTTCCAAGCCGCAACCCGCCTAGCACAGCGCGAGTATATACGTTACCGTTATAGTCCCGCCGTTTCGTCATCGGACGTTGGCGTTGTCGTAAGCGAAAGAGAAAACCGTCAAGTATATCAAAGCACGTTTAATGTTTACGCGGTAAAAGTACAAACCGAATGTTTACGTCGATCAAGTTGATGAGGCAGAGTGCTATGGGGGGAAAAAAATGGTGTTCCGGCAGTAGTTCGGGGTGATAAAAAAAAAAAAAAAAACACTGCAGCCGATTTATAAGCTCCGGATCTCGAGCTTTCGCGCGCGTGACCCGTGTTCGTTTTAACATTTTTCCGCCCACAATGTTTTCGGGCAGATTTAACGGTAGTTTGATATTTGCGCCGAAAATTGTGTGCGCGTAAAAGTTGTCGACGTGTTCAATTTTCATAATAATAATTGGCGACGCCGAGGGAACGATGGCTCGAAACGTCAACAGTGTAACGCCCGATAACGCGATTATCGGTATCAGAGTCTTTTGTTTTTCGTTTTATCCCTAAGCCGTGCGACATCCGGCTGACTTAAGAATACCTGCCTATCGTGTGATCGCTGCGCGCATTACGAGGACCTAGATATATTTATTATTCCGAAACGATATTATTTTCGGAAGTGCGCGCGATACACGCAATTACGTTCGTGACGCACGAAAGTGTATAAATATCTCTTTCTTTTTTTTAATTTTTTTTTTTTATACGCGGCTAATATAAATTGCTTTTTTCCACCGGTGTGGACATAAAAGTAACAACGGCAAAACCGATGCGCGTACCTATACACAATACTACACCGGAGCACCGTTGCACCGCCGGCTGGTGTCCTCGAGATGCTAATATAAGGACCGTTCTCGACTTATCATAATGATTCACCTCCTCTTTCGACTTATATAGTTAAAAAGTTATTTAAACCGTAAAAAGAAAAAACCACCGCGTTTAGCGAGTCAACGGAGATGCTTTGTGAAAAAAATCTAAATATCACGATAAAAGAAAAAAAAAGTTATTTGCCATGGAAAATGCACGTGAAAAAAAAATAAAAAGATAGATACCATAATAGTAACGTAGTAAAGTCCTCGGTAAAAGTCGTACTAGCTAATGTATCGCTATTCCTCGAGTATATACATATAAAATGAACCAAAGGTTTTTATACGACTAGAATACCCTCTAAGTCATCAAGTCATAGTACTTATATACGTGCGTCAAGGGTCGTGTTTTAACGGTAGTTTTGTGTGGGGGGGGGTGGCGATGTCTCTCCATATAAATTATAGAGGTCGGAAAATAATTGTGATAATTTTGTATTATGTACATATTATTTTATAAATGGGATATTGCATTAACTAATGTTTATCTTTCACATTTAACATACGTTGGGATTATTTTTAAATAATTAAATATGTTTATAATCGATTTGATTGGTACCTGCAATTTTATATGTAGTGACATTTAAAATTGAGTATGAATACTCTTTTAAAAGGTATATTTGATTTGCATATATTGAAGAGGATATAGTATTCTTTGGACCCGACTTATTGGTTAATCTTGATTTGTATGGTCAGATGGTGCATTAGGACCTAGGGTTTCGTACAATGTAGGAGAATTAAACTGAATCGTTTATATCAGATTGTAGGAAAAAGTTTTTACTTTTAGTTTTATTTGAATAATAAATATTGTTGAAAGGTATAGAAATAGGAAAAACGGATTGCTAGATGAACGAGCGGCTTTTCAAAGGATAATTGAAGTAACCGCTTTTGCACTTATGACAATTTTCCAACATATGATTGACATTATTTCTCTAGTAGAGGGGCGGCAAAATGTTGTTACCCTTTGGTAGTATGTTAAATACGGCCCGGCTTGCGCGTGACGTGCGACGTGCAGGCCGCATATAATATGTGCACAGTGTTTACATAAAAGCTCGAAAACAAGATTGAACATAATGTGTTCTTCTGGAACAAGTAAAAGTTTTAACTAATCAGTCGCGTGCCATATACATACAGAATAGTAAAGTTACCGTTAAAGTAAGACGTTCAAGGTGGTTTTAGTCTAAAGTAGGTAGGTATATATAATAGCAGATAACAATATATTGTAGTACACGTCATTAATACACAAACGATGGTTCTCGGTAGGTACATTGTTTTTTTTTTTTTTGTACAAATGCGGAAAAAACGTATTATCCGGTATTGTTAACACATTGTCCTTTTATATAAACGATTTCGAATCGGCCAGTCAGAGAATTTATAATATTCAAAACAATTAGCATTTATTTACATGGTAATTATTTGGGTTAGGGACTTACAGGAGCTTGCGCGTTTTTCAGTAATTATTCAAATCATAGTGGATAATATAGAAATTTGTTTCAGACTACTAGGAGTTTAAGGCAATCATTTTTATTTTGCATATTAAACTATTTTTTTTCTACAAGTGCATATTTTGTTTTTTTTTGTATTTGAAGTGAATTTTTCACATATTATTATACACATATAACGTAACCAAAAATTACCATTCATATCTATATATGTTAATGTCAATGTGTTAAATATAAGCATTTTATAGAATCCCTTGTATTATTTGGAAATGTGTTAAATGTTAATGTTATTTAAAATCATGCCTAGGCATAATCTATACAATTCTCAGGATTTCCCTTAGAACGCCTTAGAACAAAGTCAATTATGTTATGTTAGGTAAAGTATGAAGTTTAGAATATAGTGTTAAAATGATAAAATTATTAATATATTAATACGTTATTTGTAATATATTTATTGCAGAATACAATAAATTGATGCGTGACATTTTGAACCGTAACATATGTAGGTACTGTATCATGATCTAAGCTTAAGAGTCGCATTTTAATGTTTTTTTAACTATACATAAGTATAAAATTATATTTTTTGTCATAACTGGTCAAATTATATTTATCAAAAACTGTTCGTGACGGCATCAGAATATATTATATTATGTTCGTGTGGCGACTTGTAAAATGCATTTCTATTGAAAAACAATTTCTGTACATTATTAGTTGCAATTCGTGTCTAAAGTGTTCAAACGATAAATTTCCACTCACATACCTACTTCAAATTATATTTCATGATTTTCGAATCACCTATATTAAATGACCTTGTTTTACGAAGAGAAATACTTGATTTTGAAAGACGATTAACGTTGTTCGTTCGTGTCATATGCACAAACGATTTTGAATAAAAAAAAAAAACCAAAAACCAAAATGAAAACGTCCGAACTTAAGTGGCTGCAAGTGGCGGCGGGGGGATGCGTGAAGTGAACGAATATCGCGTATCATCCTCAACTGCACTGCAGCGCGTCACGCTAAAACGTCTATGTATGATGGTTTTTTATTTTCATATCGAATTAATATTCTCCATTAAACAGTAATTTACAGCTGTCGTGCCGACGTTTAATTCGTTTATACGAGCCTTATGTACGTACCTACACCTTTTGTGCGATGCTCACGTAAACGAATAATATCGTCTGTTGTACACCCACGCGAATATTGTAAAAGGTTTATACATGATTTAAACACGCATCATTTTATTTATTTTTTGATTTTATCATATTATAAACTTGATTTTGTTATTTGATTTATCATGATTTTATTTATTTTACCATATAATTAACTTCATTTCGTCGTATTATTAACTTTGTTTTATTATTATAATAAATTATTTTTTATTACGTTTTTATTAATTTTGGTACACCGGTGTGGAACTCAAGGTTTCAAATCTCCGTCTATTTTTAAACCCGTCCAACACGCACGAAGTATTATACCCGTATTATATATATATATATATATATCACATACGAGTATGTACAACACACGTACACACGTATATCTGACGTAACTTTCTTTTCCTTTTTCCCCTCTGTAAACCGAAAACATTGATCACGTCAGAATGCGGTGTGCACGTTTATTTTTATTTTTTACATTAGGGTGGGTTTTTCAGACGTTATCCGCATCATCGGGAAGTTTTTGCGTCACGCGTTGTCTATATACATAATATAGGCGCACGTGTACGCACACACGTGCCGACACACGTACCCGCACGCACGCACACGAGATAGAAAATACTTATAAAATCACATATTCTGACGTGAGCGTCGTAATTTACATTTTGCGGCGTCGAGCAACTCGGCCTCTGTGCGCAACCGCTGTATAATGTACAGTATTCATAGGGACTGTAATATACGGTATACAAGTGTAGCGACTCCTAGTGCGAAACGCTAAAATCTGTAAATCGAGTTTTTGCGTACGTGGACGGTTAATGAGAGCAGCAATGAATATATAAATATATATATGTAGGTATATATTTCTATGTACAAATCCAGAGTAATAGTAATAGTATTTTGTATTTCGCTTTAATGTCCGATTTTCGTTCGTATATAATATTATACACACAGTGTACTGCTCGTGTGATATAGTGTTTACCGAAGCAAAAAGGAAAATAATAAAATATTAATCACTACATCACGTGATTACCATATCCGCCTCCACCATCACTAGCCGTGTGCCGAAAGAATATGGTAAACCAGCCACAGCAACTGTAACATATATTTATTTTTGAATTTGATGTGAGATGAATAGCACTTTATCCTTGGTCGAAAACAATTTATAACATCTATGGCGTTTTGAAAGCTATATACTACTTCGCGTTCTCTTTGGTCGGAAAACATTTCATAATTTCGATTATATTTTTTTTCCTTTTTTTATTTTCTTCTATACATTATCATTTTGAAGTGAGTGATGGGATTGTTTTCGTTTTTTTCCCCCGCGGCTTTGGTGGAATAGCAATTAGTGAAGACGGTGAAAATAAAATCTAACAATGCAAGTAAATGACTTTGATAAAACGGTACAGTAAGGAATTAATGAGGTAAATTTCTATTGATTCCAAAACCGTATATAATTCGTACCAATAACATATTTCATTAAAATACACATATTACTCAACTTGGGAAATCAAACAACATCAAAGATCAGTAGTAATATGTTTAGTATTTTAAAGTCAAAATCACCCATTTATATTTAATCATTTAACGGTCAATACGAATTTTACAGATGGGATTCAATAAGGGTCTAGTTCATGGAAACGGTCTTTTTCAAATCGCTTTCACGACCTCAAACATTATTTCATAAATGAATCTGGATTTTTTTAGCAAAGTCAAAAAAATATATATTATAAAACGACCAACATTATTGGTGAAAAAATATTTCAACGATTATATAAAAGAAACAGATAAATAGTTTCGAGATGATATTATTATATGCACAATAATTCCGGGCAAAAAAAAAAAACCATGTACAAAAGACATCCCCCACTTTATAGTACTTCTGTAATGATAAGAAAGGACACGGTTTTCTGCGCAGCTTCAGGGTGTAGGATACGGGAAATATTATTTTTATTTATAACTTTATAAGTCTGCGATACGTAAAATATGGTTTAAATTGGTAAATCCTAACCTAACCAAACCTAACCAAACCTAAATTAACCTAACCTACCCTAAATTGCTTCTAGTAAAACTTATAACGTTAGTGTTGCTTTATTTGTGTTAGTAATTTTACTATTGATAATAACACTTTTAGTATTTATCGATGTTTAAAAACAAATTTATTTAAAATTTCAACGCTGTAAATAAAATCATAGGATTTAACAGTATCTTTTATTGTTCACCGGTTGAATACATTTTATTTGATTGCAGAGTGAAAACTAAAAATAATTATACATCGCGTAAATAAATCTTAACTTTCTGAGCTGTGGAAAACTATCTCCATTACTATAATAATGATTAAGGACTACGAGTACTAACAAGCTACAGAAAAAAATCGATGTGTTTTTCGTACGCGGTCAAGTGCCTATACCGTTGTAACATAGAGATTTAATGACGCAGAAACGAAATGAGAGGAGTATTGAAGTTCATCAAACACAGCTTTTCACACATTATCGATTTTGAGGTGTTAAATATAATTCAATACTCGCGTGTGGCGCGCGCGGTGATTTTCCCGACAATAAGACCGCCAGCTATTGCCGAAATAAGATTTTCTCGGCGCTCACTACGGGCAGCAGTGGTGCGGCTGGATAGTTTTGTCAACACGACTTAAACCGAAGAATCTTATAACGCTACGTTATAAGACGCGATCGGTGAAAATGATCGTACGCCGTATTACGAACATGTACTATTATATTCGAAACGTGTCGTACAATTTGAATTGTTATCTTCGTCCGGACGTGAACTGCGAAAAGTTTAGGTTGTATAGGTAATAACGCAACTCGATACGTATAGATTTTCGGAGTGTGGAAATAAAATTCACGACGTGAATTCAAACAACGAGAAAATAATATGAATACGCGTGATGGCACGAGCCGTATAATATAATAATGTATTGTTCAGTTTGGTGCTCGGCTGCTATACATAATTTATATACGAGTTCCAAACAGGATTATATTCATATATTTGTCTCTTCCTTGGCATGGAAATTCAGCACAGGCATTTTTTTCGCACATTTACACGTTATCGAGAACAGAACGAGTGTGAGAGAAAGAGAGAGAGAGAGAGAGAGAGAGGGAGAGAGAGAGAGAGAGTGAGAGAGAGGGAGGGAGAGGGAGAGAACGATTTGGAGAGGATATATTAAGATGAGTGTTGAGTTACGAATTTAAATAAAATATTTCGTTCCACAAAATACACTAATAACACAAATGCAAGACTGAGAAATAATTCATATTCGCAAATCAAATAATCTGAGAACATGGCCGACAATTTGTACTTGTATATAGAAAAATACGTATATACGCGCATGTACATCATATAGGTTTGGTCGATTGCCAATTTCCGACGCCGTCACCGCTGTTGTGAACTTTGCCGAAAACTTCTACAGACCTCCTGGGGACCCCTGTGTGCGCGTACACGTCGCGCTGGTACGTAAAATCGTGTTGTGTCGAGTAAACATAATTTTTCAATCCAAATCCACGGAAATTCGAACACAATAACGCTGTTCGGATTTTCGGCTTGTCGATTTCGTCCTAGTTGCACAACGGAACGTAAAGAGCGCCGCATCCTAGGACGACGGTTTTGAACACCTATTACTTTGATATTCTTAGAATCAAATTTATTTTTCCGTTATTCCAAAACTTATTTTAACCAAAAAACCGGTCCCTTTACGAAAC
This sequence comes from Periphyllus acericola, assembly GCA_949715065.1. Classification (NCBI taxonomy): domain Eukaryota; kingdom Metazoa; phylum Arthropoda; class Insecta; order Hemiptera; family Aphididae; genus Periphyllus; species Periphyllus acericola. The sequence continues at coordinate 25,874,896 of OX454271.1, read as the reverse complement.
ACAAATTAAGAACGGAAGATTTAGGTTAGACAGGATACATATGTTCTAATTACATAAATTGTGGCTCGGACAATGTGCTTTTGGCATTAATATACATAATTTTACTTTTCAAAACTGTGACGGCAAATTGTCGGCGGGGAAGTAACAGATAGAAGTAGAAATATTACTTAACCTTTAAAACACGAATTGAAAAAATAAAAACCACTTTTATTGCACCGGTAATTGCTGCACGTATCGTATGGTTAAACCTTTTTTTTATATTTATTTATAAAAATAGCATTTACAATCTGTACATCAAAAAGAATCATTGAGAAAATGGGTTAACAATGACATGAATATGGTGGGCAAGAAAGCCATTTGGTCGTGTTTCAGCTAGATATTGAATAGCGACATCCTTTCATTCTAAAAGATTTTGACACCTGAAACGTGTCTCTTAAGACGGCGAGGTGGGTTGTCGAGAATTTTGAGTGCGTGTTGTATTACGATTAATGAATTTTGGTGCTGAAGTGATCTTGAGTAAAACTTTTTGTAATGAGTTTTAAGTAAATTTTCACCGGATTCAATGTACAAGTTTTTGTGAAGAGTGTGAAAAATCATTGTTGAAACACATCATGGAGCGGACGTGATTATACGGAGGGAAATCGATAAAAAAGCTTCAATTGTTTTTCGATGGATGGGTTTGGTACAACCTCGTACTTTGGCTCCGTACATGACCAAATTTGTCTTAACATTAACTTATAAATAAGAATTTTGTTGAAGTGAAAGTTTAGATTTTATTACAGGACGTAATAAGTGCAATATATTATTTACTGACATTTTTTAGGCGAGGGAAACAGGTTAATTTTTTATCTCATATAATTTTTGACTTGAGCAAAGGAAGTAGGAAAGGATGGGAACTCCTTAAAGGGTATGATTACACCTATATGATTACACCTACATAACGTGTTATTTCACATTAATATTTGCTTACGCGTATATTCGATTCGAAAAACTAACCGTTTATGGAAGTCAAGTGTACTCATTCGCGAAGATAGTACAACTATATTACGTATATTACATTAATATCGTGAGTCGAATTCGATCACGTGTAAAAACGATTTTCGATATCGTTGAAATGATATGATGAATCTTCAATCGATGAAAATTATATTATTTTATAACTTTAAAATGTGTAATTTATTTTAATGTCAAATGACAATATTATATAAAGGTTATATATAGATAACCAAAATAGTGCATGCATTTATAAGTGCATCTAATTAGTCATTATAAAATATAAAGTAAACATGAATTAAAAAATGTATGTGTTTAACAAGTTTTGAAATTTTTTTTTAAATACGTATGATGTACCATGTAAGATAAACATTTCTATAACATTTTCCATGTAAGTTGATATTTACTGTATTTCCTCCTATTGTTTAACTAAAAATGTTTTTTCTTTATCAAAATGAAATATTTCGTTAGACTTTCATGAAACTTTATCCACCTAATTATATATTATTATGATGACATTGATTGTACAATGTACTACAGGTACGCCAACTATACTGTTTAAAATGGTAGCGCCGAAAATGGACGCAGCCACTAGACGTCGCTGAAATCGTTTGCATTCATATTGGTATTCACATGTTTTCAACGTCTGTATTAATAGTTTTCTATCGTCGAACACCTGTGTTTGTCAAGTTGAATGCAAGCGATTACAGCGACGTTTAGTGGCTGCATCCTCGTAGGCGCTCCCAATATGCCAACAGTAGGATGGTGTGTCTGCAGTATACTGTAGGGTCTCGTTAGTCTGAACATATTATGATAATCCAAAAGAACTAATCGTCACACCACTATATTTAGAGACATATTATCCCGTAGACCCACAAAAAAAACACCACCTTGTGTACGTTTGTGGGACATTTCATCAGCATACAGGAACCAGTGATAAAAAAAGAAAAACTGAATATATAAATAAGTATGTAATTTAATGTAAACATAATAATTTTAATAATGGTATTCGTTAGTTTGTACTGTGATCATTTAAATTTAAATTTGTCATTATAATAATAAGTTAAAAAATAATGTTTTAAACTTATTATCATAACATGAAAATCGGTTTTAATAAAGTCATTTACATCGGATTAACGCGAGACCACCTTACTGTGTATAAGTATTGTAAAATCTGAGTAAAATCTAATACGGACTATCTCGCGTGCCGGTGTTGACCAAAAACGATTCGTGACACTCGGACGTAACAGAAGTACTCAAAGGAAAATGCACGACTCGCGTGGACGCGGTTGAACGGTGCACAACGGATTGTTTGGGGTACACTGCAGGTCTCGATAAAAAGTTTGCGCGTTCATAGATTTTTTATTCCCGTGCAATATGTCCCGAGGGTCGCATAAAAATAATCTGTAGGTGAATATAGCCGGCACTCGTTAAAAAAAAAAAATTCCCCGTAAAATGATGTAGGTATACCGTCGCGTATGCATGTGCCACGTACGTGTGTTGTATATCTCCTGCACGTTGTGTAGTACGTTTCTCGTTCGCAGATATGAAACGTGCACTTAATTTTGAAAACAATAATGTAATAAAATAATAAAAAAAATTGTCATAAACCTCGGGCGGACTTTATTGCGGGTACGCATAAACGTTGTAATAGTTGAACGATAAAAAATGAATCGAGTGTTAAACTGTATATAGATATACGAAACGTAACGTTAATCGTTTCTCTGCAAAAGAGCTGGTGTGGCCAACCTTATTTGAAGATTGGGCCACAATATAGAAGCGAGTACAATTTTTCGTGGGCCTTGTGTATTTTTGAAATAATAAATTGTTTGATTTATATCATTACAGTAATACGAATAGCTACATGCGCATTTTTAATATCGTGACAAAACATTCAATTAATTATAACGAGGAGAAAACGACATTAATTACTTATACTGAATAGAAGAAAAACATTTTAACAAAATAAAAGTGTTGAACTTGCGTTTCTTCCAAAAGTAATGAAAGTGTGAAATTGACGTGGGGTTCGCATAATAATTTACCGCCGGTCACACGTGACACTCGGGCCGTGGGTTGGACACCCCTGCTCTAGAATATCTATAGAAATCGCGAATACGTAAGATTGTTACTGATGAACCATTGGGGGGAAAAAAACGACCAAGTATAATCTTGAAAAAAAAAAAAGTAAATCCATACGCCCGTTATGAGTGGTGTATTAACTGCTTTGGTCTTCTGTACTGCAGACGTTAACTGCACCACCGCGCTTGTTAATAATAATAATTATAATCGTCCAAACTTTTGCTTTGAGTTAAAATGAGTCGGCCTAGATGAAAATATTTAATTACACGAAAAATGCAATCGGTAGGCACGAGTATAATATTAATATGTTACACAAATAATATTATCTTTATCGCGTCGGTCGTGTACTCGCACACAACTTGCGCACTTTATTATTGCCCATTGTACACAGTTTTACCGTATTGATTTCAACGAATATTGTACTCACGACAGCTTACCATACGTCGTGGTACCATAAATACACGTACGCAGCACCGTCTCCTTCGGGTTTGCCACGGCAGTGCTCGAGTTTATAGGAATATAATGATTTAACAATACGCTTGATTTGCATAATACATAATTTATTGTAACGCGTTGGCGCGCCGTGGTAAATAGTACTGAACGTAATACGCTATTAAAAACAATCAGCCACCGCTAGCACTACTGTGAACGAATCCCTAACGCGTCCGGTTACCCGACCATCAAACCATATACCAGGCGCGTTAACTATCGTTCGCGGTTGAACTAAACCATTGGTTCCCAACCTTTTGTATTCTACGCCCCCCTTCGTAATTGAACAATTTCATAACCCTTATATTATACATATAGCTTAAAGTTATATCAACAATTCATCATATTCATTCATTTTAATCGGTATGGTGGACATCAGTGTAAACAGTTTCGTTATTTAAGCAGACGCATTTTAACCAGTGATTATTTTCATTTTTCTCCTTTATCATGTACATTTTAAATGAATAAAATGCTCAGTTCGCGATGACTTCTTACGCCCTTCCCCCCACCATGTGTTCACGGTCTTCCAGAGGAGCGTGCCCTCACCGGTTGAGAAACACTGGACAAGATCGGACTTCCACCGAGTTATGATGAATATTACCCCGGGAAACCGACGATATTTCAACGGCACCGAAACGTCTCGGTGAGTGCATCATCTATGTGTATATAAGATCGTAAAGAGGAAAATGCTTTTTGAAAAATTTGCTAGTGTCTTGCGCTTCTGTTTCGTACTTATACATAGTGCGTGGCACGTGAAGTCTGTGAAAACGTACGTTTTAAGTATATATAAAAAATGTAACCTTTTTTACGTAGCTAAAATATAATACTCTCCCCCTGCACCGTTCGCTTTATCCCCTATCCTTATTGACGCCCTTGTATGTATAGCCCTTTACGTTAAGTTATTTTTTTCAGTGACTTATGAGTTATGAGATAGCGGGTAGCGAAAAATCTCACATCACGTCGCACAGGATTTTATGGCTTAACCGCTTGCTAGCGATAAATAACAAATTCGAGATTATTGATGGACCTCCGGGTTCGCGGGGAACACAAATGAATGCAGCTTCCGTCGTACGAGAGCGGGCCGCCTGCAGTGCGCGCACAAACAATCCCGATAACCAAGAGCCCTGATCTGACCGTTATCGATAATATTATAATGTTGTACGCGTGTAAAACGTAGACTTTGTCGTGTCGTAATGTCAGAGCGGAAAGCGATTAACACAAAATTTCGACTATCACAGATAATAGTTATAATCAATATAACGCCATTCGGGAACATCTAAACATTTGATATATTATTATATGTTCGCAAAAGCGTAAAACGCAAAGCAAACTTATCACTTATCAATGATGATAAATGATTTCGTGTTCCTAAACCGTAAATAACGAGATCGATTGGAGATAAAAATATAATATTTGTCAAAATATTAATCTGATAGTTTTTATTGCGAGCGTGTCTTATCGTGTGTGGTATATATTTCAATATATATTTCGCGATGATATGATAATCTGTTTTCTATTTTCAGATTTTAGATTGATAACGAATGAATGATAAATAAAAATAAAAAAATCCGTTAAATATTAAAATATTTTAATGATTTTCACTACTGATTGATCACAAGCGTTGAAGGACGCTATAAACCCGTATACGCGCTGTTGTATCCGTCTTACAAACATAGAACGTGACAAAACTGCATTCAGCAGAACAGATTTTGTGTTTTTAGCTTCAATATTTGAGTAAATTGATATATTATTTAACTTGTAGGGAAGACCATTATGTGTGCGACGACATAGGTTTTTTACGATACCTTATTTTTAAAGCGAGTTGCGATTGTTTAAAATATTACAATTTAAAAAAGTTCACTACTAGCTGCTTCAAAATTAAAATATCGTAAAAAACTCATATCATCGCACACATTATTTTCTTCATTTTAAGTTTTCATACTAGGTGAGTTTACTCTAACATTAAAGCTAACAACACAAAATCGGTTCTGCTCGGCGCAGATTTGTCATCTTGTACGTTTGTAAGACGTAGACAACGTATAAGACGTTCTCTTAAACGGCATGGGGATAACGATCCAGATTGTAGTTGATTCGTAGGCCGCATGTAAACTCTTGTGAAATGTGATACTTTTATCGTTGTACTTCCACCAAAAAAAATTTGTTCTCGACGACAGATCTAAAAACAAATGACTGTAATTGTACAATGGAATTATACGGTTAAAATACTATACACGCGTGGCTTACCGACTACCGTTGATTAATTTCTCTGTTTTCAACGTACGTTCTGGCGGCATAGTACGCAGATTATAATGTGTCGTCAAATATACCATGAGATTTAGATCAGTATTTTTAAATATGACTTTACTCTTGACATTTTGGCACGCGAATTTTTGGCATAAATTGTAACCAAAATGCATATTTGTGTAAAACACTAAAATGTGTAACATCATCGTCGCTCCCTTAGGCGACCCTGAAAACTTAAATTTCTGTTTAGCAACGCGGAAAGTCAATATTTTTCTTATTCAAACAATGATAATTAGAAATTAATGTACAATGTTATATACGTTATGCAGATTGATCACTTCAAAACCCGTAATTTCTAAATCCACTCTTGATATTCAGTTTTTCCGTTAGCAAATAAACGTACACCTATATACCTACGTTTCAAATAAACTTTTTTGTTTGTACGATGTTTCTATCCCAGTTTCTACTTATATATATATTTATATTAAACCTCTTCTAATAATAATATTCCTCTTTATAAATCATTTACGATTTACGTATAATATTGATTGAGTTCTTTTATTTATAATTCATGTTTTTGGAATGTTATATTGAAGAATATTCATATAAAATGTATAGCTTATATAATAAACACATATACTATTATTAATTTTTAATGCTACAAAAAAAAGCTTCTTCTACGCACGGTGATTTTTTTTGTTGTTCGAGGTAGTTATATAGCAGATTCTACCACTCACATTACCAATAATACCGTCATCGCCACCAGAATATTCGGCTGTAAGTTACTAAGACTTACTTCGAGTAGTTCTCGATAAAAATATTTTGTTCATCTTGGGTTTCATTTTATGATAGTATAAAACTTTTTGAAGATCGAACTCGTCACTAATAAACGACAAAGCTATATAAAATATATTAAACTTCTATCATGAACGCTTATTATCCTGGTTGTCCTGAAGTGACCACGCAAACTTTGAGGAGTACTATTTGACACATTTCTTGAGAATAATAACACTTGATTTCGTCAAATAATAGTTAAATGCTCATAGTTGAAAAAATAATAAATCATACCACGTACCCGAAGACAAATTCCGTTATTTTCATTTATACACTTTTGACGATTTCAAAACATAACATAATATTTGTACAATGACAGGAACAACTACGTTCTTCTCTGCGGTCAATCTCGGAATATTGGTAATAAAATCATATCCGCAACTAGGTAATACCTATTTAATTCATATTCGTCTAAAACTGTCGTTCTTAACATTTTCTGAGTCATGGACCTCTTAAAGATATTAAGTGTAGACTCACCCCCCTCACCCTGTCAAAAAGAAAAACCTTTAATTTTGGTTGTTGTTTTAATATTTTTATAATATTTTAAAATATAATTACTATGATTATCTAACTAGTAAAATTACAGATTGTTTGTGACTAAATAATTACATTATAAAATATAATTTTCTCGCTGTTTCAATAACAATTTCAGAACCATTTTACAGACTCCCGAATTACCATCTACGGACTCCTTATGGGTCCGTGGACCACTCGTTAGGAACCCGGTTCAAAAAGTATTTTTTTAAACGAACACTATCCGCGGCCATATGATTATATGATCACGTAGGGATTTTTGGGGTAACCTTTGTTTAAACATTTATAACGCATTCTCGACCATAATAGTTGCATTACGTTATACGTATTTCATTAAAACTCTTCAGGAATAAATTTAAAATTACCAAGTGGTTTATATTTAACGCTGTAGGTTTAACGCTAACGACACAACTAATAAATCATAGAGACCTACGATTTTGTTCTCTGTGATGTAGCCTTAACACACAACGAAGTGCATCAGTGATTTCTACATTACCATATAAAATACGGAAACTCAAACTGTAATTAATGCGATATAATTTATTCCGAATTATTTTTAACCTCAGTTTTTTAAAAATGTCATGATTCTCAAAAGTTATCTGCGTAACTAAAAATCGTTTCATTGAATTTGTTCCAAAACGTTTTAAACATCGTGTAGCGTATACTGCTAAAATTATACCTGAGTGTAAGTTGATTATGACTGCGTAATATTTTCTAAATGTTTAAAATGTAAGTTGCGTATTAAAATTGAAGCATCCGATAAACAGAGCCTATTTATAATTTAACGTATACGATCAATAGTATACTGTCGGCCGCGGTTGATACAGCGATATTCAATGAAAGAAAACATATGCCCTTTAAAAATATGTTTTCGCTAGAATAACATTTAATATAATAAACTGATCGTGAAATTATGTGAGAGTGAAATATAATCATATGCGTCCTACACGTTTTAAGCCTCGTCCGATAATTGACCACGCCAACCAATTTTATGGAAAAACGTGTACTGTTTTTCGAGCGTTAAATGTTTAACAATTACTAGAAAAAACATAATTGAATACTACTATCGACTAACCTTGATCTCGTCTGCAAAATAAAGCTAAATACAATTACGTTCTCTTTAAAAAATTAAAATGCACGTATTAAAGTTAATTTAACAACGAAGTAGACGTTAAATCACTTGCATTACATGATTATGCAATAATTTATGATCCGTGTACATCAAAAGTGATATAACTAAGTTATAAGCTATATACGGCATTTCTTTTCATTAACAAAATTAATAGTTTTACTTTTGAATATCGAATAAAATTGTAGACCGTTTTCATTGAAAATACCGAATAATAGAAAATGATTGAGGCAAAATACCTGTATAGAACGAAAGTCAACAATGTTCACCGACTACATCACACTAATTATTGCAAACAGTATATTTATACATCTCATTTTTTCTTTGTTTATTATTGTTTTAGTTGTTGTTGTTGTAACTAGTGTTATTAATTATTATCACAACTAAATTAGTATCAGGAATCATTTTTATCATATTATACGTACATATATCTTTTGGTAACTTTATATTTCACCAAACCGCAATTTGTTATAATGAATATTTTAATTTTAAATAACACTTGTACGATTTTTTGTCTACATATTAATCTATAGCTCTACATGGAACTAAGAACAGCCTTCATAATATTATATGCGGAATGTAACGTGATACAAAATCGCATGGAAAAAAATACAACCAGATGTGTTTTGCTTAGTTTTTAATAATAATTATACAGTCCATGTGCCACTGAATTATAATTTTTTTATCATGTTCTAATGGCTGCCAAGGCTATTGATTATTATTATATTGTGTAAAGGTAGCAAAATAATTTAAATAATTAGGACCGAATAGTGTTTTGCAAATATACTCGTATATAATGAAAGTGATTTATAAATAATAATTAAAGTTGTTTTAATTAAATAGGAATACCGCGAGATGAAAATTCCAATATTATCAACGGATTATGCGTGGTATCTGCTGTAGACCATTATATTATTATAGCTGATATTGTACGTGACGTTGTAAAACCAAACTGTTGTGAATTGGAAAAAAAGTGAAGCTTTAACCCGCTATGTCATTTGCAGGATTGTTATGCGATCGTTTTACTGATAAATTAAAATAAATAAACAGTCATCGAACTTTGTCGAATTGAGGCATTATAACACTAAATACATGTGTAAATAGAAAGTGCTAAACGATTTCATGGTATAAAAAACATTGTTAACGGAAACGAAAACAATGTTTATACTTTATAGTCACTTGTCGACAAATGCATTGCCAAAAATATACAGGCTGACCCACCGAGGATTTACCAGTTGCGATATCTCCTTAGGTATTGAAGACAAATGTTAGGTTTTTTTTTGTTCGACTCACAGGGACAAGAACTGAAAATATTTCATATTTTAATTGAATTGTATGTTTTGGTAGAAACGTTAAAAAATATTTATATTTAATATTGATAAATTGATAAATTTGAAAATAGCCGTTTTATAGAGTTTAATTTTATGAGAATTTTGACATTTCAACATTTATTCATTAACCTCTTGGATATTAATAATTTTTTTAATTTCAAGAAAAATTGTCTATTATTTCATAATTTGATGATTTAATATAATCACGTCTTTTTTTCTGATAAGATTTGTTTAATAAACAATTTTTCTGAGCACAAAAAATATATTAAAATTCGTGAGGTTAATGGAAATAAAATATCAGGAAAACAAACTCTATAAAATGGATGTCTGAAAAATATTTTAAAATAATAAAATTAATAATTATTTTTTAACTTTTTTGCCAAGACATTAAATTCGATAAAATTATGAAATATCTGTAGTCCTATTCCCTCAAAGTCTTATGAAAAAAAATATAATTTAACTATCTTCATTGTCTCAGGAGCAATCACAATATTGGTAAATCCTCAGTAGAACACACTGTATTGGTACCTCTATATGTATATTATTTTATTTACTTTTGAACATTTTATTACAAGAACGCGACCGTAAAATGTTATATAAATTGTATAAGTATATTTTGTTTTACGGCTGTTTTACAATAAAATGATGCACCGTATACTATATAACAAGTCAATACAACACTGCATAGGCGTGAGCGGTCCTGTACTCCAGTTAGGGGTGCCTACAATATTTTTGGGGCTATTTCTTGATTTGGGCTCTCTCTAAACGTAACATGTACATTTAATAAATTATAATGCATTAAATAATGTGAAATATTGGTTACAAGTAATACTTTTCCTTGAACCTCATATAATTTTCTGAGATAGCTTATTGCAATTTGTATTTATGATTTGTACTCTTGTAGTCGAAAACATCTCTATCTGTAAAATCATAATAAGTTTTTTCGCGAAAATTCAAAACATTTTGTTTTATAGTTTTTATCACGAAACATGATTGGTTTTTACCAAAAATTTTCAAACGAATTTCATATTTATTTCGTGTAACACTAATTAATGTACCCTAAAATGTCCCCCTAGCGCACGCTGTGGTAACCGGCAATAATTGACGTTGTTTTATTTCTTTCGTTTCGGCCAAACGGAAAAACTGCAATATATTATATTTTTAATAATGGAAAAAATCAACTCTCTCTCTAAATCGCTCGATTTGTACGCCAGACACGAGTGCGTAGTGCGTTGTGTGTGATAACTACAATATAACAATAATATGTCATGCTTCCGAACAAGTACATTTTTGAGTCGAATGCGATAATGTCGTAATCCGCATCACGTATAGGTCTCCCGGTGCGTGCAAACGTGACAATAGGACGGTCTTCGATTTCATGACTCTACTTTTTGTCGATCACGTAAACATCATTAAATCATTATTTAAAACGTATAGACACACACACACACACACACCAACTACGTAATATTTATGGATGGACTACGAATACAAAAACAAAATATAAAATATTGAAATTAAAAACAAAATTAAATTAAAAAAAAAATTGTTTTCGTTAAATACTCAATTATAGAACTAAAGGCGATGTTTATATTTTGTTATACATTATATTTGTTTTATCGAATATTGAATTAGTTTTAATAAATTATTTATGTATTCAATAATATTTTGTTACATAATATTGATTAAATCAAATCGTGATAGTATTGTACGACAGTTGTAGCGAAATCAATTTAAATAACTGGAAAGCGTTGTATCGTACTATTAAAATATTTAATAACTTATATAATAAAAAGAAACTCGTGTTTTTCGCACATGAATATTTAAAATGCGTTTCCTTCGCGGGTATAACAACACTGCAAACTGCAATAGCCGTTGCTATTATGCCGTTTATGCTGTAACGATCGCTACAACGGTTGTGTATGGTAACATGTTTATCAAATGCGTTGTCGTGTTGAATATGGATAGTGATGCTAGTAGATGGTTTCCACCCAGGTGGAATAATGAAAAGTATAATATATAGTAAACGCCGTAGCGCATGACTAGAATAAACTGAAAAATATTTAAATATCACTTTGATAAAAGAAAACGAAACCGTTGGGCTTAGTGACAAACGCAGCGCTAATATAATATATAGCACTATACACATATTATTTCAAACGTTTTCGCTAAGAGGTTTCTGCCATCGTTCCTCTATTTTTATTTCTAAATTAACATGCGCGCATTGTCGATTGAAAAATAAATTATGTGAAAATGGATCAACAATTTGTGCATCTGATAAATTGAATATAATATTATCATGATAGCTTATAAATATGTGCAAGAACAAAAACATGAATTAAAAATATTGAATCTTTTGAGAATAACAAAACTCGAATTCAAACTAATATATATCTATATTTCATTGCGTTCATGGAAATGATGACTAAACGTTTGTAAAATAAAACAACAAGTATATTTACTTGAACTATATGATACAGTAACAATAATATTATAACATTTTTGCGGCTGTATCAAAATTTGTACATATCGAATGAAAACAGTAATAATCTAATCTAATTGTTAACAATTACTGTCGCTAAAAGCGATGATTATATCTTACTAATAATATTTTAATGTTCGGAACATTAGTTGTACCAGTCGAATCGGTTCTCGTACGTACTTGGATACTAACTACTCTTGTAAATTATTCTGAACTTGAGTAATAAGTATTTTTCCAAGCCAATAATATTTGATTGGGTGTACAGATTTGAATTGTTGACGATCCCAGCAGTCTGATAAATTATAGTAGCCAGCACATGTTCTTAGCTTAATTCCAAGAACTCGTTTATACATTAATTTTGTCTTATGATTATAATTATTAGAGGTGCGTCTACTTTGAGGCTCAAAGATAAATGCGGATGTTCAATGTATTTAGAACTAAAATACCAAATTGATTATTTTGAAACAACAATTAATTTGTAGTACCAAATCGGTGTAGTATAATTAGACGACTATACTACTATAGTCTATAGATGCGAGAATAGGTTCCTATATATACCTTATAATGGAGAACCGTTGATTAAAATAAAGTAGTTGATTATCTGTAAATCAGTAGAAGCAGGAGTAACTAAAACCAAGAAGTTGTAAATGTTATTGTTTCGGTTACTTTTTATATCACACAGTCTTATCGACGTTTCCGAAATTGGTTTTTTGATCATTAATTCACCGGGTAAAGTAATTTCGTATTTTCTTTGGCTCTAAACAAACATGAAAAACAGTTCGATTGAGTTATTTATTATGAGAAAGTAATACTTTAACTATAAACATCAAGTATTTTTAATATATTTATATAGAAAACAAAACAACATAATTCAATTTAAAAAAGTTCAATTTAATTTGTCATTGGCGAACCATTTATTTTAAGTTTATAAAAAAAACCCGACCTCAGAAAAGCTGCGGCGTATACTTTATTTTCGCAATGTTTTATAATATTTTATCTGCCGTTAACGTAAACAATTTTAGTATACAGTATACAAATGAAATAAATACCCTGTAGCACCGCAGGTACAATGATAACGATAATAATAATCATAAGTATATATTCATAGAACGATATTATTGCAATATGATGTAGGCACAGCTATTATACCAGTAAGGTAGTATACACGTACGTCAAAACGAAAGGCGGTATAGTGCGCAGGTGTGCACCCGAGTGCGATCTATTCGCTGCGAATACCGGCGCGAAAAGTTTACCGATTAGATAGGATATCCCGTCTGCACCGGCGGCGTGGGCACGCACATTAATTTCCCGTGCAGAAAGATGTCCTCCTTATCCGCGTCCCCGGCAAAATTGACGTGTGCCGATTAATGGACAATATTGAAGTACTGTTAATTGGGTACGCACATCGTCCTCACGTACAACATAATTACTATCGTAACGATAGGTGCGCCCGTACGATATTGTATATTACGTGCATGTATGGACTGCAACGTATGACTCGATGATGTTTCGAACGCATTGAGTTACGATCTCGAACGGTTCCGATGGCTCGCGAAAAATGTAAGCCGGGTTTACACGACGCGTAACTGATGCGCGAAGTAAGGTGATTCAGGGCGAGCCACAGTTTATGTGAGGCAACGATGGCGGCAATACGTGTGCCAGTACCTCCAGTTGCAGCTGCGTCATTTGCCATTATTGCGATGCAAATTTTAAAGAAAAAAAAAATGCAAAGCAAACAACGGCGACGTTGGTGGTGTAGACATTTGTTTCAACAACGGTTGCAGTATGGGAATCGACTTATTGACGACATAATTAAAAATTTTACTCGTATGACATTGGAGGATTTCGAATGTCTTGCTTCACTGGTCTGTCCTAAAATTACAAGAATGAATACCAATATGAGAGAAGCAATAACTACAAGAGAAAGGTTGGCTATATCGGTATAACTCAATAAATTGAATACATTGATTTTGATCCATGGCTCTACGTGCGAGGCAAGACGCTCAAAGAAGTAGTTCACACGAATCGAAACAAATCGGCGAATCTTCTTTGACGCGCGCCCAAATACCGACTGAGCTACCGCTCGCCACGATGATTGTTAACTTTAGAGGTTTAATTGCGGCAAGGTATCGTAATATAATGACGTATGTAAATGCAACTACAAATATAAATATAATAATAACGAAGGATACATAGGGGGGTGTGGGGGGGCGAAGCCCCCCACGTTTATATATCAAACACATTTAAGCGTATACTCACTAAAAAAATTACGACTACATCACTGGAAATGTGCCGTTTATTGTACAATAGGTCCGACAAATCGGTTTACAATGCGCGCGATCATAACATAATATCGAAACACATTGTACGCTTATGTACTCGTATGTATGTAAATCATTTTTCTTCCGAACAACGCCTGCGTAAAGTGTAACCGCAACACATCGTAGTCGTAACATAATCCTACAATATCGCTACACGTTACGATGTCGGCCGCGAATTTATGATGAGATTTCGATTTGCATCGATCGTCCAATTTTTATCGGTCGGTTCGCGTAAAATCAAAAAGTTACCCGAACCACGTCAAGTTTTCAATGTGACCAATATTGACCGGGGCAACACCCGTGAAAATGAAAGGCAAACATTTGTGTTTTGTGTTTATAGCTAAATGTGCAAAATCTAAAGCGCGCGCGATCCACTGTATCGCCGTATTATTTTCACGTTAAAAATGTTTGGTAATTACTAATCACGGTTTCTCGTATGGATAATACGCGTTTAACAAACTACACAAAAGTTTGTACGAACATTTACCTAACCTATATGCGGAGTTTTCCGATGATAAAATATGCGGATTTTGGTTATACAATATACCTACGTCCTACACTGCGATGTGACTATACAACAAAAATTAATGAATTTATTTATGCTCGATTAGGCTCGTAACGTTTTTCATTTGATTGAATATCTTTACTTCTATTGGTGTCCAATGAATCCATAGTATGTTTTTATAATGTTTCGCAAATATTGTTAAATATTTTTACCATCAGTACGTAACAAGTGATTAAAATCTATTCAAGAAAAAAAATTTTAAATACAGATACCCGTATAATTCATTATAACATATTATAAAATATTACATTATATACATTCTACACTGAACAGTATTGTTAACCAAATATAATTTCTCAAAAGCATAATAATGTACCTAAATACATTATCTGTGCCTAGGTGTTCGGTTAATAATGCTTTAATAACGTTTTCTTCTGGCATATATACTATTATACAAGATATAAAAATAATTGATTATTTAGTGTCTGCTCATTGTGAGCAAGAATAATTATCGTGTGCATTATAAATAGAATCATATCCTGGTACCTATACATTATTTTATAATCGTTTTTTTAGTGTCCCGCAATAATAATATAATAACAATAACGTGACGCTAATAGAAAACGTTGTGTGAAAAACAACCGTGCGGCAGTATACTATAGCAGCGACGTAATGCAACGGTAAACATGGTGGAAAATGTGCTTAGATTTCAATGTCGAAATAGTTCTATATTCCACGTAGAGATGGAAATATATGTAAAACAGTCGATGATGGTCGGAAATAGATACTTGTGAAAATGTATTCGTGGATAATTAAAAGTATGCGATACTAGATGTTCTACATTCTCAATATGTAACGTGGTATAATGATATGGCCGAAAATACAATATTTCTATGTACAATGTACATACTCGTTTGAAGTTTTAGACCAACATCAAAGGTTTAAAAGCATTTTTGAAAAATACACGATTATTTTTACTTTGTACAACCGTCTATGTACGATTATATTATTATAATCTAATATACAATTTACTTTTTATTATACGCATACAACATGAAGTATATTTACATAAATGTTCTTTTAACATTAAAATCTCCATAAATTTTCGATGAACCACGTAGGTATATTATATTTACGAGAATGAGCACGATATATATATATATATACATATTATATGATATCACAGAAAAAAAATACGATTATGACGTTTTTTTATTAACCTTTTATTCATTTCATTACCCGGGGATCGATTACAGTTGACATTTCATTGTTCCGAGAGGTCGTTGGTCTGGTTCCCAACGGTTAATGTTTATTACTATATGGGTATAAGTAACAACAACGATATAGTTGACTGATAACGAGTCGGTTGTTTTTAATCACAATGAGTTTGTAAAGGATGAAAACAAAAATGTAGACGTGCCGATTTTCGCGCCGTTTTAATCATCGCCATCAGAATCTATAATAATATTTACGCTGCCTATCCGCTGCCTATCTGCAGTGGTCGTACGTTTTAGATACAAGGTTTATAGAACTGTGTTTAATGTTTACAGCGATAACGTAATACGGTACAAACGCTTGTTATATTGAATCATTCGAATTCCAAAGGAAGAAGTTCGAGATATTAAAATATTTCAGATGTTGAATTTTTAATTGAAAATTTAAACACTTATTGGACAATTTAAATGTAGGTACGTTACATAATGAACGTTAAATGATTATTTTCGTGTACTATTTTTGTCCATTTTCACGTAGCAAAAAAATCATTATATCGTTTCAATTAAGATGATCGGTGACAACATTCCATTAATCATAAGAAATATTTGGGTTTTCCAGTGTTTTTAGGACCACCCGGAATTCTGAGGACATATTATTTTCCATTTCACTGCACGGTGTGAACGCGCACGATCACTATATACGCTGAACGTACTGCAAACTTTTCTGTTCTTACCATAATAAAAATTGTTATTCGTGACAAGTTTTGGTACTCGAGAAGAGGAAAAACGATTAATCTTACATCGAGTTATCAAGAGTATAACGCTATTGAATGTACCTATGACGGTAGTTTCGGAAGGATTTCAATGTGTTTCGAGATGACAAAAGATTCGAGATAGTGACGTTCGACATGAGAAGAATCTACTGTTACCATCCATATACGTATCACATGCATTTTCATCTTGCATTTTCGTTTACTGCCGAACGCGTCCAAACCGCAGTAAACCCCGCACGCTGTTTGTAAAATTACTACGAAAGGGTCCGTCGATATTCACAATCTGCGCCTTTTAAATCTTTAACCACATTATCGCCCGAGGATCGAGGATTTTTGGTTCTGCGTATTTAATTATTGCGCATAACTAATAATTAAATTGTTTTACAGTATCCTTCTATAATACTACCTACGTAAAAATTCTTGCTAACATATTTCGTTATACTCCAGTACTTTACCCGTGCAACTCTCCGCAACTTTTACATTAAAAATAATAAACCAACTCCCATAAAATATATTCTCCTCCGAGCAACGATATTGTAATAAATATTTACTTTTTTACAATGATTCTCGATAGAACAATAAAACTGACTATGTGCAAAAAAAACACGGTAATACATTTTATAAACATGATAATATTAGTATTTATACTAAATTATTTTAAAACTCTAGTATTGAAAATGATTCGAATATTATAAAATATAATATACTTTTTTCCCAGATATTACATGTAAATTAAAAGTAAATACACCATAAAGTTCAAGATAATATTATATAAAAATAAATGAAATGAATCGACTATATTTTTAAGAAAAATATCATTTTTATGCTTGTGAAAGAAAAGTTCATATTCTTCGATCGCAAACATAATTTTTAAAAGAAATTAATATCCTTTTTTTATAATAGGGAATAAGAAAAGAATAATAAAAAAATATGTTTTCAATTATGTTATATTCATTATTGTGCATTATACATAATTACAATATTATTATACAATCTACATTATACATACTCGTACTATAATATTTTATAGATGTACAAGTAATGTATAAAAGAAAAACAACATTTTGTAACTCGTTTTCAGACTTTGGTGAATTTCTTACGGTTCTTTTATTTCGTTTTTTATCGTATGTGTATTAGGTACGAGTAAAATTAATTTCAGCTTTCCTGAAAATCACATAAAAATAGTGATAAACATTTACTTAAACACGAATCTGATATCCTGAGACCACTTTACAAACTTAATTTTATATACTATTTATTACATTTCCAATGCATTGTTTTGAAAACCTTTGCAGTATTATTATTTATTGATTGAAACATTTTTGATTTGACTCATAAATGATAACTTTTTTCAACAAATAGTTAACATTTTTTTTTTTTATTATGTACATATTTTGATCATTGCGTCCGACACAATTGGAAAGGTTAATATTTTAGGAAAGGTACGGCTGATAGGCAATGCGAAGGATGCGCACTTTTAAAAGCCCCACCGTATTATTCACTGCTGTGTTTTTATGCCCCAAAGATTATTTAAAATTGAAAAATTATAGTCTTTTCTGAGAAATTTGTAAAATTTAAAGCATAATAAGCTTGTTGGGGTAGATTGATAAATCATAGTCGTTTGCCTGCAATGCGCTTTTGAAACTAAATTTACGCTGGACCCCAAAACACCAATTTTATTTTTTTTTAGCATTGCGATAAAGTTACTAGTAAAATATTCTTACATAACTCGAACTGAAGGCATTGGATGTTTTTCAAAATAGCATTGTTGAAAAAGTGTAATGGAATTACCAAAAATATTTTGATCCAATTAACATGTGATCTGAAAACGCGCAAAAACTCGTGGTCAAATTGGATTATATTTGAACTGGCATTTGAATTATTTGACGCGGCAAAAAACAAAAACAAAAAAAAACGTGACATTTACTTTTTCGTGTAACCTTCACTCGTATAATATATAATACAGTTGTTTACCCTACACTATTACAACTATAACGTTGTATGTAGTGTATATAATAATCTTCGGGAAAAAAAAACGTGAATAAAAAAAAAAATAAGACCAAGTGCTGTAGTTTTATAAATAATTTTCTATAACGTCGTCCGTAAATTAATTTTTAAGCGTTTTATAATGTCTTGAGATTTTTTTTTCTTTTCTGTTTTCGCCGTGGCACCAGCGAGAAAAAGCTGCGGAATTCGTACGATAATTAAAAAAATTTGTATTTGCCAAAATTATTTTTAATATAATATCGTTGGTACATCACGAGTAGATAATCTCTACTAGAGATAGGTTGTGCGCGCAAAAGCGAACATTGTCGTGTGAATAACGTCGTAAACAACGTTTTCGGTTTATTTTTACGTAAACGTTTATTTTTTCCGTCGATGCAATCCAGCGAGTGTGTACAACGAACACTATACGTATGGCGTTACATTATTATACCGAGTGCGGTGCGTGCCTACACGCATTGCAAAACGCGTTGTTAACCGTTGCCACCGTCGTCGCGGCTATAGCGTATTATTATTATTATCATCATCGTCGTCGTCGTACTTATCCGGCGGGGGGAAAAAACCGTAATTGACAGCGACGAGCGCATTTCAATTATAATATCGCGTAATAATATAATAATACGCCCCGCCGTACGTATGCTACAAATGCGTTATTACAGTGCAAAAACAATAATATTATCTGCTCGCGCGTACAATACAGTGCGTACGACCCGTTGACCGTAACACTGTTTCGTGTGTGCGAGCGTGCGCATAAAAATGTACGTGTATACCATAATCACTGGGGCCCGGTTTTACAGAGGCGTTCGCTTGTTTTCAATTTTTTTTTTCTTCAAACAGTCCAAAAAGTAGGCAGGTAATAGGTCATGCTGTACACACGTTCGAATTGCAGTCAATGCAGTATCGAAAGTACAAAGTTTTATTTCGCATATTTTGCCATTTTTAGACATGCACGGCGCATACAATTTCTGTTCTTCACGATTTTTCATCGAATATTGATATGTGTGATGAGTGTTATTAATATTTCGGTCATGCATGTAGTATGGTCCTTCGTATGATGTAGGATTCCTCCTCATAGGCACGTGGTTCATACCCATATTATGTCATACTCTCACACATACCCATGGTTATTCATTTGTTTTCTTATCTAATTTCACTGTATACTCACAGTTCACATTGAATTTTGGATGGAAAACATGTCAACAATACCATACAATATAGTTCATATGCACTTTTAAGTAAATATTTTTAAAATATTAAGAACTAAAGGACTTTTTTTTAGAAAATTCTATTTTTTCATGTTTTTCACGTTCTATGGTATATTTCAACGTAATAAGAGCATTTATGCACACTTTATAGCGCAGAGTTATAAGGTTATTAGACCATATAAATGCCCTTATTACCATACAATATACAGGGTAATAATAATTTTCTAGGAACATTCTACGTGCGTATAATATATTAAATGCTTTTCGGGTACAGATCCCCACGATAAACCTGCAACGGTACGTAGAACACCAACATTTTCGATTGGCTTATTTATAGTTTATTATTATAAACGCACGGTCCCGTTTTCTGTTTACTGTAACAATATAGTAGTTCTGTGAACGCTGTTTGATTTCCAAAAGTACATTTGACCACGTTGAAACGGATAATATATATTTTATTTGCATTTTATCTTATCAGAGGAGGAGAGCATAGTGTAATTCATTTTCTACTTTCTCGCGACAAAAACTTGAAATGTTCGCATAAATGTCAAACCAAACTGTTGGTTCGGTCGATGTATCATACATTATGTCCACGTATCGAAATTTCCGAGAAAAACCCTGCGGTTTGGAGTGCCGACTTTGAGCGAATAAGCGGTTATATGTACGCGTACACCCAGGAATCAGGACTTGCAATATTTTTCGATTATCGCTATTTGGTAATATTGACTACTGCAAATACTACAAAACATACGAGCGTGTTTGGGAGAATTGGACAATCACGTATATTTTAAAAACAAGTTGGGAAGAGTATACTATGTCGAGTGAAATTACACTTTTAGAATACATAAAGCACTAGGTTGAGATTCCAAGGGGGAAATAAATAAAAACATAAAAATTGTATTCACTTAATTTTTAAATTTTAAATAAACAAATAGATTTTATCATTTATACTTTGCACAAATATGTATTTTAAAATATCGCTCGAACAAATAATAATATTGATGGCTCAAACACATTGCAATTTTGACAAATTCGCCCAAATCCACGTACAGAACATATTATAAATTTCGCTGATTTTTACGAAAGCATACTATTTTCTTTTAATGAGTGTTGTACCGAATCTCCACGCAGTGGAAATAATTAAAAAAACCGATTGAATAATCTGAGTGTCTGGTTCCTTAGGTGGGGGGTCTCACACCTGGCCTTTAATCAAACACATTATTATATCATATTTAGATATAGTTACGCGTGTTGTGAACGCTATTGGCACATGTAGTGTAGAAATGTAATATTTATAAGTACTCAGCTAAGTAAGCACTAAGCAGTATGTTATTTTTTTAGCAAAATACGGTTGGCTCGTTCAGAAGTCAGTCGTGCAACAGACAACGATATTCACTAACTATATGACGTGAAGACATTTTTAGATTCTAAGTGAAACGAGGAATGTATTGATCTTACCACGATGTGTGTTTTATGTGTCGCAGCGTACACTATTTTGACCTGAAGGATCACTGCTATGTATACAAATAAGGTACTTTTCTGAATGGAAATTTCATCTAACTGGGACTTTGAGGAGGTAATTTTTTTTATTTCTTCTATATTTTCGAATGAATTGAGATCGGGGATGAGAATCCGAGATCGAGAATCGTACCCTGCATCGTCTAGTCTTTTCGTCACGCACTAACTGTACTTGTATATTTTTCATAGTTAAAAGATTTTCTTTGTTTGGATGTTATTCTACAAATATTAATTGTAGCTTATCAACACATGCATATATTATCGACGTTATCGTTGAATAATAATCTCATATTTTTGGAAACATTTTTTTTTTTTTTATTTTGTTGTAAAAGTTAAACCTACCTCATTAAGCAATTTGGTTTTACTATTGTATCGACCATCTTTAGAAATATAATATATACTGATCCCACCGTATTTCGCTCAGAATTGTTTTTTCGAGTGCAACGGACGTTTTTCTCGAGTTTTTCCCCGACCGTGGAGTCTCACTGTATCATCTCTTTTTTTTTCCTCATCATTAATCAGTACCGTACAGTCATATTATCTTAATCGTCACGTTTAAACACGGTTGTTTGATTTCAATAAACACCGAACGATTCGCCCGTAGGTACACGTTCGTGCCGTACCGCCGCCGCGGCCGTCAGGCGATAACGAACTCGTAAACACGCGTACGAACGGGTACGCGTACACGTATCGGTCGGTCGGCGAGAGAGAAGAGGAGAAAAAAATAAAAATAAATAAATGCTCCGCGTAGGTTACGCGTAGTGATATTGACACGCGGCGAAGAGTTGCATCGCTCGGCGACTCGTACCGCGGCCGAGGGAACAAGGTCGAACCGCGGCGGCGGTCATCACTCGTCGGACAAATTGAACGGCCGAAGACGGCGGAAAGGGTCGGAAAAAGTGTGGGGTTGGGGGGGGGAAACCGCACTAGTCGCCGTCGCGGTCGTCGTCGTGCTACGCGACGTTTTTCTGCGGCCGCTGCGGTGCTCACGTTGCGGCGATAATATTATTATTCTTATTATTATTGTAATACGGACTCAGGGCCGAATCTTAACTTTTTAACACCCGCGGAAAATTTAAAATATACGCCCTTTTCAGGAAATTCCTGGAATGCACCGCAGTCCACAGTAAACACCGACATACAGTCGCGGACGGGTATTTCAACTGCAATACGTACCTATTTGTCCATTTTAAAATAATATTGTTATTACTTGTTAAAATTAAAAATAAAAATAATATTATTGTATTCACATACCCATTATTACACATTTCTATTAAAATATTATTTTGTAGTTATGACTTTTGTTAGATTGTTTCAAAGTCCATTTTAAATTTAAAACCTTTACAATACGCCCACGAAAATTATACGCCCGGGGATAAATCCCCGACTTCCCCCCCCTAGATCCGGTCCTGTAGGGACTCGTCGTACGCGGGCGGACGGTAACGGAACAAACGATCCGCGAACGTAACAGCTAAACGATTACTAGACCATCGTTCAAATCGATCGTTTAATGTAAAATGAAAAAAATTGTGCAACAATAACTTTCTGGTACGCGGTAAGAACCGCAGTTTATAACCGTCTGTTAAAACGCTCGCATAGATCCCTTATTGTGTTCGATATTGTTTCGAATTAAACACGTTTTGCGGTTCTCTTGTTATTTATATTTTTCTATCTTCAAATTTGTTAGGTGCTGAAAAAAAGTACTCTTACTCTACGACACGAGGTTCTTCAACCCGAGTAACTTCTGGTAATAATCTCCGTTTGCGTAACATGTAAATAAATCAAAATGTTAATATTGCGTATAATAACACGATAGTATTATAATGTTATACGAATTGCACACGATATTTTACTACTATTTGTAATAGTGATACCACGTCATCGGTCCGGCGAGGTAATCGTGTTGTACGATTACTATTTTCATATTACGTGAGAAGAGCAGTAAAAACGACCACAAAAAACGCCATAAAATTATAATAACATGTAAACCGGAAGGAATATAATGTGAGCGCATACATATTTACGTTGAACAGGGATATATACCTATACTTAAAGCTGTAACTTGAGACGTAGCAGTTGGCCGAGGAATACTGAATAAACGATGATTATCGTTGCAAAATTAGTACGATTATATGTATGTTATAATTTAGTCTCATCACACGGTAAACGGTAGCGAAACGAATAAAACGATGTGCGCAAACACGTGCGAGAAAAGGGTACACGAGCAAAATAATAATATCGTAGTGCCCATAGGGCTCGGTAGAAAATGGCCCGGCGAGATCTCTCCTATGCACAATAGTGAAATAAACCGAAAACAAAACTCGGTTCGATTAGGGTGGGTAACGGTGATAAACGCTGTATTCACCGTCATCGTAATATCCCGTCGTCGTCCCACGCTCGTCACGCACGTATGTCGTGCGAATAAAATTATAAAAATCGAAAAAGAAAAAAAACGCGATGCGAAGCGAAAAAAACGTCGTAAAATCGTAACACGTGAACCGGAAGGAATACAACGCGCGCGCGTATTATAAATATTTACGTCGCGTACGTACGAGATATAATATCAAACGTCGCGTCGCGGCTGATGACCGGCGGCGGCGGCGGCGGCGTCGGACGCGGAGTAGGATAAGACGGCCAACGCGGCGCGCGCGTGGAGGGGCCGAGGTGAGGCGAGCCGGAGGCGGCGGCGGCGGCGGCGGAGACTTTTTTTCGCGCGCGCCCGACCCGGCGCGGCGGCACTCGCGGTCTACGCGCGGTAGTCACGTTCCGCACGCCGTACCGTCGTCGTCGTCGTCATCATCGCGCGCGCGAGTGGTCGTCGTGTCCGCGTCGTCCGTCACAACGGCGTCTCCCCTCCCCTACGCCACTCGCTCGGTGGTGTTGCGTGCGCGCGGACACGAGTCGTGTGCACGCGGCGATCGTGTTCGCATACGGTCCGAGCTCGCGGGTCTTGCGAACGGGATAGTGCGTGTTTCCGCGGGCGTACGAAAAAATCGTCGGTTCCGAGGGAACGGAAAACCAGGGTAACGCCGACCGTTACCGCGCGAATATCGTCATTTTATCATCGTCGTCGCGCACGTGAAATATCGCGGCGAACCGATTTGCCGCCGCTGCTGCCGCTGCCTGCTGCTGCTGCTAATTTCGCCGTCGCACACTTCGCGCTCGACCGCGTGTCGCGCTCGTGCCGCGTCCGTCGTCCCGTGCATGGTTTGCTCACCGGCTGCGGTGTCGGCGACGGCCTCGGTGGTGACTCGTACGACGACGGCTGACGATGAACGGCGGCGTCAAAGTGCCCGAGGTGCGCGTCAGCTTGGCCCCCGGCGAGCAGCCGACCCCGGTGTCGCTGTCGTCCAGACCGCGCGCCACCTCGCACTGCAACAAAGACCTCGGCGGCGGTGGCGGCCTGGGCGCCGGTGGATGCGGCGGCACGGTGGTGTTACTGTCGCCAGGCGTAGTCGGCGCTGCACCCAGACGCCGGCACTCGTGGATATGCGGGTAAGCCGCCGCTGCGACCCTACACCCTGCCCCCCCCCCCCCGACCATTCGGCATGACCGCGGACCCACCCCCATCTCATGTACGACTATTAGGCCCCGCGATCCGATCCCACCGCCACTAGACGTGGTCACCATTGCGGACGATGGCGAATCCCGCTTTACCAACAATAATAATAATTTATTACGCATCAAATGGTCCATTTGAATAATATGAATACAAATAATAATATAACATGTATAATGTCCCAACTCACCACTGAGGATAACCACTTATTGATGGGATTGGAGTAGAAATAATTAAAATAATATAAATAACTTACAAATAAGACAATAACTATAATGAAGACATTTAGAAGTGACAAGCAAAGAATATTAGTAGTCATTTACTTAAAATATTAATAGTCAATTCATATCATTTACACTCGTGTGCCATGGCTCAACCATATTTTAACGGACTTTTTATAATGAATTTAAAATTCGAAATTTAAGATATATATTGAGGCTATAATAGCCTACTTGAGAAAATGTTTGGACTTATAGGCGCATAATATCTTCGCATCGAAGCGGTCTAGTCCACAATATCAGATATTTGAAAGTTCACACTTAGAGAACAATTTTAAATGCTACCTGATTTTGGGTAGGAGCCTAAAGACTTTATTTGTTACTTAGTTTTTACTGTAATTGTGTCATATTTTAACATGTTTGAACTTCATTCGTTTTCGCCAAAAATGTCACTTACCACACTTGTACACTAAACCATCGAATTATTATTATTGTTCGGACGAGGGTCGAGTGCGAAGGATTTGTCGAATTGGCCAGAGACGCCACCGTCGCTTGGTTGAGGTATGTAAACCGGTAGTTATGACGGTTATACTTCCTGCGGACACTTTTTTTCTCGGAAAATCGTATTCGTCGCTTTTTTCGAAAGTAAATTTGCGCCAAAAGTCTCGTAAAGTACATTTGGTTGGCAACGTTTAGGAGAAAAGGAAAACATCGAGAAAAGTATTAAATTTCGAACCATGAGCGTTCATATTTTTGTCGATAAATATAACGTTATTGCGTGTGTTTTATACGACTGCATTATCTTAACAGAGATTTTACCCCTAAAAAACCTCTAAAAATATTTTTTATTTTTATTTTTACTACAAACTTTGTTTGTGATAATATTGGAAATTCACTATGGATTCCACTATGGAGCAATATTCTAGTGAAAGTATGCGTGTAATTATTTTACTAAAAACATTTGTTCTACAAGTTTATTTATTCACAAAATCTTTCAAATTATCCCTGTCGTTTCGTGGCACGGTGCCTCATTTATTCGAGACGAGTGTATAAAATATGTACAACGCGCGGACGGGTAAATTAATAGTGCTCCGATAAATATTTTTTCGAAATTCAATTCATTTTTGAAATAAGCTACGACTTATGTCTCCGTTATTGTCACGGCCCAGGTAAAGGGATAAAAAAAACACCAACACGCGCCGTTCCGCGGGCAAGAGATTTTAATTCTGAGAAATTCCGAGTATTCGGATCCGTATAATATGATTAAAGTTGTACAATGTGTTCTGTACACCAAAAGGGTTTTTTAATCCAATTACAACCAATTTACGAATTATTTTTGTTTACAAATACCTTTATCTACACGTCATGTATAAACGGATATAGCTGATACGAAATCGGAGCAATTTAACGATTTCACTCGAATTCCCGTCGAAATAATTTATAGTATTTAAAATCTTTCTTGTAGTTCAGTAAAAATTATAAATTATAAAAATAATTGAGCCGTGTTCTCCAATGTGCTTATGGTTATTTAACAATATTAACCAATATTAGTATAATGCGCGTAAATAAAAATATAAGATTTGCGACTGTATATTATACTATGTAACCTGATATTTATAAATAACCATAAGCAGAATAAAACGATTGCTCGAAATCCGGACAGTCCGCAATCGTGTAAATTAATACTAACCTTTATCGTCCACTATATGCAGATCGTCAAACAACTTCTGGCCTTTTTATTCCAAGCAATACACATTATTCAAATACACAGAGAACATGCCTTCTTTGTTTTGTCAGCTATTCCGTTGGTTACGTGTCTTTCAGCGGCTTCGACATTTGCGCGACACACGTCTGCAGAGCCACCTGGAAAACAGAATTTTGTAAACGATATAAATGACGTATTTTGGAAATGATACCCCAGGACAGACTGAAATTATATATCTAGTTCCATTTGTTATAAAACCGAACTAATAATACCTATATACGACACGCATTACGCATATACTATTAGATCACCCAACGCTTTAACGATGACCATAAACGTTGCAACGAAATAATATGAAACGTATTTTGGACTAAAATACTATGGTATAGGTACTAACGGTAATTTATTTAATTTTACGAAATTATTAAGAAATTTAAAAAAAATGTAATTTGTTATTTTTTAAATGTATGTAATAATCTAATTTCATTAGGCAATTCGACACATATCCATGCACTGCAAATCCATTGATATCGTTAGTTTTGACTATTTCTTGGAACCCTACTGAAAAATGTAAAAAACTTACGGTCAGAAATACCAATGGTGATCACTAGTCAGTTTTCTATCCGTATAGAGGCGACGAGTACTAAACTTTAACACATACTTTTAGAACACTTCTTGAAAAGGGAGTTTTGCGGATATATACAAGAACAAATTCACATAATTGTAAACTAATAGATTCCATTCTTCACTAAAAAATAAATTTTAATTTACTTTTAGATTTGTTATGAGATATACAACATGCTACAAAAAGTTTGTACTTAAGATAAAATTTTACGATTTCCTGAATAATTTATCTTGAATAATATTACAATTATTTTGTTTTGTTTTGTTTTTTTTTTTTGTTTCACTAGTTAACTAAGTTACATAAAAGTTTTCAATAATCTAATTTAGAAAAACTCTCATTTATACAAAAACACATATATATATATATATTTACATAAAATATAAACTAAAACATAACATTATAAGCGAAAAAACTTGTACACCGTTTTACATTGTCCTTTTTACGTTGTAATTTTTATGAGATTTAATTTAGATTTGTTTATTATAAGGGAAAATAGTCAATATCCTAGCTACTTATAAATATTTTATTTATTAAAACTATTTGCAGAAATTTCATTAATAGTAGGTACCAGCTCCTACCTCTATAGTTGTAAAATAATGTGTTTTTATAACTGTATTTAATAAACGCTTACATATATTACTTTTAATAAACTCATGCTATTCTAGGTCTCTAGGATACTTAGTCAAACATTTAACTTTCTAAATAATAATTATATTGTTTTGATTAATTCATTTTTCCTACTTAAAATGAAATATATAATATTACGTTTACATTTTACCCGTAAAAATCTATATTTTGAATGCGTATATCATATTATTATAGGTAATATAGAAGAAATTAAGATAACAATTATTTTTCCTCTGTTACATTTTATATTATAAATAACAAAAAATAACATAATTTATCGGTTTGCGCTATAAATATTATTAAATTGAATGTAGAACATTAGGAAGAAAACGCACATATTGTATTATATTATATTTGATGAGTGAAAATGTTACAAAAAAATAAATAAATATCAATGTTTTTTACTTTTACGTTATCGTTACGTCGTTTATATTAATTGCATTGGACACTCATTTATACTCTCATAGTCTACGGAATAGACTCTTTGCTATACATTATATACCTACTGCATTAAAGTAAAGTAGGTCTGACACTGTATGCAGTATAGACAAGTTTTAGGTCGACGTTAAAGTCTATAAGAAAAAAACCATCTTTTACTAGATTCAGACGTATTAATAATACGTTGTCGCGAAAATAATATACGGCTATCGATATTCTGTCGATATAGTTAATAATATTATTTTTATCGGGACGGATAAACGCAGATATCCGTGAAACACGCAAATAATTATTTGTTGTTAGAAATTTCACATGAAGCCACATAATATACGGTTTACATAACAGTACTGCAATACTTAATTGCTGCAAGGTTAAGAATATTGATTTATTGCTTTTAGTAATCAAAATAAAATTAAAGAGGAACTTTGTAATATTTCTATAAAAAATCTGTTGAAGGTATTCTACAGCTGTAATTGTAAATTAATAATTATTTTACACTTACATGTCGGTATTTTTCCTAAATCCGCCATTCAAACTAGTATGTAGGTAGTAGCTAATTGTAGAGTATCGGTTGCGGAATATTAACACGTGCTTAATAAAGTTTTTTATTTTAAAAATGTTAGTTTTCAAGTATAGTTAAAAAATTGAATTCATTTGACGACTGAAAAAAAAAATGAAATATTTACCTGGTGATTTCTCTGATTTCACAATAGGTATTACGGAGTTAATTTATTCGGGTAGTTGTATATGTATAAGCTATTTTATACTGCTAATAAAAGTAGTTTCAAAATACACTGATTTTAACTCTTAGACGTGTATTATACATTATTACTATTAAATTACAGAAAAATATAAGAAAACTTTAACTTGAACTTTAACGCCACGAAAAAATAAATCCAAAAAAACTATACAGATAGTTAATCGCATTAATTGTTTATTTTAAAGACAAAATTGTCTTAATATATAAATAAATATACTATTTTTATGTATAATAATATGTACAATTTTATACTAATTATTTTTTTTTTTTTTAGGTATGTACCAATATTTTCAAGAAAACTAATTATGCTATAGTTGATCCTGTAACTGACAGAACTATATTTTGTAAGTGTTCACATTTTATAATTATAACTTAATAACATGTACGTGAACACAATAATACGTACAACTGTAACGATACACAAATTGTTAACGTTCTAAAGTTCGATTATTTGGTTAGTGTACTTAAATACATATAGTTTTTTCGAGCAGAAATTAATTTAAAATAAAAAACTATGTGATGTGTGTGCATTGTATCATATCAAAAACAGTTTTTCCTATAATACCGTAGTTGACGTTTGACATATTTATTTATGATGTTGTTAATGGTTTCAGTCTAACTATCATTATATAAAAGCTCTTAAATATTTATTTTCGGTGTCAGAAGTTTTGAAAGATCATATTTAAAAGATATTTTTATTATATAGCATAGATATACTCGTACAGCGTTCAGTGATAGAAAATATAACAAATTTTTTTTAAAAAAAAAACTATCCATCGGCAGTCTGAATAGGTGTTGTATAGCTTAGAAAAGAAACCATAAGAGTTGCTTCTCAATCGAATACTATAAACTCTGTTATATTTTTAAACGTAAGGTATGAAACAAAAACATCACATTCATTGAAGTTTTCAACATTTAAAGTTATAAAACTGTCAAAAAAATTGCTAAAAATAGGTATCTATGACAAAAATACGTTTATTTATGCAACGTACACAACATTATGATACATGTTTTGGTCTATAAACTATTGTAATATGTACATTGAAATATAAAAATCAAAATACTCCCAATTGAGAGATACCGTACGTGATTATTATTTCAACGGATTAAAATATAATATGGGTATAGTTAAATATATATTATAATAATAGTACGGGTAAAATCATTATTCTAGTATCATATAAATTAGTCGAATTCAATACTTCGAAGAACCAAAAATGAAAAATTGCCAAGACACTGAAAGTAATACACACAGTAGTAATACTACCTAGCTACCAAAATGTCGTTATAATTACAAGTGAATTGCGAAAGAAATTTATTTATATCAATGTGGGTGGCTTTCAGTTATTCTTTGATGTAAAATGTTCATGCTCATGTTGAAAATAGTATTCACCGACTCGCCGTGTGTATTACACGTTCGTTTTATGCGTACAGAACCACGATAACTACGTTATACGTATATACTTCTGTATAGCGTTGTCTGCGCGAAATTGTTCCTATAGGTATCTGAAAAGTTAATAGAATAATACTCTCGTTTTATATATCAGAATATTGAACGTTGTAATATTCATGTATGCGTATATTTCTTGCATTAGGTGTATTGATTTGAAGAGTATGTCTCGTGACAAAAAAAAAGTCACATAATGGAATTTTTTTTTAACACATACAGGTACAACAATCAGATTTTTATGTTGTATCCCTTGCCCAAAGAAAGTTTGTCCATTTTGAAATTTTCGTTAAACTGAGATTTTCAAACCGATTGCATTTTATGAACAAAAATGGTAAATATGTATATTATTTCGAAACTTTTATATTTAATCTAATTATATTTCACCTAGAGAAAGATCCAACTATAAGTGTGAAATATATGTTGTACCTATTATTAATGTATTTAAAAACTTTTTTCTATATATCTCAATAAATTTAGGTAATATAAACATTAGTTTCAAATTCATTTTTCTCATTTTAAATATAGATAGTGTTTTACTGGCCAAGTCATGAGAGTCAATACGATAAACTATTGACATTTGAATCATGATGGATACATTTATGTGATTTGCACCATTTATAGTTGCATAATTGATTTGTAATATTCATTATACAATATGTATGTACAGAATATGGAAAATCATTTTATTTAAAATACAAGTATTCTGCAAATTAAAATAAAAATTATCTTTAAGTTACCTATTTTTATATTTTTATACCTAAGTTTTGTATTATTTTCATTAATAAAGCTCTTAAAAAATGTCCATATTAGTGCCAAACGCAATAAAATACAAACAATATTTGTTTTAACCAATAAATTTAACCTAAATTCGACAGTATATTTATTTTCAGTTATTAGGAATTAATAGTAAATATATTATTGAAACTAATTACGACGTTTAATTATTTTTATAACCAATTTAATTAAAAAAAAAAAACGGTTTTTTTTCCTTTACTAAAATCTTAAACTAAATTGATTACATCACGACACTTATCATACATAAAATTATTTAATTTACATGGACAAGAAAATACATTGCTAAAGCTCACGCTATTAAACTTTTAAGCCTGATTGTAATATGAAATTAATTATACTCCTGATAGAACTTATAATGATAAAGAAAAAATTAAACTGATAATATATTACGATATAAGTAGTTATATCGTACTAATATTATAATATTATAATTATTTACAATAAAGCAACCTCCAGGTATATTATTAAATAACACTAAAATATCTTTGAGTTAAGATTGATAAATATCAAATACCCATTACGTTTTCTATAATTATAATAATTAATAATTGAGTTATTTCAATTAACTAATGTTAAAACACAAATAATGCTCACTTTCTGCTCATTATACTTATCAAATTATTAAACATAAAATAAAATTGATTAAATCATATAATAATATAACGTACAATGCACATGGGTGTATAAATAAATTATACGAATGCAAAAAATTATATCTTGACATGACCAATTCATACTATTCTATTACTTGCAAGTTATAATTTAAGATAAGGTCTTATACTTTTATATATTTAACTAATTACCTAACTATTAACTAAATATCTAACTAATTTAACCAAATCTCCGACTACGAGGACTGATATCATTAGGCAGTTTATTTTAATAGTAAAATAATATTTTGTTAAAATTATTTATTTATTAATCTAAATATTTTCATAAAATTATAAAAATCAAACAAGGCCTTCAGACTTCGACACCCGTTTGACACATTTGAGTACCCTCCGATTCTTTGTAGTTATGTAACAGAATATAATTTAGGTACATGATAACATTTTTGAAACAATTTACTATTTTTAACTTAAATTTTAAGCCGTGTCCATGAATATTGAATAAATAGATTTTGTTCTTTATTTTACACTGATAATGATTTCAAAAGTTATTTAGCATTTTTAAAAATAATATAATAATTAAAATGTTTGTCGACTGAAAAATATGCGGTTTCCAAAACGTTAACTATAATTCTGTATATTTATTATCCACTACTTAACTTTGAGCTTTTTGATTCAAATAATATTAGAGAATCAAAAAAATAAATATTTTTTACTATTAGATGTTAACCGAATTATAATATAATAGTTGTTTTCTCCTAAAATAATGTCATAATTTGGTTAATAAAATATTTATAAATTATATTCTCACCATATAAAATCGTATTTTTGTTATAAGGATAATCATAATGCCTCATGCTGTCTACCACTGTGAAAAAATTATTTTATAATTAATAGATTATAATTTTACAATTTTATTTCGCCAATATTCTATTTGTTAAATTTTGTTTGACATATACCATTGTATGTGTTATTTATGTATGGGTATTATTTTATGAATTTAAGATCAATTATTTATTACAATTTTGAGGATTCCTTGCACAATTATGCATTTATTTGCATACGTAAATGTACTTGTTTACCTACTCCAGCTGTAAGTTGTAACCATAAAAATTTAAGAACGTTCTTTTATTCTAAAAAAAAAACTTTAATCGGAAAACTTTTTACTATTTAAATTTTAAAATGTATACGTGAAGGAAAAGTTTTAAATCCTATTTTGTCATGATAATAAATTATAATTAAATATGTCATTTTTTTCATTATAATATTAATTATCTGTTAGTCTTAAGTGTATTTAATTTATTCAAATCGTCAGAAATTAATATATGCCAAAAATGTTTGTATTTTTGATTGCACTCGGCATTACTTCAATTAATTATAGTTTATACCTGTTGAAAAAAAATAAAACCTTATTTGTTTTTTATTTTTTCATTTAAGGACATCTATATTTTTCAAGTTCATATGACGTATTACTAAAATATTGGTTCTAATAAACTCGATAAATATCATTTAAATTCAAAGCAGGTCAATAGAGTGTGAATAAGTTACTCATTTTTTATTGGATCTCTTCTAGGCCATTTCTTAGATGAAACTGGAAAGAATGAATGGTAATCAATTATTTGTAGGTATAAATATATTATTAATTATTTAATTGATAAGTCATTGTAGGTAACTATTGTTGTTCATTTAGTGATGCGAAACTTCAAAGAAATATTACATAGAACAAACAAACAAAAGTATGAACTTTTGTTTTAAGCTGGTAAAAAATAAAGTAGTAAAAAAATTAACCAAAAAAAATGTGTATAACTTTTAACTCTTTCTTATTAAACGAATGTTAACTTTACTTTACAGTGTTAAAAAAATCATTAACTTGCCCAGCCTCGGTAATTTTAAAAATGTTAAAAATATCAAATTACCACCGTAACAGAATGAGACGAAGCATGCGAGTTGATGGCCGTCAATTATTTACCAGTTTTTTTCCTTCTAAAAATGATATTGTTGAATATTTTAATGTAGGTAAGTCTTAATTACATCAACACCACGCATGATTTAGGTATATATTTCTCTCTGTATAAGAGTGTCAATTGCGTAGTTTTTTTTTTTTTATACGAGAAATAATAAATGTAAACAAGTTGTAAACCTTTAGTTCTCACAACGTTCAATACAGTTTCTATGTAGTATTGAGTCTCCACTAACAATAAAACTGGGGAAAAAATAAGTGTATATACATACGTATACCAATTTATTATATATGTAGTATATATATATATATATATATTATATACTTGCATTTTTACTTACTATATAGGTACACAATACACACAATGTGCGTATTTACTATTTACAAATACGATTTCACGGTTACCTTAGAAACTAATTGCATTATGTGTTTCGCGTTATTCGTAACTACAAATAAATGGCAAAATCGAATAATACATATCGTGTAACTATGCACCATATAGCAAAACTTAGTCGGTCGTGGTGAAAAGATATTCCGAAAAATAAACGTACATTGAAATGGTTTAAATGCATAATAATGTTTTGTGGTCTTTTAAAAAAAGCTGATTATTTTTAAACGATTACACAGCTAAAATTAATCTAGGGCGTGGTAATTTAAAAATTATTCGGATATAATTTACTATTATAGAGTGTAGTTGAAGCACACCGATCATCATCAGCATTAGAAACGTTTTACTTAAAAACGATGATAAATCAAAATCGATCAAACGTGATATATTATAGATCATAATTTCGTTTATTTTTGTAGGCAGGTCACAGGTGTATCACTATATTCAAAGTTTCTAAAAAAAAAAAAAAATGTGTACCGACTATTAATTGTTCGGTCCTGCAAATGGAAATCAATACTATCTTGTTGGCGTAATGTTGTAATCTACAGGTAAGAAGGTCTGCAATACAATAAAAATTGTTCTAGGAAATATTTTAGAAAAAATATATACACTAACGTTACGTGTGTACATTTATATTCATCATTAAAAAAAAAAAAAACACACTGAACAAAATATAATTGTATATGACGAAAACGTTATTTTCTCCCATGGAGGACGATAGTAAAATGTACTTTTATTAATTGATTATGTTGATTAATTAAGCGTCAGCTCGTGTTGTGTTTGTACACTATTAGCAAACGAGGTACCTACATATGATTTGGTTGCTTGTAATGTTTAAAAATAAACGTATACGAATTATTGTTTTCTACATGTAGGGTCACGGTCGTGTACCGGAAAAAGTGAAAAGGAATGATTTCCGAAACATTATGTTATAATAGCTTATCATTTGCGACAGTGGTTGTTGAGCAAACGGACAAGTGTTCGTATTTTTATACAATAACGCTGTATACATACGAAACAGACTGGAATTGTCAGAATCCGGCTGAAATGTGTGCGATTTATTGGTGATAATTCTTATCATTAAGTTAACACAAAATACGTCTTTATTAGCCATGTTCAATACTTATACACGTATAGGCTCTAGGATAACGATGAATTCACGAGTCGAAATTGTGTGGTTTGCTGCATAGAATAACACAAAAATAAAATCGTGTTACGAACGCACGTAGAAAATGAAACGACCTACTATTATAAAGTTTCTTACTCTGAAATGCAATTTTTTTCCCCGAAATTATCATGTACACAAGTTTGAACTCAGACTTGTAGTGAATTAACAATAATCTTTTTCAAGTTTTAACCGGAAAGGATTAGAAAAGGGTCATCTAATAACGGATACGAAGTTGGTGTACTCACCTTCAACGCTATAATAGTGTAACTCCATTTAGTTTGAACTTTACGCTATTATAATAAGTTTACCATTAGTGATAAGTTTGTGTGTAAGGCTACTGAATTCAAATACTAGTATAATGCATTATTTATAATCAATAACACGACATAGGTAAGTAGATAAAGTTTTTCCTTAAAATAATGCTACCTGCTATAAGACGTAGAGACGTATAGTCATTAAACATTTTAAAATAAAAAATCTTACTTGTGTAATTTCGATAAAAAAAAATACTATGGTAAAATTACTACGAAATTCAATTATAATATGAGTAATAAATATTGATAATATGTGTAACGATAGAGTAAGGTAACAACTTTAAAATTTTGTCGCAAGTAAAATGTACACGCCACTTTCGTGCAAATGTGATTTCTGTAACTTGGAACGTTCGAACTTTATAAGATTTGGGCTTATAGCTAATTTATTTATTTATTATATATTATTATTTATTTTGTATTTTATTTATATGTAGCTATAAATAAAAATAGTTTTTAGACTTAATTGAATGGCAAATAACATTATTTCATATTTTCTTGAAAGAGATTTGTAACGGATGCGCCGATACAAATTTAAAAAACTGTATTTACTTATTTTTACCAGGCATATAATTTTCGTATATAACTTATATAGTTGTAATGCATTGCCTAAAGTCATACAGTGTTATTATAAATAGTAAGTTTTATTGAATACATTTACACTTGATAAATAAACACATATAGTTACAAAGGTATCTCTTAAAATACGATTTCATGAGTTCCTTTTAAGATTTAATATCTGCTTTGATAATATATTATAGTATATAATATGTGTATTAGTCCATTTGATTGTAAATTTGTATAATAGGATTATTAAAATAATACTATATACTACATATAATATTACAAATAACATTCAGCTATTTATCTGTAACATCAGAATAGTGTCCTCGAACGATCCATTAAAATAATGTTATACATTGAAGAACATGGTTTCTAAATTGGTTGAAGGCGATTTAAGTTTACAATCGTCTATCACAACCATATACTCGTATTGATACTCGCATATTACAGACAAAATGTTTAAAAATGTAGGAACATTTTCCTTTCCCTTGACTCGTGCATAATGCAAATTTAAGTTTAAAATCTGCACTAGGAATGTAAAACTATTGGCACATATTTTGTACTTGACAATAAAATTCGCGTTGAAATATCACTGTACGGTCATGTTCATCTCCGCAGCGGATATGGATGTATACAGGTAATAGGTACATACACGCAGTGCAAATTTGATACGAAAATGTGACGTGCACCATTTCAGATCTAAAACATTTCGAAACTTTCCTAATATGCCCGTCGAATAAAATACGAATTCACGGCGAAAACCGGCGAAAACCGTTCCATGTGTGTACAGTTTCAAAATTAATATAGACCATTATACGATTTTAATTCCGTGATGTCTTCCCGACGGGTTGGTGTAAAATCGAGTTTTGATTCATCAGCGAAATTCTGTGCAAACCTTTAATATTATTTTTTTATTTTTCAATCGTCGAAACAAAAACACGCGATCGCATTTAATACCGAAATAATATTTGACGGTAATAGGTGTGCGTTACGTATAGTATTTTAGGTAACACGTGTACCTAGTGCACAATATATAGTGCGTGTAACTATAATATATTGTACTAGTAACGTACAGTGTTTTATGCAAATCTTATTGAAAATGATTTTATCATAATATATCAAATTATTTTATTTTTATTATTTTACCGTACATATTATGATATTATGATTTAGTTTTACACCAGGGGTATACGTGTGCGCCTACCTGCCTGCCTACATATCTGTTTACGCGCATCGGGCTATAATACGCAGAGCCGTGCCGTTAAGATTTGGCGCCCAGGGCAAAATTAAAAATATTCGCCCCCTATTTTATTTATCATTAATCATATTGCATTTCATTCCTATTAAATTAAATTTTTTTTTTTTTACAACGTATTTTGAACATTGATTTGACAAAAAACTAAAGCTAATTGTAATAGTAATTATTAAACAAAATAGTTAGGTATAATTTATTAATTTATACCGTAATAATTAATTAAAAATGATACATATCACAAATTATATTATATTTACAAGTTTAAAACTTAATTTTCCTGGACTTTATTAAAGCAAAATCTTCAATGACGTCTTCAAAATCAATGTTTTTCGTTATTTCATGCTCAATTGATAATATTGCTGAATTGGTTAATCTGTCTTGCGACATAGTTGACCGTAAATACGTCTTAGTTAATTTCAGTTTACTAAAAGAGCTTTCCCCGGAAGCGACGGTAACAGGCATGGTAAGAAACAATCTATATGCAGTCATTAAGTTTGGACAAGTTGAATCAAGTTCATATTTTTTAATTACGTTTAAAATATTTAAAGCAGTTGCGTTTAAGTCTGGTAAAATTGCTTTTACTTGATATTTAAAAAAATCGATTTCGCTAGTTATTTCCTGGTCAATATCTTCGTTGTATTTAACGTGCAGTCGATTTAGACATAAAGAATACGATAATTTATTATAAAGCCAAATCGGTAATACAAGAATAAAACTAAAACGTTACGGTTGACTTATTGTTATTACTCGAACATAGTCAGAAATTTGTTTAGAAAAAATTTGTAATGGTCCAAAATAATTGTAAAACAATAATCTTTCTCATATATTTTATTTATTATAAAAAAAAATTTTGGCGCCCCTTTAAGTATGCGCCCGGGGCATATGCCCCCCAGCCCCCCCCCCACGGCACGGCTCTGATAATACGTATAACACGATGGTATTGAATCTTCTTCGGCTCTCCGAACGTTGACGAAAACGATATGTGTGGGTCGCCGGCGGAACGTACAGCTATGACGCCTATAAACTGCAGTGGTCGCGGCTGCCAGAAAATAAAAGTCGTTTGCCGAGAGTGTGGGCAGGTACCGCGAACGTGTGCGCGCGAGCGCGTGTGACGTCACGCGTTCACGGTCGACGGGCTTTGCACAGAAGCCACCGGCGCACGTGCGTTTATTTGTTTTCTGCACACCGAAGCGTATTAGTCGTAAGCATATTATACTGTGCGCGTTCTATGAATAATATTATTGTTCGCGTTGCGGCCGATCACGGACATCAATCTTTTTCTCTCCATAGGACGACATCACAACACTAACTAACACGGGGACATTGGTTTAAGTCTTCCTTTTTTTTTTCTTTATCAAAATAACCATTTGTTTAAACAAAATAAATACAATCATTCTGAACACATTTTCACGTGAGCTCTACCGTTTTATACGAAAAAGCGCAACACGATTTCGCTCCATGAAATAATATATGTGCTGTCCTTCTACGATTTTCCTTTCCAATTTTACGGCGGTTTAGGATTGACAACAAAATTAAACCGTTGGTTTGGACCGACAAATGAATAAACTTAAAAAAAACACTATTTAAAATTTTTTTAAATACTGAGTTGTATTATTTTAGTAAGTTGTCATGGCTTTTAATTTTTCGAAGCCGACTCTAGCCCAAATTAAATTTACACACTAACATTTTGCTCTTTGATAGCATTGAGTATTATAAAACTGTTAAAAAGACTTCACTCATATTTCATGGAATGCAATCGTTTTGCGTTTTTTCCATGTAAAAGGGTGAAAAGGGTGAAACAGTCGGAATCATGTTACACCTTTGTAAGCAAGCTCATGATAAAATTAGAGAGTTATAATTTTATAACCTATGCCCACTAAATACAATTAAAACAACAGAAATTAACAGATAAAATATGAATAAAGATAAAATACAACTATATTATCTCAAATTACAGTTAAGATAAACAATAATAGTACCATATTTAGGATTTATTTATGTTAATACTATTTACTTCAAGATGTTTCTTAAAATTTTTATTTTATATTTAGACAATTGAAATATGTTGGTCCCAAATAGTCACTATACTTTTGGCCTTTACCTTTTTTTATATAATTTACATTTTATATCTTAAAGTTTCACGTTTATTTATATATCGATCCAATTGAGCATGATTTTCCATTACAATTGATAAAGAAAGGTTTTCAATGTCCGATGTATTATAGGTTGTGGATTAAATGTGTGGACCATGGTTTACACTTGAAAACGAAGCACATCGATTACTTATTAATAATATCCTGTCGAGTGTAGGTCGAGTATATCATAAAGTACATATAGTACACGTTGATTTCTTTTTATAGGTAGACGGAAGATGTGCATGACAGGATCGAACCTTATGTCCGTTTAAAATGTGTAAAGTGCACGGTTGATTAGGTAAAAGGGAATAAGTACAAAAACACCATTCCGAGAAAACTAAAAAAAAAAACAGTTTGTAAAATTGTTTATCAATATTTTCGATTGTTATTTGTTCTTCAGTTGTTTCCTCTCACACAAGGCTTGTCTAATTGAAACTTAAAATATTTTATCACTCCAAACTTATAACAAGTCCAATCATTATTTAACACGGACTTATCACTTTATTTGGACTTGACCCCTATTGAACTTGACTAATTTATTTCTTTGAGCAATATTTCTTTGACCTACACCCTTTTTTACTCGATGTGTTCTCCATATTATTAGTATGATATCACATGAACAAGTTACGATGAACAAATGTGTTAAAACATATACGTAATTCGTTGAATTATTCCTATTTGTACAAAGGCTGATGCCTACGTACCACCTTTTTTTTCATAGGTTTTATGAACAACCTATAACCTAAAAACGTTTTTGTTCTTTAATGTCAATCGATATGGATTATAACAATGTACAAGAATTAGCAATAAGAAAATCGTTAAAATTGACTCGGCAATTACCGCCCCGGGCATCGTCCAATTATTGTGACACTCCAGCAGCAGTGTCCATAATGAATTCCATCTCGCAGATTGCTGGTATTTATATTTGACTCACTCGGACGGTTTTTTAGTGTTTTACCTCGATCGAAAACAATAAAAGTATTATATTTTTGCGCAGCGTTTCCACGAGAACGCTGCGACGTTTGGCGAAATATTTTTGGCTTGCAAACAACAATGTCGCGCGTTTAATATTGCTAAAAAACACCGTAGTAGACCCTGCGCAGTCTATAATCACTTACCAAAAATCTTGAAAGCTGAGAAATTCAAAAAGCCATTATGCCAACATCGTCTAGAGTAATAAATTTATGTCTATTGCGGTTATTACGTCAAGTCGTTATTAATCATATTTTTATTATTTTTTTTCGTCAACTTGCGTAAATAACCCGTTAAAATTAGATTGCGCGTCGTCGACGTATCTCGAAACGATTTTGCAAGGTGTAATATTTTTTAAGAGCGTCTGAATTATTTTAACCAACAGATAAGTATAACCACATTACACGTATAAACAAATAGTAACTATACATTTGAATTCAATACGAATATACCAGATGGGACGTAGTAATTTAATAATTCACGGATGTATGTTGAAATAAGGTTATTGTGCGTAAGATACAATTTTTTTTCGGTCGGAATTTCACACAAACAAATTGCTTTTTATTAGTGTCTTGTAACACATTCTTACTGTCAGTATAATATATATATATAAATTATAAACAAAACAAATAGTGATCAAATAAAATTATAAATTGAGTTGCATTATGAATTTTAAAATAGCTCATAAGACCTATAATAGATGTTTGTTGTAAAATTGTATGAAAACTACTGATAGGAAATATATATGTATTTAGAGTTAGGCTGCCTATAGGTTACACTTATTTTGGTAAAGCATGCTGTTATATTATGTAATATTATTATGTAATACATTTTAAGCAACGATCAACCGTTACATTCGAG
This sequence comes from Periphyllus acericola, assembly GCA_949715065.1. Lineage (NCBI taxonomy): Eukaryota > Metazoa > Arthropoda > Insecta > Hemiptera > Aphididae > Periphyllus > Periphyllus acericola. The sequence continues at coordinate 25,832,842 of OX454271.1, read as the reverse complement.
AAAACATTTTTAGTACTTAACAATACATTTTACAAGACGGTGAAAAAATTTGAAGTAAAGTTAATTTATGAGTAAATAATTTTAAAATATATATTGATTTTAATTTGATTAACCTTGGGCATTTAAAATAGCTAATGCTTTATTAATACAAGAATTGGAATCTGTATTATTGGACAGAAAAATATATTCTAGTCGTCAACATATTAACATGCTCAATACTATCACTTAAAATACATTTAAACCACAAAAAATTATTTCGGGTACAATTTTCAACGTAAATCAAAACATAATTTCTTCGACAGCAACAATGTAATGAGTTCATTCCCATTTAGGTACATAGTTTAGTTTTTTTATGTATAGAAAATTTACGCTGTATGTTCCATCCTTGATGTGTATTATAAAAAAAAAAAATGCAAATCTTTATACTCGGACGAGCATTTTTTATCCAAAAACTTAAAAAATATATCTTTTGATTTGCTCGCTGTATAATTACTATGAGACATTGGATGGGCGACTGAGACTGTATAATGGTCAATTTGTCCCACTTAACTCCGTGCAGGATACTGTCATACAGAATACTGCAGCTGGCGAAAGAGCCTAAATAAGACGTAGTGCTGAGATATTAGTGGTATTGTTTTTAAATTATCTAAACATAAGTTTTAAATATTTTTTTTTTCCGCCACGAAACCGAATGCTGAATTTCCAAAGTAATCTATACGTATCGTATCGGACGCGAATTATTACCGTTAAAAAATGAACAATTTCTCGTGGCTGTTTGTTATTAATTAATACAATTTGCTATCTTGACGGAATTTCGGCGACGTCGTCGGGGGGGAAAAAAAATAGTATGTTTAAACACGACGGGAAACGCCGGAACACGTAAAATAATTAAAAAAGTCGCTGCAGACTCGATGAAAAAAATAAAAATAATAATACAATTACAATACGCCCGTACAGCGCCGAGTGTCCGCATCATTAGCTCGAAAACAACATAATTGTTTAACGTCAATTATACGGCTTGTTAGACGGGGCCCGGCCGCGATTATTGCGTGCCTCGCGGCCTACACCCGTTTCTAAACGTATTGGAGGCGGGTACCTACGTAACTGGTCGCGCCGCCGCCATCGTCACCACTATCGCTTATTGATCATAACTCATAGCTCGTCGTAACAATAAAAATTATAATGGTAATAATAGTAACACAATCGTGCACATTAATGCATCGAAAATTAAGAGATTTCTATTTGAACGCTAACATCGGTACATCGATGATGTAGTATAATATTATGTACGTTTCGATGTAAGCCACGATTAATCTTTAGTGCACGACAGCCAAATGTCTTGTGTCCGTGAAACAGGAACAAGTGGACGGTGTGTGATGAAATATACCAGAGTCTAGACGCGTTGCAGCTAGGGTCCGATTCTCGGTCTCTGTCGAAGAAGTGTTTCGCATTTGGTCTCTGTTTTCTCGACTGTTCGGAAAACGACTCCCTCAAAGTACCAGCTGGACGAAATTTAATTTCAGAAAATTACCAGCTGGTTTATGTTCATAGAAGCAATCCTTGTGGTCGAAATAGTGTACACAGACACGCAAAAAAAAACACACATACACCATGAATCTAAAATATGAATATGATATAATTACCCCGAGAGTATTTCAAGTGTTACGCATAACGACTAGCTTCAACCGTTGGTCATCATCAGGCTAAGCTCACAGTTATGCATTTTTTTTAGAAACAATTCATAAATTATACACTATCATAAGTTTGTAATTCCTTATTTATATTTATTTAATAATTATAATAATAATAATAATAATAAAAAAAAAAATAATAATAATAATAGTGTATACATGCGAAACTCTCATTATCACCCCACGCGCGCGCACACCATTATAAAAAATTTCACTCGATCATCGGCCAGCCAGCTGATGGACGTGTTTCTCGTTGGTAGAAAACAACGCGCGGCCAATATTCATTACACCTGATTTAAATATAATATACAGGGTATGGACACAGAAACAATGGATTAATCATAAAATGGAATTTTTTCGGAATCATGATAATCTAAATTATTATTATTTTATACGTGTTTACATACATTTTGTAACAAACGATTCTGATCACCCTGTGAACTAATAAAACATGCATCATATAATACGTAGTTATATATAATTGGTTTTTTTTTTTAGTTTCATCTTCAAAGTTAACCGATACGAATTTTTTTTTTGTTTTGTTAATATTCCACGAATATAATATAATTATACTACTATATTGTTTCAATTTCACCGAGGACATAAACATTGTATATCTACAGCTATACAATATTTATTTAAACTGATGGTATTATATTTATTCAACGACGATATTTTTGTATAGGTACATAGTTGTTTTTTTAAGAGAAAAAAAAACACGTCGTTTAAAATATTATTTTACATTTATTTATTTTTATTTTCACGTGGGCATATCGTTTTATAGTTTATTACATGTCGTATAGGCACACACACACACGTACGCACGCATACATACAGACACACAAACAAACACACACACTCACCTCATTGTGTGAATTTAATTCATAGACAGCCTGAATGAATATAGGTAGTGTTAAAATAACATAGCATTTAATGTTATATTTCAATGTTTTTATTTCCTTGATACTGAAAAACTGATTTTATATTAATATACTTGTTTGGTCTTATCGTTCGCCATTAGTTTCGTAATTTTAATACTTTAGATTATATTGTATCCTTGGTATATATTACCTTATTCTTTGCTAATTATATGCAATTCGTGTTTTGTTTTTTTTCGCTTGGTCATTTCTTTATAAATAATAGGTATTCGCGCTTTGATAATAATATAATGTTCATGTAGAGAGCTGATATATTAAATATTCTAATTGACTGTCCCGATGTCGATTCGTTTTGCAATAGAACCTATAATATTATATGTACTCGTATATTTTGTGATTTTCAATCGAACATTGGGGTCGCATGGGTGGTACGTGAGTTTCGTGTAGAATGTCCCTTTCCCATTTTTTTTTTTTCAAATGCAAATCGTTGAATCAACCGTTTGAATTTTTGTAGAAATTCAACAGCTCGGGATTACGACAAAAAAAAAAAAAAGAAAACTTTTTATTTTATCTGCCTGCAGCACATAAACGCACCAAAAGCCTCTAGACTCTAGAGGAACCTAATTTTGGCAGTAAAAAATCCGTACGTGTTTTGCGTGGATAACGGCTGTTCTTTCGTGTACGGGAGTTCATATTATATTAAAATTGTTCTCTTTTGTGATCTAAACTACGTTTTACGTATTGGATTAAAATATTTTTACGATTGTACCAGAAAAAATGTATTTAATCCTTACACCTTATACCTTTTTTACATTTTCATTATAAATTAGCTATGCGTATATACTTGGGGGTCGTGTAAAATGTAATAGTACAAATTAGTTTCTAATGCACGTACGTAACTGTACATATATATGTATGTTATAAGGTAGACAATTCTTCAATATATTTTAAATAAGGCAGCTTTTTGTACAACACTTATTCTGTTCACGGACAATCGTTCAAAATACTTTCTTGTACAAAAAATGACGCTTGACGATCAAGGCACCTAAATGGCTTATATATTGTAGGTGAAATGTATATTGCATCGATTTTTTTAAAGTCACAAACGATATCGTTATTATAGTAACAGATTGAAAACGTCAAATTCAAATGTATTGTCTTTATCTTTAAATCTCTCAATTTGAGGAACGTATACATGGTATAGGTAATAATATCAACTATATATGTATAATAGGTATCGACGGTAACGGAAAAATATTTTTTTAAATATATAAAGCACCTCTATAAAATGAGTTAAAAAATATTAACATTTGAGAGTTAAGATTAATGTCGGCATTTTATGCTAATGATACATATTTATTATGCTCATATTTCGAATTTCGAGCTATTATAATTGGTATAACCTAACCGGGCCGCGGACTCGTCTTATTATTATCAATGAATGAGTGGTTTTTATAATAACTTGTAAAATATATCATCGCAGCTGATTTCTAAGGAACTCAACTAACACTTCTAGGCTAACAAGTCAAGGTTATTGGAAAAATTATACTTGTAATAAAAACAAATTGTCAAACGCAACTCGATTATATGATAATTATTTGCTTTCACTAATAATGCTCTCTTCGACGTCCGATTGTCATTTCACATGCACAATGTATGCGCAAAAGCACCTCGAGCGATGAATTCATTATGACCAAGGCACATTCCGTTAACAATCGATGAAGATAACCGAAAACACGTAGTGTTTCATAAATGAAATTAGGCGTCTAATTAAATTAGTGCTGCTGCAGGAGTATAAATTAAGGTTATATAAAGCAGTAATTAAAAATTGAATTAAGAATGTAAACGTTTGTGAATTAAAATGTCAAAAATTAATTTATCAAACAAATCCTGAGTGTACCTATACTTATGATTTCACGATTCGCATCATATGTTGCTGGTACCTATGTGCAATGTGAGCAGACCTACATATATTTTGTGCAGCTAAGAGAGATGAGCGTAATAAATTGTGTCTTTCCGCTGTACATGAAACGTTCTGTACGCAAGACTTATTCTAAAGTGTATTATTAGTATTAATTTCATTGGACGCATAAGATGTTTCGATTATTGTTATTAATAATTGTATCCATAGTTATTTCGTGTTAAACTAACGTGTGTTAAGCGGAGGGAATACGAAAAATTATTGTTTAACATTATATTTATTCATGAACGTTGAAACCATAGGTACTGTACAATGTACATGGTACACAAGCATAATGTGGATTTCAAATAAACCAAATATCATGGTAAATAATTAAAATTGAAAAAAGAAAGATTTACTGTTGTAGAGATGATTTATCGTTTTGGTGTATAAATGTGTATTATTATACAGCTATCATTTTCGACTTATTAACGATTGAACTATGTAGTGTTTAATAAATAACTCTTAGTGAATTTTATACACCATTTAAAATCACATTTTTTTTAAAAATTTTTTTTTTTATCAACATAATGTATTTCAAATTAATAAAAAGGTTATACATTTCAAACGATACAGTAATGTTGTATACTTTGTTAGTATCATTGAAACTTTAAACACTTTGTTGAACTCATACATTTCTCTATGTTTAGAAAGTATACTTATGATAATAATGTTATAGATTAAGTTTATTTTCTAGTTTCCAAATTTCCATTTATTCAACAAATGTATGGGTATAGCTTAAGTTATACTCACTTAACATTATATATACAAATATATATAAGATAAATACAATTTGAAATACATTATATTAGCAACACTTGAGTATTGTGTAAGCTCAAAAAAAGCATCTTCATATCAGTAACCCTCTAAACTTACTAATTAAAAATTGTTTTTTATTTAAAAAAACATTTATTTTTAACTTAACTGTTACATATTATTTTATTATTCCTCCTCATTTAGCTTTAAACCAATTAATATAATGTATAATAGGCACTGGTGTTTAAGTCTGAAAGAAATCTGTGCAGCATAAGAAGTATTTTATAATGACAACAATAAATAATTAAGTCATGGCTTACAAGAAACAAATGTACGTATCTTAAACTTTCTTAGTATCTTTTTATCTTTAAGTTTTACGGTATAGCAAGATTTTCTGAAAAAAATATGCGTCAGTTTTATAGTATAGTTTGAACTCAATAAATTATTCTACAAAATCTTTCGTGATTAGAACCAAACGCTTAGCGAACGATCTTTTATTTATATATGTATGACTTATTTATGTTTTAAGAAACGATTTAAAAATATAAAAATACAAAATAAAATATTTTATCATTCATTTTGATGTTCTATAAAATTGATGTAGAACTATTAAATACTATGTATAGTGTTTCCCGAGAACCATCAAGGCTAATCTAAATAAAATTGGATTATATGTTTTACGTAAATATTAATGGATTTGTGCTTACAAGAAGCATAATACCTTGTTATTAGTTTTAAAGTTTTAACAGGTTCGCCGGGAAAACTAAAATATGTGTACTTACATTAAACATTTCTAGCAACGAGGCAGTCTTTTGTTTCAATGAAAATTTTGGAAAACCGAAATTGTCTATCATGGTTCCAGGGTGACGATAAATATTTAACACAGTTGCATTGTGCCTTGTAAAAACATTTCGATAATGAATTACGTCGAATTCGTTGCCGTTGAATGACACTCAAATTATTATAAATTAATTTGTTACATTATTACATATAAAGTATTTTAGGGGAAAAAGTACAGAAAAAATAACATAGCACATACATAGGTACGCGTATAACGCATAAATAATCATACAGATATTAATGATATAATATGTAATTGAGAATATTTCTCATAAGTTATTGGTTTACTCTTGGTGCATATATTTCTAACAGTTCAGAAAAGTAACTGCACGTTGTACTACGGGAACGCTCGGAACACATACAAAACGTCATGTTGGTAATTTATATTCATTCACCATGTTGTGTGTTCTTGTTCACGTAGAGAGTTGTGAAAGATCAAATAATATGTATTGTCTTTGGGTTTTATACTGAACCACAATAAATTGGACTAGGTACAAAAAATATGCTATATTCATTAAGAAACTGTTAATTACTGTTTTATGTGTTAGGCACCGTAGTAACAGTTAGTAACACACAGTGAGTTGTTGATTTTTAAAAATATGTTGCACATCATTTAATATTCAAACAATTAACGGTTGTTTTATGTACTTAATAAACACTGTATATGTACGTTTTGACTAAAACCAATACAATTAAATTGTAAATATTACAAGTATGTTCAGAACCTTAGTGTTACGATATATAAAATATCCAAGTAGGTGTAAACTATACATTTGAATTGTTAGATTTTGAGTGAAACAAGAAGCGTATTGGTTTTATCATGATGTTTGTGTGTTTTTTTTTTTGGTGTACACGATTTCGACCAGAAGGACTGCTCCGATGTATACAAACCGGGTACTATTCTGGAAGGAAATGTTGTCTATTTGGTACATTTTGAAGGTTTTTTTTTAATTTCTCAACAGTTTTTCTACTTCATAAATTCGCCATTGGGCCTATGATACATGGGTCTTTTGACGTAGCAACGAGTTTAATTTACCTGTACTCAACATATTTATAACCTTATGTACTCAGATATATCCGTAGACCGTAAACTTGTATCAGGTCTATGGATCCAACCAAGCACGGTGATCACTATGTTGAGGTTTATCCAACAATCATTTTCTTTATCTATTTTAAGTATAGTGTATTAATTTCTAATATTTATAAATATGATTTACAACTAACGGACCTAAAACATTAATTTCGTTATTACTATAATTTTGTATAATATAAGTAAATCAAATACTCATGTCAGGAGTTTTTATGGATTTTTGGCTTTTCTCCGCTCTAACTATGCAGCTAAATGCTTTTTATAATAATTATCTACGACACCTATCGTCCTATAGAATTTAGATTGTGTACACTTAAAATCCATACTGTTGACTCTCCAAGCTTCCATCCCTGTGGTAATCTGCCACTAAACGTCCGCAAATCGGACCTAGATTTGGAAAATGTGCAGCGATTTCAAATAAATATACATATTTAGCTGAACATTTTGTACACAATTTTATATTAATGGGATCCAAAATTTATATTTAGCATAAATTAAAAAGGGTTTGGTTTTCAAATTAGAAGTTATATTGTCGAACGAGTATAAAATAGTATGTATATCAATTGTAGATACTTTGTTGAATATTATTTATACTCTTTTGAACCGGACTTTTCTGGATTTTGTTGTGTTTATTGATGGTTTTTTTCTTGAAATTAATATTTACAGGATTAAAGTTAATAATAATAAAACTATTCACTAATAATGCTACAATTATCTTCGGATGACCTTGAATAAATGTTTTTAATAACACATGTTGTTTGTTTTGTATGAAAACTTATTTTGTCCGTATATTTTTTTAAGCTTTGTGAACTTCGATAAAAAGGAATATAGTGGTGTGTTAATAATTAACAATATTTGTTGAGGAGGTATGTTCAAAGTTTTTCACAGTTCGATTTTAAATTCAAGTAGGAACAAGGAGAAAATAATTAAATTATATGTTATTTAGGGAACTGAAAAAATGTTGATAAAATAAATACATTATATTATAGGAACAACATAAATAAACACATTATAATGTATAATACAAAGATACTTATTATTATAATGGTTTATTGTTTATTATTAAATGCTTCATAATACAATATTAAATTATAATATGCACTAAAAACGATATAATTCATCTTAAAAGTCTTACATTTTATTTAGTTTCATAAATGAATCAATGAATCTATATTTTGAAAACCCAAACCTCTGGTATTATCTTATTTCACGGATAACAATATAACGATGATAAATATATAATTATATATTTATATATGTAATTATAGCTGTGATTAAATTCAGTTAAAACACGTATGTTTATTATGATCAAATCCAAAATAAGCAATACATAAATACATACTCGTATGGTTGCAATTATTTGATTGAATTGATTCAAAACAATATACTATCCTACAATTATCATAAAAGTTATCGGCATAAAAATTTTACACTACTATTAGAAAACTGATAAAAATAGAATTATAAGACAATAATATATAAATACATAATACTATAATACTTTTCCTAATTCAATATAATTCGCGTTAATGTCAGGTTCAAATAGAAAAAAAAAAAAACTTTTTAGAATCTCAAGACCTGCAGCAGGGTTGAAGATTTTGGTAGTTAGGATACGAGTTGCTGGAATGTTGGATCGGAATGTTATTTTGAAACGATAGGTATGGCATATTTTTCACATGTTTATTTACGAATAATATATTGTAATTATAAGTTGTTTTTATATCTGTGTGTAGTGCAAAATATATTTTCGCGTCGTGATTCGTAGGGTTCGGGAGGAATGTCGTTATAGTGGGGGGAGGGGGCAGTTAATTCCGTAACACTATCCCCCACCTATGTTCACGTAATAATATATGCGCTATTTTTTTTTCGCCCGCCTCATCACGAGAAATAAACAGTATAATATATATATATCAAATATGTATATACTACACACACACTATATGTATAAAATAGGTACATATATACTTGACACACAGACACACAGATACACACACACGCGTACACTTACACACACACATACACACACATACACACACACACACACACACACACACACACACACACACACACACACACACCCACACACACACACTTACACACTTGCACACTTGCACACACAATATAAGTAAATACTTGACACACATACACACACACACACACACGCACACGCACGCACACACGTACGCACACGCACACGCACACATGCGCATAATAATATTAATATTAAGCTGTCCACGCAATCTGTGTGTGCGCGTCGCTCCTTTCCCACCGCTTTTTGGATGTCGTATCGCAGTGTCTCACACGTTTAAAAATATAACGCCCGTTTGGCTCCCTCACAAGACTATAATATTATTATAGTATACGCGCACACCACGGGACCAATACGACCGAACGCCGCATAATATCACACCGGTAGTCGTGCGATCCGCGTGGAAACGCCGTTGACGCCGTCGCCGCCGCAGCATCCCTCCGCGTTCCGCCATTCGGCCGTGCCGGAAAAGTCTAGTAAGCGAATCGATTTGGCGCCCAGTCGACGGTCGCCGTACAGTTTTCTCGTCCCGGTGCGATGGCGACGGCTACGGCGACGATCGCGCAGATCACGACGACGTCGTCGCGCGACCGTCGTGCGGTCGTCCGCGAAACCGTAGTGTCCGGGTGTCGGTGAATCGCGCGAATCCATCGTGACCGTCATGTGAGCAGGATGGAAAATCTCAGGGTCAGTAACGAGAACCTGCTGCCGGACGACGGGCCGCAGTGTTACGCGAGGGCCAGGAAGAAGGATTCGGACGCGCGACGTCGTCGCGGATGGACCGTGGTCATCGGACGAGAACTCCGGTAACTTCCGCTTGACACGAATTTTTTTCGTAAAGACGATTTCGCCCGTCACGGGTCGATACGATCAAACATCACGACGTTATTATTACAGTTGTTGTTGTGTATTGTTTTTGTCGTGATGTGAATTTTTTGGTTTTTTCTTGTGTGTATCCGTGTTCTCGAATTCGACCGGTAGGAGTGCTCCGGTCGTGGGAGACCGTCGATGGGAATTGGTGTCTAGTCGACACTTTGCGGTGGTCGATGTACGAATTTCTCTACAGTTTTCCGAATAACCGATAAGAACGGAGAAAATTTGCCGAAAACGTCAAACCTATGTCGAGGGTCGAACCCTGCACCGTCAACAATATTTCGTCAGATCAATTTTGACAGAATCTGGTACTTTGATGAATTCTGATTTCATGAAACTAGTCATTTGGTTGTTATGCTATGAATGTAAATCGTAGCGACTCGAAACATTTACATACTGAAAACTTATTTAATAGTAATTCAATAGTTTTCGAAACATTTGTTTTCTCACAAAAGTTAGAACAATCAAAATGTCAACTTACCTTTAGATGAAATTTGGTTCTTCTTCTACGTATATCAACCACCTTTAAATAGAAATTGATCTATCCGACTAATTCCACTCGCAATCGTTTTTCCTATATTATTTCAATTTCAATTTAATTGGTTTTTTGCGTTTCGTAACATCGTTATCCACATGAATATTTTAAACGAAGAAAACATGAAACAGACGAAACCAGAAACTGTTTTTGGAACAATATTACATATTGATGTGCATATATACTTATCGGTGATAACTGATAAGTATATGTATAATATATAACAATATACTGCGATAAGTTAGCGCACAATAATCGATGTGATATTATAATCCATAAACCATAATGGTAATAATATGGTATATCAATTTAATGTGACCATATTTCTATTCATATAAAAAATACTGTAAATGTGCACTGTAATAAGATCTGTAAAATTCATGAAAAATCAGTTCTAATTTAATAGTGTTGACGGAAAACAAAATGTCCTAACACATTATAAGCCTAAAAAAATAAAAACATTAACTTAAAGTATTATTGATATTGTTATGATTCATATGACTTCAAAGTAGATTAAAGTTAAGAAAACCGTCGACAGTATTCGCATGTACACCTATATGGTCATATGTCATTAGGGCGTACATGTTTGAGGCGTGTTGTTATTGTTAAAATATTTGCTAACGACGAGATGTTATTTTCGAAAGTTAATTGAGAGTGACAATATTCATTTCTCGTATCAATATATAATTTATATTTATATGTATAGCGTGATATAGTTATAAATGCATTTTAATGTGCTTTAAGAATGTTATACCTTTTAAAAATGTTAATGAATACCCGATTATTATGTAGAATGATATTCTTTAAAAAGTGAACTAAACCTAGTCATCATGAGTAGTTAGAAAATATGTCAAATTTATATATCTATGTGTTGTAATATCTTATGCGTTATATTGTTTAGTTCGTTTTAAAACCATTTTGATTAATATATTATTATTGTATTTTTATCGTTACTATTTTGATATGGGAGTATTGTCTTTCGTGGTCGTGTAACTATTGAGTAGGTAGTATTATGGTACATATCAAAAGCGAACTGTAATTCTGTAGCCTGGCAATTTGATCAATAACATAATACCATACAACTAGGTGTGTGAACGATTATTATTTTCCCGACATTTATGTTTAGGCAGTAAAGAAAAATTCATTAGAATAAAGTATGCCAACTATAAATATACTTGTAAAATATGATACATAGATTCTACGGTTATTTACATTTTACTCTTCAGATTTTGTTAAAAATATTCTAGTCATTTGAAAAAGTCTTTAATTGCTAAATAATTATTATATTATAAGAAATCTTATTAATAATCGGATACTACATCGTGGTCATATTTTGTAATTTTAAATTTTGAAAATTATGATGGTTCTTTATCACTTTAATATAAAAATATTAAATTTTCGAAGATAAAAAAACGTAACGAGTTCTATTTTGATGAGTAAAAATATTGCTCAAAAAGTATTCACAGAAAAACTCATCAAAAGGAAATACTGGATTGAAGATAACTATACTACTACTCATAATAACATAATATATGTTTTTCTCCATTTGTATTTCTCATTTCTTGGTTTCATCGCCATAATCCAGACTCCAAATAGTCGTCTTTACACGACTTCAAGTTGATCATAATCTCCTTCACTTTATTCCCATAAATTATCACTAAACTTCTCTCCTTAGTGTACACTTCATCAACAAGACGGCACTTGCTACTTTAAACATATCCTTTTTGATCGTCCCGCACTTGTTACAAAAAGATCTGTCCTATTTTCCTTTATTTAAAGTGTTAGCATCACTCATCCAAACGAAACATCACTTAACTCCCCATCCACCATCTCCACCGTTATTGCTCTTCTATGGTCCCCTTGTCTCTTAATTTAAGTATTCCATCAGAATTATATAAAAGGAAGGTTTAAACATAAAATATATTATAGTTATATTCTAGCCGGATACATAAATTATTTTTTCAAAATCTGCACTAAAAAAATAATAATAATTGAAATAGATTGGTAGAATTGGTTCGATTAAATATGAATTGGATAACATGCCAAAACATTATATTTTAACTGTATTCAATTAAGTTCTCAGTATTAACTCATACATTTTTCTGTGATGAACATACAATTTTACGCAAGTTAATTTTTATGTTCATATTATGACTTGTTTTCCAGTATTTTTTATGATTTACAACTAATATCTATCTATAAACATATTTGTTAATTTTTATCTATGTTTGTTGTTGCTAAATACTTTCCTGTTTTAATGTCGCATTCAACTAAGGAACGCTTACGTTTTAATTTTTGAGTTGTAAAGATGTATTTAATGATATACGCGGCAAATTTTTGTGATTAACAGCTTTCTAATGAGATGAATTATTACCTGACGTTCGAAAAATACACACTGGCATTATAATCCTAGTATAATGAAAATGTATATATGATTTAAACTAATAATCAGTAACTTTTTAGTGAAAGTCATGAAAAAACATGTCTATCTAATATTTAATGATAACATAAAATCGTTTCAATAAATATTTCTTTTTTATTTACGAAGTAAGATTTGTAATTCATTAATTGAAGTATTAATTTCACTGTGTAATGCACGCTTTAGCTTTAATATGTTTCAAATGTGAAAAGTAATATCACTGCTACTTATAAAATCTATTTTTTTAAACATTTAAAGCAAGCTTAAGGTACCTGTGCTTGTCATATAATTTGTAAGGAATTTTTAATAGAATTTATAAAGAATTATTATTTTGTAAAGATTCCAAAAAAAAACTCACTCCATTTTTAAGAAGTAATGACTTAAAAATGTAATTGATTGTATTTTATTGAATACCTGTGGCGTAATACGTAGTGTACATATGCGAATTTTTGTATGTATGTACAAATATTATAGTATTGCAATAATATCGTATGAGTTTACCACGAATTTTTTCACTCGAAAATAAAACTGTTTAATTTTTCACATGAATGAAAATTGTATTTCTTACGAACTCTCTTTGAAAAAAAAATTACATATTTCATTTTTGTATGGATTTACAAGGTTTTCAGTAGCATTTACACGATTATATCTATAACATTGAGGATTTGACTAATGTTTATAATATATGTCGTTTGAAAATAGTATAGTTAGGCAGTTATAGTTCAAAACCCTATTTGTAAATCATGTTTGTTTATTAATTTAAATATAACAGTATATAACCACATTACAATGTAAAAATTAATAATATTAGGCAATTCGTTAAATCATTAAGCATTTTAAACCTAGAACCAGAACATCGCACGTGCTGCTGAATGAAATTGTGTTCACGGATAAAAAGTTGAATGTAAAAAAAATCAGAAAGTTTAAGTGTTGGCACCCCTATTGAAAAATTTAAATAGCGCCCCTGCGCACAATAATACCTTCGCACGTATCCCTGATTATCGCAGCCGTCCCCATAATTATGCGGTATATTCCTTTTATATTTTTGTGCCACCATTTTCGCTGTGCACTCGTAACACTTTCGCCGCTACGTTGCGATACGAGTCCGAAATCAATGCAATCGTTGCAAACGCGGTCTAATTAATACGACTGACAAGTGATTGCGTTACGCGTATTGTGTTATCAACACTACGTCACGTTGTTACGATATTCCTGAAAACGAAGGGACCCGGGCATCGTGGGGCGTACACCAACTGCCGGTAATTATCCTATTTGCGCGCCGATGGTTGAGCGCGTTGTGTACATTATGTAGAACACAAAACTTGTGCCTACATAGCCGAGTCTTTAGTAGACTTTCACCGTGCAGCTATATGCTAATAATATAACGTGCATAATGTGTACAACGGGCATTGTCTGAACGGCAATAATTACGCTCAAAAGTCGGAACACATATTATATTATTGTTATTATTCTTACCCGCACGGCGGACGTACCCACGCTGCATGTACGCTCATTGTATTACATGATATTGTTTTCGATAATAGGTAAGCATCGATCCCGCGTTCCTCCTGATTGTACTTAGGGTGAGCAGCAAGACTTAATTTTACAGGTTTTTCCTCCCGAAAACAACCGAACCCGCGAAAAATCATTAATAGGCATTTTATTAAACGGGATAATCTAAAACTAATTATATTTACTGGGTTTTTTACATACACTTTGTTACATGGAATTTGTAGGGACCGGATTTAAGCGCTCTAAAAAACAAGAAATATGCCTCAACTTATAAAATTTAATGCACTAGGTAATAAAAAAAACCGTAAAAAAATGCCTTGAAAATTCTCTAAAATATACACCAAAAATTATTTTAAACATTGAAAAAAAAAACGTATACGTGGTAATATATTCAACAGTGCAATACGACTTCATTACGAATTCGATCAATGGCTTATCGATTGCAGATATCTTTATTGCAGCCGGAATAATCTTGTTTATCTAGTAAAATCGGTAAAATCAATATATTTATAATCATATAAAAAATACGTATCTATTCAAACAATTTTTTTTCAAATTTCCTTAAAGCACTTTTTAAGTGCTTTAAGACCCTAAAAAATACAAATTATATTAATTTTTTACGTATAAGCTTTGTGCTTGGAAAGCGTTGTTTATATACATTCAGAGATATATGCTATTCACATTTAAATCCGCTCACTAATTATTACCATTGATTTCAGAATAATTATTAGAAAAAACCCATCCTACTGTTAAAATCGATAGCGCCTTCGTGGACACAGCCACTAGACGTCACTGTAATCGCATTCAACTTGAGGAAAGCAAATTTTCAATATTGATTGTAAAAACGATCGATAACATTGTTTACGTGTACACTGAAATTAAATAGTATTATTTACCTAAATATATATATATATATATATATACCATTTATATATTTAAAGATACATAAAATACATTGCTTACAAACTTTGATACCTTACACGATCGTATACACAGCTGTTTACGGTACTATATAACATTATTACGATTGCAACTACTATGTAAGCAGTAGCCACAATATACAGGGTGTCTCATCGAGGATTCACGCATTGTGAAATCTCCTAGGATGATAATGATAATATAATTAAATTATATTTTTTTAAGACTCACAGGGACTACAGCAATTTTGTATTTTAATTGAATTTAATGTTTTGGTAAAAAAGTAAAAAAAATAAGTTTGATTTTATTATATTCAAAACATTTGAAAATGGTCATTTTATAAAGTTTATTTTTCTATAAATGTTAACGTTTCAACATTTTATTTTTATTTACTTTATGGTTTTTAATAATTTTTTTAGCTTTCAGAAAAATTGTATAAACATTGTGTTCAGAACTTATAAGAAAACGAGACGAGATTTTCTCAAATCATTAGATTATTTAATAACACACGATTTTTCTATTAACTAAAAATAATATTAAAAACCATGAATTTAATGAAAACAATTGTTGAGACGTCATTATGTTGAGAAAAATAAATTCTATAAAATTTCTGTTTTCTAATTTTTCAAAAATGATAAAATAAAAATAATTTTTGTAATTCTTTACCAAAACATTAAATTAAATTAAAATACGAAGTATATGTAGTTCTAATCCCTGTTATTTTTTTTTAACAAAAAAGCAGAACCTATTTATCTTCACTATCAAAGAAGATATCGAATTGAGTAATTTCTTTGCAGGACATCCTGTATATATACTCGTAGACCACAGTCGACAATTTCACGATACTCGTATCTACGGCGGCAATTCGTACCTATACCTATATTTCTGTGGTTGAAGTTTAAAGTGCAAACGTGTTCCGTGATTTCGCGAAATAAACGCATTGCAACATTATTATTGTTATTATTACAACTGTCCCATATTGTGCATTTTATATTATTAAATATTTGTAGGTAGGTACTCTTTCAAAAACGAATAAGGATGTGCTTGTATGATTTAAGTGAGATTCTGTTGTCGGGTAAGATATACAGGGATTTTTAAACTTGTAATCAACGCACCATTACTCTCGAAAAAACTATTCTGGTACAACGAGGTTGGTTATTTGATTAGTTTATATTTCTCATGATAGTCGATATAGCAGCAGAACCAAATTTCTTAAAAAAGTAGACTGAACTGTTAATAACTTTTGAATAAAAAAAATGTTTCAAAAATCATGAAATTTCTATGAAATACTAGTAAGTACACGATATAATATCGATATACATCGATAGTATAAGTATGTTTCGATTCGCTACGATTAATATTTATATAATAAAAACCGAATACAGAAAATCATAAAAAAATTCTCGCATCCATGAAGTATTAACAGTTTTGAATAGTGAGTGACGAAATATACAGTTGCACCAGAGGCTCGCCCCAAACTTGGTATGGTACGACCCGTTTAGGAACTTTATAATGAAAAAAAACCAATAAATTCCACATTTACTCAGAAAAAAACCCGTCTTATTTAAATATTATCTAAAAATAATAAAATATAAAATAATATTATCAACAATTATCCAGTCACCGTATACGGAAATGTACACGGAACGGTCAAAGTTGTCCAGAGATGAAAATGATGATGATCGTGGATCACAATATGGTGTCAATTGCGTTTTATCGCCGCTGCTTAAGAGTGGCCTATGACTTGGGTATTTACCTACGCGGTGGTTTAAACACGTGTTTACGTGACGCGCACAAAATATTATATTGCCAACGCGTTGCAACCCTCCGGTTGGGGCGCGCGCGAGTCTACAAAATATTTTATCGACTTTTAACGTTGCCCCGTGGTCGCCATCTTTGAGCCGGTTATCGACTGTGCGCACGTCGTACAATAATTGTGTATACGTGTATATATATATGTAATAAGTCTACGCGTAGATGGTGCACACCACGGTCTAGTGCCTTTGAGACTAATTGCGTTTATAGTTTTCTTTCGTTGCACCCCGGCCGTATGTCTCGAACGTGTACCTCCACAGCACCGTAGACGTTTCCCCAGACGCATTTTTCCATTACACACCGTGACCGCACAAGTGAATTATGCTGTACACACTGTAATACACTGCGAGTACAATATTATATTACGATATATACCCGTGCAATGTTTAAACCAAAGCAACGCGCCCTTTGAAGTTCGAGTAGCTGTATACTAGTATAGTAATAATAACAGTTTATTTGTCGATAATGATATTACGAGTATACTGGTAGAAGTATGAAGTAATGTAGTGACCTAATTCTAAATGGTATTCAATTTTAGAGCAAAAACGATAAAGTCGAACAATAATCAACAAAATATTAGTAAATAGTTATAGTTTATAAAATCCCAGCTGGTGCAACCATGTTATGGAAAAATGAATTTAAAACGAACATGTTGGTAAAATAATATTTATTTAAGTTCTCTCTCTTGTGTTAAACGACTGCAAGCTATATTATAATACAACTTCGTGGTCTTTGATCCTAAGCGCTGTGTTCTGTGAAAAAATATTAATGCGATTTCGGACAATGTGTGACATCGCAACATTTATTTCAATAACAAAATTAATTTTATTTTGAAAAATATGGGCTAAATTCGTAACATTAATAAAAACCGAAACAATTTAATGTCATCGAAGTGCTTCATCGATGGACAACTTCGTAAGAAATGTTGCCTTTTTATTTCATATAATTTGTATATATATAACAATGGTACACAATCGTAAACTTGTTGGCACTGTACATGAAAACATTATAGGTATAACAATAATAATATTATAATTGCCTGTTGAAACTACAAATGTTCGAGTGTTATTATACACTTTTATCTCTTAAATTAATTTGGTAATTGCGTTATTCAAACTATACATTATTTTAATTATTTATTTTTTTATTTTGCGTTTATCAAAACAAAAAAAATAATCATTTAGAAGTGTATGAAATAACTCTTTTAATATAACCATAAGCATATATCGCTCATTATATTTTTACGGTGATCGCGATAACTATACAACACCGCAGCCATTAATTCTTATTAGATGCAAATCTACGACTGTACTACTATTTATAATTTTTGTAATAATAACTTAACGTTGACGTGTTCAGTTATTTTATTATAAAACTACTATATTTTGTCAAATGAAGTAACCGAAAACCGTATGGCTCGAATACAGTTTAACAATGCAGTTACTATTTCCTATAGTTATTAACAACAATACAAAACGTATCTATAGTACCAGTTAAGACTCGCGTAGGACTGTTCTATCATACTACACTTTATAACGACCGTATTCTTTGGAACGGGTATAGGTGTTTTGTAAATTATAATATTCTAAATTAACGTTGCCTACTAGGGTAAAAAAAAGAAATTAAAAAATAAGTCTAACGCAAATCGCAATAATATGTGCAATAAACAGTGTTATAATACTCAATATACATACATGATATGTTGTATTTTTACACGGTGGTGTCGATCACTCGAAGCGTATTATCCAGCGTCACATCTAGGATCTAATTATATCCTTGTACTCTTTGAATCGCGTGTACGACTTTTACGCGATGTTTGTGGTCCCAGTGGTAAAACCGCGTATTGCACAATATCTGAACGCGTGTGCTGTACAACATAGATGTGTGCGGTATAGGTGGGAGGACTCGGTGCTCAGCGTATAAACGGTCATTATGCTGTAGGTGCGTGCGTGTAATTTCGAGCTGGACCATCGCCGTATACGCGTACAATATACGAGCACCGGGAAACCAGTTTTATTTTATATATTACAACCGCCGATTTCTTAGAATATTGACTTCCGAACATTGGTCCGGTCGGTTGTTGCGGGTGTTACGAAATCCCACGTTATACATATTATTACGACGTTACAGCTCGTTTGCATACCTGCAAACAACACCGGCTTACGAAACGGAAAATATTATAAAATCATTTCTGCGAATCTGTACGGGTATAAACTATGAAGGGACGGGTACATTTTTCAACTACGCACCATGCAATTTGCTTTCTCATAACGGATCACTAATTATTTTATCGAGCTCGAAACATACACCTATTTAATATATATATACAGTGGATTCCGCTTAATGTGGGCACGTCGGGACCAGCCCTGTGTTTGCCCACATTAAGCGGCTGCCCATAAAAACCGAAATTAGTTAAAAAAAAAAAAAAAATTTCTAATAAAAAGTTTTTATTGCCATATAATTGAAAAAAATGTTAAATAATTTCTACATAAATAAAAAATAAAAATAAATTATTTTAAATTAATATTTGGATGTGGAAGGTATACAAAACGTTTTAATTGTATATATATATATATTTATATTTCACGCGACAATGTAACCAGTAATTACAATAATTACCTTATTGTTTTTCGAATGTATCACGACCCTGAGCTCTTTGTCAACGGTTATTATTACTTATTCGGAGGTGCGACACTGTGGTTTAATTCCTTATCCTCGAGATGTTGACGCATGCCATGTGCGAACTACGTTACCCTCGGCGGAGTAGGTACTGGATAGTGGAGAAGGGAAATGATCTAATAAAATCGGACGACGGCACACTGTAGAACATGCGGAAATTATTGTTCACCGCAAGAATTTTGGAACTACTTCGGATAACTGCGCGCGTCCTGGTCACTTGCTTGACCTTTGCTCCATAAATACTTCTAAACAATGACCGTAATAAATACAGCGGTTCTTAAACCGTGGTCCACGGCCCCCTGGGGTTCCGCGATACTCATGTCGGGGTTCCACGGTGGCCTATATTATGTATACATACATAAAACGGTCCTTGTTTATGTCAAGAATAAGTTTCCAAACCGAATAGAAAACATAAATTCTGTTCCAAGAATGAAGCTGTTCAGCATTGAACCCGATGTTCGGAAACGTATATCTCAAATGCAACACATAGGGTGAATAAAAATTAAATTTTAAGAATGTTGAAAATAAAATGTTATATTTTTATGAAATATGAAGTAGAATAAAAATAGTTATGAATTAGTATGTTATAACTTGTCATATAATTTGTAATCTAAAATTATTAACATAATATTGACTATGAGAACTTGAGATATTTTTGTAAAAAAAAAAGATTCGTAAAAAAATTAGTAAGGAGGTCCGTGATTTAAAAAAATCGTTCATCATTCTGTGTTCATCAAAAGTTTAAGAACTGCTAATATAATATATTAATATTAGTAAGTTTCATTCTAACCAGTCTAATCCATAATATTCAAAAATACTATACTTTTTGGTTTTTTTTTATAAAACGTCTATACTGTTCAATTTCGTTTAGTTAGTACTTTGAGAAAGTAATATTTTTAATTTCGAAACAATAAGATTTTCTTAATCGGTTGTTTTTACATAAATATTAATCGTAGCGACACGAAACATTACATTATATCGATATCAATAAATCACGTTGTTTTCGATACATTTTTTTTTCACAAAAGTTAGAACATTAAAGTTCAATTTAATTCGTTAAAAAATTTGATTCTATTATTTTATCGACCATCTTTAGAAAATAAACAATTTTGAAACTTAGGGTACATTGGTTTCAAGTTTAAAATACCCATTTTTTTTGTCTACTAATAGGTATTAAATAGCTTTCAATAATTTAATACGACGTTTCTGCACATCAATTTCAAGTTAAACATTTTTTTAAAGTATAAACGTAGGATCATAGTCTGTATTTTGTATCTATCGCAATTAAGTAATTAAGCATCGGTACCCAGACAAATACATTTAAATTTTAGCGTCTTAGGGATTTAAAATTAATGAAATCATAAAATAACACTATTAATTATTGTATAATATACAAATCCTTGTCGTATGTTTTATTATAATAACAAATATACAGGCATTTGCGATGAAAAAATAAAATCATAAATAATATGAGTTAAGTATTATGAATATTAACGGAAAATGTTAATTTTTTCGTTAGTTCAGTATTGCCTCCACTATTGATTAAAATATAACATATTCATTACATTTCTTAATTTACTTACTCTTCTTATTAATCTGACTTTTTTATTTTTTATTTGTTTTAGGTAAGTTTCAAAGCACGAATTTTTATAACGCTATACTATAAGGTTATGAAACACTCAGAGTTTTGAGTAAGTAATATGTCATTAAAATTATAAGCGTTGTTTGGGGGGTGATAGAATCAAAGAAACATCAAGCGTATATATTTTATTAATGTATAGGAGTCTTCCAAGATCGTATTTGGATTGGCCAAGTCTTAAAAATTCAACCTGCCAAAAATATTTTCGGGTGGTTTTTCGTCCGCGATTCGTCCGTGTACTGTCTTTAGCCACAGCGAGATACGACAGTGTGCTGAACCTTAATTGTGTTTAAAATTACAAAATGTTTACAATTTTAAGAACCAGTAAATTATTTGATATTATAACAACTCCTGAGTACTACAAGTTACAACACTCATCATATTTGGTATTTAGAAAAAAAATATTCTACAGTCATTACAGATAGTGTTATTCAACTAAACGACGCGACGTTAGTCGACTTAAGACTTTGCCGTCCGTTTCTTTAAATTATCATTTTTACTATTTAACAATATGATTACGAGTTGCATTGGAAATTATTAACTTTGTGGTTCTTAAAATACATAAATGTACAATTTCAAAGTAGGTATTACAGGCACAACAAACGGTAGCTGAAAAAAAAATCAGTTTATGATGAAAACTAATTAATTAAAGATCACAGTGTATTTTGAGATTATTTGCCTAGTCATAAATCGTAATAAATTATTTAATTAATTAAAATAAAATAATTATTAAACGTATAATTTTTTTTTTTACTTTTAACTACCAACGGTGCATGTGGCAAGTTTCCAATGAGCTCCAGTGTAGCACGTGACACAATTTGAGAACTCCTACTGTAATTAACCAAGTATAAGTCTTGGACATCTATCACGGATGCGGTAGTTGAACTTATTTAAAACGCTGAATAAAAAAAAAATCCCTGCCACTCATGGCCTCTTCCCATCACAGCTACCTATTTATATAATCATGGCGGTATGTACATAATGTTAACCCAAATCCACCTTAAGGAATCTGACCAAACCCTTCTACAAACCCATTTGAATAAGGGATGTTTACACTTGAAGTATCTACGGGTTTGGTGTCATCCATCTTAAAATAAATGCACTTATATAAACATAATTTAAAATAATTCCTTTTTATAATATAACATCGATCAATAAATTGATTTAAGTTCAAGGATGTTTACACGCCCTTGCTGTAAAAAAGATTCTTGTCTTCATTACACATAGTGTTAATGATTAAGAAATAAATTATTTTAACACATAATATTCTATTTAAAGTCATTTCAAAATCTACTCGAAAGCGTAAACTACAGTTTTGCTGGATTTTAGTAATTTCTAATATTCAGTATATACCTTTCTAATATTAATATTATTTGTACAGAGTATTAACAGCGGTATCTATTTTACACAGTGTAGTATCACATAAGCACTAAACACTACCAAAACCACTATTTTACTATGTGGTTTTGAGTTCGTTCGATATTAAGATGTAATTTTAATTTTAAATTATAATCTTATTCTGATAAAATGGCTACTTTTTTAATATCAGCGGTCTAGTAGAGTAGGAAATTTAGATCATCACAATATATAAATCTGTGTTTTGAGGTAAGATATAAGATTATTCATGGGGTACAAGAATATAAAAGCTTCAGATGAACAATGGTTAGTTTGAATACACAAAATGAACATGATATTTGTAAAAGATGACATTGATAAACAAGTAAAAATTCAAAAGTCATTAAAATTCTGTCTCTATAGCTATTGATTTCACATGTTTTTCTTTATCGCAGACACGAGTTGAATTTGTTTCTACACATAATATAATCTATAACTTTACATCCCGATTGCAATACCTACGATTCACGTCCTTACTGGGACTGCCTTATATTAACTTTGGGGAACATTTTAGCGTAGTTGAATGTTCAATAGATTTTCCAAGGATTCTACTTTTTGGATTTTCCTACGATTATCCTTGTTCATACTATGGAGGTAAAAAAAAAACATCACGTTTTTATTTATTTTCTATTAAAAATCGAATTTGATCAAATCTGTTAACACAAAGTTGGTAGGTACCTTTGTAGCTTTTTAATAACATGTGAATATTAAACAATATATAGGCAAGCAATCCCTCGGGAAATTGTTTTTATTAAGTTTATTACCATCAGATTTCTAATAATTCTATACATTTATCATAACAGTTCATTAAAATTTAATGGATCAATCACGCGTTACTCGTAGGTCATCAAACGACCATGCAATACATGCACATATTCTACAGGAAAATATGTTAATTCAGGAAATAGTAAATTGTATATTACAATGCGTTAAATATAGTCGTTACAGTAGTTATAGGAAATAATACATTTCAAACCATAACCAATAGTGATTGGATGTAATATGAGGGATTGCATATATTAATATTTTAATTTATAATTTTTAAATCCACTTATCTCATCTTGGTACATTTATTATAAGGATTGCAAGTGTGAAGTGATCAGTAAAAGTATTCAGAGAAAATTATTTTCTACCAAATACCATTGCAATACTAAAAGTTAATTTGGTATTTCTATTACAAAATATTTAGCTCGCAACTCTTAAGTAGCGCCTACTCGCTGTGAGAACAAGCATTCATTATGTCTTTACATACATTTTAAATATAATATAAGTATACCTACACTATTTTGGAATTTATTTTAGGTTTTTTTTATTTTAATAGTTAATGAATGTATCAAATTAGTCGATACACGATGACGTATGCGTGGGTCGTTCCCAAAGTTAAATGCAATTTTATACCACAATAATTAGTAGGTAACTGCTCACGTAATATCTGTATAGTCACTACGTCTCAAGTGTTTCAAACGTGTTTATGTAGACGGATAATTATTAGATGTAACTGTTATTTTATTGCTTATAAAAAAAAATGTATGAAACTTGGACATGCTTTAAGTCTGATCTACAAGTATATTACTCTAATAATATATTATTTATATATTGATTAAAAATATTTTGTAAAAAAATTTTATTCGAATATTTACAAATATTATAAATCTTTCTATAGATGATTATAGTTTATTCATAAGCTTATAAACCTGGTAGGGGGACCATTAAACAACATTTTAAAATTAGATATTATCATGAACGTACACGAAAATCTATATGCATAGTAAACAGAACACCTTAGACTATTATTTTTGCCTATTACATTAACCTTCAATGTATAATATTATACATCCTTCACATTTATAAGCTAAATTATATAGAGAGGACATCGATTCACTCGTTTCCTTGAAGGCGTATAAAATATGCTACACGAATTTACACAAATAACACACATTAAAAATGTTTATACTATATATTATGCACTAGGATCATAGTAAACATATGTGTAAGATAGTTATAATATGGTCACATCATGATTATTAAATATATTAAGATTTCAGCACTTCGTCACATCGGTTAGGTTGCTATTTTACTAGTAATGCAGTTATAATGTTGTTATAGTACACAAAATTCGTTTTATATATAATATGTTCGGTAAAACATCGATTAACCGTCTACAATGGAACAAAAAGGGTGACAGAAAATTGAATCAGACGGGTACACTTAAGAACTTTTAGTTACTAAAACTAGTAAGTACTAAAATGTATCAAATCACATGATGATAAAATAATTAGAAAAAATGAGTAATTTCAGTTTGTTTGTGTGATGTATACCTATAATACGGGTATGCAATATTATATATTTTATAATACATGGCGGTAGGTGACGTATAACAGAAGTTGACGGATGAGAGAGTGACGGATAATCGTGAGGATTTACTGTACATCATACAACGACAAAGATTGTTTTGTATTTTACAAGTTTACTAAAGTACTTATACGCAAACGAGTAGGGAGGGCCTAAAAAACGTTTGTACTCAACTTATAGGTGCAGGCAGGGTTGGGCAAGATGAAAAAAAAAAAATGTATCTTGATACTTAATAATTAACACTTATTATATGATACATTAATTTTGGGTATCTTGATATGTTTAATTATTCAAAAAGATACAAGATACAAGATATAAGATACAAGATACTATTACAGTTGTGTAAAAAAAATATATAATATTATGTTCAATATTTTCATAATAATCATTCATATCAATATACAAATAAAATAATAAATAAATTAATAAGTACTAATTGTGTAGTATAAAATTATCAAATCGGATTTTTTAACTAAATAATTTGTTCAAGTATAAAATAATTTTAAAAAAATGTAATCGTTCCACGCTAATTGACATATTTTTTCGTTGTCATATGGGTTTCTGATGATTGACAAAAATAGTCACCAGTTTTTCAGTTGCAATTTTCGTTGTTCGTGATGGAATTATTTAATTACGTACTAACTAAAAAAAAAATATATTATAGGAAAAAAAAAACAAAAAAATTATATTTTATTTCTTTGAAAATTCAATATCGACCAGGTATTTAATTTAACTGTCGATATCTCTTGTATCTTTTCGCATAGCATGATACACGATACCGGAAAAATGTGTATCTCGGTACAAGATACAAGCAACTTTTGGAATATGTATCATGGTACTGAATTCAAGACATAAATGTATCTTTTATACGTATCGAGCATACATTTATCTGCGATGTTGCCCGACTCTGGGTATAGGTACTCGTGAGAGGAAATATTGTACACATCTGAGTGATCGTATCCGAAAAGCGGTCCCCGGCGACGATCCGACAGTCTTAATAAAACGTTGTGACTGAATATTATTGCGGTGCACGCGTTTCCATTGTTCGGTGTGTTGCCGTGCATATCGCACTGTTCGCAAAGTTTATTCGAATTAACCTTGCCGTGGAGACTTGGCGTCGTCGATTCTGCGTCCGGAATTTGTAATCGGTTCCAGTATCAACGTTGCTGTGTACACAATAACCGAACGTGTATTATGTGACGATGGATTACCGAAAACCAATTTAGAATACAAATTACGAATTACATGTGCCCGCGTTGTGTCGGAGGAGTAGAAAATATAAATAAAGAAATCCCGGCATTGGTATATGTGTGTATATACGTGTATGTACGGTTTCCGAATACAAAATATCTATAATTATTTTCATTTTAGATTCTGTGTGAACCGAGGAATGTATTGGATGTTTATTATTTATTTATTTTTTCGTCCGCGTACACGATTTCGACCAGAAGGATTGCGCCGATGCATGCGAACCGGGTACATTTCTGAAAGGAAATTCGTCGAGTCGCCACTCAGAGAATCGAACCCAGCACCGTCTAGTATTTTTTTCATCGCGCGCTGTCCACTTGTTTATTTTTCATTGGAACAATATCGTTGTTGGTCTTATGAAAATTAATCGTATCGACGCGAAAAATCCATTTTATATTATCGATATTAGCTTTTGATATAAATCTTATAATTTTCAATGCATCAATGTGCACGATTGTGTACGAGATATAATATGATTTTTTCCAGGTAAATGAGGGGTACATTTTAGGATATTCGCATGGTTATTTTAATAAAATTTCCTTCATTTGCCTCACAGTATTTCTTGGTTTTCGAATCACACTAAATTTTAGATTCAGCATTTTAAAAATAAGGTTTACAGCCATATGATCTCTGCACTTCGCTCTACCGTCAACTCTCACCCAACCTAAGAGTGCCATCCTTTTATACAAATTTAACTATATGAGATATATATTATTACAGAGTCTCGATTAAAATCGATAATTCTAACCGTAAATCTATTATAAATTGAATAAATTCCAATATTAATGAAAATTAGAGCAATAAATTTAACTTAAAGAAAAATTTAGTAAATAAACATTACCATATATCGTACATAATTGTATTAATTTTCCCGGTTTTATTTAGTTACCTACTTATAAATAGTTACTTATATCACTTATAAACCTATATCATTAGGGTATTTGGTTCTACTACTATATCAACTATTTTCAAAATTAAAACTGATGCACCCCCCCAACCCTTTTCACTCAGAGTCATTTTTTTTCGTGAGCAATGGTACATTGGTTTCAAGTTTAAATAACAAATGCAGCAATTAACTCATCCATGTAGTTTTTCTCCTCATAAAATATGCTTGAAGAAACATCTCTACCTACATTCTCTCTTATTATTTTTCATGACCAATACCACTCTTAAAATGATGGTTTTTCATTAGTTTACATTTGCAAATAATAATAATATTGTCAAATTTAAAAACCGTCCCTTCTGATTACGCACCTATTATAATATAATAGTATTATTATTATTAACTATAATATAATAATTCAAAATAATTACGGCAAAGAGAAACACTATCATACAACGATGTAACTTTTGTTTTTTAGAAGAAAAAATTATTTTACATAACCTATTTTTAGTTATTAATTATATCTGATAATTGATAACTAACATGTTATACTTATAACTTGCTTTAAATGCCAACTTATTTTAAAATGCTTCCATCTTGAGTCTATAAGCCGTTATTTATCTATGATGCCGATTTTATTGTTCAATTTTATCCTGGGCTAGAATGAACTGAACATAAAATTAAAATCACTGACATTTTTATTACCAATTCTATAAGCAAAACATATTGCTTATGTCTTATAGTAATTAATCTTTAGTGTACCAAAAAATTAGAAAATTTCTTAATCATTGAAATGTATTACATTGTCAAACCTTTAAATTAATTTAATGTAAAGGGTATTTAAAACATGTCCTAAAGTTGGTATAAAGTTTCTCATAGCAAAAGGCAGATGTTACACGACATGATAATAGTTTAGCGGTTATACGTTCTGCAAACTACAAATGTAGGACAATATTGTGACTGTGACTTGTGTGCTGCGGAATAAATTAGGCTATACGTAATTATATACTTTATTAATAAAAAGATAAAATAAATCCAGAAACTAAAAATTACGTGTTTATACATATTGAAATGTGAATATCTACATTTATTATTTTATTAATATTTGTACAGAACAGTTACAAAATATGAAACTCGTTCCTAAATATTTTATTAAATATTCAAAGTTTTGTAATGACATTTTAATAATAATTACGAACAGCATATATTGTGTACTTAATTTATTTTATTCAACTTTTTAATGTTTTAAAATGTGCGGAAAAAAAATTATTGCCCACCAGCTACATGATTGACTGATATCACTGATATTGTAATTTCGAAGGAAATGAACAAGAAATTATTAGGATAAGACATGTTGTGGAGATGGGTATGATAATCAGTAATACCATATAATGGAAGCTTAAAGTTTTAATGAGTACATGAATAAAAGGACTAAGTGCGGATGGATTAAGTGGGTAGAAGCGTTCAGGACGTTATTTGATTAATCGATGTCACTGTTAAAATTTTAAGGTAGATTTTAAAATACCGGCAATGTTGTATATTTAGCAGTGGATAAAATAACGGGATAAAGGATGAGTTTTGAAGATTAGAATGCTTCGATGGGTATTTTAGGTTATTAGGATGTTTATGGGATAAGAAATTGGTATGTAAAGAAAAGTTTAAATTGCATTTTCTATTTAAAAATCATAAAAAAAATAAATCACGTAAATAACAGATTCATAATATAGTAAAATAACATATGGTGTCATTGAAAATCTAAAATAAATGGCATATACTTAGTTATAGGTAATAATTATTAATATAAACTTATTAAAGAGTTCTAAAATTTGGTGTAGTCACCATGGTATTTTTGTTTCTATTATTAATTTTGGCAAATTTGTTGACTAATAAAAGTTTTCAACTAGTAATAAATTCTGAATACTTATTCAAATATTTTAAATAATCGTTATAATGCAATCACATTTATAATTATGACTGTGATATCTTCATTTGTCAAGCCATCATTTTTAGTATTATTTAAACAAAATGTTCATATATTTTATTTCAGTATATTTATTTATCATTTTATTAGAAATAAAAGTTTAAATTAAAGATCGATCAATTTTGACGTTAGTTATTACGTATTATAAATACATGAATATAATAATATGAGATCTCAATATACATCGACTAATATTATATTCATCGATCAGCTAATCGGAAATCGATGTTATTTGGACGCATTTTCTTTGGTACCGATAAAAATTGTTTTCATCCGACTTTAAAGTTTTTATTTAATTGATCGAAAAAAAAATGTATTTGTATCGGGAAATGAAAACCTGATATCATATTATGTGGGTTTATAATTATAAAGTTTAGTTCATTTTATTATTACGATTGCCAATATTTGAATAAATATATTTACATATTATTTTGTTAGATCATAAAATGTGATAGTAATGATATCAACGTTTGATGAATAGCTTCTTCACGAGTTTGAAAGCTCTACCGGCAGATAGCAGCACTTAAACCGGACATTTATTTACGAAAACAATGCACTTTGAACTTTCTCACAACCTGCGACAATTAATGACTTACAGTAGTATTACAGTAATAATAAAATACTCCTGTATTTTAAATAAAAATAAAAAAGTAAACCACTTACTATAAATGTATTTGCTTTAAATTAAAGAAAGTTTATGTTATTTAATCAAATTGTCCATAAAGTAATGCGTGCGACATTGATAATGACGTAAACAGCTGATTGTTATTAACTAACTTATTAAAATAATAATCAACAGTCGAGCATAACATTTTTTTTTCGTTTCCATGCTGACCTATATAGAGACTTGACGGTTTTGTAATCGTTTTATTCTCGAGTCCTGACACACACGCGTATATGTGCTGCGATAGCGATCAATTAAATTGGCGACATTTTACATGTATCTATACTTAACATTATTCACAGTTTAAGCATCGAATTATAGAATTTAGCCCGATAACATTATTATAACGGTGGTCGTTAAAAGCACATGCATGGTGAAAATATGGTTCAAAGAACTGCGTCTTGTTTTTTTTTCTTTTTTTTTTGAAAAATGTGAACCTACCGATATTTTTACACGGGTTGCTCCGTTATTTTATTTTGTAGTGGAATGGATTTGAAAACCGTGTTACATTTCTAATAAATTGATGACTTTAATACATAGGTAGTTAATTTTCCGGATACAAGTCCGCGCTTCAGTCATGCGAACGAAAAACCGTTCGCAGTGTTCGCATCGATCGACCGTGTGAAAATCTGCTGGAAAAAAACTGTACACATTTTCCGGGGTCACTATTTATTGCACTCACAACACTGTGTTGTAGCCGTTGGTGCCCAAAAGAAGCGTTTTAGGGAGAAAGCAGAAAAGTTCTCAAAATGTAAACAAAATAAAATGTAAAATGGTTAAATGTTATTTCATGAATCTTAATAATAAAGAAAATATAATTAAAAAAGCTGTAAGTTTCATAGACAAGCTATAATAATAACGATATTTTTAAAGGAATAATTCATATTTTTTAAATAACAAGTTCATATTATTTTTCCAGGGGAAGGGCAAGTGTTTCGGCCTATCCCTCAACCCACTTCAATAGCTGTCAATGATTGTAACCTGCTTAATATAAGTCTTGCATCCTAATGTAGACCAAGCAATTGTCGATATGTTTATTATTCAGCGATAAACAAGAGTATTATATGATGTAATTTTGAAAATAAATCACGAGAATAAATAATTTAAATTTTATTTTGACAAATTTAAAAATTTAAACATAATAAACAATTTTTCTCTTATTTTCGTACGCGTCTAATTTTTATTGCCAAAAGTTGGCTTTATCGAAATAACCTGTGTTGGCTGCTGATTTATGCTATTTTGATTATTTCATGTTTTTAAATTTCATTGAAATCACTAAACAGTTATTAAGAAATGATAAATATTCTTATTGATGGTACTATGATTTTATGTTAATCAATTCTCCGAAAATGTTCATGTTTAATGTTTATATTCATGAATCCTAACTTTATTATAAAGTATATCTTATAAATATATTCATAAATCATGATTTTTGTGCATTATTTTGGCATCCGAGGGTGCGTAACTTAAGTAAATAATAAATAAACATAAGTGCTTGGGTTTGTTTGTATGCATATTGTATAAATTTGAAATATAAATATAAATATCTGTGTATTTTTATTCAAATGTACATTACAATTATATATATTATATAGTTATATAAAAAAAATGTGTTTTATGTAAAGTTTAAGTTTTTAATCAGTGATTAAATAAAGATCTAATTTTATTTTCATCATATGATTTCATATAAATTAAATAAACCGTTTTATACTTTATATACCCGGCTCTGATTGACTGCTACGGATGAATTTTAACTATTGGAAATAAATGACTAGCTTCATTAAAATTTAAACATGGATGCT
Organism: Periphyllus acericola; assembly: GCA_949715065.1. Classification (NCBI taxonomy): domain Eukaryota; kingdom Metazoa; phylum Arthropoda; class Insecta; order Hemiptera; family Aphididae; genus Periphyllus; species Periphyllus acericola. The sequence continues at coordinate 25,800,883 of OX454271.1, read as the reverse complement.
TAAGTACGGATACTCAATTCGGCGAACCGTGTAAGTTATTTTGTAATCTATTTTTGTTTTTTATTAACAATCAGCAATTATAATTATTCCTCCCTGTCCCGTATATTTCTGATAACCTAATCACTCATCAGTCAATATTATATTTTATTTATATCATGTCAATGTTCTCCTCTATATTCCCGTTCTACGTCTGTTTTTTTCCTCATTGTTAACACATTTATTCGTATAGTTCCAGTTTCTTTACTTAAGCGAAAACATTCCAAGTATACGAACGTTAATACATTTAATTATATTGATGTAATACCGCAGAATAAAAGAAAAAAAAATGATTGCTCAATTTTTGCGTATTGTTATTATTGTTCTCTACGGATAATTACTAGACTGAAATCAATTTTTATAACACTAGAAATTCATTTAAAACTTAATTATAATATAACCGTGGGTTAATATAATATAAACAAATCAAGGGTTTTTTGAATCTGAAATCGTTTGAGATGAGTAAATTGTGATACCTTATGCATTCATTGAAAATTATGTTTTTTAGACTTGTTTCAGTTAAAAATGTTTGAAAGTAATTTATCACTCATTTGTCTGATTTAATTTTAATTTATACCTTTAAAATCAACGTTTATCTATAAAATTATACTCGTAGTTGTAACTTTCTATATAAACTGTTCTGTGATTAACTCAATACATAAAGCGCGCGATAGACAAATAATATAAATTACTAATTAGAATGGGTATATTAGAATATATATTAGAATGGGTCACATAGTAGTATTATGATATGAAAGAGGCGTTTGGGAAATCGCCGGTAAATTATCGTTAGTATTATTTATTGCCCATCGCATAGTTGTTGGAGGTAGTACAAACATCGCTTTATTCACAGACACATACATTATTTTTGTACACACTTTGGTCTGTGTTAATATTAACCAATCTAACTGTCATTATGTGATTGAGTACACTCATAACTAAACAATGAATACTGGATAATTAACTAATGCACTACGTTCATGGTGGTGGACAGTTGTGGTGGTGGTCTAAAGATTAATTAGATATTGTATTTACTTATGAAACCTTATTAGTTAGACTTTGATATTATATTAAATCATAAACCGATACGGTACAACATTTCTATACTTACACGGCAACCAAACGCAATGTAAATAGAATATAGTATTTTGCAAGTTTTTGACATTATTATAATGTCCACTACTTTTTAAACTCCCCAAAAATGTTTTACATTAACCAGAATATCTTTCTATAGGCTGCAGTTTTTTTTTCGCTCTGACAGTTCGAGGGAAATTTTCACATTCCTCTGTTTACATCTGCTTTTTCGATTCTGAGTGAAGTGAGGAATGTATTGGTTTTACCAAGATGTGTTTTGCTTTTTTTTTTTTGATACTGTCTACACGATTTCAATCGACTAGCTCCGATCATCAAAGGCAGGAATGGTTTCTGATAGCAAATTTTGTCTTGTTGGTACCAACAGAGGGTCATATTTTAAATTTCTCAACATTTCGCCAAATAATTGAGAGCAACTGACAAAAAACTACATCACAGGATACCGGTTTCCGACTATATATGAAATCTTTACACGTCGTATTCATTCGTTCTAAAGGATGATATCTGTATAATTTATGAGCCGGTAGAAAAGTTATTGTTTTTGAAAACTTTATACTATTTCGTATTTTTTCTGTACTAGCAGAAGTTGGGTTTGTACCTATGTTTCTCGTGAACATTCCCATATTGTTTATAGTTGCTTGCAATGTTTGCACATGTGGAAGAAATACATAATGTTGTATTCTACGTTTACCATTTTTTTGTGAGAGCTTATGTTTTTGTCTAGTCTTTTGGACATATTTCGATGATTACTATCACTTTCAGACATCAAAAACGATACTACTGTATTGCGTCGATGAGTAAACTCGTCATCGTTGAGCGGACTGCGCATTTTAATAGGACGCCTTAATAGCATTACGTTATATTTTCGTCTTAAAAAGGTAGGACATCTGCGTTCAGCAGAACCGATTTTGTGCTGTTAATTTTTATATTCGAGTAAACTGACCTATAGTCAAACATAAAGGGAAGAACATTATGTGTGCGACACCGTAGGTTGTTTATTACGATATTCTTATTTTCAAGCTAGTTTTGAGCTCTTTTAATAGTGATTATAATTCACAGTTTGATACAGGTCAGTGCACTCAACGATTTTAAAATTAACAACACAAAATTGGTTTTGACAACTGCAGATTTGCTGTGTTGTACTTGTCGGTAAAACGGAGAGAACGCGTGGTATGGCGTCCTCTTAATGACGTCATGATGATTTTACAGAAGAGCATTTTCTTCCGTTATCATTGTGAATAAAAATGAATCCAACGTATTCCAAACGTCGTGCCTTGGTAACGGAACCTTTGGCAATCCAAGTACGCGCCGGATAACCTTATTGTTCGCGTTTTCGCATAATGTGTTCAGTGAGTACCTAACACTTTCACCGCTTTCGCGGGTCCCCTCTCACAAGACGCAGCGTTTCGGTGATTATTCATTTTCCTTGGATTTAATCGTTTTTACGACAATCGTGTACAAACACGGACGGAAACTCCCGACCGGCACTCTCCAGGGATACCTCGTTCGGTCAACATTTCACATCAACGTAACTCGAAAAATATTATGGCATAGTGACGTCGTATATATAAACATACACATTCCATGCTTGTGGCATTAAATAATATATCTACGTATGTATTATGCACACGCGACACATGTATGTAAATTTATAGAAGTAAATTGCGAGTAGTGAGCAGCACGAACTCACATACACACACACACACGCACACGCACACGCACACGCACACGCACACGCACGTACACACACAGACGCACACGCACATACACAAACGGACGTCATTGGCACGAAACTCTTTATTGGAATGGGCATTTTAGTTTAATTAACTTCACTAATATGGCATTTTTTTTTGGCTGCAATTTTTTTTTTATTGTATTCACATTGTTGGTCATCATAACACGTATGCGATATCATCCATGGTAAAGTGTGCTCAATTAACGTTATGAGTTAATACTTATTTATACTCAAAGGCAGGTGTACAATAATAATTGAGCTGTATTCGGAATATCGTTTTAGATGTGAATACTATTATAATAGTAAAATAATTAATTATAATCTAAATTATTCATTATATATAAGTGGTTAGGAATAAACTAATAACAACTGTTATGTTCATGTGTTACCTAAATTAATATTCACTTAGTGAGGAAACAAATTATCCACAACTACTAACGTTGAAGAGTTTAATTATCAGGACTTCAAGTATGCGTTTAAAAGCTATTTGACTTACAAAAATTCACTAAATAAATGCAGCCATCAATGTCTATAATATATATTATCGTTTTTAATTATGTTTTTTTGTTCTGTATAATATGGAACTCAAAATAATAAAATGCAGAAACCTTAAAATCTGAACATATTCCGTAAAATGCGTTGAAGTATATTATATAATGTGTGTTATTTATGAGATGAAACAATTTTAATTCAATTTAATGTTTAATTAAAATTAACTTTAATAATTATATTTACAGTATGGTACAGATTTGTATATTTAAAATATTGATTCATAGAGTCAACTATTATTAGAGTAGGTACCTATATATGTCATTTTTAATTAATTAATTTTTAACCAACTATAAACGCAAGAATTATAATCTCCACGTTCACCTAATAAACCCCGTGTACTTATTAAATCATGTCTGTTTGTTATTTTGAACTTATATAACCATTTCTTTCGTTTTGTCTTAAAGTTAAGCCAGTAATTGAAAGCTGATTTACACGGGACGTACACATTGAACTTCGCTTTGCCTCAGGCTCTTAGTTGACCTATATTATGACTATCATCCTTAATTACGTTTCCTAGTCAAAGTTTCGCCTTTATTATATCTTAAGGAATTAATGTAAACCTAACGGTTATTTCAGATGAACATTTTTTTTATACATCAAGAATAGTTTTAATTTTGAAAAAAAAATTAAATTATCCTGTAAATTATGAAAATCACGACAATTAGGTAATATTCATATTTTATACTAACGATAATACGTACTTGACTTACATTGCATTCAAAAATGTTATAAAAAAAAATTCTTAGTGATTCTTAGAAATCTTACTATAAGTTTTCTTAGGAAAATATCTTTCGCTTTCTTCTGGAAAAAAATACTGTTTGTGATATTTTGACACCATTATTTTTCGTCAGCAAATAATCTTGTACTTGATTGGCAATATTTTTCCAAATAATTATCAATCTTGTTTCCCATGTCTTATTATGTTTCCTGCTCACGAATATTTTTGATAAAATAAATATATTTTTTCGTTTGTGAACGTTTAAATTATCAAAAAATTTGATATTTTTTGTGTATTCCGACAGAACCATATGCATCAGTTTAAAACGGTTTGCTAAAATATTCATTTTTAGGTTTGTGTCATGTCGAATTTAGTCTAAGAAGAAAAAAGCTTAGGTTTTATATAAGTCCCTTAATATCTTGGAATTGGTTCTGAAAAATTCTGTATAGATCCGCTGAGAAAAAAAATGTAATAACAAAGACGCGATAAATAATAAACGTTAACAGCCGTGCTTAGCTTTGGATATTCACATCACGGTTAAAATCCAATTTCAACAACAATTTATTATGACTGTAATGGAGCTTGAGCACACTCTCAATCGAGCGGTGAAACCGTAAAAAATATACTTATTAATATTATTAGAAGCACGTCTGTGAAATTTGTTTTCTTTTTAATTAGTCTTATGTTTCGGTAAGATTGTTAAGAAAAAAATGCTTTTTCAAAGTTATCGTACATAGGAATAGCTGGATTGTTGGAATATTCCGTCGGGATGGAATAATTTAGTTCTTTGAAATGAGACAAAGTATACATGGTGGCTATGTTCTTTAATATTAGTAATTGTGTACATTTTTTATTTCTAGCTATAAATAACGTCGTTGCTTGTCCGATGTTTGAAAGTATTTTTTGTTTACTTTTGTTGAAATCGTTCGTGTTCGCGAAGAAAAAACATAACTTATATTATTCAAAGCCTTTAAAAATACATATATATATATATATATTCGGACGCTTGAGATGTAAATGTTATGTATATAACGTCATACCAAGGTGAAACATTGCATTATTTTTAAAACTTCAAAGTATACCTAATTAGTCACATTATTACTAAACATATAATACTTAAATCCAATTAAGACGGATACACGCAGTAGATCGTAAACCTTTGAAATTGATTAATTATTATTTTTTAATACCATTAAATATTATTAATAGTCGACTCTCTGTTAAGTCTTTAAGATATATTTGCGGCTATTCTTTTCGTACTGATCTTAACACTATGTTCTTCAACTACATCAAATTAATAACCTAGCAGTTTTCATGATGAGATATTTTACACAATAAAAGACTTATTTAAAATGCGTTTTACTTTACGTATAATGTACTTAACACGTAATTTAAATTGTTTTCGTTTAATGAACAAATATAAAAATGTAATAGCGAGTTTCGCGGATATTTAATTGTAAAGATGTAATTTTTCAATTTTGTATCATACATTATTGAGTTTTTTTTTTTTAAATGACAAATAATTGTACATCATTATACAGTATTGTATAATATCGCATAATTTACGAGTAATCAGAGGAAATTAGTGTCGGTAATACAGATATAAATTCGGAGAATGAAAGCGGCAAACTCGTTTGACGGGGTTTCGGGTTCAGATTTTTTTTCGGGTTGCGGATACTGTACATATATATAGGTTCAATCCTGTAATTATAACTCCCACCTTAGGTACCCGGTTAATGGACTACGTTCTCAACCCGTTTTGACTCTCTGCTGCAAATGCGTTGTTCGAAAATCTTTAGTTTTCCAACGAAACTGCGCGTACATACATTATGCACTGATATTTGTTAATTTCACTTCTACTCTTGTTTGACTATTGTACGGCCCTATACGCACGGACGATGTAGATTTGTTAAAAACAATCATGGTTTTTCGATAAAATCTGTTTCGAACACGGCATATAGGTGGCTGGAAGATACTTCCGGTGAATACGAATTATTCACAAAAACTCGGCCAATGTGTACGAGTAGTGGGTTATGATGTTTGATAATACTTACTTCGAGTTTAGTGCAATAGTCAAATTATATATTGGCAGATTAAATGAAATTCAATAAAACGCAATATATATAAATTTACAGCACGCGTGACTATAGAGACTCATTTTCAAGAAAATAACTGGAAATAACACCAGGTTTAAATATATTGTACTGTTAACAATTCCTAATGGTACCCCAAATACCAACTTCATAAACAGTGTACTACTTTGCCATTAATTACTGTGTTGAAAAAAATAAATAATTAAAATAATAAATATGACTACACCATATAATTGTAAAATTGGTATAATTACTCCACATAGTTTGCAACATATATGAATATAGTTGTAGCTATGAAAATTGTAAATACAGAAAGCTACAAATAAAAAATACAAAACTGTATTGGTTACTGTTTGTATTACAAGAACCTTTATTTTTCCATTTTTAACAGTAGGTTATAATTATTTAAAGTTTGAATCGATATATGTTTAACATTGGTTTTAGCTTATAAAATATTAACTTGTTATTTTTATTGTTTCAGGTAAGTTACACATATTATATTTGGATTAGAGACATTGATCAAATAAACTGTAAGTTTTATATTTATAGTTATTTATAATGTATACCTTTAAGCATTGCACTTGTAAAAGTTATGACATTATGAGTGTGGGAAATTTATATTACTTTCATAATTATGACAAATTATATGTATAAGAATTCAAGTTTAAAATAAAATACTAAAATTCCTTAAAATGCATTTATTATACTGTGAGTTATAAATTTAAAACTATTGAAATAATAATTATTTTACTAATAATTTTATTGAATTTTAAATGTTTAAGAAATATTTCCCATATACTATTCAAAACAGATTTATTTAGAATACATTGGGTTTTAATAATATATATATATATATATATATATATATATATATATATATATATATATATATAATGATCCCTAGATTTTCATATTCTACAATGTGTATGATACTGTCCTATAATATAAGTAATATTTTAAAAATAATTCACAAAACTTCATATTTTATTCTTTCAACATTTTTAACAAGGACTTGTGGAGCAGTCGATCACACTAAATTATCAATGCACAAATATTTGGAAATTTGGCTATAGTAGTGAAGTTTGATAGTTTAGAGGTAGTTTGGCACGGAAGCCAATGAGACATTTTGGAAGTTAGGTCTGTATATAAATATCCCTTGTGGAATAATCCTCGATTATGTTTAATCTCGTTCAATTTGCATAATAATTTAATTATTTATTGTTTATGTAATAATATTTACGCAATTGTCATAATATTAACACAGAATAAATTATAATATAATATTAATATACTAAGCTGTCATACTAAACCGTCTCCATGATATCAAATTTAAATATTTAATGGTCTAAATTAATTCTATCGCCCGTCCACTTAAAACGTAATTTAGTAAATCCAGACGACCAGGCTAAACTTATAGGTAACTAGCTGCTAAACACACCTGGTGTTGCAAGGGATAAAAATCCGTATACAATGGGTAACTTCATTTTTATAATTTTCCATGACGATATTATGAAAAACTTTTTTTTATCGTTTTCCTACGCACGAAAATCAAACAATCTGTTTCGTAACACAAAATCGTATACTTCAACTATGCAATCTTTCTGCTAATAGTTATGATATATAACAATTGTTAGTGATATTAGGTTTTTCCCTAGTATATGAAGAGAGCAGTGCTGTTAAAGTACACTAGTAATATTATGATGACACTTCTTCGGTAGTAAAACTGCTATACGAAAAAAGATAGTATTGTTCTTTTTCTATCGACAACGACGAATATGTAGAAACTTTGACCTAGAAATCATTTTTATAATGAGTACTTGGAAAACAATGGAAGGCTAATTATTATACCACTCAAATAGATATCTATTATAAGTATCTACGAGTAACTCGTATTTCAAAATTAGTTTCCATTTATAAATATCAAATTGCTGAAATCCTGATTACTTTTTATATTTCTTCGGTTTTAGACCTTAAAGCGTTTAACCTCATCAGGTGTTTATTTTTTATTGCATAAAATTAAAGTATTACATTCACGATAACTATTAAGATATTTTTATTCATGGTATAACAGTAGCTTATTGGATACAGGTACACCAATTACAATATATTTGAATTATTTTTATTGTTTTGGTATATGTTCAAAAATCCCAATGCTTAATTTTATTAAAATCAGTTAAATTTTTTTATTGATATACCAATAATTTGGTAAGTAATGGTTTGCCACTTAAATATAGATAAGCCATCTTCATTGTTAAAAATTTAACATGAACGAACAGAAATATTGCTATTAATGGTAATGTTTAAATTTGCCCTAATCTTTGTTTCGTACAAAAATATTATGTCAAATGTAGTGTTCAATGTTCATACAGTGTTAATTATTTTAATACAAACTCATCTTGATGTAAATGTCGACGATTAATTATTGTTAGATAATAAAACTGTTATGAAAATCATGATTAATTAAGTTGTACAAGAACTTAATACTTGTCATAGAGTTAAAAATATTTCATTCAATGAACAATTTTTGGTGATGTAGTTATTTGATAAAAAAAAATAATTGTTTTAAAAAATATACATTGTTTTATCAACTACTAACCTATATCCGACTACTTTACCTTAAAACGTTTGTTTAAATACCACATACACAAATTTAACGGTTGTTAATCACTTCAATATATTACTTCACTGCCACCACAAAAAAAATTAGTTCATTCCTAGGCCATTCGATGTAATCTGTATTATATCTTTGCAAATGAAGCAAAAAAAAAAAAATGTCTCCGGTTTCGTGGGTGCCTTATGAGAAAATAATATCTCATTTAGATACTGAATCAATAATAATTCCGTATATTCGTATCAAAATATTTATTTAATTTCCTAGTAAGTCCATCATCTATACGTTTTGAATTAGACACATATTTTATAAATTAAACAGCACCCACCTGGGTACGCGTATTTCATAAACACGTAGTGCACTTTTATGTATTTTTATTGAAACCATGGTAGCTTCACTTGTTTGGAGCACAGATTAAAATTTATCTTTGTAATAACAAACATACTGTAAACGTTAAATGATATGGGTAATATATTGGAAAATGGGTCTTACCTATATGTATATGTTCTATATTTTTTTGTAAACCATAACGTATATTTTTGAAACGTAAGCAATAAAAATTGATGACCGTTTGTACTTTTCAATAATTTACAAAACGAATAATGGTCAAGCTATTACTATGCAATAATATCGTATATTTAGTGATATTTGTTATTTACGTGTTTTATGCCAACTTTTATACTTTCAATGGAGTATAATTTATGCTCATAGTCAACATTTATTTTTTTATCGAGTTATAAGTGCGCAATAACATAGAATTACGTGTGGGTATGTTTAATGGGCATGTACAATTGTTTGTATGTGATTTCGATTGCGAGAAAATAAATTAACATCAAAAGTAACCGTTGCTACGCAGTTTCTTTTCTCGACAAATATTATTAATTTTACGAGCTTATCGCCATTGTTGCGTTACTCATTATATTTTAGCAAGTATAAACTGATATTGAAATGTTCAGAACCATAATAACTTATAACTACGTGATAAATACGGAATAAAGAGTGCTCGTTTACGGTTTAAGTAATTCTCGAAAACAAAACTTCTGTATCATTTAAATCACTGTTTTAACTTGGCGCAGTGCCAATTCAAATTGTCGCGTCATCTGAAGACTTATAGCGCTCGGGTCGGCCGGGTAACACTTCGAGGTGGGAAAATGTTCGTAATTAAATATCTCGTGACAGTACATTATTTCTGATATTGTACTGTAATGTTCACGTTTGTTTCTCATCACGAGCCGTGCAGAACAGTATATTACTATCATTATTATTATGATATCAATTACGACGATTATGGTTACCTCTATCCGGGAAACGGCCTCGGTGCGCGCGCACAATGCGATTTTCACGGAATAAATCGTTATAATATATATAATACACGCAGGTGCGTAACGGTGTGTGCAACCGTTTGCAGTATTTATCGGCTGTGCGTTTCGAACGTACGTGAACAATCTGTGAGCAACTTGATTTCCGAGAACGGTCTGCGATCATTTTGGACGCGATTCATTTATTCGTGCGTTGGCATCCACACACATCTGTACACATTGCAATTTCTTAACCATGATCACCACCTTTCTTTTTTGCCCTTAAAAATTATAGTTTAATTTTTTTTTTACGTTCGAGTTACCGTGAGACCTTTATTTTCTATGCCTTTTTTTTTCACGCCAACATATGCGTATCCTGTAGCTACGCGGTTGGTTTTTTCAAACGGTAACACCTTATTTTTTACGCAAAATATTATTCGGCTAATTATTCTGAAACTTTTGATGTAACACATTCAAAATTTGGACCAATACTTTCGAAACTATTCAAATTTAAAATCGCGCACGGAAAGTGTAATACTCGCGGTATCTCGAATCATAAGCAATTAACAGTTTAATTATATTAGAGATATAACAAGTCTCTCTTGCTATATCTTTAAAACATATGCCGACATACAAAGTTATATTTTAAGGGATACTTATTTTATTTGTATTATAGAAACATTTTATAGAGCCATTCTGTCGCTATTAATTAGTGTCGTTTTACTTTCTGACTTTATCTCTTTTGGGAAAAGAAGAAGTAATTTGTTCTTTGTATTTAGTTACAATTTTAAACCGATTAGAAGTTTATTTTTTAAATAATTTTAACTGATATAAATATTGAACGAGTCTCCTAAAAATGCAATATTTAATATTTAGTACTCATGATATCTAAACTTCATATCAGTTTGAAATAATGCGTTCAATGGTTATATACTATAACATATCAAACGTTGAAAAACAGCTACATCCTTATGGTTATCTATGAGGTGGTCATTATAACACACATTTATTATAATTTCCAACTGTCAAGTTCACTACCTACGCGTCAAATTAATATATTTTTAGGTGTTTTATAACCGAATAATTCGAATTTTTGCTAGGTCACTAAATGCACACTTTACCGACAACATTTACCACCATATTGTGCCCCCTGATTCTACGAGTAAATTATGTAATAAAGGTGTATGTATAATATTTTGGTTTGAGAACTTCTGTATGTACTTGTCGTATTATTGTCACCAACGTGTCAGGATCTTCATCTGGATCAATAATAGAAAGCTGTGAAAAAATGAAAAAAAAACACTAGTTTGTATTATATTAACAACTCATTTTGACGATTTGTTTTTATGACTACTCAATAAGGAATTACAAAAATGACTTGGATAAAAGGTCAGTTCAAAGGTGTGCAGTTTCTTTTGCCTTTAATATTTAAAAGTAATAATTTCGATAGCCTCTCGTTGTAGCTATTATTTATGTAGAATATTACTTTTCGTTAAAGCCAATCATTTACTGCCATATGTTTTTAAATCTTTTCCGAGACCTGTTGACGTGGATTGAGGAGATTTTGTAATTTTGTAAAAATCCAATCAAGGTATGACAAACCTAAACTAAGAATCACCCCGGGTGCACCACAAGCCTTCTACTTACGTGTAGAACATATAACTTTCTAAGATCGCACACAATAAGTTCGTGGGATTGAAATCTCTATGTTACATCTCTGAGAATTATAATTACACAAAGAGTATACATCCCAAATATTTGTTGTTTCTTGTTTTCTTTAAAAATATTATTTGATTGGATTATCGATAAATTTTTCATTTTGTTTTTATTCGATTTAAAAATGTCAAATTTTAGTGAAAAAAAATGCAATTCCCTTAAACTACATTTGGGTTGATTTTTATACTATATTAAGTTTACAAACAAAAAAAAAAAAATCTATTGGTTAGATGAGTTAGGTTTAAGTTGGGCCCGTATATATTATATTTTTACGATCGCACTCATTCATCAATGAGCAAATGAGCAAATGAGCAAATGGGTACAATTTCCGGACGCGTTTGAGATGTCTACCAACTATCACAGCGATAACATTATGAACGTACTTGTGCTATTGAAAAGACACAATTTTTAAAAACATTGTTGCACTCAGGGGCCACTGGTATTACGGCCACTTGCATCGTACGTGGGTACGACGGCCGCGAGACTTACGATATTAATATTTTCTTATAAAAACAGGACACGCGTAACATTGCCGTGCGATTAGGGCCCGGGAAATGTACGTACAATCAGGGCTCACGCATAAGCGGGGATGATGATATGATGCCCCGGAGGGGGGGGGGGGTACTGTTCGCGCGTTACACTTTAGGGCGCACGTCCACCGCCCCGCCGCAGCCCCGTTGTCACGCCGCCGCCGAAGCCTCGGGGCCGACCGCCACCCCGACCGCAACCCCTAGCCGCGGGGTACGGTATTACACGGTTTTGCTGCAGCTGTCGCGAAAAAACCCAACGCGGTCGCAGAAGCCTCCGACGACGCCGCCGCCGCCGCCGCCGCCGCCGTCTCCTCCGCCGCGACCGTCTGTCGGCGTCGATCGGAAACCGTCGGTTCGCCCGTTCGCCGGCTATTGTTGGCGAGCGCCGCCGCCGCCGCAGGTGCAGTCGGTTCGACCACGTCGTGTGCGCGGGGCAACAGGCTTCGGAACGGGCCAAACGCGCTTCGTCGTCGTCGCGCACATCCCGCGTGTGTTTCTCCGTGCGTCCGCGAGTGTGCGTTTCCCGTGTCTCGTCGCCATCGCCTTTGCCCGAACCATCCGTTTCCCATCTGCGACGCCGTGCGGGTAAAAGTTGTCTCGTCGACGTGTTTTCGCGCCGCACGAGCAAATCATAAAAAAATTATAATAATAATAATCGAAATACTATTTGTCGTACGTACGCCACAATTTCACTGTCATAACGTAATATATTACGTGGGTAGGTCTAGTCGGGCGGGTTGGCCGTCTACCAACGCGGCACTTGCGTCCACCGCCGCCGCCGCCGCCGCTTAGCTCGGCTTTAAATTTAGACCTGGGACTAAACGTTCGAATGTATATGATGCGCATATATTATTAACAAGAGGACGGCCGCTGCACACCCGCATGCGTTATCTCCGTCTTACAAACGCGTCCAGTGTTTTTGTGTCGTTGGCTTTGATATGTGGAACTGACCTACTGTCGAACCTGTACGCAAGATCATCGTCTGTTGTGCGATTTGCGCGATTTTTTAAGTATTGTAATATTTTACTAGTCCACATATTCACTAGGACATGGAGATGTAGCAAATACTTACGAGAAGACGCAGTGAATGTTGTTCCCTTAAAATCCGATGACGAGTCAGTTCGCTTTAATATTAAAGCTAACAACACAAAATGTGCTATATTGAACGTATACAGGGTGTCACACCGTATTGTACACAGAGTGTCGTGTTTATTGAGATGGATAAATCATGTTTTTTTATTTGCATCTTTCAGCAAAGGCAATCGCTGGTAAATAGAACAGTATTATTTAAAAAGTTCGAAAGTTAACTTTTTATTATATAACTTTTAGACATTTCGAAGAAGGCTAGCTAATAGCGCTTCATTTTCTGAAATTTTCGAAAGTTCAACTTTCAGTTTTCATTGGATTCATGATTTTTAATAATTATAGCTTACAAAGATATATTGTAATTATTATTACCTCGCAATTTATTATAAAACCTTACTATATTTGCTAATAATGTTATTTTCTTTGAAATTGTGTTAATTGTCCACTATTTTCTTGTAAATTAAAAAAAATGTTGAAAACAAGAAGTTAATGACAATTTAGAGTTGAACCGCAAAAAAGCCTATCTTCAAAATTTATAATAGTAATAAAATAAAACGCCAATTTTTTTACTTCTTAAATAATACACTTTTATTTACCAAACTATTGTCAATAAAATTGGGTTTGCCCAGGGATGCTTATAAAAAAACACAGAATTTGACTAACTAAATTCACACGGGAAATATCGCTCCACATAAATCCCAGTGGGACACATTATGTATGGGTATGCTATGTTGTACGTTTGTAAGATCGCAACGTTTGTTTCACGTCCTCGTTAATTTTTCCTGCTCGGTTTACTACGTAAACGTCGATATGACGAGATTTTCGAAGAATTTCAGCAGTTTAATTTTACTATAATAGTATTGTCATCTGGCTTTTGACTCGTTTTCCAGTTAACGGGAAATGTGCTTCCCGTTCCCGAAGATGTAAAACAAACCTCCCCGTTGTAGTCCCTCCGTGTCACCCTCATCCCGCACCCTTCTTCCGGTAGGTGTATTATATGCGCGCGTGATAAATGGAAGTTTAGAGGTTTTGAGGAATTGCACACGCATGGCGGAAAATACTAATTACAATATATATTATGTATCTTTTTCGAGACATGGGTACGAACCTATTTTTCATTTTCACACATTAATTCATTGTGATGGCAGCAGCCTCCTCTCGGCGCACCGCGGTATTATTATTGTTTACGCGCATTATGGTGCTTTGTCGCGTTCGTAGTTTCGCTTTTTCCCCTTCGGTTCTGGCCATTTTTTTTCACCGTCTGATTTGTAAATCATTTCCGACGTAGTGTAGTATAAGTCTCGTAAGTCTCGCAAACAACAAATATCAATGTAATTAGAACTTACAAAATGTGTGCGGTTCCGATTTTTTACGATTTTTTTTATTTTCTTGCATTTAATGTGCGTGTGAAACTGAGGTGCCTGTTAAAACATTAATTATCACGGACTTTTCTGTGTCTTGAAATAGTATGGGATTGCTACGATGCGCATAAGAACGAGAAAATTAACGAGTGGCCGAAGCCAGATGTGTTTTAAATTTAAATAATATTATAACATCGGAGTGGAATAAAACGTTTTTATCATCATATTTATTTTATACTAATATAACATTTTATTATACCTAGTTATGGAATGAAAAATATCGCAAGTAAAATTGTTTTTCTTAGTTACGCGAATAAAGTTTATTCGTTTGGAAACCTTCTGATTTATTTCACGAATACATTTGGAATAAATTATAGGGCCTTCGTAGTATTTTTTTTTTAATTTAATTTAATTTTTAATCATGAAAATTCGTATTTTTTATATGATGTAAAAATAAAAAATATAGGTAACAATTTTACAAACTAATTATAACTTTTACAAAGGAAGAACCTCGTTGTTAGGTAATGAAACCAGTGGCGATCGATAAGTTAATGATTCGGCTGGGTAACTTAAATTTAATAACACTTTTATTGTTCGGTAAAACTATTAAAACATAAAGATAATACTTTGGAATAAATTTCTCATTTATTGTCTTTACACAACCAATCGATATGCTTTAGGTAAAATATTAATTACCATTCAATGCCGGTGTATGGTTGAAAATTATGTGTGCTATTTAATTGTGTCTAGGAAATCAGTAAGAGTTCGTTCACTCAGCCGCAAGTAAAAATGTAAAAACTTGGTCTGCGTGTTTGTATTCATGATTGCAATATTTTCAGTCAAATAATAAGCTTAAAGATGGTAACTCATGCACATTGAAAAGTAATAATATTTTCATTTTGTTCTATACAATTTCCACGAGATTTAACAGAAACAAACTAAAAAAACATTCGTTTCAATGAGCTGTAACCTTACACAAAATAATACATTTTTTCTCATCGCATTTCATTTTAAGTCATGAACAAACAATATTTGTACATAATATTTCGGAAAATGTGATCAGAACTTATATTTTTTTCGACCGTCTTCTCTTGAGATATTTTTTTCGTTCGTTAATACGTTTGCATTTAGTATGTTTTTTCAATTAACCATATCGTAAATTAAATTATTTAATTGAATGAAGTTTTGTATTTTTTTTCGACCTGGTTAATTCAATTTACCTTAAAAATAATGATAATGCTTTATAATGTATTGTAAAAAGTATTCAAAGTGATCCCGCGTGTGAAGAAAAAACGAACGACTTTTAATCATCGTTGGATGTTAATATTAAATTATACTTATCCTAGTAGCTGTGTATGAGGTTTAATTAGATAAATCGGATGTATTATAGATTCTTATCGAAACTGTGTGCGGTCACTGTTGATGTTTTCTATTTTTTTCTATTTTATATTTTCTCCACCAACGTAAAAATGTCATAAATTTGGGCTACTTGTGACTTGTGAGTTGTATTTTTAACTTTATTCTTAAGTTTGAAAGTTTTTCGTTTGCTAAAATGTTTTTCAAATGCTCTTTAATAAAAACCTATAAATAACATGAAAAGAAAAAAGGAAGTCTCTCGGAAATATTTTCCATCGAGAAGGAATTTTTCCATTTACGTTTTCACAAAAGGCGATTGATGCCGAATTATAGTATGTGCCTTATCTATACCTACTCATATAAATCATAGAAATCTTTCAGTTTTTTTATTTTAAAAAAACAACTTTTATGTTAATATTTAATTATTATAAGTTTGAAATGTTTTCACAAATATATATTTTTGAATCTTCTCAATTCGTTCGATACAGTGAAGTTGTATATTTACAAAATTACAACTCACTAAAGTAGATGATCTACAGTATATTTTGGTTTATTAATAAATTATTTATATCTAACAATTCATGAAAACTTAATTTTTTTAGTAAAGTATTACTTAATTAAATATTCAAAAACTTCAGTTCTTAAATAACAAACGTATCATTTTCCGGTTAAAGTTTCTATTTTCTTTGCTGTTGTGAATATTGTTTTATATTTATACCCATAATTCTGGGTTCGAACAACCACGTACCAGAGTATAATAGAAAAATACCATTTTACTTTTCATTATAGGATACGTTTACATTTTTTTTTTTTTATCTTGTGAACATTAGGTCTGAAAACCTTAAACAATAGTATGTGTAGAATTATTGATATACGTACCATGTAATATTCTAGATCGATACTGTAAGTGTAAGCTCATGATATGAGTCTGAAATACCCTTTATTATTGTATTTGTATACAAAATTGTCATAATTATATTCTATCAAAATATATTTAAGTATAATCTCAAAAGTATACCATTTAATGATGAGTAATTAACGTAGTGATTTTGTTGATTTTGTTCTTTTTTCCACTAAATTTGACTAGCTATTAGGCCATTAGGTCCTGTAACATTTTTTCAATTTATATTATAGTTTACTTTATTTTGGAAACAGTTTTTTGTTTATATTTTTCACACTCAAGTTTTTATGTTAGGTTGTATGATTTAGATCTGAGTTTTAAATGAAAATTACTTATTTTCTTGTTTTACTGGGTTTGTACTTGAGCAGCGTTAACTTGTGTAGTATGCAAATGCTGGTGAGGTCGTTGTTGTATTAGCGGCATTCTGTTATGCATTTCGCATTTGACTTTTGGTATTATTTAATTTGTCAAAACTTTACAATCAACGTATTGGAGGACAATTTAGACTTTAGTTGTGCTGTTGCTTTTTTACAAAAAAGTTGGTTAGGAAAATATAAAACGTGATTTTAAAAATTAAATTAATTATTGCACCTTTAGTTATGTGGAAAAAAAAACTTGTGGAATCGTTGGATTTTATTTAAAGTAGGCATTTTTAATCTTATGTAAATACCTCATTTTTAAATATTTCAATATACCTATGTATGCTTAATTCTACAATATTTTCCTCGATATTTTCTGAACATTAACATAAAAATCATAATCTTATTTTTTATTATTTTTTTTTTTATATTCCGCTTCTTTATAAATTATAATTTATATTTTTATTAACTTTTCAATTCGTCTGAACTCTGAGATTGTATGACGTATTTTACAATTTAATTTAAATTGCTGTTTATTTTCTGTGCCGTTGTTCTTAAAGGACAAGCGTGAAGGTTATTTGATTTTTTTCAGAGAGATATTCACTTATAGTTATGTTGTTAACATTATTTATTTTTTATCAGGATTATAATTATTTAAGTTTGAAATTAAACGTAGTTGAACGCGAGCGTATCTCCTTAAAAGTTTCTTCGAATAAAGTTCATACATTTCCCTGCACACACTTGAAAAGGACTAATGAATAATAACGCTGAGATAACTAAAATGTTGCTAGTAAACGTGATCACACAGTTCATTGAATCGTTTATAACGTCAACTTCAAGAACGCCTATGTAGTTCAAACTCGATTTTCGCAGGGTGTTCCGAATTTGTCATGCATATTTTTATTTATATTTACTTTCGCACTCGTGTGCCAATATTTGTTGCGGACATTTGCGTATCTCCCATTTAACGGTGGGGATATAATGTAAGACGCATAATATTTGTGTTCTACGCGCGCCGAGCGTTTTGCATAATTTTGTTTTGCGTATACCCGCCTATTGTTTTTTCTATTTTTTTTTTTTCTACAACTAAGACGTATCGTGTTTTCTATCCATCTCACGAAAACTTATAGTTCCCGTGTATTGCGTGACCCCGGCGATATAAATTACGAACGCCCATCGCGATAGTGATAGTTACGCTTTTGTTCAGCGATGTCTCCGTGCGAATAATTGATTTTTCGATAATAATCTACCCAGTTGCTTCCTGCGAGCACGTGAATGCCTGTTCGTAAGTGTCGGGTACCTGTATTACTATCGTAAAACCGTACGCGCGCGCCGCAGGTACGGAGCTCTGCGAAACGCTAATAATTGGAACTGCAGCGCGTGCCGCCCCGCAGGAACGCAAACGTCCGCGGGAGCAAAAATACCCGCCGGGCTCTTTGAATTTGCAATTCAAATGATATTCGCCCCTACCATCCATCCCTGCCGCGTGTTGTACGCGTATTTTACTTTGCGAGGTTCGTCGAGACACATATCGTCCCGGCGCGTAGGGATTTGCCGTTCGCAACGTTTTCGCCTTTTCCGCCGCAGCCATCCTCGGTTCATCCCGCGGAGCTGCTCGGGATTACCGAGGAATTCTTAACATTGCCCCCGGCAAATCCTGAATTTCAATATGATATATGTGTAAACGGTTGTACGTGCGTATCACACAACAATATGTGCGTGTGTGCGTTCGCGCGTGCGCTTGTGTGTGAGTGTGTGTGTGTGTATTTGCACTGCGCCCTGTACACGAATATGACCAAAGGATAAATGCCATTCGTGAACAACGGCGACGGAAGTGTTGTGTGTTTCTGACTCTTTACATGGTGTGCACACAACTTGTGTAAAGTATGATCAATATCACAGTACGATAAACCATCACACGAACATATTTTGTAGTCGCCTATGCCGGGTCAAATGTTAAAACGCATAAATATTGCGCGCGCTCGTAATTATACGTGTAAAGTGAATAATATCACATTTATATTTTCACGATATAGCTGTGTATTGTACCGCCCATGGATCATCAAATAAACTTAATGCGAACGGTGTATCAGTCGAGGATATATTATATTTCCCTTGCGCCGTATTCGACTCTTTTATACATTATTATATTACGAGTGTATCCTTAGAAGTATCGGCTCAATGCTTAGAGTTTAAATACTCATGTTAAAAGTTTAATTACAACAAGCGACCCGTTCACGTCCATTTGTAAAGTTTTACGCGTAATGATTAGCCAACATTAATTAAACTTTAAGAATATAAAAACTTGTCGCAAGATAATATTATTAAACTTAATGCGATACCTATGTCATTAAAATCAACATTTATAGAAAATATTTACATAACGTTCTATTATATTATACCTATTATACAATTTAAATTGTATTAATTCATTCAATTCACAAGTAAATATACAAAATAAAATGAGCGTAACAAACATGTATTATCAAATATATTGCCGTCAACATAAAAATGGGCTTTAAAAAACTGTGAAACAAGTTAATATGTACTATTATTAACAAATACGGAACAAGGTATTATGACTATTTTTCGTAGACCAGGAGTATTAATAATTATTGTATGGTTTCCATTCTTATTATGATGAAGAAATAATTTGTACGGTTTTACTATAAATTAAAAGGTTGAAATTATTTTACATCATAAATACAAACTTTACGTAAATAAAAAAAAATGTATAATTAAGTTACTTAAAGTATTTTTTGAAATTAAATTTTGTTGCTTTAAAAATGACATAGTAAAAGTATAATATTTTATTTTTCTAAAATTCTCTGTATTTTTGAAGTGAAGAAGGAAACATTTCCGAAATCAACTTATCTCTAATTTGATAAATATTTTTCAAATAAGTAATAATAGGCGTATACAAATGACCCGTCTAAAATAATAAACGTCGAATAAATAACAAATACACCAAGAAATTATGTTATGATAATCACATTCTAAATTTTACTTATTTCATATCATCATATCAATAATAGGTCGTAATATTTTAATTTATGGAAAAAATGTTTTTGAATAAATCCTTTACCTTTTTATTAAAGAGCTTGTGTAAAATCATAAGAAAATCGATTATAAGTTATATTTATTATTGTTCAACGGAAAATAATGACTTTAAATTGTGAAATTGGTAAAGAAGAAGAATGACTAAATATAACTTACGTACATTATCTGCCGATTCGATTGCTCGTGTTTGTAGTCGTACGCTATTATTTATTGGTCAAGTCGACTTACCTGTACAATAGAAGAAAATAAAGTTTCATTTCGTAAATAGGTACACGGTTAAATTTGTTAGTGACAAAGGTGGAATGCCGCGCGTGTAGAATGAAAATAAAAATGTCGCCGAGCGCATTTTGTTTTTCATTAAACTACGTTTCAGGGAAAGTTACTACTAAAGTATGTTTATTCGAGAGTAATGGCTTTTTTTGTTTGTTAAGACAACGTTCTGAAAAGAACGTGTTATATAGGTTCATTTATAATTTAATATTTATATAACTGTATTCAGTTGATCTCAGGTCGCGTCGTAATTTATTATTGCTGTATACCGTACTGCATGCACAAGTATAGCGTACTAATGTGTATAGTCGTCCAATAAAAAGCACAATATGACAAATTTTTTTCCTCAACAGAAAGATGTTTGAAACTATCAAAGCCATTCTACAACAATGCGTAAATTTATGTCACACTGATAAGGTGATGATAAATAAATCTAGTCGACAAATTTTCTTTTTGCGCTTTTCCATCGGATTCGGAAAAAGGCACTAAATGATTTCGCGGGATTTAAGTTATTTAACGATATCTAGTTGTGATCCCGTATCGTGCAGTATAGTGTCCTTTCTATGACTTCACAGGAACCTCTTTCGAGGGTCGTGGGTTTTCTCGATGATATCCCATACTGATTGTCAGGGAAATCACGAAAACGTGCGTTCTTCCCTTTGGTGGTATATCCCGGTGTATAGTGTAGTACCACTATTCCCATCGGACCCGTAAAAGTCGGAAAGTCTAGCTGCGCGGTGGACGGTGGTGGCGGTGGTGTAGACGGTGGCTCGGTGCAAGGGTATTGCAGGTAGCGGGATAGAAAAGAAAACAAGTACCATCGTGTCGCTTTGTTGTTTTAGACCGGGTCAGTCGTCGGACAACAGAGCACACGTGGATCAAAAATTCAAAAGATAATATTGGGGGTAATTCGAAAAAACCACGGTGAATTATAAGTATGTCGTCGAATAACGGAGGTAACCGCTCGTCCGGCAATCATGCGGCTCGGAAGCAGCTACCCCCGTGCGGTTGGTCCGCCTTCTCGGCCGGTTCGAAGAGCATGGAGGGCGGCAAGAAGAGCGTCAAGACGGGGCTGCAGGCCGCGGCCGCGCGGTGGCACTCGGCGCCGACCGCGGAACGCGACGACGAAGACCGTATGTCCGGCAGTGGCGTTCTGCCAGCGGCGTCGGCCGTGTTCAAGACCACCGCGGTGATCGAAGTGGCGGCCGGTGGTGCCGGTGGTGCCGGTGGTGGCGGCGGCGGATGGAAACCGTTGCAGAGGCAAAAAGTCGTGACGACCGCGTCCACGCTGGACGATGACAAGGACGCGGGCCGCGCGGCGAGCGTCGCTTCGCCGGCCACCACCGCGGATGACGAGCACGACGGCGCGGTGGCCGTCACCGCGGACCGCGTGCGCAAGCGGGTGGTGACGGTGCGCCGCGGGTACAGCTGCCAGGAGACGTGCGCGGCCCGCCGGTCCACGGCCGCGGCCCTCGGCTGCGGGTGCAGCTCGGCGAACGGCGCGGCCGGTCCGGTGTCCGGGGCCAGCGAGAACAGGCGGCGGTGGCTGTCCGCGGACACGGGCAGCGGCCAGACGGCCGGCAACAGCAAGTCGATGGAGTGTCTGCCGCCGCAGCCGTCGCAACCGCACCACCGGACCAGTTTCATCATGGCCGCGGACGACCGCAAGTCGCTGGACAGCGGGCTGGACGACGTGGCCGCGGCCGAGATGGCCGACCGCCGGCGCGGCATGTTCGCGTCCACCCGCACGTCCGTGCCGTCGCACCTGTCGCTCGCGCTCCCGTCCAGCGAGCGCCGCCTCACCATCCTGTCGCCGCACACGCACACGCCGTCCACGCCGGCCGCGTACTCGTCGTCCGCGGTCGAGTCCGTGTGGCACTTTTGCACGTCGTCCGTCCAACAGCAGCAACAGCAAGTCACCACCGCGGCCGCGGCCACCAGCAGGAGCCGCAAAAAGTGCCGACCCGGCATGGTGTTGCCACGACTAGTGCTTCCCGGATCGTCCGACCTGGACATTTTCTCACAGTAAGATACACTCATACGTATTATAATAGTGTGTTTTAATGATGATAGGGTGCGGATTGAAATACTCTAAAAAAACAAAAACAAAAAACAAAAAGCCTTTAATAACCACGATTAACCTCGCTTATTAATAAATGCTTCTTATATCTGCCAATAAAATGCCCTAAAAATTATATTCAACATTGAAAGATAAACGTTGTGTATGATTTAAATGGGTAATGGTTATTTTTCCTCTTTCCCTATCATATTTTTAGCTAAAAATTATCTCCAACAAATGAATTTACAATTAAAATTTATACACGCATTCGTTATATAGTTACTTTGTGTTTCATTAATGCACTTGATAATTAGATGGTCCTTTATATTTTCAAATGCAACACAGGTACATAATAAAAATCTAAATAATATTTTTTTAATTTTTAACAGCAATTCAAGATCAATTTTAACAGATTTTCTGGAAATATTTTCCCTTTTATAAAATATAAGAAAAAATACCTTTATAACTTAAATCAATACTCGAAAAACGATAAAAAACAATCTTAAAATTAAAAGTGATCCATAAATTCAAATAAGTGGAAAGTAAAGGTTTCAGTTTTTAATAATTTGACATCTGAAACGAACGTTGTGCTCCGAAAGCATATTTTAGGATGTTCAGGGAAATATGCAATTTGCATTGAAATCTGCACCTTAGACTTATAATTGCATGGTGACGATCGATCAACTTTTTAGAGTACTCCCGAGTACGTCCTTAAATTGTACACTCGTTGTATCCGAGGTTTTCCATAGAAAAGTTATGACCTGGATTAAAAATAATATCGTCTCATTTTACTGGCTATGTGCGTGCCAGTTTATATAGCATTACCCCGGGTACATTGACGGGACCGCAAAATGACCTGTTCGTGTTAAAACAAATTTGTGTAAAGGTAAAACTATTCGCTTAACACAAATTCGGTCGTGTGAAGCGAATTATACTTACACAAACGATTTCACGTTATACGAGGAGGTTGAATGCACTTTTGAAATACCAATATCGATAGTAACCAATACCTATAACATAATTATATACTTTCAAATATACCAACATTTTTGTGCATTAAAGAAATATAATATTAAAGAGAGGTTATTTAAAATTATAAAATTGTTATAAATAATCTTAATTTCTATATCAACTCGAAGGAAAAAAATTAATTTTATTGTAAATTTAAGTTTGTCAAATTAAAGCCCACGTCGATATCACTGTAATTGCTTAGCAGTGACATCGAAAGGTAAAATCATATAATAAAACGAAAAGACAAAATTCATTTTCACTCCTCTTAGTATGTTTAACAACAAAAAGACAATATAATTCCTAAACTTTTCTCAAACTTTGCAAAACCCCACTGTTAAGTATATATGGAGCCTTTCTCGGGATAGAAAAAACTGTTCGCGTTCTTCAACAGTTTGTGCTAACGAGAGAGCTAGTACTCTATATGTTTATGTACTTATTATATCATGCGTGTGCAGTAAAATATTATGTTTACAAATAACGTTACCATATTTTGCATCGAGCTGTAAAATTATGTACTTAGTCTTGGTGTTTGTGTTTTTTAGTACTTTTTGTATAAAACAGTGACCTACGTAGCTAATACGTCTTGAAGATAGTGATCGTTCCTTGAATAAGTTGGGTACGTGCTTCATCCATTGTGTTTACAACGTGTAAAGTACATAATAACGTTAAATGTGACAAATTATCATTTAAGTTTTACAGTAAACACCAATTAATTGACGTGCGCATTGGACGCAAAAATATTTTTTCCTACTCAAACGTTATTTCTAGATTACTTTTACTTATTTACCTACATTATTGAAGTTATATAATATATTATATGTTCACTCGTTATTTTTTCTTCTATCCGTTCCTGTCTTATATCGATTTGCAGGGACCTACATCATTGGAACGATTTATATAGAAACTGGCAAGCGCACATATGATCGTTCATTAATTATAAATCAGGAAACAAATGAAATCTACTTTCACGGTTCTAAGTCCCTTGAGTGCATTATCATCCGACCGCATATTCTTGCCCATGGCTTACTGTTTAATAAAACTTTCGAGTAGAAACTCACCGCTATACATTTCCTTACGTCAAAGTTGGCAACCATATTGTTATACGTTGGTTTTCATTGAGCGAAATGTGAAGAAAATTAAAAAAAAATTTTTCAATTTATTTTTGTGCGTAAAAGTCGTTGTATGAGACTAGAGCGAGAACAACTACTGTAGAACGAGCGTTAAGATTGTGCATTTACCTACAATATTATTTTATTAAAATTATTTTTTCTTCAGAAAATTCTGCAACAAATCGAGAAACGTTTTTTCACACATATTCCCTGTCGATGTTCTATATATATATATATATATATATATATATATATATATATATATATATATATATTTTAAGTTTTCAAGTAAAAAAATTGGTTCTTTTCTTTTTGTACTCCGAACGGTGTTGTAAAACTGGCTGTAGTGAACCTGCCACCTATTTGATTTTCAAAAAGAGAAAAAATATGGCTTATTTTTAAAACCCCCTGGTGTGCTTTCAAATTGTTCCGCTACTCAGAGATCCATTAAAATGGCTACGGTAGTAACTGTTATGAGGTTGCAGTGTCGTAAAAACTCGTCTAAAATTTAAATACTTAGGCTTCAGTGACTGTTAAGGTCAGTGAGTATAAAATAAGAAATTTAATTAATGCATTAAAGAGCACAATAGTGCACAATATAACTCATTCTTCAAAGAAGTGTACTTTAAACGTTATCTTAGTCGTTCTATTCTTATAATATTATGATAAATAATTAATATAACATACATATTTCGCGATACTCGAATTTGTTCCAATAATTGTATTTTACTAATAATTTCTATGAAGCTGTTCAAGAGGATTGAATATTTGATAACATTTTTTAATCAATGTTTTTGATTCATACCTATTCACGTTGTACATTCGAGTCATTTTGGCAACATTTTTTAATTTGGTTATAAAACAAAGTGTATTGGAAAACCTACAAAGTGCATTGGAAAACCTACCTTATATTCATCATATTAAAATTGTATGGCATTCAGTATCCAATATAATATACCGTATGTAAATATAAAATATTTATAAATGTTGATTTTATGATATGTAAAGCAATAGTTCCCGGACATGCCTTCCATCTTGGGTTAAACGACTCTCCCATGTGTTCTCGCCATGTCGAGGAAGTTATTTGTGATTTCACCCATATTCTCGCCAATTGCCCACCTCTCCATAGCTCTCGGTTAGAATTACTGACTTTCCTACGCAAAAATAATATCCGGTCATTAGATCCGCATATAATTTTAAACTCCTTCTCTAGATCCATAGTAATTAATATTTTAAATTTTATTCAAAATGCTGGATTCTATATTTGACGTGAATTTATCTAAATCAACTAATGTTTATGTATTATATCAGTTATTTATTTATTATTTTTTTTTTTTTTAATTTATGTATTTGTATTTGTATCCTGTTTTGCTAATGTTTGTCCTAAGGAATTGTAATTGTTGAGCTGTAGTAATTTGTATAATTAGAAGCTAATAAAAAAAAAATAAAAAAAAAAAAAGCAACATTTGTGGATTTAATAAACCGTAGCAATTATAAAGAAATACATTTAAGATTGATATGATTTACTGAATAAGTTATAAAGATTATTTTTTAATGTAGAAATCAAGAAGGAATTATAAATCTATATGGTATGCGATTTTTAAATTACCTATGTTATTTTCAGTAGACAATATTTGTATTTTCTGTTGGTATAAAGATGATAAATATAAAAATTAAATTTAGGTACTTTTAAGTATTCTCATTCCATAAAATGTTATTTTGAACTATATCTTATCCCATGTTCATCAACACATACTCGCATACCTTACTTGACAAAAATAATATATTATAAACCTAAAGTTTATATCTTACAATTAATGCTATGTATAAATTACCTTAAAAATAACCAGTTAAATATAAATCACTGAAAATAATAGTTTGTAGTAAACGAAAATACCGACAATTTTTGTTTGTATTACATTTTCCATTACACAAAAGTGAGACTCACAGTCGTATTAAAAAATAAAATGTGCTGAACAGGCATGTGCATAAATATATATTCTGCGGGCTAAAATTGATTCAACTCATACAAATAAAAGATATTAAAAAAAAACAGAATTCCGTTTGCATATTGTTTTGTATAATATTCTGAATTTTTGTTAATATATAAATGTTTAAAAGACAAAGAGTGCTGTGTTAAAATTTGTTTCTGTTTTAGCTATAGCCTACAGCTGTACTTAAATTATTTTTGAAATAATAATTTAAATCTTCGTTTAGGGTTTTATTTTTAGCCGTCTTCATTTTGTCTATTGTTTCATCACTTTGGATTGTAATTTCGAAGCATTAAGAGGTATATAGTTTTTAATAAATAACTCCATCTCCCGTTCTTACACTTTCTAAAGTAGGTATTTATCAATTTGCTGTAATTAAAATATTAAAACATAGTCACATCTTTCATCATGAACTTACTATTGTCATACTAAAAAACTAAAAAAAATTTACAGAAATCGAGAAATGTATATCATTTAAATTATTTTAATTAATTAATTTGCAACATCTGCGCCCATGACGTATTATTTCCTCATACTGAGTGGATTTTTATTTTGGGAAATAGTGAATACAAATCAATAATTCATGTCTGCATATATTTGATTAGCTGTTTTCAACCAACTTCACTTTCACACAGTATATATAGAGTGAATTTCAAACCATGGTCACCCCATTTATCTCCGTAAAAATGCTTAAATTTCCATTTTTTTCCCCTAATGTTCAAGTTACCATAAACATTATGTTTTCTGTAACTTTTTTTTTCATGCCAATTTAATATTGTCCTGTGGCCCTGCAAACTTCATTATTTCAAAAAGGAATACCATACTTTTTACCAGAAATATTCAACAATTAATTGTACTGGCATTTTTGATTACTAATTTCGAAATTATTCAAATTTAAAATTGCTCATAAAAAGTATATTATTCACGTTACCTAAAGTCATAAGCAATGAACTTTTATTATACCTCATTACAAATTATATCAAAATATTAGCTATTATTAGACTATTTTCCTTAAAACTTGAATAAGAATTTTTCAAAAACTTATCATTTGGCTTTTGATTTCGAATTTGATCAAGGGTCACAGAAAAATAACCTCAATGAAATATCTCCATGAAAAAAGAGGATTTCAAATAAAAATGTTATCATAAAGCATATGCTTTATGATAACTTGAACAATAAAAACAAAATCAATATCTTATCAATTTTTTGGCCCAAAAAGGGGATAAACACGATTAAAAATCAATCTGTATATAAATACGTTTAACTTTATATAATATAATGTTTTATAATGTTCTAGATTTTAAAGTAAGACTTTAAAAATACCTAGTTTGTCTCGTGTAACGCATAGAACTTTTTAGCGTGTTCTTCTCGTTTTCAAATATCTTACAATGCAAGTACATTTACAGTGGAGCATTCACGATTAATGATGTCTTTAGAAAAATTAGATACTATTATTTCATTCTGTCAGCGTATAATAGTATCAAAAGTCAAACAAGTTAAATGTGCCTACATAAGTTACTCATATGGGCCTTGGTGCCTACAAGATAAAACGGAAATCCAACCGACCGAAGTGAAATACATTCGTGAGACGCAGTTTATAATACATCTAAGTAGCAAACAGCCATGGTTTATTTATATATCTGACTATCTATGCGGTAGAAACAATACATTAAAAACGAGTGGATCTGTGATCGTTATTTTTGGCGCACAGCTCACAACAGTATATCGAGTGTATAATGGCGTAATATCACGAAAATATTTTCACCTATCAAACATTACTATGGTTCTGACTCCTTGTTGAGCATTTGATTCATACTCCGAAAATAGTTGGGTAGTTACTTATATTATGCGACACTCTAATACGTGTACTGCATCAGTTTTTTTTTTCCAATTTGCCATGTGTTTATTTCTGTTTTTTTATTTTTGCACATAAAGCATACACAATAAAACTGATAAAACATATTTTTTTCGTAAAATTTAAAAAAAAAAAATTATCTTTATGATACATTATTGATACATCCACTAGGTGCCAAGAATACGTAAAAATCATTTTGGTAATAATACTTTTTAATTTAGGGTAAACAAATAAATTGGTATAATCAAAATCGTCTAACTGTGGCTACTCAAAGTAGTTCATTATATTAGTTGTTTAAGTAATTAAACCTACGTCAACATATAGTAAATACATAAGCGATATAAAAATATCAACTTTTCCATCGACTTATCAATTAAAGTATTGGTTGTATAATTTATAATACATAACTTTAATAATAAAGTTTAAATTCAGTTTGTATACACACAAAATTATGAATCTAAAACTAACGATAGGTAAAATCTTATTTCACTAAAATGTATCAAATCTTTTTGTTCATCACTCAATATTATAAACTTTAAATTACTTATAGTTTAAGATGAATTTAAAATTTGTTCAGCTTAGTAAGCTTCAATATCAAAAATTATTACTGAATGGTTATGAGTTATAAAAAAATTAATATCCGACGAACGAATCGTAAAATTCCCATGGCGTTCAACGCATAGTACACTGATCAATAGTTGCACCTTTGTCGTGCATAAGGGAAACTGAATTATATTGAATTTATAATAATGGTTACTTGGAATTAAAGTTAACATTCATTTATAATTTATAACAAGACTTTCTTATTGAATGGTAGGTTTCTAAATAATAGAATGATGATTGAAACCAATTCAGGATGTATTATTATGACTATGTTTATCGAATTTTTCAGAAAGCTCACAATATAGTATAATATAGTAAATATAATACACGCGTATTCCAAGGCAAATAAAAATGTAAATTCCATCGTGTAAATACAATAAAATTGTATTAAAATTATCGGTTTTCGTGTAACTCAATTTAATGAAAAACTAAAATAAAAAAACAATTTGTTACGGATGAAAGTATAGGGTGGTTATCATATGTTTTAAATTTTTATAACTTATAATAATAATAATAATAATAATAATTATTATTATTATTATTATTATTATTATTATTTCGTATAGCGTCTATAAGCAACATTAAAAACACTTAGAATATTAAAAGATATAACATGTATAAAATTAAAATTAAAGGATGATTAACTTATAATAATAAAATAAAAACATAAAATAATCACTCGATTATTTAAATATTATTCTAAAACATCTGGCCGTTATTCTTCTGCAAAGCTGAAAAACGTTTTTCGAGTTTCATATAAAGTGGGTACGAGAAAACTATTTTATGTAAAAGTTGACATCAGAAATAATAATTATTTTATAGGGTTAAAGAGAGCTTGTCTATTTTTATAATCTCTACACCCGTCTCATTTCACACAGTCCCGCTGTCGCCTGCACCGAGTTTACAAACGATCCCTTTATAGTACTCAAACCGACGAGACGGCTTAAATCTGATACCCTGTTCGTTAAGGACATTTTAAAAAAAATATATATATATAAATTGAAAAACGTCGTGCGTTGACGATGATTTATTTATGTCTGTAGTCGGTCAGCCTTTAAACACCGATATGTCACTAAATGAAAAAAAAAAAATAAATATATATATATATATACACGTATATATACATACTTTTTTAAGCTATATATATACATACATACTTTTTTAAGCTATATATATATATATATATGTGGTGATATAAAATAAACATCCTCTCGTGGGTCTTAAAACTCTGAAATCATTTAATGTCGTTTGGACCTTTGGGGCCGCAAGAGAACTGAGTGAAATTTGTGGTTTGTATGTATAAATTAGACTCTAGGGATCCGTCACGCACTATTTAATAGAAGGAAGAATAAAATTGATATTCTCTGGCTTCAGGTCGACTTATAGTTTTCGCGGAAATCAATCTTTGTGCGCGTTATGACTTATATATTATATGGGAAAAGTTTCACGAGAGATAGTTCTTAAAGCAACATCCGAATGTGTTTGTAACGAAAGAATATTTTGTTTTGTTTTTAGTAATCTAATATTATGATGGTTGAGTCTTGTAATGAGATACTGTTGTGCGAGAAAACGGAAAACACATTTCCTCAAAACCCTCTCACAGTGGAAATTATTTTCGGTATTATATATATGGAGTTTCGGTGGCTTAAAAAAAACATAATATAGATACCTAGCACTTACAGCTAGTTTTCAATTTTAATGTTGAAAACAGTAGGTAAAATATTATTATTTAAGAAAACTAAACGTTGACATATCATAATATACTATGTAGTTCTGATTCCATATTGCTGAACCACCGGAAAGTTCACGTCTCACGTTACATTTTTGAAGCATAAAAACGGAATAAAATACCTTGTACATTTTATGTTTTACAAATAGTTTTCTTACTCCGATTTTGGATTTATTAAAATAAAACTCCGTTCTCAAAACCTTGTAACGTTTACGATCACATTATAAAATTAGCGTTGTAATTTTATGATCGTTGTGATCTTATGTGATTTTATGATCTAAATGTGCTGAAATTTAATAATTTACGAACTAATTATGTTTAAATATAGGTACAGTGTACATGTTTTAATAATGTCTGTAGTTAAGATATTTTAAATACCAATTATGGTCAATACTCATTAGTTATTTGAAATCGATTTTTCACTTGTGGGGTACTGAGAATATTTAAATAATTTTAAATAATTGTTAATTGAACACCCTTTAAACATATTATAATATTTTGTTCGATTATTGTTTTCGGGATGCACCATTTATCATTTGGATAAATTTACTTTAAGATAACTTTGAAGTTTATTAAATATGTAAGTTTTTAGAATTTATAAGCTCTTGTTATTATTATTTTAATCATTATATTACTTGCCAATAAAATATTATATTATACAACTTGTACTCTATATCATATTATGGGTAAATTATTGATAATTTAAATATGTTATGTTTCTAAACATATTACATATTAAATATAATTTTGTTGAATAAAAATGTAAGGGCACGTACTCTGAAACCATCCATATGTTAAGTTATAATAAAATAATATTACAGAATGAAGGTAAACACTTTGGTAAATACATCAAATACCTATAGTGGAGTGCAATGAAATTAATTTAGGATGGATATATAATACTCCTTATGTTTGAACATCAATTTGAACATCAAACGGTTATAGCTAATCAAAATTAATTAGTTTTGAGATTCTTACGTATTATATTTGAATTTATTGAGTTAGATGTTGGTTTTCAGGTTATATACTATGTGCCACAATAACATTCACCTCAAAGATCATAATAATTAGTTTCATGTTATTGAATACAACCTATGTGCTGAAAAATACATATTGGTTTTAATATAATTAAATAGTTTAAATATTTTTATTTTAATATTGAATCGTGATATTGTTTTGAACAAAGATATGTAAAACTTACGCATTTATTTAAATATTGTTTGAAATTAAATATTTCAATTATTTTCTATGTTTTTCTATGGACATTGATAATGCTGTCATGTGAAAATAATTAAAATGTAATTCTTATTGTTTAAGTTGACTATTTGTTTTTACTAACCATCGATTTTTTGCAATAATCATACTAAAGTTTCTGTTTACGTTTCAAATTCATTTTTCCATAAAATCGAAGAATCATAATCCTTGTAATAGTTCAGATTATGACACAAAAATTTAAATAGTATTACTCATTTGCATACAGTAATGAAAAACAATAAGATTATTTTTTCCATACTGAAGTTTGCTCTATTCAAAGTTATTATTTTTCACCGGAAAAGTTCACTTTTTAAGCGCACTCGTAAAATTATTAACAATAATAATGTATTTAAGTAAATTGGATCCGAGCACGTATAAACAGTTATTCTACAAACAATGAAATTAGGTTTTTAATTACGGTAAATTCCTATTTGTGTAATAATTTATGTATAATAATTATTCTAATTTAGATTTAGTCATTTTAAATGTTATAATATATAATTATCGCATTGGGTTTTTATTTTAAAATGAAACATAAAAAATGAACTAATAACAATTCGTTAATAAGTAAAATATTAATGTATATTGTAAGTAGAAGTGCGCAAAGTAATTTTCCATCAATAAAACGGTAATAGCTTACAAAATAAATTTTAGTTCGTTTATGTAAATGATAAAAAAAATAACAACTCTGCAATGAATCAACCAAAAATTTTACTATAGATTTAGTACTAGTATTAATAATAACTATGTTGGGTTCTGTAATCTACCATGTAAAGGTTGACGCATTGTGATGCAGAAACTTTTTGGTTGTGGATCATGAATTAATAAATTAATAATTTATTACTTCATTAGTAATATTTTACTCTAGTCAACTTATTTATTTGTAGACTTCAATTTCTATTTTCGATTCTTAATTCTAATTTATGAACATGATTGTAATGTCAATATATATTTCAAAACTGAAATCTTCAAAATTATAACAATATTATATTATATTATATTATTGAACCATCATTTTACAAAGAAGATTTTAATATTTAAGAACAATATTATACATTGAGTAGGTGTATACATTTGTCGATATATACTTTAGGATAATATTTAAATAAAACCATATCATAAAGGTACTTACATGATATAATCTTCTAATCAATTTAATACCCAAATAATTATAATTTGATTACAAGTACATTTATTTTCAATTTTCATATAACTGTGTTTAATTCGATGGTTTAATTTGATCGAACGTTCTAATGAACGAATTCGTTATTCACATATTTACATAATGTAATATGTAATATTTATTTACACGTATATATAATGTATTATTTAGATAATTTGGAAGGCAGGCTTAATTTTTTATATAGTTGTGTCCTAATGAAAAAAACTTACTCTTATAAAACATTATCAGTCTATATTTAAATAATTAATTTTGTAAAAAAAAATGTGATTGGATTTATGTACTTGTAATTTAAATAAAGTTTTTAACGCAAAAACTTTATAAAATACAGTTAAATGCGAACTTTCATTCAGTCGTATCCTTTTTTCGAAGAATTTTTTTTTCAGTGAAGGTTGTTAAATAATCATTGTGTGAAGAACTTTTACGTCTATAATGTTTAAATTAACAATGGAGATTCATCATTCATTATTAATATAAATGTTTTAAATATTGTAAGTTTTATGGTATCTAGTAATTTGCACCACCGCAGGTAATATTAAATATGAATTGTAATATGCACCAAAAAAGAGATATGTAATAAAAAATATTATCGATTATCGAATAATCGATTGTTTTGACGAAGATAATAATTCGGGATTTTCTTAAATCTATGATTTTCAAAACAAATATACAAATAAGAATTGAATTGAATTACTCTGGCAACCAAAAATTACTAAATATTTTTATAATTGACTAAATGTGTGTAAATGAGGCTTTTAAATATAAATATTTTGATAGATTAAACGACTTTTGATAAAAATTTTATCTTATACTATAGTTATATCTTGCATCAAAAAAATAATCGATTTTTATTGTTGCAAATTACAATACAATTGAAAATGTTGTTAAAAATTGACTATAACCAGTATTATCGTGTACCTAAATCAGTAAGTTATAAAAAAAAAAATGATATCTTTTTGTGAATTTGTTACTTGTAAAAAATAATAAAATACTAAAGTAGGGAAGTAGTATTTTTTTTAATTTATAACAACTTATTATTTGAAATAATATTTTTTTAAATCGTTGATTTTAAATTAGTGCTTATTGATATTTAATTATAGAATAGACATAGTTACATAGAGTTCGACTGAAGTCTATAAAATCATATTTGATTCATAATTCATACACAATTTTCAGATGAATTTAGACAAACTTAATTAGTAACTGACACGAATAATATATAATGTGCAGTCAACGTTTTGAGGAATTCAGTAGTACATAACATGGTAATGGTAATTAAAGATAATATTGTTGTAGCAAATAACAATATGAAATACGCATTATCATTGTTCTCCATCGTATTAAACACGAAATTGCAACTGAGAAATGTATATTTTAAATTGTATGGGAACAGGCGTTGACGTGAAGTTATGATAATGTGTACATCATTATAATATGGATTACTTACATTTTTTTTCATGAATTAATTTTGCATTTTTCAAATATAAAAACAAACTATGATGTTTTTATTTATTTCTACGTGATAAATTGTATGATCCCTAAACATTAATTTATTTTAAATGTATTTATTCATTTTATAATTTTAATTTTTCTTTGTTTCAGGTGAGTACTCAAATTTTAATGAACCGTAAAAAAGCATTGTCAGGTAATATATTTATATAGTAAATTAAATGATGTAATCCATTTGATAATATTGCTGCATTTGTAGTAATGTGATTAATGTTAATCGCATTTTTTTTCGTCTGCTAAACAAAGTGCACTTAACACAATTAATTTATTCGAATTCATTATTTAAAACAATTGATTGGTAATTAGGTATTTTTTTTTTAAAAAAATGACTGCAATAAAAGCATCCATTTAATTCATAGGCATCTCTTTCAATTAACTCGTCCCTACGCTATATACGTCGGAATACTGCAAGGGTGCTCTGGGTGTCAATATATTATACAACACTTCCATTAAAATTTTATCGTGTAAGGAAGGGTATACGTATTATTCTCTACGTGCACAATCACGTGATCAAAATGTTGATCAAATTGTTGACTTGGACATGTTTTATGGCTCGCTACGTTTTTCGAAAATTGTCCAGTACCGTAGCGTTACTATTGTCTTATATCTCTATGGTTCGAATTCGCTTGTTTATTTCTACTATATTTTAGTTATTATAGTTAATAAATTATTATGTATAACTATTATTATTATTATTTTTATTATTATTATTATTATTATTATTATTATATAATCACCAGATGTCGACTTAATTCAATAGCCACAAGACATATCCAAGTACCGAATGTATCCGCATGCGGCGTAGATAATACACCCACGGTTAACCGCGTTCAACCCACATAAAATATGCGAATACAATTTTCGTGAGACATCAACAGTCGATGTAAAGCGTTTGAATATTGATGTGTTCGGCAATAATTATTCTAACCGATTGACACTTTTGACCGCTTTGACACTTGTGGTGTTCAACATTTTTCTAAGAATATGAGTTTATTTTAAATACGCAATTTCTCGTTGAATTCCGACGCTTATCGACCGTGAAGGATCTGTACAGAGACGTATTTATCCATCTAGGCTGTGTTTCGTGTACCGGTGACTTATTAATAGGATTAAACTAACGAGAGTTATGTGGCCATAGTTCCAAAGCCGCTCGTACAAAAGCGTCACGTTTTCCACGTTCCGACCCTCTATCAGCACGTACCTCGCTCGCTACGGGCATGCCGAATTAACTGTGGCGCATACGAAATCTGTAGGCCGAACGTTTAGTATGTCGCGCGCACCTGGATTACAACAGTCAAAAATGAGAATGCTTCGTTCCCGTTTATGTGGCCAAAAGCGTAGGCTTCACTTTTATTAAAAGCGAATAATTGAACTGCGCCGCACGACGGGAATACATTTGCGATTTACCATTATTGTAATAGCATGTTAATATAATGATGTGTTGTGGTACGACGACGTACGCGTGACAGAAATATTATATAATATACCATTTCGTGTCGTCGTCGGCTAACGAATTATTTTCGATTATTTTGATTACCTTCGCGCTTCGATTAGTTGTGAAAAATAATTTTAAATTATCCAAGTTCACGGTTCACCAGTAGATGTGTACAATGATTATAGTGATATTAATTAAAAACATAGTTTTTGTGGTAACTTGAACATTGGGAAAAAAATTTTAAATGAAAGGATTCTCACGGCCAAAAAGTGGGGTGAGCCCGTCGCACGAATCACCCTGTATATCATTATCTTCAGTATAGCTCTGTTGGAAATTATGTTTTAAGAATCCTCCTACTCCAAGCACGAGAATCCCTCTTTGGAGAGTCATTTTAAATCATGTGTAGTTTATTTTTTTTTAGATATAAAAACAGACAGTAATTGGGTATGTAACGTTGTGTTAGGGAATCTTTTCAAAAACGTTGACAAGAACGCATTTAGGATATTATTATTAGTATTTGATATTCTTATCGCTTGTATTCAATTTTATACTGTGTATCGAACAATAGTGTTCAACCTTTCGTGAATACTTTGTCATTTTAAGCGAGTTTATTAAGTTTTACACTATCGGATACGTTTTTATATTTATTTATACATTTTGTTTGTGCTACTACAGTAGTAAATATAATGTATATTTTAATTTTTCTAATAATATATTTTTAAATTAAAAAAATTAAGAAAAAAAATTTAAAAAAATAGTTACGCATCAAAAAAAAAACTACAAAAAAATAAAATTTATTTGGTAATACACCACGTGTTGGAAACCCCTCATTCAGAAAATAAGCACATAACATTTTGCATTCGAGCTCTTCAGAATTAAAATATCTAAATATTCATATAATACGTTTGATGTTGAATTAGATCGAAACTTACTCGATTGTGTAATTCAACAAATTGAAGTATGCATGTATTATGATCAGTGAACACAATTTAATTAAAATTGTATAACTTGTCGACATATTATTATTATTTATTAACGTTGTGTTACCAATGGTAACTTACCATTAATAGGTATGAGATAATGTTATTGCATTTTATTATAACATGTTGGCATTATTTTAAATACTTATTGATTTATATTGTCAAAAATAGTGTAAAATCTTAGGCTTTTTTCTTGAATGAACTTAAAATTTTAAAGATATTAATGAAAAATATATTGCAATTGAATTTAGTTTATATGATTGGAAAACCTCACTTTACTATGCATTTTATTAAAATAATAATTTTCCTATTCAAACGATATTTTTTATGACTATTAATGCACATAATCTAATACGTATTTAAGATTGTTATTCATATAGATATATATATCCGAATAGAGCCAATATGTATTTATGTTGTATATATAGAATATAATATTTATTTAAAAAATGTTATTTTGAAATGTTTTCAGTTATATCTTTCATTGAGGTATATTACTTCTTTCGTATAAAAAATGTTTAAAAATGCCGTGAAGAAAATTTTTTTTATTATAATTTAACTCAATTAAATGTCTGCTTGTATCTTCTATACATGTTATCAAATTGTATTCGAAGTAAATCAAAATATATATCCGAATAGAGCCAATATGTATTTATGTTGTATATATAGAATATAATATTTATTTAAAAAATGTTATTTTGAAATGTTTTCAGTTATATCTTTCATTGAGGTATAATACTTCTTTCGTATAAAAAATGTTTAAAAATGCCGTGAAGAAAATTTTTTTTATTATAATTTAACTCATTAAAATGTCTGCTTGGATCTTCTATACATGTTATCAAATTGTATTCGAAGTAAATCAAAATGTACTGCTTTATGGCCTTTTTTGTGCTACACAATTTCCGAACCATCTGCTGCCAAACTGAGTGTTCTCATAATTAATCCGACGTAATTTACGCGGTCACTAATCGTAATTAGTAACCCGCGGCGCCGTGGAAATGTACGAGCCTCAGGTGCGCGTTTAACACGCGGTGACCGATTACTAAGGATAAATGAACTAATCATCCGTTCACGAGCATTCGATTCAGATTAGCGCGTGTAGAGCAGACACGGTTCCGAATATCCAAATGGATCGTATTTTAGTCCTTTGTTCGCGATATAAATGTACGTGATTGTTTACGGTAGCTCGGGCGCACGCGTTTTCCTTCGCGTTGTGCATAACTTTTCGACACTGTTATGACGTAATGCCGTGCCGTGTATATTTGTAATTCTCATTACACCTATATTCATGACCATCACGCAGATTCTTGTACGGTGGGTACAAGGAACGGCACCCGTCGTAGGAACGGCACCCGTCGTTCATAAATGTTTTGAGTCGTAGATTGAGTGATAAATTTCTTCATTGTAGGTAAAAAATAAAAATAAGATGCGTTTTGCATTTTTACATAAATTGGTTTCCGTGGACGTACAACACGTTTGTCGTTATGGTTACCATCCTCGGTTAATAAGTAACACCCAACGGGGCAGCGTTTACTCAACGTGCTGCGGTACCCATGGATAGGTATGCGAATAAAAAGGTTTACGGCGGAAATATGTACGATTTGATTTTTTTTTTATTTTATTTCAGCAAAATCAATATCATTATTTCAACACAATAATCAAATCACAATAGTTAAATTATTACTGTGATAGTGATAAGAGCTGATACGTATACCAACTGAGCAAGCTCGTTTCTGGTATACGGAGTTCCTATACATATTACTTATATAATATAATAAAATAAAATGACATGTGTCTTATACAATTCAGAATGATATATTTTACTTCTCTAAATAACATTATCTTATAATTACAACTAAACGATACTAATAGATAATCATTTATATTTACACATAGATACTTTTTAATAATTGATTTTTACACACATTCTCATCTAGGTCATTTACTATTTTAGTACCTAATTATATTTTTTACATTGGTTTTATTAGACTGATTTTCAGATTCATACTTTATTAGACACTTTACATCATATCCTAAATTGTTGAATATAGTTTTGACCATATAATCGGGAGCACTTTTTGTACTGGATAGTGATATATAAGGTAATTTTATGTTATAACCTGTTCTACTGTCTATTATATCTGTATTATTCAGTATCTGCATTTGAATTGATTTTATAAGTGTTTGTTTAATGTAGATTTATAGTATGTTAGTATTTTTAAAGATATCTATTGAAGGGTATGTTGGCGGTAACGAGTAGGCTACTTTTATAATAATTTTCTGGGCAATATATACCGATTTTATGTCTGTTCTGTTGGCGCCTCCCCAACATGTTATACCATATAATAAGAGTGAATTACATAATGCCATATAAATTTGCCGTACAACTGATTTATTAAGAAAGCGAATTTTATAAAATAGAGAAATTAATCTCCGGATTTTATTTTTGATACATTTTATATGCTCAGACCATTTCAGCTCCTGATCCATAATGACTATCGGCATGTATACTGATTTATTAACATTAAGTGATAATAAGTTTTTTTCCATCCGGTTATATACAAGCTGTAAGTAAATTTCGACAATTTCTATTAATTTTGACCAGTTTTCTTCGGTATTAACAAGAGCTATATCATCGGCAAACATGAATAATTTACCTTTTAGTAATGTAGCTGGTATAGAGTTAATATAGATTAAAAATAAAATGGGGCCTAATGACGTTCCTTGTGTTACTCCATAATCTTGGATTCATTCGAAACGATTCATTTCGGCAGTACGCGATTTAATTTATTAAAAATGAAATAGGTTTTTAATTTCCCCAATAAACAACATTGTTCTTTCAGCTTTATTCTTGATTACAATTAGTAGGAGGTGTAAATAAAGCTCTGGTGAGTGGTCGAGGGGTGAGTGAATCAGTGTAAGGCTTATGATATTTCTTGGTAGGATAAAACATCAGTGACAATAATAATACGTTGTGTTTTTTGTTTGAAACAAAACAATTATAACGAGACCATACAAGTTCACGAGAACTGCGTTATAATACCGTGTGTATTATGAAAGAAAAATGAACAGAATATTTCTCTGAATTATTAAGAACATTTAAATCATCTTTTGTTATCTCTTTTGAAAGAATATGTAGTTTGAAGAATAAAAGTAAATGATTTATAAATGTATAAATTATATTATTAATTCAGTCGGCAATTTCAAAGAAATATCTTGAGAATATGCCTTTCTTTCGCAGTAATTTCTTTTTTGATTTTTATTAAAGTCTTATTAGTTTCTCATATAACATAATTCTATTTATTCTTGTAACTGAGAACAAGTTAAATTATTTACAACAATAATTTGCAAATATTTTAATGGAGGTTACTAGGAATAGTATTGCAGTATAAATTGATATCTTGACGTTTGTGAATGTAATTATACACTGTGCTTACATGTGACTGCTTGCCTTACGTTGCCTTACGTTGGAGAGATGGAACACTTTTTGTAAGTCTTCATGACAAACAGAGAAAATAAAAAAATTGAATCGTAGAATTACAATTTTATTTGTATTAGCTATTTTGTCAGCACTCCAGAGGTTGATATGATGGAACCATAATATAAGCTTCTGGATATTTTTCTTTTCGGTCGCACTTATGAACTTATATTGACGTTTTATGAAATGATGATATTCCCTCATACGGTTAGGAAATTATATCATTGCCTAGGAATTGTCATAATTTCCGTAGTAAATTATAAATTATTATCACTAGAAATGTTAAGAGTTCATATAAGGGAAGATATTTGTGGTTTTGAATATTTTTTCACGAATTTTAAAGACTGAAAGGAATATTTTCAACTAAAAAGAGTCTAGAACTAGAATCTTATTTCAGCAAATTTAATGTCACGGAAGTTTACCATTCCAAAATAAAAACAATTTGCTTATCTGATAATGTATATAATTTCTTAGGAATTTTCTTAATTTCTTAAATTTTGACATTTCCGGTAATATATACATTGATGTTTCGATTCCAGTATCGAAAAAAAGTCCTGGTATCGATGTGCCTAGACTATTTAAGGTAAATCGATATTGATATCGATATCAGACATCAGTGATATACATACGTTTTATATTTCGACAGAAAATTAATTAAATTCAATTTAGATTTATTCTAATATCACCCCAAGTTATTTGACAGACAAGAAAAGCCCTTTATAACGATTTACACCTTCATCATTTATGCAATAACAATTTTACCAAAATTTGATGTCATCTACGTATTTATTCACTAAATTTAAATTTAATTATAATTAATCCCTATCAAATATCTGTTAACAATTTTTTTCAACATAACGATGTCGAAATTATGTATTATAATTTTTAACTATATAAATAACATTATATCGATACCAAAAAAAAGTTGTCAACATAAATTAATATATTTTTGGACTGGATGCAAATTTTTTTGGAGACCATAATTTATTTAACGCTTTCGTTACCAAGGTTATTTATTAAAATCGTATTACTCATGATGAATTTATATTAAACTAGCTGAATTATTATCCGGCTCCTCACGGAATAGTTTTTGGCAGGTCATAGTTTAGTGTGCTATGTTTTAAAAATATGCGACCAAAAATTAACGTCTTCCATTTTTGCCATATTTCCTCATTTTCAACCCCATATTTTGTAGTCAAATTTTGAAAAATGAGGTTATGTACATTTTATAATTGTCATTACAGAGGGTGTATTCTAACTTCCAAATGATAATCAGATCAAGAAATAACATATGCCCTTTTTACCGCATGTTATTATTTGTAACAGCCTTACTGGTTGAATTTTCAAAAATCCTTTCTTAACGGTTGCCTACGTTATAATAGCTATTTGTGGTACGAGAGAGATGATGTTACTTATTTAAATTAAAGCAGTTTATATATCGATGTAAAAATATGTTAGGTTGAAAAAAGCGTACAAGCGTCGTAAGACCTAATGTATTTATATATTAATTACTATTTAACTACACTATTATTACTTTACTATACCTTATACCTCATCGGTAATTATTGAAATCATGATATTAAACAAAATGAGATATTTTTGGACTTTTAAAAATTGGTTTTTCGAAAAATCCTTTCTTAGCGGATGCTTACGTCATAAGAGCTGTCTGTATGCTAAATTTCAGCCTTTCCTGTCCTTCCAGTGATTTGAGCTGTTTGATGATGAATCTGTGAATGAGTTAGTGAGTGAATGAGTGAGTGAGTGAGTGAGTGAGTCAGGACATATTATCTTTGTACATTTATCAGTGGCGTGGGGTGGCTTTTGAGAAAATATTGGCAGAAAAACTAGTCTACTGGAAATGTTATAGTAAGTCTACCTTTACTAGTCTAACACTTAAATCGCACAATAGCCGGTTGTTGGAAATAAAAATAATACGAAATATTTTGAACTTAACATTGAACGGTAAATAAACCGTATATAACTGTGTGGTGTACGCAACATTTTAAGTGCTTACGAATTGTGTATAAATACGAGTCCCCTCCACGACATTAAACGTACCTACTCGTACATCCACGAGCTCACGTAGGCAGTTATAGAAAATTGTGACACGACGGCACGACGCGTCAATACCTGCAAGTAATGAATACAATGAAATAATGTTTTCCACCATCAAACGCAACGGCCGATGTCCAGAACATGGCTGTGTTCGTCAAGATCGTTATCTTATATTGTGAAAATATTTGTTATTTATATATTGCAAAAAGTTTTAAAAAAATAGTAAAAGATTTAACATAAAATGTTATGATATTAACTTTTTGTTTTTCCTTTTTTCAAGTATAGTGAGTGCTTATTCTCGCTACGCCCCTAACATAGACATAGCCATAGACCTTATTATCCTGCAAATACATATTTATAATTCTTAGACTTTCCTTATTAAAGAAAAATATCCAGTTGCGTTCTATGATATAAGTAAATTATACTTTTAACTCACTTAATAGTATGGTTTGTGTAGTGTGACTACAATTATAACATATCAAATACGTAATGGTCTTTGATCATTAGTTTTCATAATTAATAAGTAGATAATGAAATAGATCCTTGATAAAAAAATAAAATAGGAGGCTTTTTTTCTGACATAGAAATGAATGTTCCGATGGAACAGTGAAAATTAAAATCAGGAATGTTGTACCAGATTTTCTATAACAATTGGAATATACATAGAATCATTATAAATTAATTTTACATCAAAATGTGTATAATATGCCCATCATCAATTTTATAGAATCTGCTATCACATAACAGATATATAATTGTTAAAATCAATAATTCGGATGTCAACTGACGATTGTTCATCCAACGTGTTCATTAACATCCAAATATATTCGATTCATTCATAATTTAATTTTCTGTACGTTGAAAATTACATTATGCGTTGAATTTTTCTATAAATGTATAATTATTTAAAGATTGATTAAACTGCAAAACTAATTGCTAAAATTTTAACTAAACGCTTTGAATTCAAAACTTTTGAATGTAAAAAAAATGATTAAAATATTTGGATATCGTGCGTGACGGTTTAATTACATCACAAAGAGACGATTCCAGATGTTGCCTAAAGGTAGTTCTCGACCAAGATATAATTGAACAAAAATATAAAGTTATTATAATTTATGTTGTTATTTAGTTGCTATACGTATATACTATATATATTTTAATAAAAATATTTGCATATTTTTGTAAGCATTGACCTCACATTATTTAAATACAATAATTTTTCAGAAGATGTTACA
This sequence comes from Periphyllus acericola, assembly GCA_949715065.1. Lineage (NCBI taxonomy): Eukaryota > Metazoa > Arthropoda > Insecta > Hemiptera > Aphididae > Periphyllus > Periphyllus acericola. Next base: position 25,756,626 of record OX454271.1, on the reverse strand, counting down.
TAAGCTATAGAAAATCTATAGAATAATATACTAGTTTAAATACAAACTATTGATTGAATAGGCAAAACTCGTAGACAAATAAAAAACATTTTATATTTTTTTTGTTGATTGATATCAATTTAAATGTTTATCGTACAATATTAACACATTAAGTATTAAAAAAAAAAAAAAATTATGGTCATAAAAAATATCGAGTATTATTTCGGTACCTCGAAAATGCAAATTTAATAATCGTAATGACATCAGAAGAAAAAAATCATTCAGACTGAATTGAATTATTTTTAGAAAAAAGTAATCAATTCTTAATCGAATGTACATTAGTTAATTTCAGATGAAAAGCCCTTGTGAAACATCAATATATGGTTAATTTTATTTGAGTTAAAGAAATGGGAATAACATCCCTCCAGACACAATTATTTTCCGTTCAGCTTTTAGATTAAACTATAATAGTTAAAAATGTTAAAGATTTTCCGCGAACTTTCGAAAATATCGTGGTTGTAGAGAAAATACACGAGTTAATTGCATTTTAGAAGTGTTTACTTAAACATTTTCATAGGTTACAGCAAAAGATTATTTGGGTTGAATGTAAAATAATTGAAACTAACAGTGTAAAACTTGAGTGAATCGATTGAATTTAATATATTTTGATCCATACAAATCAATTTGAATTACTTTTATTCTATATAAGATATCAATGAGAATTTAGAGGTATTTTATATTGTATATAATTTGTTGGTATTTGCTGATGTATAGAACTATTTCAAACATTCTATGCATATAAGCTGTAATAATATAACGAATATATTTTATTTTGATACAGAAAACTATAAATCACTAACTTTGAAGCAATGATTCATAGTACTCAACTGTAAAAGTACTAGAATAAAAATATAATCAGTAGTTATGCATAACATTTAAATACCACTCATTCCCACTGATTCACTGATCGGTGGACAGCTAAAACTAACATACCGATTCATTTGGAAAATGTATAGGATGTACTTGTTATTATAAAGGGGCGCACAGCGCAATAAAAAAGTCCAGAGTCCAAAAGTATTTCAACCCTAAAAAATTTGATTTTTGAAAAATATAACCATAATGCGCTTAAACATATATTTAAAGTACATTTTCTGAGAACGTCAAATGAATCGGTACGGAAAAATAGTATCTCCTTGGCATTTCAATAAATGTTCTTTGAACCATAAAATTGTGATCAATTTTACTATTAGAACAATGGAATTCTATAGAATCTAATACTTGTTTAATAAATGTAGTTATAGTATAAACATTCGTCATAAAAATAATACAATTTAAGAATATCCAAATTAAATATGCGATTACAATTTTTTTTATACATTTGCATAGAATAAGACTGTTAATTTATTAAACTTGTAGTATAATAATTTTATTTAAATGCGGCTTTTGATAGTTCACGTTTCAACTCAGTCAAGCTAACGATAAATTGTTTTTTCAAAAATCATCAAATCGAACTTTTAAGTACATTTAGTACAGTAAAATTGACCAAAAATGTGTATCATAACGAAAAATTTCGTGATCGACGAGTTATGACGTACAAAAACTACGTTCTGACATAACAATGTATCAGAAACTGATATTGATACAGGCCGGGGGGTTCGATGGAGATCTTTGTGATAAAAAGTTATTTTACGAACTAAGGCACTCACGTTGCACCTGTATGTTGAAAAATAAATACCGGTTTAACTGTTCAGGATTATTACGTGCAGAACACGAATATTGAAACCGTGCCCGAATTACTCGTTATTCGTTGCATATGTTTACGGTGTCCGTCCAATAGTTTACTTACGATAACCTATAATATTATAATTTATAATTATTAAATAGGTAAATTACACCTATTTTGACGTTTAGTTATATGTACCGAATAAATATGGATTTAATTTGGTCGTGTCGCGATGTGATAATAATCCGGGCAAGTGTTACTCGAATAACAGCCCCACGCAAATATCGCGCATTAGCTCGACGTGCGGCCGTTATAATAGTAGCATGTGATTTGATATATATGATTTACCCATTTGTCCTTACGAGCAATTATAATTGTATAATACACCAACGGCTACATATTCATATAATACTCTAACCCAACGGTTGACACATTTTGCGTTCGTAAACACCATAAATATCTGTCGGCACAACGCAGTCTCCTGGCTAATAAAACTTGAAACGATTATAATACATAATATCATTGAAACGTATATCGGTACTATCGTCGTGCTATAGAGGGCGTGGAAAAATGGAATAAATAAATAAATAAACTATACAGGGTGATATTTTAACCGTATTCACCCTTTCTTTAGGCCGAAAGATAGCTTAAGCTTAGATTTTTCTTTAAAGTTCAAGTTACCATTGAAGCAATGTATTCCATAATTTTTTTTTTCATACTGTTCGAATTGTGTCCTTTGGCGAAAACTTTTTTTTTTTAATAGAAACATAATTTTTTCTTTCCGGTATTTCATTGAGATCATTTTTCTGTGCGTTTTGATATATTAAAATCGAAACTCGAACGAATTGTTTTAGATTTATTCTAATTTAAGTATGTATTAAGGATAATATAGTCTTATAACATCGAATATTATCTGATATTATTTTAAATTGCATGTATTCGCTTACTGTTACTGATTTGAGTCAACGCGAATTTTACAGTATTTTAATACGAAATTATTGGTCCAAATTTTGACTACGTTAGATACATTAAAAATTCCTAAAAATTAACTGAATAATATGACGCGTAAAAATGTGGTGTTAGAAATTGAAAAAATAAATTTCACAAAATTGCAGGACACCTTTAAGATTGCATAAAAAATGTATAGAAAACTTAGGTTTTGTAAAAACTTGAATATTATAATATAAAACGTCCAAAATTAAGCATTTTTACGGCCAAAAAAAGGGGTAAGCATGACCAATAAATCATACTGTATAACCAGTAAAGCGGTCGACAAACAGCCCTAATGTTCAGTTTAATAAATAAGCTCCAAAGCCGTGGAGTTGCTGGAAATCTTTCGACAAAAAACATCAACCTCGAAAGTAAGTGCTCAAATTTACTGGTTAATCTAAATAAACTTCTTCGTTGTCGGTAAACACAAATCCTTCAAGATGGATTACAGTTTATCATATAATATATTATTCATGCATACATCGTTCCACGAAAAAAAATATCTATTAAACTCGTAATATAATTATAAATACACATATGGTATCAAAATAAGAATTCATGTCATAAGCAATTTATTTTAAATTTTCTTGTTAAAGATTACTATTTTTTTTTTCAACAAATTAAACTTACATAAATATACGTAAAAGAATGAATGAATATTATATTATATATTATTATATTAATTTTTTTATACATTTATGTTTTTTTTATATTTATATGCTCCAGGGCTTTGATATTAAAACGAAAAATTTCTTCATAATATATTTCTTTTACAATCACTTTACAAACATGACAATAATATGTGTAATTCACCTAAATATAGTCATAGCTCCATTGAAATTGCTCCTGTACATCGTCCTTTTACTCAAACCAAATCATATGGTTTAAGACGTTTAAAATAGGAATAAAGTCCTTAGAGTTGTCTAATATGTGTATGGCCAGTGGATTTAGGCGATAAGTGCTTATAAATGTATGTATATATGAGTTTATTTAATATAAAAAAAATATATTTTATGTTTTATTTTATTGTTTAAATCTGTAATTTACTTCAAGACTTCAAAATGTTACAAACATCGTTTGATTCTATAATATTCAGATACGCTATCCTGTTGTTATTGGGTGATTGCAAGTCATGATTGGTTTTCACTTTCTATCACACGCGCGACATAGTGATTTGGCTTTTTCAATTTCCAACGTACCGATGCGATAAGGATTTTGAAAACCTATTTGAATTCATTGCAAATTCTTCTTTGTATCGACATTCCCACACTATTAAATGTTATTTTTAACATACCAAAACAATAAGCTTTTGTTAATTTTTAACAATTCAATTTTGGGAGAAAAAATCAAAAAAGTGGGAATATTGATCTTTGGTCGAATTTACGACTACTTCAAATCAGTTCTCTAAATGATTATTGCATTAATTTTTCGATTGGTACGTTGGAATTATAAAACATCTAAATTCCTGTGTGGCGCGTGTGATAAGGAAATCACAGCTCGCAATCGCCTTTAAATCGTTAGAGTCTACGTGGACGCAGCCACTATGGGTCGCTATAATCGATTGCGTTGAACATTATAAATATACGAGTATACTCAATATGAATAACTATTGTGGTTTTCATATTGCTCGTAGCCTGTTATTATCATGTTGTTCGCAAACGATTACAACGTCGTCGACCGGTTAGTGGCTGCGTCCACGTAGGCGCTATCAATTTTAATTTTATGATGGCGTACGCCGTATATTATAGCACCAATGCTAACAAAAACATATTATCTTTTATTCTACCGTAAATGTTAACACTGATTGAAATACAATAAATACAATTTTCGTAGCGGTAAATTCATAGAACATGTTATGCAATCGGTATTCTCTGAACACACACGTGTACCAGAATTGACTATACAAGGCGCCGTGACACTATATTTGATATGTATTGATTTGTAATCTAACCCATTGATTTGTATGTAATTATAATATCGTTATTGATCCCGTATACGCTCGTTGATGCTCATAATGATATACGAATTAGGTATTATTATATTTATTCCGAAATACTTTTTTTTTCTCAAAAAAATAATTTTTCATAATTTATATAAAGTTACATTAAAGTTTTTGGTACAGTTGATTTTATTAGAAATTAAATTATTTACTATTTGTGTTTAAATTCTAGTTTCTGCGTTGAGAGTGGTTAAGTTAGACGTTAGGTCGAATGTATCAATGATTGCACTTATGTATTCAATTTCGTTTTCAATAGACTATATATATATAAATAACACTTATGATAATATTTTATTTTTGTTTTAATTAAATGATAAGTACAAACGCACAAATGTTGATTTCATATTTCAATATAAAATACTTATTCTTTTAATATTTTTTCATATCTCACCAATTACAAAGATTTATTGTGTAAATTTACAAAGTGCAATTATTTATTACTGGAAAAATATATTTATATTTATCCATATAAGTATAAGTAATCATAAATGTAGATCTGGAATCTACTTTCTTATTTTTCGTAAAAGATCGTTAAAACAAAAATTTAAGATTTGAACTTTAATTTCTAATTATTTCCTTAGAATCATTTTACCTTTGTCCTGTAATTATTTCTATATCATTTTAAACTATTTATAAAAATAAATATTTTATTTTTTAAAAACCATTTTTGATTAAATTCCGACTAATAAGAACTCGTAATCCTGAAAGTTAATCAAATTAACATATTATATTTAATTCCAATACAATTTTTATATTTTTGTGCGAACGTATAACATTTAAATGGAATCGTCATAATAACAGATTGTATTTATATATATATATATATATATATTTTATAAATTGTTTTCAACGTACATGTGATACCTATTTTTTTTTTTTTGTATCACACAACTGAACTTTGATCAACATTTTTACAACGGTTCTACAGAAAACTCGTTAAGCCACAATACGGTACAAAAATTGATCTGTATATTATATGTATATATTTTTTTTTATTATAGTCGTAGTCTGAAAATGCACCGTAATCGATTTTTCTTTTCTACCTATATTATTATGGCGTACCTATCTGTATAAAGAAGGAACGTAGATTTCGATCGGAACGGGATCACTTGAAAATACTGTTATTATCCTTAACCCTCGATCTACCGGATAAATTATGTACGAATAACGCTCTACCTCTGGGTAGATGGCGCGTGATAATGTAATAATAGTTATATATTATGTCTGCGGATGGTAGTATGAACGCTTACAAAAGCTGTAATAAAAATACATTTTTAAATTCTATACGTGTTTCCATTCTATCGTTCCCAGAAAAGTATCAAACGAACTATCGAAACGGGATACACGAGAATATATATATATATATGTATTACTTAACCTAGATATATCTCGGTACAAGAATGGTATTCTTTTTTTAGTCTTTGATACAGGTTTTTTTTTTTTATATAAAATAAATCTGTTCCAATCAAAACAAAAATAAGATTTTCTTCAATTTAATTTTCAATTATTAACCCGGGAGAGGTTTCGTATTAAAATATGTAATCAGATATGTCGTTGGTTTTTCTGACCGACATATTATAAATTGTTTTCAATTGCGTTATGTAATACTCACATAATTATTTATATTATACAAATGGAAGAAGCACCCTAAAACCCAACCTATTTCCTACCAGTAAGTAAATAATATATAGGCACAAAAAAGAAATTACTCACTCACTTTATGATGTAATACTTTTTATATTTTTAACTAAATTTTTATTCAAGAAAAAAGAAATAATTATACACAAGTCAAACGCTACATACAATCGTTTTCCATATCCATTTTTACTTAAATTGTTATAATTTCTGAGTTATAAATCAAAAAAATACAAGTTTAGTTCCAGAAATTCAAACCGTTCGAACTTTGAACAAAATACATTTTGATGATATTTAAAATCCCGCATCAATTTGACATCACTAAAAAATATTATATTTTCATCCTTCCCAACAAGCAAATTTTAAAAAAGGAAAAAAAATTTTAAATTTATTCAATTGATTACGGAAATATTATATTAAATAACATCTTAATATATAACTATCTACGATATATATCTACGGTATATCTATCTCGTTTGTTGCATTACATAGTGTTTGTATTTCAAAGCATAGTGACATTAACATTTTTTTTACAACTAACTTTCTTCACACTAATTGAACAATTTCAAAATAATCGTTCCTGTTAAATCATTATTTTTATTTAATTAAAAAAGTGGTAGACGTCAAAATAGTTCTCCAAATAACGAAAACATCTCCTATTCTCAGCTACAATATTATGTGTTTAAAATAAAATGTCTTGGAAATAAGATTTTTATTCGTGTAAACGTTAAAGTAAATAAATAAATGAACAAACAATCTTTACGTAAAACACTTGTACCACAATTTTATTAATTTATTGATTTTATTTTTTAAATATAATATCTCTTATTTTAGTTCAACGTTCGAGGTCAATACACCTTTATAAACCGAATTTCAAATGCCAGTAGATGTCGCTAGTGTTATACTGTTTGGAGCTTCTTTTTTAGATTTGTTCATTACACTAACAGCTATCCGTGAGAGTCCAACAGACAATGCCAGTTCATGATTCTAATATTTCCATTTATTACCTTTTATTTTATATTAAATTGTATTTCTTTGTAGTGTTATGTCATAATTTTTAGTGTTTAAGAGTGTAGACATTTTGCAGAATGTTAGTTAAGTATATTGTAATTAATGTTGCACTGAAATGTAATTATAACCTATATAGTGTGCCCACTCACAGTAATCAATCAATCAACGTGAGATCAGATAGACTTATCCATATGGGTTATACTTTAATATATTATCAATACACTTAAGATAACAAAATATAAAGAACTTCCTTCGGAAAACACTTTTAAAATACTCAATAAAAATAAGAACTACAAATATCATTCACTTGTTTTTTCTTTTATTTACATGGAAATGTCTTCTTTATTTAATCTGTAATAATGTTTCAAGACAATAAAATTGTACACTTTTCTAAACATTGATGCACTTTAGTGAGTCAAAAAACTTATAACAATTATATTAGAAAGTATATGTACCTAAAGAGTATGCTGATTCAAGCAACCTTACCTGTGAAATCTAATTTTATTTTTTTTTTTTCTAGGTAAGTTCAATATTGAATGGTATCGTTAAAATAGTATAACAGTGAACATGTATGGTAAGTTTTAAAAATTATATATGAGTAATAAACGCATTTGGAAATATAACCTTTACTTTTAAGGCGTTGTACTATAAGCAAAAGTGTGCAATATATTATGATTGAATAACTATATGGAAAAATACAAATAAAATATTATTACTGTTTACTTTTTGTAATATTTTTCATAGTAATATTATATATCTACACTGCCTACAACATTATCATAATAAGTTTTTCTTGATTCTATTATACAACTTTGTGATGCAAAATATTTTGCTGCAAATGTTAATCTCGAAATGGAACTCTTGAATGGGCGTTGCTCGGAAACGAATGTTTTCCTCGCACATCGCTGAATATATTTTATGAATATGTGACGTATATCGTGTCATTATGTTATTGAAGTAAATATGTATGGTAAATTTATTTTTTAATTTTTTATCACGTTTTGATTTAATGTCTATATTATCCTAATATTATTGTATCTTACTAAAATCATCGAACTCGTTCAAAAACATCTAAGAAGATATTATGTGACGGGATATTCCGCAATTAAAAATATCATCTATGTACAGAGAGTCCTAACAATGATTTACCCATTGCGATATTAATATTGAAATAATGAAGATAATCAAATACTGTTTTTTTTTTTTATGTAAGATTCACAGTTAATACATATTTTAATTGAATTTCACGTTTCGTTATAAATATTTTTTTTTCATTTTATTTTTTACGAAGAAGTTTAAGATGGCCATTTTACAGTGTTTGTTTATCTTAGAGTCTTGACGTTTCATCATTTTATTTTTATAAACCTCATGGTTTTTTTTAGTTTTCTGAAAAATTGTGTTGATACCTATTATTTAATATCATAGTAGTTCATAACTTTATGACTTGATATTATCTCGTCTCGTTTTCTGATAACCTCATATAAGTTTTTTCTTTTTTGAATTTAACTAAATTTTAGATGTAGATGAAAATTAAAAAAAAAAATTATACTTACAGTAATAAAACCTCTGTACCTGTCCTGACCGTGGAGTCTTACCCAAACAAGGACTTTCACCTTTATTTATCCTATAAAATATTTGGAAGAAGAAAACCAAATGGCCTTCTACAGTAGTGTTCATCTGGACTAGAAGAGAAGGTCATACGTGGGTCTCTTAATTATAACTACGATATGCATTTGTATCGATCGTTATGACTTAAGTTTCTATTATTGATTATATAAAGGTTTTACAATTATATAAGTAATAAGTAATCAATATCAAGCTTGAAGTGAGCATATAATTGACATTTTGATTTAGCTGCTCAACATATAATAATATGGTTGACGGACAGCAATATGTAATGTAATATTATTGTTATTAGGCTCGTGTTTCAGAATTAGGGAGACATTTTATTATTTAATGTTAAATGATTACATTTAAAAATACAAGCAATACCTTTTGTTTCATGTTTAAAGAACCCCCCTCCCCCCACGGTATCTACGTCTGAAAGCCATATGTGGTCTTTACTGCAAACATAATAACACTGTAAATTTATATTTCATACTATAAACCGTTTGTGCAAAGGCCACGGGGATTAATTAAACAAGGTCATTTACCACTTCTTGAATACACTCACAGGTATATATCTCTTTTCTCCTTCTGCCTCTCTCGCTTTCACCATCTCCATTTATCTCTCTCTCTCTTTTTTTATCTCTCTCTCTATCTCTCTGACTCGTTTTTACTCTATTCGCTTCAATTAAAATTAGTCAGTACCACTTAACACAAAATAATAAACGGTGAGCATTTGTACTCGAGTGTTTTACGTAGTGAATTTTCCAACTTTCGGTTGATTGTACTCGTATTCAACGTATTCTTTTTATTTGATTGTATTCTTAATTAATAGTTATACGTAATTTATGCGTTTAATTAAATAAAAGTATATTTTGTTTCGTGATTTAAACATGAAATATATATCCAATGTCATGCGCATCGAGATGAATACGATATCAAGTAAAATTAAAACGTATCTGTTGTACGTGAGCCTACTCGTATAACCGTTTTGAATTTTTTTTTTTCCGTTTTTATATAATTATTTTATGTAATAATATTTCGCTTGAAACTGTGCATGTTTTTAGTGAAATCATAAAATCTCAAGTCTGAGTTTTTGCTATATTCGCTACGGTAGTAATATACAACTATTTTTTATACTATAATAAACGTGAGTAAATCAAAAAATGAGTTATGGAACGTGTGAAAGGTATAGTATCGTTATTAATCTGTAATTACATTTGTATAAACTACTAGGACGTAATGTAGGTAATGTTCCTATCCTATCGTATCATGCATGATTATATTACAATATAATAATGTTGCAATCTGTTATGATACGAGTATATATAATACTGCACAGATTGCAATTATAATAATGTTGTTATGAGCAATAATTCAACAACACATAAATGTACTAGTTTTGCCTATTTAAATCGCCGTTTGTTAATTTGATAGTCGTTAATATAATATAGCTTAAAACAGTCATATATACACTCATATTATATTATATTATAACAAAACCAACTGATACCAATTACTCAATGTTTGGACTGGATGTTTTTTTTTTACCTTGAATTATAGTTATTAATTCAAGGGCAACAAATATTTAATTGCTCACTTTAACATTAATTTATACATAAAACCAATGTATGCAAATATAACTTTTGATGTATATTATGTTTTAGAAGAAAAATACTATTTTAAACTTCATTGACACAATATAAAATTAACTTAAACCATTTTATTTGTATTGCGTTACTAGGGAGATTAACTAACAAATAATTGAATTATATAATTTGTATGGTTTGCTTATAATAAATAAATAATACTGTATTTTTAGGTGCTTACAAGCTTTTTTTTTACAAATGATACATTTAGATGTACAACTTAAGAAATTAAGTATTTTTTAAATTCGAACAGCATAAACTAAGTTATTTTCAATAGCATCTTGCAGAAAAATAATTTCTGTTAAGTATGTATTTAAAAGTTCCGCTTTTGGTGTAAACTATATTTTTAATGAAATTATTCCAAAAAAGTATTTTTTTTTTTGTACTCAAAGACAGTTATTTTTTTTATTTTATTTTGTTATCGAGGTCAATTGGAGATAAAATAAAATAAATTTGTATACGTTTACAGTGTACGTCATTTTTTATGTTAATGACTTAAATATGGTTTTAAATTTAAATTGAATTTATAGATAATATTTTAAAGTAATAACAGCGGTAATATGTACATTTTTATTATACTGTTATTGAACACGATAAACAAACATTTCCCAATATCCTTGGTAAGAAAAATATTTTTGCCAAAATACCATTCGATATCGTTCGTTATCTCATCAAAGCACAATATTTTTTCTGGACTTCTTCTATAAAATCTGTTCTTTCATGTATTTTAATTTTATATTTAAACTAACTTTACAAACACTTCTTATTCTATACTCGCGATACGGCTTAAAATAATTAAAGCAACAATGTATGTGAAAAATAATCCCATTTTCCATTTTTAATTATTATACATTCGATTGAATTGGTTATATAAATGTTTGAATATTGTCGTTTTGGAACATGTTGATGTAGAATATTAAATGTTATAATTTATAATATTATTTTCCTGGAAAACTGTCATTCATGAGTTCTATTATCTATTAATCATTAAGTATTGAATCATATATAACATAAGTAAAATATTATTTATACATAATATACTTATAGCATTCAAATCATATTATATTATGGTACGTGTTTTCTGTTACAATCAGTGTTAATTATTATGATCGACAGTCATCACACTCGATGTTTTTAAGGATCACATTGTTCCCTGTACGCTGATCTGTCTGATTTGAATATCTCCAGAGGCAAAATTGTGTTTTTTTTCTATATGATTCACTGGGATAAAGACTACAGCTGCAAGTAACCAGTTTTTCATGTGTTACTAATCAATTAAAAAAAATAAATTAACATATTGATATTATTTTTGAAAAAAATTTTTATTCTTCTAAATGTTCTAGACAATACAATATGTTTCTTCTCATTGACCACATGGAATTTAATATTTTTTTTTTTAGTTTACAGAAAAATAGCGTTTTGATATGAACACAAAAAAAGTACTTACTGCTCAGTGTCGTTGGAAATTTTACCTCACATACATACATACGAAGTAAAACAAATTAAACATAATATTGGAATTTAATAATATAATTTTCTAACCTTACATAATTGATTGTTATTATTTCAATACTACACGTGTACAATATATGTTCATTATGATATACTATATAATTGTATGTAACAATAATTCTTTACCTTTATTTAATTTAATATTATTCATAATCCTTGACAAACAGATAATAGAATACCTGTTACGTATGAAAATATATTTGAACTTGCTGAAGAGAATTTTACTTTTAGTGCAAGACTCGACACCTTTGTTTTTGAACTGTTGCTTTTAAAGTATTTGTTACTGCTTCGGCTAGCAAGTTATTATACTCCGTATTGAAATATTATAATACATTGAGTGTCAAACTCGAATAGTTCTTAGAAAAGTCGATACCCAAATGCCGGTGGAAAGTTATTTGTGTATGAATTACAAAAGGCTCAATCGGTCGGTAAAACCAATTTTCAACAGACATTGACAAATACAGACATTAATTAAGTTGAACAGTTTCTCTAACCACTTTGTTGGAATTGTCTGAATAACAGTTCCTTTTCTCATGCGTTTAAGTTAATTTGTGATCTTATGTTTATGATAACAACTATATTCCCTTAGCGCGTCGATTAATTGCACAAAAGCAATTGTTCTCTGGAAAATGCTGTATACGATACATTTCTGAATACTAACATGTATAGATGTATCTAATTAAGTTATTTCATCGAGATAAACTGTAAATAATCCCCATTATAATTTATGCAGGTGATCTAACTTGTATAATATATTTCAACCTTTTATAATTGTACGTGTGTCTAATTGATAATGATATTTCTATTTAAAATCACGCGCATAATTGTATTTATTCCTATATCATATTAATTTATTACATTTTAAAACGATTTGATGGTGTATGTTTTACTGTTACAAGTATAACATTAGTTGTAACATTTTCAGAACCAATATATTTGTAATGATCCTTCTTCGGCTTTCTATTATCTTCCATGCGAAATTTCTACTTTACATCATTAAAATTATTATGATAATATACCTAGAAAATTAAGCATATTATACAGATTATAATATTATAACTATAAAATTTACTAATATAGTGTACTATATATATTAATTGAATTTTACTCGTGAAAAAAAAATGATACTCGTTGGTTTCAAATCTCTTTTTATTCAAAAATCAATGAAGATATTATGTAGACTTATATTAAATTTATATATATATATATAAATAATAAGTCAATTATGTTATATTAACGTTATTGCCATCACTAGAATCTTGAATAATATATACCATGCAATATAGTACGTCATATTGAATAAAGGATTTCGTTTAGCAGATTTAAAGGATTTACTTTATATTGAATTATATATTTTCCCTCTGATATTTTTTTCGGATCTATATTCACAACTATTATGGAAATGACTTAAGTTTATTATAGGTACACTTTTACTATTTAGACTAATAAAAAATACAAAAATTAAAATTTTGAATATGGAAGTATACATTTTTTTTTTATAATCATAGCTTTGCTTTGGTCTTTATTTACCTATAGTGAAAACTAACAAATTATAGAAACCATGATTGAAATAAACGAAGAAAATATTAATGTATATCTGTTTGTATATATAAAAAATTTTGATAATACTGATTTAGTGACACAAAATCAAAATCCATAAAAAAATTATTAAGACATTTTGCAAATTTACTTAATTATAAATCTAGGTTTTTTTTATGATAGAATTTTATTATATTTAGTGTTTGGACTGAAATATTAATTATCTGTCATGAACTTTTAACAAAATTATCCTTCAGAATTTTTATAATTTTGAAAAATGAATACAAATTTTAAAAGAGTTGAAAAGTGCTTATGTTGTAGAATTATTATGACAACATTGTCAATTTATCGAAATTAGATGCGTGGGTACCAGATTACCATGACTTATGATGGACAGTATTTTTATTTAGTAAAATTACCTAATAATTTCGTAATCGAGTTGGTTAAACTGAATATTAAGAATGAGTTTTTGAGCACCGAGTGACGAACCAACTAATAGAAGATTAAATACTCAAAAGAAAGTTCAAATTCCGATTCATTGATAATATATTATTAACTGTTTGTGAAAAGTTCATGCTATACGAGAAGTATTTTTAGTCAACTCGAAGCAGATTTAAGACTTTGCAAACATTTTAAAAGTACATTGATATCTTTGAACACATTTTTGGAATTGTTCAAAACTATGAAAATAAAATGTTCATATCGTCCTTACACGGAATTTTTCAAAATATTTGTATGTTCATATAAATTCAATATTTAAAATTATTTTATTTGTATTTTATTGAAATGTTTTAACGTTTAAATTTAATTTTTTGTGCTAAGCCGTTAATTATAAGCATAATAATATGATGAGAACTTTTTTTTTTTACGCCCAAATGTCACAATATTTCCAAACGACCGTGTCTAAATGTCACTGCGCGTCTAAACGATTACGTCCAAATGTCCATATTTGGCATAATAGCATTGATTTTATAATGCAAATTGTATTATACTGTCATTCAATTTTAATACATGTTCATATACATATGATCTATACATTATATTTATTAATGTATTTTATGTGTATATAAATAAATGCAGTGTATTATGAAATCAATGATAACACACATATGAGTATATAAACGAATTTCGAACACTCACTCACAAAGTACTGCATGAACCCAAAAGTTGTTAGACGGCCAGAAGAAAAGTGCGATCAATAACCTCTTTTGGTACATCGATCACAAGACTGTCCGTTTTGTTGACCGAAGAGTGCTCGTTTAAACGGTTTATTTTTTTCACATACGCAGTGGAATAATACTTGAAAATGGACTCCAATCCGTCACCAAAAATTATCTCATTACCGTTTACCAAAATGTATTAGGCGTAAGAAATACTTTAAAACACTACCTATATGCTATAACACATGGCATTTTTTTTTTTTATTCGTGTATTATAAGACACACGTAACGTTTATTACGTATTGTATTGGAATACTCACTATTTTGGTAAAATATAACACATAAGTTATAAAGTATAAAACAGAATTATGAATTTGCACAACAACGAAGTCTGATAGTATCATTGGTGGTTACTAAATTAAGAATTGTATAAGAATTTGTGAAAAAAAAACATTTTTATTTTTCGTCTCTAATTAATTTTCTTTTAATTGCATTTTGATTAAACTATTGTAAAAGCAACGGTACAAACGGTTTTTACAATATGACACCTTTGATTATGTTGATTATGTTGAGTTCAATATTACCATCGTTTATTTTCTACTCAGAAAACCTGATAATTTATTAATTTTCGTTTTGCGGTGAGCGTACATCATTATTGCAAGATTGTAAAATAATATATATATATATATTTATAACTGGAAAATATCTTTGTCTTTGCGCTCGACATTGGAATATTGTTTGAGCGTGTGAAAATGTTCTACAAACCGTATTAATTTTCGTTGGAAATTACTGGAGCAATATTTTGAATTTTGAAGTGCGAGTTATTGCTGTGCCGTTTATCGATAAACAACGAATTCGGAGAAAAGACTCTCTCTTGCGTCTCTCCGCGGATACTATACGTACATTATTACTACTGCTATATAGAATCGTGAAAATTTACTCTTTGCGTCAAACACACCTCGCCCGTGTGACCGCGCCTCGAAAGTTGTCTCGTTAATAACGTTACGTAAACAATGCGATAATATTATACAGCGGTGTCGCCTCGAAGAAACAATATAACGGGGGAAAAAAATTAAAAATCCGTGTTCTGCGCAGTACAATATATTACATTATTATGACCGTTTTGAAACTTTTTATCGTCATTGTCGTCGGTTTTTTTTTTTTTCACTACCACCGATCCCTCTCTCTTTCACGATACCCATCTCCCTCACCCTCTCATCACCCCCCCCCCCCCCCACACACACACACACACAACATTTCAGTAGTAAATTAAAATAATATATTATTTAACTACACGCGGCCGTGCACCAGGGCGATTAAGCGTCGAGGTGTCGGTGCGTGGGGTGTATCGGTGGACGTATCGCGGGTGGCACCGCGGCTCGAGAGCGCGCGCGGTAGCGGCGGCGGCGTACGAAAACGCAAAGCCCGCAACAGTTGGCCGAGACGTGATCGGTGCGCACGCGCCGCCGCTACCGCCGCCGATGGACGCGCAGATTTATACGGCGTTGTATACATATACGTCTATTTCTTTTTTATATACACCATGGTACATAATATACATGTATCTTTGCGTGCGCGTATACGTGTACGTAATCCTGTACATGTCTGTGTGTGTCCATGTGCGCGTGTGTATACGTGTGTCTGTGTGTATCAT
Organism: Periphyllus acericola; assembly: GCA_949715065.1. Lineage (NCBI taxonomy): Eukaryota > Metazoa > Arthropoda > Insecta > Hemiptera > Aphididae > Periphyllus > Periphyllus acericola. Next base: position 25,740,170 of record OX454271.1, on the reverse strand, counting down.
GTAAATGTGTGTGCGTGTGCGTGTGCGTGTGCGTGCGTGTGCGTGCGCGCCACACAGTACTCTTCCACCCCCCCCCCACCCCCGGCGAGCGCAGAGGCCGTGTGCTTGCCGATACCGCCGCCGCCACCGCTGCACTGTCAGTGCGTAACAACAGGTAATTCGCCCGTCGCCGCCTCCCGGAACGTCTGTTGTCGCACGCGTACACTCGTCGCCGTCGCCGTCGATCGTCGTCGTCGTCGTCGTCGTCGTCGTCGCAGTCGTCGTCACAGTCGTGTCGTGTATACCGGCGCCGCAGCAGTCGAGACGTTCGACGCACGCACACCGCACGTATCCTCTCACCGGTTCTCGTACCAAGTATTTACCTATAAGAATTTTATTCTCACACACCCCACATGGCACATACCACCCCCACCCCCACCCCCCCAAACAACCCCACGACCGCTCTTGTCGCACTCGCATCCCCCGTCCGACTACCCTATCTTCAGCCCTGCGCGACCCGTCGACGAGTTCAATTCTTTTCCGCGCGCGCGTCCACAACAGCTACCCGAACCCCCGACCTCCACAGGACGACTGCACCGTGTATATTATGTTTACGGTCACAGCGACGTCAGCGGCAATAATACACGTGCGCGCGAATCGAGTATGTTCATCATATTATTATTATAATCATGTGTACGGGACGATTTATTTCGCGTGAGACGCGCTCGCACCATGCGCAAGTTCGCAAATGTCTAAAACAACTATATTAACAATCACGTCGAATCAATCACCCCGTACACATTATAAATACGCTTTAATCAGGTCAACGGTCGTGTAGCACGTAATTGGGTTGGCGTGCGCCGTATACGTCGACCGTGTACTATTATACTATTGCTTCGTAGGCGCGATCGGTCAACGCGTTTGGCACACTGCGAAAACGGTTAGTTTGCAAATTACTTTTATGTACGATAATTTCATTCTACCGTTGCGCGCGAGTGCGTTACATCTGCAACGTGATCCCACAAAAGGTACGATCGTGCGAATTAATTAAATATTGTCGTTGTGATATGGAGCACGAATTATGTACATAGTACACCTATAGTATAATGACAGTTCGCGTTTCGTTAAATTCGAGTGGTCGACGTTAGAAATAACACGAAATCACTTAATAGGCAGATGCTTTATATCAGAGGAATAATAGAAAAAAAGATTAAAAGTAACATAATAATAATGCACATAAAGTTCGATACAGAAATACAAGACGTCAATATAACGTAATAGTTAATGTTTCGTATCTACCTAATACATGATTGGTGATAACATTGGGTTTAGAAAATAATGTTTAATTTATGTTCGTTCATAAAATATCATGACTTGCGTTATCATTTTACTTACGAGGCGTACATTTATATTAGGTTCCTATACGATAAAAATTACAGGTTAATAATGAGTGACAGTTGCAAGTTGGGTTCAAAAAGTATTCAAGTTTAAAAATAAGTTGAATTGCTACATCAATATTTATGCTTTAAATTTAAAGTTGCGTGGGTACTCCTAGTATTTAAAATGTACTTATATATTAAACTCTCGAATATTTTTTTTTATTTGTGTATAAATTAAGTGTATTATGTAATGGCTAATGCGATTAGAGAATTTGGTTTTTATATTTGTAAAACGGCATTTTAAAAACCTTTGAAAAAATAATCTAAACTGAATTTGTGGACTACGAGCCAAAAAAGTTGGCTTGTTTAAATAAACCAATTTGTTTATTTAATTTTTAGCATTTCTTTGAATTCTTGATTTCGTAAATTGTAAGTTTCTAACTCGAAAAACGAATGATTGTTGTTTAAATTATAATTATTGTTGTATTATTCTCATTTTACAACACAATATTCAGTATTCTATTGAGTAAAGGTTTTTTTGTTTTTGAAAACTATACATGATGAATGGTCAACATAGAATAACTAGACCAAAAATTGGAAATTATCACTATCATTATTAGTAGTACATTGATTTAGTATATAATGATGTATATTATTATATATATTAAATAAAATATAATTATATTCAATAACATACATTCCATTACAAAATAACTTTGTGTAACTCGAAAATAATTTATGTAGATTTATCATAATTTAAATGTGATCAATAATAATTCTATTAAAAGCTAACAAATAATAATAGTATTAATTATATTTTAGTTCGAAAAAAACATAAAATTCAACTCCTCCCATTTACACCATTCCAGTAAATTTTTAAAGTTCCATGAATCATAAGGTGGTACAATTTTCTGTATCCACATTTTAATTTTAATCTTTTTGTAAATCGTTTACCTTAATAATTAACGGTAATGTTATTTTCTTATAATTTGATTTTATACAATTTATATTTTTAGTAATCGATTACTTTTCTCGGATTTAACTTGTTGTTTCAGTCAGAAGTTGTTAATGGGTTACGCATGTACTAACTTAAATCACAGATTTTTTATCGCTATTATATTATATTAATTTAGAAATTCTTATTTAAATACATAATAAAATGTTTGTCTTATTTTTTCGAATTGAGCATTTATAATTAGTATAAACTCTGCACGGACACTATAACAATTATACCGTTCTTAGCACTCATCAGCACCATTTTACGAGTGCAATAATTTATTGTTGTTCCAAACGTAGAGACATCCGCTACTGCATTTTGCCTTATTTCTGTATTGTTTTTATTTTAATGTAATGGAATAGAGAGCACTAAATTGACGTTGGCATTATTGCGATGTAATTATTATTAATATTGAATGATGCAGTATTGAATAATTAATGAACACTTACACACAATTGTTGTTAGGGTTTCTATTCCTATTTTTCCTTTTTTTTTCCATCGAATTTATGTTTCATATAGTGCATTGTAATATTTGACACTTTACCAAGTATTTTTTTTATATTTTTTTTTTATGTACTGAGTGGTATTGCAAAATTTAATTCATTATTCCGAAAAATGTAACGTTCACCATAAACTAACCTTATTTAATTGTTATCATATTATCATAATGAAAACGATTGAAACAGTGTACAAAATAATGAAGTATTTATAGGTACTGTCAATCATTATCATAGCATGTAAGTAAACAAACTCTAAACGGTTTTGGTAATTCGGCGGGTTAAGTTGTGATTGCGCTGCACGATAAACTGTTATTCATATTATAGTTTACACGAGGGAAAAGGGTTTTTCTTAATACATTTTTTAATTACATTAGCATAAAATTATTCAAAGAACTTTTTAAAGAGACTAGTGAAGTAGGTACCTATAATATTCAAAGTTTACATATAAACTTTCATGAGGCATTTTAGGAAAAATAACCTGTAAGTATTTAATTAAAACATTAACATTTTTTTGGTTGATAGACGTAAGCAATTCTATTAGTCTTAGATAAAAAAACAAACTGCAATATGATTAAACTAAAAGTATAATTAATAATAATTTTATTCCATTTTATGTTAGCATTTTTAATCATTTATCATTGAAAATAAAATATTCTCCTAACTATACTTTTTGATACAGAAGTCGTTTGCAAAAGTGTATAGACTTTTGAATTCAATTTTTATTTAAAATAAAAGAAATTAAATAAAATACAATTTTAATTTTTTTATAGCGATTATACGATTAACCGTAAATGGTATTTTGGTTATAATTTTTTAATTTAAATGAACAATGATCATTCTGTATGACAATTTCTAAACATAACTTTTTTGTTTTTTATTATGATCAATTGTTAGATTAATGTGAACAATTAATTTGACTCCATTTAGTTAACGTTTAAGTTATTCAAATGCTTTTCAATTAAATAAGAAGTAAGATCTTTGCTATGTGTACCTGTATAATTTATTCATATAGTCTGAAAAATTAATTATTTTACTTTCACGACCTTTATTCTTCAGTTAAACATTTCATACTTATAAACACTCAGTGCTAATATTCTCGCATGCACATTTTAATCAGGAATTTAGGAATTTCACAAATTATCAACAATTATAAAAACACGTGTAAAGAAATATGAACGTACTCGTATTTTGATGAGCTATGACGAGCTATGAACTATTCCTTTTTTTGTACTTCACTTGATACTTGTAATTTTTCACATTTGTATATTAGTGAAGTTACATTGCATTATATACCTAATAAACATTAGACATTTATACCCGATTCATTAGCTTAAGTATTTTAATAATTGCTCTACTGAATATTGTTTGATACGAAGCACTAGATTGACATAAAAACGATGTAACGCGTGTGATAATTTGTAAAATTATATCTTGACTTGGATAAATCGTGTTCGTTTCAATTTCGTCATGTGAAACGTCAAGACACCAAGTGGTTGTCATCCTGGTGAAATATGATCCTTAAGGATTGTGTCGTTGACGTTTCCTCTGCATTATTCGTTAAGTTTTGCCGTTCTGTTCGATAATAATAAGCTTTAATATTACATGCATTCGCATCACCACCATTCTCGTCGTTTAAGCAAGAAAGTACATGTGCTTTATTCTAATGATGGCTATTTTTTGCTTTTGTTCAACGTGTATTGTATAAATCGTGTAAAATATACATATAATATGTACTTATACAGGTTGATTTCTCATCCCCTTTATTGGACTTAAAAAAATACTGAAGTCTGGATTTTGTAATGTTTTTACCATCAAACCTACGTTTTCTAATACTTTTTATTTTTTTTCAAAACAACTTAAGGGTAAAATATTTAAATTTTCAATACATTTTGTGGCCAGAAAAGGAGGTGTGCACGGTTAGAAAAATCAACCTGTATATACTCGTATTATTCTGTCGAGTTCAGTTAAAATAGTTTTAATATTTTTCTTTACCACTATAGCTGTAATAACGAAGCAGTTATTATGCGGATAACGGTTAATGCTGGTCAACTATAATTTATTCAATCGATATGATAATATTAATTTTAAGTATGACTGAAAAATATTTTAAAACGCAACACAAACGTTTAATTCGTGGCGTTTAGATTCCGACTATATTTTCTATAAAATAACTGTGATAACATACGCACTTACCTATGGAACATATCAGTAGGTATGCATCACGTAAGAAACATTTTGTAGTACACTTTTAAAGATACGTTCAAGTGTCAAGTGATGTACACATTGTGCGTTAAAATGTACCATAAACGATTAATCTTCAAAGTTATTTGATAACTCGTTCGTTTTAAACGATGGGGTTCTACGCACAATGGCACTGACGTTTATCATTTCTCATGTATGTTTAAATGTTTTCACATTCAAACTTTGTTCGCGCATTTACCTAATGATAATGCGGTTGTCATCATTGTTTGTACATTTGTCCAACGGCATTACCTATATTATACTTTGCATTGTTGTGCAAGCTCTATACTAATTTATTTTGACATTTTAATGTTCACTTTTTACTACGATTATTTACAAAAATGGTATACCGAAAATGCTACGCTGGTAACGTAATATATTACCGTCATATCTGTATTTTGTATGGCAGTCTCTTCAGTGGACAGTATATACAGAAAAACTATAGTCAGTTTAAGCACCACTGTAAATGTAGAAATAAAAATTAAGTAAAATAGCGATTGTATAGAATAATTTTGTTATTTTTGAAATATATACGTATTAACAAACTAAATTTTATTTTAAATCGTATCCTGTACGGGTATAACTTGCAGCTCTAAAGTTTGATAAGTCCTTTAAAATAATCTCATCAGTATAATATTATCAGAATTATCCGATTTAAGTAAAATTACAATGGTTAACGTAATACGTGCTTAGTGCTTACTCTCTACGTACTTTTTGGTGACCTTACTTTTTAAACTTTGATACAAAATTTAAACCTATCACTTTTGTTTGGAAATATTTTTACTACTTCTATATTTTTATTCAACGAGTTTTTTCAATTTATTATTATGAATAACTTATATAATTTAATAAAATATTTTCTTTGCTTTATTGATTACTAGCCGACCAACAGACGTTGTCCTTCATCAAAATGACGTTGATTTTCTATTTTTAACATATTACCTCATTACTTTTAATTATGACTTGGCCAGTTCATGTAATCATAGTAAACTATTAACATTTTCGATATAAAGGACACTTGTATATCATATTATGTATGTTATAAGTTTCTAAGCCTATACAAGTGGCGGTGCAAATCGGTTGGGTAAGAGGTAATATATACGGCAATATACGTGGGGTAAATCGATGGGCTGGTTCATGTACGGTTCACGACGTCCTGGTGAGTGATAAATGAATTGGCTTTCGCATCCATTTGATTTTTCCTTCCTATGGAGGTGATGACCATTTTGAACAAAAGACGTTTTGTGGAGGAGATATAACGTCCTCGAGTCGTTGAACAAAAGGACTGCATCGGACTCAAAATAGATTTACGGATCGCAAAAGAATAGTAGAAATGCCACCAATGAAGTAATGGGGGAAGTATTCACTCTTTCTTCTTTCTCTCTCACTCTCTCTCTCTCTCTTCGTCATCTAATCTCCACGATTAATACGAACAATATGATACCATGGGAAAATTGTATTAAATGTATAAAGACTACCCACTGTGAGTTGTACACATATATATATATTTATAAATATATTTTATGATAAAGAACGGAAATTGTCGATTTGGTTAATTCCATCCGTATACTGCACACAGCGGGTTCGGTTCGACACGGGCCACATAGACAGATTTTCGAAGGATTTTCCTACTAATAAATTCACCGTCATCCCAGTCCCCAGTTATTATTCAACGAAGTGAAACATAAATCAAATTCATGTTGGAGTAATAGCGATAAAACCGCCAACAATTGTTTATTTATTTTTTTAATTTCAGACTTTCCTTTTACTCATAAACTGTAACGACTCGCAATTATAAACATTAATAAATTATTTGAGAATCGAAATTTTTTTCTGTACATTTTGCTTGGATTTATTTATGATAATCGTAATGATACCGATAGTTGATTATAATAATCATAAATGGTCCCGTTATCGAGGCTTCTTCTTTAATAAAAAAAAAAAAATAATCATAAAAATATATTTTCGAATTAATTAATTATGTGTATATTATCATATATCATATTATAACATCAGGTATTTTTCAGTATATTCTATAGATTACTTCAGTAAAGTAATCAAAACCAATAATTCGACTAAAACGATTTTTTTTATTAAGGATTAAAGCCTCGGAAGCCATTGGATTTCAGGTTTTGTTTTAATATTTTATTTATTGGTTATGTTACATCACAATAATTACAATCACAATCACAATGTGTAATAACTTTGGAGGTATAATTTTTTACTTTATAGTTTTAAGAACTTTTAAGTACAACGTTTAATGATACATTTATATAATCAGAATAGTTCTAATTTCCTCTCTAATGCGTACGTAATGTGTTCGCAAAGTTCTAACTTAAAGTTTTCAATAGTAAACATAATTACAGTTTATAAGCTATTATTACATATTACTAATAACTAGGTTTTAGATAAATCTAAAAGTTTCGTATGTTTCAGAAAATAATTATTATTTTTGGTAATTTATATAATATTTTGATTTCATAGAGTAATTTATTTACTATTTTAGTTTAATTTAATTTCTTTATTGTAAACAATGAAAATCTCTCATGTTTTACTATCATAGTTTTAAAATAATAGTTAACTATAGAATAATTTGTGAGTACGGAATCTGAATCTTGAAAATCAATGGTAAATATCCTGGACATTTTTTTTTAAGTTTAGTCTATGCATACCTACTGACAAATGGTGGGAAAATATCTGTTCTTGGAAAACTTTGCATAATATAAAATATACGTAGAAAAAACGTAAACTTGTGAAACAGAATATGCCAAAATGGCGATTATTATCGATTGGCTATCGTTTCGTTAAGGTACTTCCTTCTACAAAGAAAGAACTTTGTGATTCTTTTTTTTTCTTTTTTTTTTTAATATTTCATTACCGTATAGCCGCGTATAATAGGCATGTTATAATATCCGTTTCACTTTAAGCAACAAGAATAATCAATACATTTGTTTAAGATTTTAGGTCTGCGATACTTTAATATCTCGACCATCAGTCACGCTTACCGATTTAAATGAATTGCGTTATGCAGATCATCGAATCAAGTACATACAGTCGTGATGTATCGGTTCATTAGCATTATTGAATATGTATTTTCGCAACAGTATTCAAATGACCATCTCAAATTCTTCTAAAAGTCGTGAGACTGCAAAACAATATAGTTAATAAATCATTCCCATTGCAGTTCACAAACATATAGAAAAATAAAGTATGAAATAACGTGATTCAAAACTGATAACTTTATTGTATACCTACCGGTACCTATAGATTATATTGTATTATTGTATATTGATTATTCTCATGTCTTATGTTAACTGAACGAATTTACGAAGTACCTTTTTTTCAGCATAAACTACATTTTATAAAGTGTACAACAAAATTTAAATTGGACCCAACATAAACTTTGAAAATCCTAATTAAACTGGGTTACGCGAATATAATCTACATGTTTCGGTTGATAAATGATATTATTAATAAAGGTATATTCAAACACTTACGCCACCGTATGTATTTATTATTTTTGTATCGTTCAGAATGTGTATTTATTAATTATTGTATTACTTTATTGCTGTCATTAAAAATTGCTTATGCATGTTAAAATTTTATTCTATCTTTAAAATAAAGCAGCTACCGTAAAATAAATTTAGTGATAATTGAATATTCTCTTGTCTTAAACGAGGAGGCATGATCGTGAAATAAATAATTATAATATAAACTATGTATTCACTGGAATACTATGCTTTACAAAAACACTTTTTGATTTTTTGATTTCCCTTCGTAAAAATGTCCAACTGTTTTCTATTAAAGGTTTTGTAATTAATTATTCTTAAATATACATTTCAAAAACAAAATAAGATTTTTCTACTAAACTTTATCTCGGCTAAAAAAAATAGTTACCCTATTAAACGAAAATCAAATTATTTTTCTCATCAATTAATGTTATAAATAACTGTTTGATAAATATTATGTTTAACAATAAAACAATAGAAAACAATGATTGAAAAAATAAATAATTATTTCAATGGTTATATATTTCTTAAAACGTATACCCTTTTTATTTTTTGAAATTGATCAGTCTGTTATTTGAAAACAATACTCGACTGCATTAAAAGTGTACTCATAAATATGTTATTTTATTATTATGACCGGTATAAAAGTTTACCCTATTTTTTGCTAACAAATATCAAAAATATCAATCTCAAAACTTCAAACAAATAAGTCCACGCGACAGTTGCAACATGAAATTCTTTGAAATTAATCGCTGAAAAATGTTTTGATACTTAATATTTTAATATTCGTTCAACTTGAGGGCACAAAAAATGTAAGCTATATAGTTATGACATATTTTAGAATTGACTTCCGGGGGAAAATATATCATTTTAACGCCGTCAAAGGTTATTCATGTACTAGCTGTGTGAATGCATTATACGTGCCAACAATAATAATTAGTTTGGCAAAAGATTTTTTTCCTCCCTTTGCATAATATGAGTCAGCGTTGAAAGTATAGGTATGTATAAATATTAGGTGGTGTACTCGCTGAATAAACTTATACTTCCTCGGCGTATATAGTTTATTATTGACGTTTCGTAGGAAAAAAAACCCCCAACCATCGTATCGATAATGTACAAACCGTGTACGCTGCAAAAAAAAAAGAACTCGCAGTACGTACGCGTACACATTTATACAATGTGTATTTACGAATATTATAATAAAACGAATGAGGTCGATGACAGACCGTGTTGAGTTGGTTAGGCGAGAAAGTGGTGAAGTCTATAATCGGATGGTTTTTGTCAGACTTGTAAATCGTTTTATCACATAGACACATATACCGTCGTGGTGCAGGAAATGCGGTATTATTATAATAATATATTACAAAAGGGTGTTGGGTGAAATTGATAGCCTTACGCTGGCCGTGCGGTTATGAATGTAAAACTTTAACCTTAATGTTTGGCATCGCAATACGGGCGTATGATTTGTCCGTATTGACACATTATTTTTTTTTATCTTTCGTCCAAACGCATATTAAGTATTAAATATACCAACTCGGGCCCGGATTTCAATGCAATTTGCATATTTTCTTAAGTGATCTTAGGCAAGCAAGTACATAATTTGTTTCATATCTAATAGATCCTTCAAATGTAAAACTCTTTTTTTGAATTTTTGGATTTTTTTTCGTTTCATAGCATTTCTTGGTCATTCTTTTTAGTTTTAATGCGTAGCTGTACATTTTACAACTTGGTAATTTAAATTTAACGAATTGTCTTAATTATAAAAATAACATCGGTCCTTAACGAACATTGTGCTTGCATCAAGTCACATTTTTCAAATATCGGTTTGAATTCTTTTTTTCTCAATAAATGGTTAGTTTTTTTAAAAGCAATATAATTTTTAAGAATACGGTAAAAGTCATTTTCTCAGTGCATTTAAAAACTATTTTTTCTTTTCCCCAAATAAATAAATACATAAATATTTTTCATAAACAAATTCTTAGTTTTTTTCCTTCTTATTTAAGTATCGTGTGCGAATAAATGACGAAAGTAAAACCAGAATGAAATAAGTGTTTTTTAACGTAGGGTACATCGGTATATTAATATAGGACTCTCCGATGGATTATTTTTCAGTACGGTAACACGACGATAATCGCACGCTGGCCAGTCCCGATACACCCGCGCATACCGTAAAACGCGTACCATGTCCGATGTAACGGTACAGACTTAAGCGCGTAGGTAACGTATATACTCGAACACTTTAAGCCTTTTAAAAAAGAAAAAATCGAAAAAAAAAACCCAAGTAAAAAAAAATTGGACTCTCGACGTGGTTTTGATTGACGCACGTGTGACTATCGCGTAGTATTGGTGCATACACGGGAAACCGTTTTTCTCTTTTTTTTTTTTCAAGTCAAACCGACGCCCCTCCCCCTCTCGCCGGCGCCCGTTTGATGACGACGTGGTGCTGCTCCCGCCCCCGTCGCCGCCGCAGCATCAGCTACCTCGGTGGTGGCCGCCGGCGGTAGTGGCGATAGCATGCGCACGCGTTGCGGCCATGCGGCCACGACATGTTGGCCGCGCTAACAGTGTACCGGAACCGGCTGCGCGTGTGGCTGCAGGAAGTGGTGCCCGGTAACAACTACGCGTCCACGGCGCCGGGCACCACGAGCGCCAGCACCGGCACCGGCGCCACCGCTGCCGCCGTCACTGCCACCGCGGCGGCCGCTGCCACCACCGACGCGATGGACCGAACGATGTCCGTCCCGGTCATGGCGGCCGCGACCGCGCCGCCGGCGATGGCTCCGTCTCGAGCCGGGTCCGAGGAACGACCACCGCCACCGCCGCCGCCGCCGCCGTCGCCGCCGCCACCGCCGACGTCCCTACCGCGGCCACAGGACGCGCAGCCGGCCACGCCGCTGTCCCCGGACGAGGAGTATATGGCCGCGGCCACCGTGCTGTCGTCCATGCCGGAGGACATGCCGTTGCCGCCGCTGGCGTACACCAGGCGCCGGTCAAGCAGCAAAACGCACACTCGGCTCTATCGGATACGCTTGCCGCCGAAACCGAGGCGTGCCAAAAGGTAAAAGACAACCTTTTTCCATGACACCCCTCTTCTCCTCCTCCTCCTCCTGCTGGTCGTCCCGTCCACGTGGTCAGTAGTGTTCATAAACATAAATTACATATCAAAAAATAGCGTATTTTAATGTTACCCCTTTTAACCCTTTTTTAGGGTCGAATTTTCTAAAATAATTTAGATATGTGTATGCCAAATGACAAATCGGTCAGTCAGGACATATTCTTTGATATACATTATATAGATATTTTTATCATAACCTGTTCCACTTATTTTGTACTCTTACACTTTGCTCCGTCACGTGTATTAGATTAAGTATTAGATTAAGTAACTACCGACAATAATACTATCTTGATCTAATAGTTTGTCGTCTCTGACACGTGTGGATCGTATACATACACTTTCATGAAAAGATTTGTCTACGATCTTTATTGCAATATTTTTACGTGATAGTTGTCACACCGAGGAAAGGGGAATACATATTTAAAAGGGTGGCGTACGTGATTTGTCTCGGAAAAAATCACATGGACTGCGAATACCCCAAGCGGGCACGCCTATATGCGGCCACTACGATAATGATATTGCTCTGCGCGGCGAGTCTAGAAAGTTTCGAAATCATATATTTCCATACGCGGTCGAAGATAACCGATAAAACCGAACGGCGCACATTAAATTAAACGATAATAAAATGTAATTAATTTCTAATCGTTTCGCGCTATCGTTCCATAATATGCGTGATCCCCGGCTAAGGATTTAGAGTTTTTAAAACTTCACAGACGTTCCGTGTATGTAAGTCGACTTAATAATACCCATACATGAGGCCATGCAGTATTTGATGTAGTCTCGCACTTATTTCACACACACGTATGTGTATACGCATAAAGGATTTTGTTGTTTATTTTTATCGAAAATCACATCACGATCGCAATAATACCGGTGTGGAATATTTCCATGCAGTGCTTCGGCCGTGCGCTTTATTGTCGACATATTTACGGCACTATCCGCGCAGAGAATAAAATACAGAAATGTATTATACATTTCTATTTTTTTTCTCATTACATTCCGAGTACGGCCCAACAGCAATGAATGTTGATATTTATCGGTTTCGTAGCGGTGATTTTGGTCAAATATTATATTTTTCATCACGGCGTTAATCACGGGATTCACGATACAACTGTGCCAGAGCAAAATATAATATCTCCACGGGATTCCTGAAAGTAAATAATTAATCTCAAAAATATAATTTTGAATGCAAATGTTATGAGTTCGTATATTTTGGCAATGCGTGTATTTATTTAATACACCATGACGTCTCTTCTTCAAATGCAGTATTTATATAAGCCAAACATAATGAATATTCAAGCCTCGAATGATCATTTCCATACATTTTTGGCCAGTCATTGCAACAATTCAAATTAAACCACTACAAATAAGATGCCAATATTGATAAAATCAAAATGAGCCGATTTAAATGAACCCCCTGCGAACAATCAATAATAACATGGAGGAGGATAAAAAGATTATGTGAAATATTAACTAACAAAATAGCACCTATTTTTTAAATTTGTAAATAGATTGTACTTTCAATTATTCTTATTTCCGATATTATTAATAAAATGGTTTATTTCGGAATATTAGTATTTTTTATGGGTCTAATACTCTAACGGGAACTGTTATTTAAAAAAAAAAAAAACATTTGTTGTACGCTACTTTCTGAGAAGGAGAATATTATTTAATAAACTAATATCGTTCATAACAACAGAAACTTTTCGATGAAGAAAAAACTGAAAAAAAAAACGTTGATCATATAAGCAACTTTCGTCAAAACCGCACGTACTAATATATACGGTATCATTCTGGTTCAAGTTTTTTTTTATTTAACAACTTTTGGGCATGTCACCGCACTGTTCCATTCAACGTTGTAATAAATGATTTATGTGTTTATATATTAAGCTGGTCCTTGTTTTGAAACTTTCGAATTCTTGATTTTGGCCCACTCCGCTATTATTTTCATTGATATTTGATAGTCATTTAGGTCGAATTTGGTTATGATAACTTGCACTATATTGTAATTCGCTGCTAGAGGCTGTGTGGTTCCTAGACATTTTTCAATCGTGGAACATTATTATTAGTTATTAAAAGTAGCGGCACACTTTGGATAAATATTTTTCCAAAAAAAAATACTTATTATTACGAAACCCCATAACTCGAATAAGTATATGAAGTTTTATAGTCTTATCAATTTCAGTAAAATCTATGGTGTTGAGCTGTAGACTGTAGAATATAGATATCATAATCTTTATCTTATCTAGTAATATTGTCTTTAATACAACTAGATATAGCATTCATAAGAAATGTCATTATTCTAAAAATATTTCATTTTTGTATGGAAAAGTTAGATCGATTGAAATGTCCAACCTACCTTATTAGGATTTTGTTTCTAACACTAAGTCGGCCATATTTATAAATATCAACTGATCCACCCGACTTCGAAAATAATTTTTTTGAAAGCAATGGTAAATTGGTTTCGAGTTTAAAATACCCATCCCTGTGTCTCACCCGGGTGCATATAAATACTCCTCTAAAATATTGTAAATTTTCTTCTAAAAACGTTTTGCTACTCAATTACGCGTACGGTAAGTCCCCTGAAAATATTTCGCTGTTCAATTACACGTAGGTTAACTCCCCTCAATACATGGTTTGAATACAAGTGAAGCACGTTGAAAACTGTTTCTGCACTGACTTATACAACGCTAAGCCAAATGAAGACCGCCTAAAAACATTTTATGATTATTTTAAAATAAATATATAAGTGAACGCGTAACTTTTCCACCCTAAGACTCGACACAAGCTTTTTCTGAAATGACTAAAACGATAAATGTTTGTAGAGTTGTGAATCATTCCTAGCCCATTTCAATGCAAATCGTAATCATTCTCACCCCAATACTTTTAATACTTTTGTACTCGTACTTATAAATGCATTAAAACATATTCAAACATAAATTTATACAAAATTACAAAATGTTCATAAGCCAAATCCATTCCAAAATAATAAATTAAAAATACGATCAGTTATTAAATTAGCTAATAGAAAACTATATGAGACAAGTAAATAAAGATCCAATATATTAAATTACTTTCACATTATAGGAAACTCATTGAAACATTATTAAAATTAACAAGAACAACTATTGAAGATTATAAATATAAATAATATAAATATGTGTATATAGGTACAAATGTACAATATAAATATAGGAAAAAAGAATTTTTGGACGCAAACAGAATCGTCCCGAAGTGATGATATGTAGCTAACCCCAGATGGTTAATAATATAGTATAAATATAAGAGGCTTATTGTAGAATTTTCAAATTGTCTAAAGTCTTATTATTTTTTAGATATGACTGTATAACTAATAACTATTATTGCACATACTTAGCATAAAAATACGTTTTACTGTATTACCCGCCAATTATAATTTCATCAATAATCAATATTTTTCAGCAAGATAATATTATATTCTCCAAAAGTAATTATTTTTTAAGAAAACTGTTGAGGTTGGAAGTATACTCGTATATAGATAATTGATTTTGAAACGTTATAACCCAGAATTGTTACTCTAACTGAAACAATTACTTTAAAAAGCAATATGAAACCGCCATTTAATCAGTAAAATATTTTCACTGTCGGTAACCTTTTACCACCCTTAAGTGTTTAACCTTATGAAAGTAATCACTTGAGTCCATCATTACGTATCATACTATTTAAAAAAAAAAAATTAAAAAATACGAAAATATAATATTTAATTAAAAATAATTAGACCACATTTCAACAATCGAAGTAAATACATTCCATTTTTTTTCTATTTGATTAATCATGGTACCATATTTCGCCGATCGCCGTATAAAAATGTAAATAAAAAAAAAAAAATTAAATAAAAAATAATGCAGGTAAAAATATTTGTATATGAATAATACATTTGCATTAATTGATTTTATTATATTGCGCTAATATTGTACAAATTTAATAAAAAAAATATGTTTAAAATGTATATTAGAGCATCATGTACAAAAATAATGGAATGTGATTATATAAATCATATAATGACTGATTACTTAAATATTAATTTTTCTCTTCATTTTTATATTTGTTTAGACCCAAGTACTATAGACAGATTTGTATTATAAACACTCACAAAGTTAGCCAAAGTGTTATAGAATTAATGGTTTATATTCTTCAAAATGTACAGTAAACAATCAGTTTTCACATTTTTTTTAAATTTCAGTGGTATTTATGCATAATTTTAAAATACAAATAATAGCAATCCATCAATCACTTTGAATATATAATAGCCACGCTCTAGTCAAAGTCAAGTTTATACTACATATATTATTTACATTGTATATGTTTATATTATCGTAAAATTTTTGTAAAATTTGATACAAAATACTTTTGAAAGTTTAACATATTTATTTTCCATTAATATCAAACTATAAAATAAAATATAAAGTAGTATTACAGAACGGTTACTTATCCAAAATGTCCATTCCAACCTCGCTAGATGTACTACTGACTCGTTAGTTTAAAACTATTGAATTGAAAACATTTTGTAGGGATATATATATTTTTCTTCTATTTTATTTTCACAATATGACGTATAATTTATGTGTTTTCTAAAGTTAGAAATATTTGCTCAAATAATATGTACAGTCATATATTTTTACTGGGACAAAATATGAATACATACATACAGCATTCTAATTTAAGCTTCTAAACTGCGTTCTTGGCTTTTATAATACATCAAAACGTTTAAACAATCTATATGTTTAAATTATATTACATTAGCCTGCACCATATAATATATTATATAATGAACAATTAATATACATATATATAACGTAAACGGCCTATCTTCCTGGTATACTAAGTGGAAAATTAAAATTAATAACGAAAAATCATTGCAAATTACTTTTTCTTTAAGACAGGGTGAAATACCTTCTGTTATCCTAAACAATCAAACAATACCAACAGTCTCCAATATCCGCTACCTAGGCCTAACCTTAGACAAGCGACTCACCTGGGCAGAACATATATAAATTAAACGCAACACTCTAAACTTCAGGAGGAAATCACTACATATATTTGATAGGTAATCACTCCAAACTCAACCTCAAAAACAAACTACTAATTTATGAGCAACTCCTCATTCCTATTTTGACTTATGGCATCCAGCTATGGGGTGCAGCAAAACTGTCAAATTTAAACAAAATACAAAGATTTCAATCGATCACCTTACGCATGATAACTAAGGCCCCCTTTTATGTATCTAACCACACACTCCACACAGACCTACACATTAAAACTGTATCAGAAATATCGTCAATTATACATAAACGCTATCGTTTACGTCTAGAGAACCACCCCAACCCACTAATCTCAGCTCTTAACTCAGAAACAGTACCTGGAAATCCCAAAAGAAGACTTAAGAGAAGATGGTGCCGTGACTTAAACACCTAATCGCAAAAAAAAAATAAAAAAAAAAAATCTAACAATATTTAAATCAAGGTAAAGTGTACGCTGGGTTGCTTCTTTTATCACGCGATTCATGTCATACTTAATTTAGCTAATATTCTTATTGTAAAAAAATTAATTTACAGATTGTATATATACTAATTAAAAAAAAAAATATATAACGTATACTAAATGTTCCACCGAGTATTTGTCCATTGCGATATATCCTGAGACAATTAAGCTATTGAAATTATGTTTATTGTATAATACTCACAGGGACAAGAAGTTCAAACATTTCAAATTTGATATGAATTAAATATCTTGGTAGAAATGTGAACAATAATTTTTATTTTACTATTGATTTAAAAATGTTGACGTTTCAACATTTTATTTTCATTAACCTATTGTTTTTTTTGTATTTTTTTTAATTTCTGGCAAAATTGTGCATTATATTTTAACACCATATACCAGCTATAGTGGGTATTAAAAAAATTATTTTTCTACTTTGTTACCGAAATATTATATTTAGTTAAAATATGAAAAATCTATAAACCTAGTTATGTTGTATGTTAAGTTAGGTTTATAAAAGTTATAAATAATTTTTTTCTACTATGGTATTATAATACAGAATTTTTCTGGAAACTAAAAGAATTATTAAAAATCATGAAAATATGATGTTGAAACGTGAACATTTTTTAGAAAAATAAACTTTATAAAATAACCACCTTCAAATTTTTCGATAATATTAGGATAAACATTTTTTTATTCACTTTTTTACCATAGCATTAAATCAATTGAAAATTTGAAATATTTTTAGTCTTTGTTCTTGCGAGTACTAAATAAAAACTGAATTTGATATTCCTTCAACATGCCAGGAGACATCACAATGGGTAAATCCTCGGTGGGACACCCAGCTGTTTGTATAATATACATGTACAGTGTATGCTCATGAAAAAGAATAATATTTGTTCCAGATATTGTTTCGGTAATTGAAAATATTTTAAACATTATTACGTATTGATATCGGAATAAATCGGCCATCCCGTTATAATTCGAGTGAACTTTCATTTCAAGGTTTATAAATAGATAAAACGATATAGTGCGTTACGACGAACACACCCTCCTCCTCCCTCCCACCCGTATACATAATTTATAATATCTGCATAATATTACGTAGGTTGTATTCAACGCGTTTAACCACTGCAGGGTAACGTGATATCGCGTTTAATAAATGAACACGATACGTGTATTTCCGCCGAAATCGATGTAATGTAACAATCGTTATGAGACAAGGTCGTTTTAGATGCTCGTCAAACTATGCTAAATCATTTTTGCGGTGCGATAGAACTGTGGCTGTGTAATATTGTATGCGTTTACAGTATGTATATAATTATGTATTTATCGTCTGTAGCGTCGCGTGCGCGTTAAAAATTTCTAAAAATTACCTGTAAAAAAAAAACCAAGCATTTCTTGAACCGTAAACCGTTTTTCCATGTTTCAGTGGCTTTAACGTACCACGGACAAAAAACAGAAAACGGAATTATGTTTGAAACAGGGTTATCTGGAACTATGGTTTTCCGTGTTTTCACGTACCAATATTAAGTTACACACAACTCCGACACACCCTGTGCATTTACTGTCGCTACGTTTTGTTCGTAATATATTCATCGTCGTGTATTGCCATCGATGGTATTCGTTTTGCATTTAACGATTTGCGAAGTTTATATATCCGCGTGCGATATACATGAACGATACCATTACGTACACCTATAGAATCCGACGTGTTTAAATATAGTGATTATGTATTACTATAGGTCAGACCGGTCAGGGGTGGTGAATTTTTTGCGAGTCACGTGCCAACATTTTGTGATTCGAAAATTTCCAAAGTGTTTCACGTGCCAAATTATGTGCCACGCTTGAATACACAGATTATAATGTAATCAAACCAATATTATTGCCCGTCAATAATTGTACAGTTTTAAGACAAGTTTATTTCATATCCTCTTTTTGAAATGCACTGTGCACAACATCTTACAACAGCTACCAGTTGGAAAACACACAAAATATCGATCAGTGGGCCGTTTAATTTTCACCGCCCATAGTTCAATGTTATGAAATTTGAATATGTTCGGTTGACGTACGTTTTTGGAAAAGTTATTTTATTTCCGTTTTGGAAATGCGTTTAATACTAGCAGTATCATTTGTATTTGTCGTAACCCGCAACTGTCAAGTGGCTAACATGTTTAAGCCGCTCGATGGACAATCATATTGTGTTCAAATAATCAAAAGGAAATATTTTTTTTTTTTGTTATTGCAAATTATTATTATATTATATTATTATTCTTAGTACGTGCAAGTTCGGTTTTCATTCGCAATATCAAACTCGAGTTTAAGGTTTACCGGTTGGATTATTTATTTATTTTTAATTTGAATGATGATTCATAACGTTAGGCTATTGGTGCGAAAGATAAAATTGTTGAAGTATCCTCATTTGATTAACCATATTATACGCTGCAGTATGTGGCTATGTGAAAGTTTTGTTTTCTCGTTTGTCATAATTTTGACCCAGACTCAAACTTTTCCACCTTTTCCACGTTTCTTGACATAAATAAATAAAATAAAAATTGAAACCTACAAAGTTTATTTCGAAAAACGTTTAAATTATAATGTGCAAACGCAAATACTCATCAGCTCATACGCCCACTATTACTATATTTTACCGTAAACGAAGTATAATGCCGATCGATATTACAGTACAAAATATAAATAAGTTTATTTATATCTTTTGCCATGTATAATATTATAGCATAGTATGATTTGGTTAAATTATATAAATTTATATAATATAAATTTTCGAATAAACATAAGGTTTTTAGTCGGTTTTTAACTATTGGTCTTTCAAATTCTTATTCAATCGATTCAACTGCGACATTAAAATCAAAATCATATAAATTAAAAAAAGAAAGAATTGTTTGAACATGATATCAATGGAACGCAAAACGTAATAACATATATATATATATGTATTATACTATAACGGTGAAATTTGATCCTTGAATACAGACACAATATATGGTATGAATGTCGGAATACATTTTACATTCCTTTAATAGCCTTTGTTTTTTGCTCGTGAATATTACACCACAGCCTGGAAATCAAATCTGCCATAAAAATATACTTTAGTTTGACAAGTTACGCTTTTAGTGATTTTTCTTTTGAGAATATTGCTGCGTATTTAAATTATGTTTCATATTTCCTTCGCATTAAAACTGTTGCCAACATTCGAAATATACATTTTGTACATGCAATCAATCAAATTCGCATAAAGCAAACGTATTATTGGGGATTTGAAGTTTTTGGATTGATTTTTCTAAACAGTAAACCAAATAAAATAAAATAATCTGTTGTTTTTTTACCCGTGAGATACCTTATGTCATTTGTCTTTCGATTGTTTTGGTTATTAATAAATTATTTAAGTTTCTTATATTTTTAAAATCTTTAGTACGTATAGAAATAGCTTACACCTGTTCGTCATGATATAATAAAAAGAAAAATATTCAATTAAACACGTTCAAAAAAAAGTGATATTTCATAGAAGTCGACCTTTTTTTTGGTAGAAAAGTCTTAAGGTATTTTCTACCACTTGAAGTATATGAAAAGAAATTAAAAAGTTAACGATGGAGCAAAAAAACGCAACTTCAAACTTCACTTTTAATTTTTGACAGCGATATCAATGAAGTTTATTTCTGAGATTTTTGGAATATTTATTTTTAGTACGATTGGACCTGATAGATTGACGTCCAATAAAAACTTTGATACGGTAATGGATACTACAGTTTATTATGATTTTTTGAACCATAAAAGTATCTCGTTAGAGTCGTCGTTATATTTTAAAATTAATAATAAACAGTTATACAGGTAATTACGTAAGCCAATAGTACTGAAAGCAATTAAAATTAAAAATATTCGTTTGTTAATAAAACTAATTACATTTATTCATCTCTAATGGTTTTGATGTATATTTTTCTCTTCCTTTATTAATTACTTGGCAGTGTTATAATTATTCATTATGATTGCTTAAATATAATTCATAAACTGTACAAAAGTCGTAAAAATAATATTTGTAGCTCAATTATATAATACTATTTTCTAACTGAAACTCGTTTGCAAAAATACTTTTAAATACTATAGAAAAAGGCTTTTGATTAATGTGAAAACAACAATTAAGAATCTAATTTTATTAGATATTTACTAGACACTTTCGGGGTGAGCTCTTTTACGAATACTGCAATAGTATGTATAACAATTTTATAAATAATAACGATAATAGTAAAATTAATTGTAATAAAAAAATTATAAATATGATTTGTGGAAATATGTAATAAATAGTATTACATAAAAAGAATAGTATACAAAACTATTTATTTCAGTTTTGTCTGTGATTTAATCATTAAAAAGTTATACATTAGTAAATTTTAATAACTCAACAATAGAGACGATTATTTATTATTTACATTTACGAAGCATTTCACTTTGAATGGCTTATTACTTGGACTAAAAATCGTTTTGACATGACACACATATACGTTCCGGAATAATGCTCTGCGCAATAATGTAGGAGGTATACTGTGTAACATGGATAATGATGTCAACATAATACTGTGATGCTGTAATAGCATTATGTTATGGTACATACAACTAAATATTGTACACGCTACAATATTGTGCTCTTTTGTTGTTTGTGTTTCTCGATAATTCCGTTTTTCACTCAATCTATAACAAACAGATAGAGCCCAAAAAAAAAAAATCATTATACACTTTATAGTATTTCAGATTTGTTGATCATTATTATATCAAATACATACCTAGTTCTGGGTTCATTCATTTTGTTAAGTATTTTGTTCGATTCGCATATTCTATCATTTGACATGCCTATCTATTAGTTATTATTTATTATTTAGCGAAAATCGCTGTCACATGATATACTGATCGCCCTGTATAACCGGATCCAGGCGCATCTATAATGGATGGTTTTAATTAATTAGCTCCACATATACGAATAAGAAATATTCATTAAACTTCTGCCGTTGATGATTAAATTATGTCTTGTCGGTTATATACATATATAGAAATGTATTTGTATAAACATCTACATGTTTCTGTATTATATAATACACTTCACCCTTTGCTGTACAGCTGATGATCGTATTTATACACGTGTAATATCTATACGCGCATCTTGGTCGCTACTCCACACGCTCATCGCAGTGGTACAAAATGTTAAAAGATAATAATAATACGATAGCAGAGTAAATTATTATTCAAATAATGTAGTCTAGTATATTATTCCTCCGTACCCCGACAAGGGTTACGAAAACAATTCAGTACGCGACACACGAGCATTTAATGCACGTATCGTGCAAGAGTAGTGACGCATGCGTGTGTTTAATGTGTAGATCATCATATCATAATACGTTTTATAAAACTGCCATCGAGGGCTTATTAAAATATTAAAATATATATGATAATAATAATGATAATAATTAATAGCTATAACATGACTAGCTTCCGTACATTGTACACATCAAATCAATTGTACTAAAATGTTAACGGTCTTCAGAAAAAGCTAACGACTATCGCTGTCGAAGATAAAGTTCAATATACAAAAAAAAATGTATTTTCTTCATTTTATTTTATTTGATTCGGTTTTGTTTATTATTCGCATAACCATTGTTACTATTATTATTATAATTATTTGTTACTATTTTTTTTTATTATAATTATTATTACTATTATTGTATTGTCATCATTATAATATGTCCAGAGGAACTCTATAAGCTTCTTGTTATGTGACTATATTACGTAGAATACACAGCAAAGTTATACTCATTTTCATTTTCGGTCAGCGACTCTGAGCTATGTGAATTTCTTTGATCACGTTACCGACCCATTCTAATATGGACATGACGTATAATACACAACTTTATAATGGTACTTATACATATATACATAGCGTATCCACTCCGATTTATTATATGATCGCCATTTTAAGCTTCAACGGTATAATATGTTTTTCTTGTACGATATGCCACGAACAAAATGTAATCCGATAAAGTCCGACGAATGATATACATATGACGTATCTCAAAAATCGAATTATTTGCGGTCAAGAATTGTCTAAAAAGATAATATTATTATGTTCCGTTTTTGACTCGTACGACGTGTATTATGTATAAGTGAGCGTAAGAGGATAGCGTTGTATCTCATAAGCGATTTATTTGGTTTTCGATTGAACTTAATGTGCAATAATATGGTACATCGATGACATCATTTTGGTATAAGTTGTAGATATATGTTTACAGGATATTTGCTGGTCTGATGCGAGTCCTTTATATTCCGTTTGTTCGATAAACATTAATTCTCATTAACGAGCAAAAACTTTCGTGCAGGCTGTTTGTTTGTCTCTCATCTTGCATTTATCCTACTTCATGTAGAAAAACTTTACATAATATTATATAATTCCAAAGTTTTAAGCGTGCTATTACTGCACTACGGTATTTCATACCGTCGACCGACCATTATCAGCAACAATAAACACGAAGAAAATGTGTTTGCATCGAGTTTATATATTGATCACGATAATAAAACATTGCGGACGAAACTTGGTAGTAAACAGTATAATATATGCATTACCTGTCGTATTTGACATGATATGAGTTATTATTTATATTTCATATTTCTACCTCAAATACTTCTGTTCTGCGATACAACCCGATTTGAATAATACAATTCAAATGTGCAATAGCAATTAATATTGTAATATTGTGATATTATTTTGCGAATTCAAACAAGCGGTAGTTTCCAACTCTTAAATGCACGTTCAAATTTAAAATTTTTTTTTTTAATTGAAATAAACAATCTATACATGAATGTACAATAAGCTTATGTGCTAAGAGAAAAACAGAACATGAAAATTTGATTAAGAAGCCACCCACTGACAACACTTAGCATGAATTATTTGTATATATATTATAAATATTTATTTTAAATTTTAAATTTAGTGATCACGATATAAATGATTACGATAAAAAACAAACCAAATTTCGTTCACTTATTTAGTAGATATATTAGAACCATCAAAATACAGCAAAGTTTAGATTCAATAATAAATATTTTTTAAAAAGTGTTTAGTTAGAATCGTCTATAGTTTACATTTCGTTCGATATTGTAGCTATTATTTTTCATATTTATCATGTGCGAGTTTAAACTACCTATCTAATACTCTATAACAATAATAAAAATACATCTTTATATTTGAGATTTACTATAAATAATAATTTTACCGAAAGTGCAACATGTGTTTTTTTCGTTTTTACTTAGTTACTATTACTTACTACGAGTCCGAATAAAAAAAAAAACGATATTACTTTTGTTACGTGTTTTTTTTAGAGCATCGCGAGCTTATATTTATAAATGATCTCTTGTCGTATATAAGTAATAATTTATAAAATCGCAGGTAGAAATGGCTAAAAATATTAAATTTATTATTGTAATGGTAAGATTTTCTTCTGATGCTACTGTTGCTTTTTTCGAAAGCGGGCTTCGAACATATTATATAATAAAAGATTTAATTTAAGAAAAGACATTTTTGGCGAAAGAAGAAAGCTACTCGTCATTTTTTCAGTCCGTCTCGCTTTATGGCTAGATCCTCGTGGATAGATAAACTCCTGCGTGATTGATACAAACCATAAAGGTTCCATTGTATAAAAGATCCGAAGAAACATAATCTATAACATATATATATTGTAGAATGTACAAGAAAGACTTTTCAGAGAACATCATTGCAAGTTTGTTTTACCAAACAAAGAAGATTGTTTTCAAACTTATTTCTCCTGTGGCTTTTTCCAAACCATCAAAAACAGTAAGGTGTATATATTTTTATTTTCTAGGGAATTTAAGATATGAGGTATTACCTGTACATTTCATTAAATCCGTACTCAACTCAAAAACAATTTCTTTGCAATATCATAATTCGTTAAATCGACGTGTTTAGTACTTCTTCTCGAACATTTATTTTTACTATTAACAAATGTCGTACGATGATTTATTTAATATTTCTACTAATATTGACAATTTTTCTACAAAACATTATTATTATCACCGTGTAAAATGGGATACTTCAATGCTGTGTAGCTATTTTATATTTCACAGAACGTGATAGTTGAATATACCTATGAAATGGCGATTGTAACATTAGGTACTGAGTGAGTGAAGTGAGAAATGTTATGAAAGATTTACCATGATTTATTTTCTTTATTTCTTTTTTATAATATCTGCAAACAGGACTTCGGAATAAAAGGTTACCCCGATCATCAACTTTTTTTATTTTCTGATCGTACATAATGTGTATTTGGTGTTTACGGGAGGTCATTTTTTCTATTATTGAAAATGATCGATAACAACTGACGATAATTTACCAAAAATTGACAGCGTTTACGGGATTCGTTGAATTCGTATAAATATTTGTACGAATTTCGATATAACGAGATTAGTTATTTTGTTGGCTATAAATATTAACGGTAAGGACTTGAAACGAAATCTAGATACTTAAAATATAATTACCATAATATACATATAATTTATTATAACAATAGTTTTAACTATATGATTAAAGAATCAGACCAAAGTCCAAAGGTTGTACTTATATACATAAGGTGTTAATTTTTTGTAAATGCATGTTTAACCTACTTAATTCCAAAATTGAAAGGTTGTATGTAAATGATAATCAAGTAATATGAATTATATATTTGTATAGGTATAAGCTGACTCATCTGACTTTCTACGCTCAGAAAAGTTTTTCGAAACCAATGTTCTATTCACTTAAAATGTATAAGAACAATATTCATCTATATGTGTTTGAGTATAATAATTGAGTATAATACGTTGGTATTTATTATTTGTTGGTATGTACTTATTTAAATCATACGCGTAAAATAAATTAACAATAGTTTAAGTTAACTTTTCTTAGCAAGCTAAACCAAAATAAATACAATTAAAAGTTCTATAAAATATCAATAAACCCTTTATGAATTTAACCCTGACCATATGAGTAGTTTTAATGCAATGCATATTGACCATGGATATATGGTTTAACAAAAAGTTTAAAATATACATTGGAAAACACAAATTGGCAATATTAAAATGGTTTACGAGAGAGCTTAAAAATAAAATAAAAAACTAGAGATGTAAGGTACCATTTTACAGTATATAATTATTTTGAACTCCAATTAATATTTAATAAAAGTAAAATATGAAAGTGCTATTTTTAAAATAATTAGCATTTAACTTTTACTGGAAGGATGTTTTGTACTGAAACGCTGTTTTTCTTTAGATCATTCTACAGCCATTAATGAAAATGTTTACCAATTTACTCCACTATAATTAATTATAATATTTTAATATAAGCTAATTTATATCTTCGAAGGTATTTTTTGAGAATTTTATTTTGAAGTTGTACAAGACATTGCATTTTCTGTTAGGAAAACATTTTAAAATTAATTTAAGTTCCAGCTCTTAAAAGTGTTGGGCTTTTAATGCTTTAGTAACATTTGAATGTCGATTGTAATTTATTTGAAATCTACTCTTGCATCCTCCTCGCCATCTCGCAGTTCTCCCTCTTATGCCTCTCAAATGCTTTTCTATGCACAAATCCTCACGTTCGCATTATCAGCGATGCACAGCGAAACAACAGTACACTTACAAGATTTCATAAACGGCTCCAAAACCTCTTTAAACCTCTTATAACAAATATGTCTTTTCACTCATTTCCTGAAAATGCCACAAGAATACTCTGCACGTGCTAAAGGTCTGGATAATTTTTAACGCTAAATTTAAACAATCAGCGTAATGCACCGCAAACGGGGGTAATGTGCAATAATAATGATTAAGTATACGCACTATATAATATAGATCACGTTTATGTTCATTTTGGTGTGATGTATTTTTTACTAAATCAACGGGTTTTTAGTCTGTATATTTTGAAAATCATTGGAACTTAAAAGATTATTTTGTACCTACATTAATTTTATATTTATAGGTTTACACTTTGTACGAGTATTATATAAACAAAGAACCTTAAACAAAAATAAAACTTTTATTTTCCAAAACACTCATTTTAATTAAATTAGCTAGTAGACTTAAGTCCCGTACAACAAATATATTTTGTTCTACGGTATTTTTTGGCTCAAATGCGATCATCAAACTTCAAAGCCACCAATCAGAAGTAATAAGGTCGAATTTTTCCAATATTTAAATATTTAATTATATAAACATTCAAGTTAACAACACAAATTAATTTATATAGGTAGGTAAAATAATAAAAATTGGAACATTTGAATCGACTTATAATAAATTGAAAGATATTATTAAGACTTTTAAGATTTCAATGAGTAAAAAAAAATTCAAATTATGTTTAAACGGTCCTAGAAAAATTGTTTATGTCGATTACAATCATCCGTCAAATCATAATTTTTCGCACGCTAACGATTCATAGGGCTTGCATTTGAATCGAGGATATAAAATATTTCCAGCAAGTGCACACGCGAAATATCGAATTCGTCATTTGTGTGTACGTTGTTGAATCCAGTCGCGTGAGTGAAATTTACGATTTTACGACGAATGAAAAATGTATACTCGACCTGCTCATAATCTTATTGCAAGGACAAGTCTTAACATCATGACGTGTCTAATATTTAAAAAATTGTTTCGTCGATCCAACGTCTACATGTGTTGCGTGTATCACAGACGTACACATTATAGTACTTTATATACCAAGTCGTGTGTTATGCGCGAAATTCATATCGCTGAATGCGTACGCGATGAATAACACCGCACGACGGGTGTATACGTGGATAGTATGCTTCGAAATCCGGGACGGTTAAACTAATAAGTAAAGCAAGGACTTTCATGCACTAAAAAATCATCAAATATGCATTTAAAAATATGCACTTATGCATCAAAAAATTAAAAATATGCGGTTAAATATGCCCTTAAAAAATTTAATTTTATTATTATTCTATATAAGTTTTAACTAGATTTATATTATTATTTATTAAATTGATTTGGAATCTGTTTTGAATGTTGGATCCCATTCTTCTTAATTATTATTCTGCACCTAATAAAACAAAAAACTAATGCGAATCTAATCTACCCACTGACTGTAGACACTTGATACTATCGTGTTTATACCACGTACCTACTATTCGTTAAAAATACAAAAATTGACATAATAAATACCTACTGACCATTATTATTATTTAAAGATGACGTTTATCTTTATCGTCTTTATGAGTGTATAACAATTGTTAACCTTAGTTTATGAAAAATATTCACCAAAGCGCTTGATTTTCGACAAACCATCAAAATATGCACTAAAAGCTTAAAATACTCGTATGCTCTTATAATCAAAAATATGCCCCTTAAACCAAAAAATGTCCAAATATGCAAAAATATGCACTAAAAACTTTGAGTATTTCATCATAAACGTTATGAAATATATTTTGTACTTAACAAGCATACGATAAAGTGAACCAGCAAAAATATGCAAATGCATGAAAGTCCTTGCTCTACAGTAATAAGCAATAAGATTACACGGTTATGCAGAAAAATACCAGCAATTTTCCGAGAATAGCATTTATCCATACACTTGTCTACGCACGGTATTTACGTATGTACGCTTATGTAGAAGGGATGTACCATATGTATGTATATAGTCGTGGTACGGCTTTATTTTTACCGCGCGCGTACGTGTACTCGGGAGTCTTCGGAAAATCCACCCGAGTCCGTTTTTGACAATCTTATCTGGACGGAAAGGACGTGGAGTGGGGTTGGGGGGCGGGCAAGGCGAGTAAGTGAAAGCGACGCGACGGGAAAAATGTCATTTCGTCTTCGGGGTTTATGTTGAGTACACATTTGCCTGGGGTAAAACCTTGCCCGTTCCTAATCCGCGTACGGGGGACCGTCGACCTTTTCAATTCCTATTACTCCCGGCTCAGGTTTAACTTTCCCCTCACACTGGTGTTTCCGAGATAACATGAATCCATATTTACGTGTATGTTATTTACATGCGTGTGCGTGTATATGTCTGCGAGAGAGTGTGAGTGCGCGTGCGTGCGTGCGTGTGTGTGTGTGTGCGAAAAGAGCGTGAGTATATTGAAAACCGTTTGCGTGCTAGATAAAACGGCCGTCGGTAAAATTCCAATGTGTCGGTGCGGGATCCATGTTTTGCACGGAGGGGGTCCTTCGTTATTGATCCGTTAACAGGGTGACTCGGGTAGCACAGCAATGGGTGGGACCAGAGGGAGTGTAAAGTCAGTCACGATTATTATACACAAGCACTAGTGTAATGTGCACCTTCGAGTTATGCATTTTCACGGGAAGAGAATAAATGTTTAATATTATCGTGTTGGACTCTCCAAAAGCACCCGTCTCCGGTGTGATCCCGAAAAGTGTCATTTTCATTCATACACGATTTGCATAAAATTGTTATTGAAGGGTGAATGTAAAAACAACGACTTTACTTTTAAGTAACATTTTTGTTTTTGAATTTAATTAGTTTTTAAATCATCACACACCGCAGAGTTTAGGTCTGATGCATTTTTTAATACATATTATATTTAGATAACAATTATTAAAATATGGTTCATCCTTATTTCCGAAAAACCGTAATTAGCGCGTAAATGATAAATATTTTACCCACAGCCAATTTTAGAAAATGTTTTTTTTTAATTTATTTAACGTATATACTTTTAACTTTTATACTACATTCTCTGTTATATAACATAAATTTGTTATTTTATACTATTTTGTTTAATTTTACGTAACATTTTATTTTCATCAAAGAACTTTAAGCGTGAATATATTGAGAAAAATATAATATTCATTACAATTCTTCGTAGATTTTTGGATTGGGTTTATTGTTTGAAATATTTATCGTACAATCTTTTTAACTTATGGACGCGTATACTTGCTTTGAACTTGGTTTTTAATTTATAAATATTGTTATTGATGTTAACACAAAGTGAGAAATTAAAATATATTCTTGTGCCAAACAAAAATATAAGTGTTTGTAGTCCTAATTTTGGACACAATAAACATTTTCGTTGCAATACGATATCACGTAAATTTATAAAATTATAAAATACAATTATACTTACTTTCTTCTCAACTTTTATATATAATATTTCAATTTTTATTTGTTCTTGTATTTGTAAACTAAATATACCAACAATTATGTTTAAGGTCATTTAAATTTAAACTTAAGGTTCTTTTCGATAGAAAACCTAGCTAAAAAAGAACTAATAGTGAATACATTACTATAAATATTTGTCCTTTGACGTTTCACATTTTTTTTTTTTTTAGTAAATATTAAACTATAGTCATTATTGAAAATTGACCATAAATATAATATTAACCACACGTTTTTTCATTATTTTTTAGTTCATATAAATCATATGATGGAACATTTGATTATAGTTACACCATATTTAAAGCTATAATAAACATCGGAATATTGGATGTAGTTAAATGCTGATTGATAGACTTTATGAGAGGCCTTTTAAAAGAGACAATACGTCCATTTAACACATTATAATGTGCTTACTTGTGAATATGCACTTATTGTGAAAAAACACATCTGGGTTACTGCAGACTGGCTATTATAAGACGATCATTTTTTTTTTTTATGTGTCACTATAGCGCTCTTTTAATGTAACAATTATAAATCAATTACCATGATATACTTTAGTAGTTTTCGATTCGTCATACGCGATAGGTATTTTTGTTTTACCCTATCAAGACATGTTATCTTGTGAAAACGCTAGACTTGTTTTGTCTTTGACGTATTTTCGCCTCTTTACCACTCGAGCATATGCACAGATTATTGTTTAAATATGCTCCGCAAATATAAATAAACGTCATAGTATTTTACTTTTTCATGAAAATAAGCCTTTGGGACCATTTTTCTGTTTGTTACAAAGCCTTTTGTGGCATCTAGAATATGTCCCGCTGTTTCGTCTTAGCTTCGCATATAACTAATATATACATGTTATACGCTATAAGTCTGTGAGACGTTTTCAAACGACGTCCGCACACGAAACTTCAGTTTATTCAGCCACTGATTGTTGAAAATTTGTTTTGTAGTTTATTCTTCTTTCAAAAATGAATTTCCAGCAATCATAAATTGTTAAGTGAATGTTTGGTAATGTACAGCTGAATAATATATTTTTTTTTCCTTAACTCTGAATGCGATGGAAAAATATAAGCATTGCGAATTGCTTAAAGCTTTCAGAGATCGATTGTGAGTAAAAGACATTTTTTATAAATATTTATATTTATAATAAATAGATTATATAATTTTTTTTTTTTATTGTTTTTAATGAAAATCTGGTGAATAGATTTTTTAAATATATTTCACATTAGTAGAAATGATAAATAACATGATGGAAGCAAGTCCTAAAATCATTTACTAACGAGCTTTATAATTTAAACGTATTAAATTAAAGTGATATGTATACCTACACCATTGTAATCGATTAATTATAAGTTTTTGTTTTACGACAGAAGAATAGGGTATTATTGGACCATTCGAAGTAACTGATTCTGTAGCAAAATGAAAAAAAATTATAGTGATTTTCAACACAATAAAATAAATAATATGATTTCTCTCTATCTAATATACATGCTGACGAATATATAATTCTACAGATATATAAAGCTTGGTTTTTTAATATAGCTGATGGTGGTAAATTTAATTAAATTTAATGGTATATGTGGAAAGTTGAAGAGAAACGAAGATTACGGATTTCCATTTGCTTGAACCCAACCGATAATTCCACAAAAATATTCCATGGACAATTCCCTCGTCGAACGGTTGGAATAATAATTCTTTCTGTCGTAAGTGGAAACGCGAGGATACGAAATGACGGCTGAATACAATAATAATTAGAGCGCATTTAAAATTCCAAAACGGTGAGAACTAAATCGAACCCGATGAATAATAATTGTGTCCGGTACGCGGATTTTGAAGTGAAACTTATACAGACTCTATAAGTCATATTTTATAGTGGCGGCAATTGCATTCCGCGTGTAAACAGTTTTAACGACCTGCCGCTCACGATAGAGCATAATTATTATTATTATTATTATTATTATAATCATATTACGTTATACAATGACGAAACTCTCTTAGACACCTGTCTGCTCGTATCAAAGTGAACAATAATTATTATTATTGCTAAGAGTGATATGTCACGTTAAATAAGTCTGAGTAAAGATATAATAGCTGTTGACAGCTCTCACGTGGAAGAGTTTAGAACAAATCTCTGCACAGGGATAATAATTGGAATATAGATGCATGTATACATGAATATAATACATAAAACTATGGAAATTGTTCTTGTCGGAGCTTAATGGAATAAATCACAGCACGTTCAAATATATTATTTTTCGCGCATAGTCCAATGAGTTACAAAAATATTTGTTTTAGGAATCGTGTGTTTTCACGAATAACAAACGCGACGGGGGTTTTTTTTTTTTTAATTGCAACACGTGCCTATTACAGTTAGGTATGTTTTTAAATTTTAACGGAAGTTTGCTAATGCTTTCATTGTGTTATCGTTGTTAACTGTATTCAAATTTAGTAATGTTGCGTTGTGGTTTAAAATAATATGTTGTACCTACGTTTGTTTCGAAAAACACACCCACTAAGCTTTAATTAATAAACATGCATTTAAATAATATTATTCATGTCGATAGTACCGATTCATATCCGCAAATGTCTCGTAGAATTGTATAATCTGTATGATGTCGTTTTCGGAATAAAACCGTACTAGGCAATCGGTGGAGCGTATACGTCTGTGTTCGGAATATGTATTTTGTAAAATAATAACGAAAAAGAAACACTACAGACTACAGTACAGTATAGTGTTTGCTTGTGCAAATAGTACTTGAAAATCAATATTTTGTATTCGTGTGATATTTAAATTTAATATAAGATTGCAGTGATTCTATTCCGTTTTGATTGATTTGAACAAATGTTTCCTAGTCCAAAAATAAATATTTTTTCAATTGTTTTTTTCATTTCCTATTCCAATGTTTTAGGTTTCGTAGCCACTGATTAACATAGTAAACACTTTTGTGGATTCTCCAATCTAAATTTGACCTTAACTCTGAAAACATCGAACCGGATTACAATATTGGATTTAGTGTTTTAATACTATTTCAATGTTAAATTTAATTAGTTAATTTAATAGCCCTACGTGAAATTTCCTATGCCTCGTTTCCTCCACTCACCCTCGTAGAGTAACGCGTGATTGATTCGTGTGCATTACATACAATAATGAAATAGCTGAAAAAAATGGTTACGACTACACTTGTTCTTGTTGTTATTTTCTCGATTTACGAATAAGCTGTATTCCGCGGGTACTCAAACACTAAAAGCTCATTAATTCATTCGCATAAAAAATGTAATCATCAGTCTTTAATTGCTGTTGCCACGTTAGTTGCGACCTATTTTCGTCGATATTTAGACCCAAACCGTTCCCGTTGTTATTAAAAATATGTTTTTAAAGAACCGTTACATTTGAATATCTCAATATACATCAATGAATACTTGACACTAGCGGGATGTTTGCGCTTATAAGACCGTATCGCTTACAACATGTTGATGGTCATTTAATCATACAACTTACGCGGTTTACGATATTATATTTTACACCAGCGATTCTCAACCTTAGGGTCGCGACCCAATTGTGGGTCGCCAATAATTTTTAATGGGTCGGCTAAAATTTAAAACGTTGATATTTTTATTTTATTTTTGAGTCTTATAAATAATAAATGAAACAGTTTTCGTAAATTCTTTTAAAAGTAATCATTACGAGTCATTCACAATATTGATAATTGGTACTAAGGCTTGGATCATACCATTATTATTGGATCACCATACTATCATACTAATTTTGGATATCTTTAAGCAATGAGTATCCTAATATTTACGAAGAAGCATTAAAGAAATTAGTTCCTTTTGCAACAACATATTTATGTGAATCCGGATTTTCGAAATTAACTGCAATCAAAACCAAATCAAGAAATAAACTTGATGTTGAACTTACTAATTCCATAGAAGCTCGAATTGATTCATTGGTGAAGCAACATCAAGACCAAGGAAATCATTAAATTTTTCATTATTTTTTTAAAAAAATGATGTACAATACAATTATTAATATAAATGTTTATTTTTTAATATAATGTAATTAATATTATGGCCTGTTATTAGCGTAAGTAATATGAATAAAAAAATTTATTAAATTAAGAGTACCCAATAGTTATTTTTTATTCCTCCATTGAACATTAATTATAAAAAGGTCGCGTGAAAAATTTGGAAAATATCTTAGGTCGCCACTATACAAAGGTTGAGAACCGCTGTTTTACACGGTATACATGCAGATAATACCAAACACTAAGTCGCTTAATTTTCGAGACGTTTATAATATTGTTTTTGCTATCGACAAAGCGTTGTTCTTCATCATTCCTTTGTAACTTTATTACATCAATTTCGGATTGCCAATAATAAAATAGATAATTATTTTCATTCTACGTACCAACACAATTTAATTTTTAATTCAAATATTTTTATATTATCACTGCAATCAAAGTATATTAGGTGTCACATACGCTAACAATAATTATTATTTCACTGACGCATCGCATAGTTTAAACAATACCATTTAATTATCTATCGAATGCAAATATTAATAACTGTGAAAAAAGTGATTGATATTTTATTTTATAAAAAACGTAAATATTTGTTCATCAATAAATAAATGAATATTATAGTAATATAAATCAAATTAATAAAAATCTAAAAATTTAAACCGAATTAAATCTCAAAAAAATAAAAATTTTATTATTTACATAAAATAATAATTGTAATAGTAAAATATACTAATATAACTGTGTTTGATTTGGTAATTTATTAATTTATTAGTCATAATTCTTAATTATTATTTAATTAGACATAACACAATTCGGGCCGATCGCAAAAATATTAAGTACCTTTTGATAGATTTGACTCATATCTCAATTTTCCATAAGAAAAAAAATTAACAATACTTTAAAAGTTATGAAATAGGTAATTAAACAATATAATTATCTCCAATTATTTGCACCATTATAATGTATTATCGTTTAATATATAGACAGTTAAGAGAACAATTAGTTTTCTCATTGTGTTCTATATTCATAATACATTTTATTTTTTTTAATTTATTTCATACACTAATTGGAAATTAGAACACTTTGTATTTCTGTGCTAACATGTCATAGGAGTATAATTTTGCTTACTTGATAAATTATTGTCTTCAGAGAATTTCGGAAATATTGTTTGCAAATAAATTCATACATCACTGTGACTGAATATATTATATTAGAGTAGGTTATAAAACAATTATGTTCAATTGTTTTTGTATTTCAATTTAGTCAATAATTAATGATGGTTTAAAAAATAGACAAAGAATAATAACGGAATTTTAAAAAATAGTTTACAACTATAATTAGCTTTTTAGAAACTATTTAAACGAAATAAGTACATGCAATTATAATACACACAATTTAATAAACACTATAAAAAAAAATATAATGTTTATATTTTTGTATCTTTGCATCATTCGTAATTTTAAAGACTATTTTTACGTGTATTTAAATATATATTTAATATTGTGTAAAAATATAAAAATATAATTTATTATTAGGTATAATGAATTTATTTGCGTACAACCAAATAAATAAATCAATACTTCAAATTATGAAACAACATAGTTTGACTTGTTATGCATTAATACGATGAAATTAAAATAGCACGAGTATGTTTGTGTGTATGTCAAGGTACAAAAACTGAAAAACATATAAATGTGTAGTGTTTCTATGTAAAATTATTGTAAAGTGTAAATTGTATGGTCATAAACTCACAAACAATAATAATTTACATTTATTATTTGAGTGATCACACGTATAATTGTATAAATACATGTTCACTAAGTATTTTGTGATTCTTGTTTTATAAAGGCACTTAAATTTGAATTAACGAAAAATAATTTTGTTTTTTTTATTTGTTCTAGGTAAGTACTTTGGTGGATATCAATTAAGTATTCGGAATACATTTGGGCGTAACTGTTTAAGATAAGTAGAACAATAAAGTTCAAATATTATTCTGGGTATTTATTATTTATATTAGACAATACGTATCGATTGGTGTGTGCTGTACAGTTAAAAGTGTAATGTTAGGAATGACTAGACCTATACCTCGGTCATGTAAAAAAAATAAATATTTTTCAATGCAAATAAATTAGATTTTCAATAAAACAATTTGAATGAATTTATACTTTTTGAATAATAATGATTGTGGTTTATGTTCTGAAAGGAGCTATAATCATAATCAGTTTCATTCTAACGGTTTAATGTAAATCCTTAATTTTTCAATCGTTATTCTGATGCAACAAAATTACAATAATATATTTTTTTAAACTATAACCAAATAAAACGTTACCAAATTGTTCATGTAAAATATGTGATTTGCGTTCTTATTTTTTGCAAAACAAACAAAACAAAATAATTATAAACTTTTTTTGTAACAAGACTTATAATTTTAAAATATTTATGCAAAGTTCAGATTCGTTTAAGTAAGATTATATTATTTAAATCAGTTATCGAAAAACAAATTTCTGATATTTTGTGATGCATCATTTGGTATAAGCTTAATAGTTTATTAGTTATACTATAAGATTGAATTATGCTCGCAAATGCTAAATCAGTATTGCAAAATAATATACGTTAAATATTAATGCAGATAATTAATGGAGTATTATAAAACTTCTTACGTGGATTAATTATTTGTAACCATTTTACAAAAAAATGTATAAAAACGCAATATATAGACTATTAATAGACATTTCAATTTTTTAATAATATGAACATCTGAAGCATGAGTAATAAGTAATATTTACTCTTTGGAGAAATAAAAGAGAACCTGTCGGGAAAAAAATTATTTTCTCGTCTAATTAAATTACATAATGATAAGAATAATAAGAAGATCTCAAAAAGCAAAAAATGTCTGTAAATCTCGAAATGCTCAAATTATTATAATGTGAAGTTTTATTTCAATATCTTACGGGTTTTTCTTAGATTTAAAATTATTCTTAAAAGTATAATAAAACCCAATGCATTAGTATTAATATAATCTTAAATGTAGAATTCACAGTACACATTTTTCTTATGGTAATTTTAGTTGCATATTTTCATTATTCATATTTTTAAGATGTAAGAAAATCTTAACTTATATAAGTAGGTACTCAAAAAAGTATTTGTTATTATTATTTTAATTTTCTTTTACTACTTGAAATGATTGAGTTTCTCATAGAATACACAATATGTGTACCTATACGTCATATATGTGCTTGAAAAAATATTTTTCAATTTATTTCAACGACGTATTTTTATTTCTTATAAAGTTATTTTTTTATTTATTTATTTTTCACTTATCAAACATACAAACATACCAATTTCAATAACTTTTATCAAACCAAAAAGCTGTTTTTTATTGTAATTTTTATACAATATTTTTCATAATTTTTTTATGATTTTCTAATTAAGAAATTAGCAGTATTTTGATAAAAATAATTGTTAAGAATAACTGGTATAACAATTATTCAATAAATTAAATTTTTTATTCTGACTAATTACGTTCAAAATGTACTCGGAACGAAACAAGCCAAAATAAAATAAATTTAAATAACATGAATTGACAAAACAGTATTAAATGGAAGATGTTTTAATCCTCAGTGCTCCTTGAATGATACGGCTACCTTTGAATCTGTAGGATACCTACCTGATATATTTTCCGAAATAATTATTTGAAATCTTTGTTTCTTCCCAACGTAATAACCACCGCAATTAATTTGATTTAGTTATCGTGTTCATTGTAATAATATGATAAGTATTAGGGTGGTTTTTACTTTTCGTTTTGATTTTTTTTTTCATTTTAAGCCTCCCCCCTCACACACACAAAGGTTTGATTTCTAGAAAAATCAACACAAAAAAGGATAAAAAAAATTCATTAATTTTAACCCGTGCCAATACAGTTTTAAAGTTTCAAAAATGGAAAATTTTCCATACTATAATTTTTTTTAAATACTTAAAACATAACTCTGGAAAAAAAATTACCTACAATTTGTTAAGGTGAAAATGATAGAAAACTAAATTTACAACAAATTGTTTCGTAATAAACACTTTGGAAACGTACTGATCGATAGGTGAAAGCAAGAGTAATCGTAAAAATGTTGATATTCAAGGCAACTTAAAATACAAATGACGACAAATTATAATTACAGTCTACAAAAATAATAACATGATGACTTCATATACCTATTTAGTGCATTACAATCGTGTGCGATACGCGAGATCGGTAACGTGCGTGTTCGCTTGATAGGCATACGAATAAATAACGGTGCGCGTGCGTGAAGACGATTGTTAGCACTACGCGCACCTTTATGATCACGATAACACTGCACACGCATGCAATTATTGTACCACCCCTAACCGCGAGTATCGTTTTACGTCGGCGAACGTGCGCAGATCGATATACTCCTCCGAGAGCGCTCAATTCTTAAACGCACGCGAGCAACGACTAAGGCCGTCTACACACGGAGCTACTCATTAGAAACTAAACGGGTTTGTTACTTAAATCACTTATCGATTACTGACATTAGTGGCGTTAGTGACTCGGATCCGCACACGATCATACTGTAAAGTGATCGAAATCACTAGTTTATACTGTTAGGTTATGGAAGGAGGAGGACCTGTATCACGAATTTTTAATACTGTGTGTGATTCTAGTGACGAAGAAATGATTATTGATTATTATTACTATTACCATACCAAAAGAAATAGAAAACGAAGAAGTTTTTGGGTTCTATTGAAAGCAATTTTCACCATCGACTATTTGTTGCCGCGCGAGAATTGAATCTTTCAGCCGCAAAATTTTTATGCTTTTATCGCATGTGTAAAGATATTTTTCCAACTTCGTTCCATGCTGTTTCCGTCTCATATCCTTCCTAGGATAGCTAGGAAGAGTGAAATTGTAGAGAATGGGATGTTTCTCCACTTCTTCCACCAATTTTAAATTCATTTTTTGTTCGTTCATTTTTACAAATGTACGTACAAAACAAAAAAAGCTTCGTTGGGCAGCGAAATATTGAAGAAAATTTGTAAACGCAACTCAAAGGTGACTCGACAGTTGAATCACTTGGAACTTATCACTAACGCGTTAGTAACTGGTTAGTAACCAGTTGCACCGTCTGTTGTGTTCCATTCATTAACATTGGTAGTGACTCAACGTGGACTAGTTAGTGATTCGCGTCACTAATCAGTTTTTAATGAGTAGCTCAGTGTGTAGACGGCCTTAGTGATTCGCGTCACTAATCAGTTTTTAATAAGTAGCTCCGTGTGTAGACGGCCTAAGGATCTCGTCCTCGGGGGCTCGTCGATTGAATACGGCTACACGGGGCTAGCCCGCTGACGCATTAATCTCGTCGGCCCGTTTCGCGAACAAGATTAGTCGCCCCAGAGACCGTCGCATTGCACTGCGAGAGGCCGGTAATGTTTTGTCGTGCAATACTTACATACCTGTACACGCGTATACACTTAACAGCGCGCACGCGCACGCCGATTGTATGGAGCTGCTGCACGTGAAGCTTTAAAACACTCCTCGTGGCCGATGCACACGCAGTGGTGCGAACAAGAAGGGGGAGGGGCTTAGCTCCCGGAATCATTGGAAGCACCATCGAAAAATAGGAATAGAATTAATGTAATTTTTTTATAAAAAGTTGTCGCCACTCATATTTTCGATAGATGAATTCATTTATTAATAAAAAATTTTACAGCGTACATTTTATATGGTAGATAATATATTATGGTCAAACAATACTTTGAACAGAAGTATAGGTACTACTAAAATTATGTTAGTTCAAATTTTTTTGAATGTTTTTTTTTTCGTTCAGCGCCCACCCCCCTCCCACAATTTTTCCTATTTGCACCGTTGTGCACAGGGTCGTAGTCAAGACGGATCAAGATGGGTGCATTTACGCCTCTAGACCCAACCGTTGCTTCTTCTGGATCGATAATGTGGATTCTTCTGGACACATTATTCGATGGGATTTTCACTGCATTTAAAAAGTAGTTCAAAGAAGATTTCAATTTGAACAGGAAATAGCAACTGCATTAAATATTATTAAATATTATTACCGCTTAAATAAACTAAATTAAATTCGTATATATTATACCTACTATATAGTATAAAAAAACTCGTAGAAAAAAAAAACTATAACTACATCTACATCAATGTAATCTTTGTTATTGTATACTTAAAATATTGTATAAAAACCCCTTCATTGCACACGAGTACAGTGCGCCCACAGATGGGGAATATATAATGTACCGGGAGTACTGTAATGCGTTAGTAGGTATGTATTTTTAAATATAACATACTCGTATATATTATGTGCGTTTATGGTTAAGTTGCCTTTCGTACCAGATAAACCTTTTGGTGCATGAAAAAAAAGGGGAACAATAAACGCGACGATGGGGGGTGAAACCTTATATGTTCGTTTATGACGTGTTCTTGGGGATTTAATTGTTCGTCATTTAAAATACAAATGTTTATTTTAATTGAACGAGCTCGTTGTTTATTACTTTAATCAACCGCAATCTGCGGAACGTATTATAATAATGGCTTGAACACGCGTAAATTACA
Source organism: Periphyllus acericola (assembly GCA_949715065.1). Lineage (NCBI taxonomy): Eukaryota > Metazoa > Arthropoda > Insecta > Hemiptera > Aphididae > Periphyllus > Periphyllus acericola. The sequence goes on along the minus strand of OX454271.1, from coordinate 25,699,142 downwards.
CGTGCAACAATGTGTAATGAACAAAATATGATTATCGCAATATATCACTGGAAACGACCTCTATGCCGTACACAAAAGATGATTTCAAATTCCGAGGGAGCTAATGATTTAACAATGGACGGTGTGTATTTTTTTATTCCTTTGGTAGAAAAACCTTTTTAAAAACGGTGAAAAACCTCAAAAAAGAAGCAACTCTAAACCGTTTTATAAATGAGACCATCATGGATTATATTTTAAACACTTTTGCAGTTTAGTCGTGGTTTCAAAAAAAAAAAAAAAACTTTGGACAAATCGTCATTTACCGTTGTGTCGTAATGCTAAGTAACACGGTGCAGTCCATTCGGTATCGGATTTTGACGTTCGAAATGAGTATAATAATTCGCACAGGTTACCGCTCAGTAAGTTGTGAACGACTGGAGGATAAAATGCTGTCCATTCATTTGTTTTATAACACTATTCCCGTTTGATTTCTTATACATTTAACGAGTCTTCGTATATACCTATATAAGAACATGGATCTTGGTTGAGAAAGAAAAATCAAATCTGTGGTCATTATACAAATGATAGCCGATCAACCTAAATTGTTTTAGATGTATTGGTATATACTGAGATAACTGCCCGTTGCAAACCGCTGAAGCTTTATGTCAATCGATATAGTATAGCAATATATAACGAGAACGGTTTCACGATACACACACTTAAGTGTATATACAGGGTGAATGTTAACCATGCTCGGTTGTTTTCGGTCGTAAAATTCCTTAGTTTTGTTTTATTTTTAATATGTGAGTTACCATAAAAGCTATATTTTTCATAACTTTTATTTGCATTTCACCTTAAGGGCTTCCTATGCCTAGATAAACAAACTTTTTTTCTTTAAATGAAAACACCATTTTTCCACCGCGATTATGTTCCATGAAGTCATTTTTCCGTGAATTTTGGTGCATCGAAATCAAAATTCGAACGAGTAATTTTTGAATGATTCTTATGCTAGGTAAATACTATTAAAATATCTAATATTATAATATATTTTATAATTTCATGCCATTGCTTACTGTTGCTGATTCAAGTAGATAACTTTTCATACTTAATTTCAAATATTATTCAGAAAGTATAAGTCCGAATTTTGACTACGTTACATCTGATTTGAAAAAAACAAAGTTTTTATCGCCGCAGTACACCGTTAAGTTGGCACGGAAAAAAAAAACGTTATAAAAGACTTTGGTCTTATGGTAACTTGTAAAAAAAAAAAAATATAAATTTGAGCATTTTTACGGCCAAAAAATAGGATAAATATATGGTTTAAAAAGCACCCTGTATGTATACGTGCACGCAGGTGTACTCTCTTTTAATTTTCACGCCGTATCTTTCGCGTCGAAATCCACCCCACGCAGGTTAGGTTTACGCGTGTGGAGGTGGAACACCGTAATATATAATATACGCGATGCGCGCACGAAATAAACGAAGGCATTTTAAACCGACCGCCTCGACCGACTTATGACGTCGCGGAATTCGGTGTGTATATGAAGACTTGACATTAAATAATTTATATGTCTGCAAGAAACAACCCTCGGTATCCCCAAATACTACACACGACGTACGTATATATGTATATACGAATACGTACGCAGCACACTTTTACGATGGTCCGTTTAACGATTAAACCTTCTCCATATCGCCCACATATATAAGTGTATTATAGATCGCCGTTTATAGGTTACCGCCATTTAGTGTGAGTGTGCGTGCGTGTGTGTGTGTGTGTGTGTGTGTGTGCGTATAATTTATGGTGTAGTTTTAACGATGTGTCTCCGCGTTTATTCGCTAATACATAAAGATCATATATCGCGTTGTGCGCTATTAAAAATTCGGAGTGAAAACGAACGACGCGATATAAAACAATCATTGTGTAATAGGATGGTCATGTATATATTTCATAAATACGCTTTATCGAGGTATTACGATTGTTCCGTACAGGTATATTACTCGACTGCCAACGAGTGTTTTCAAACAAAAAAAAAAAAAAAAATTGCATAATGGGTTCACGTATATTATTATTATTCCGTTTGCGCGAAAATGGAAAAGAAAAATGAAAAAAAAAATATATGTGTATATGACGTGTATAAATAATAAAGTATAAGCAGCAAACGCATCTTGCCTTAATGGACCCATTGTTGTGCATGTAGGCGCTCGCCGGGCACGGGGCTTTTATTAATTCATTCGCGGGCTAATTGCATTATTATTACCTCGACCGTTCCTTTTTGGCTTCATTAGCCGAGCTGCCACTGGTAGGAGGTCCCTCGTCACTGCAGGTACGCGCACCGCGTACACTAGCCGCGGATGCTGCTGCGCGCGTAACCGGCGCGAAACGCCGATACGAGTCCCGGACGAGCGTGAACCGAAAAAACTTCGAGGGGAAAATATGAGCGCCGCGGCCGTTCGTCAGTCGCGGTCTTGGAACGTAAGGTCGGCACACTTCCGATAACGTACTATAGGGAGCAGCGCTGTCGCTCGGAGAGGACGTATTAGTTCATTTTTTTTTTTATCATCAGCGCAATCGAACTTTTTTTAAGATGTATATTTAGAAGGCTTTATATTGAGGGGGAAAAAAATAGAAAAAAATCCGAAATTTTGTTCAACGTAGAACAACGTTGAAATTTGTATGCGATTAAAAACATTTCAGAATATTCAATAAGTAAAATATGTAAATTTTTACTAAAACAAAACGCAAAGTTTGACAGGTCGCGCTAACAGAATAACGGGAAAATTTAGTATTAAAAAGACCTCTCCGACAGGACGCATTAATAAAGGAAGTGTCGTGACCAAATCTTCCAAAACAGTGGTAAAAAAAAACAATGGTAATAATAATAACGAAAATGTTGGTAAAGATAACAATAATAATAATAATAATTGGTAATGACAATAATAATTTATATTATAAATCATAAATTTGCTTATAAATGCACGTGGCAGTGTTCTTATCAAGTCTCAATGTACACATATATTATAATAATGTATACGTGTGTATATTTTTATTTAAATTTTTTTTTTTGATTTATTATCCGTTTTTATCGCCCTAACGCGTGCGTACTCGCTATTATATGTCGATATTTAAGTTACTTTTGTTTTTAAATTATTGCTTCACGTCAAAATCATTGAACGGTTTCGAAGGATTATAACGTATATAAATATTTAAAGTTACTTGCTGCCTAGTCCATATATGTATGTTTCTCACGCAAAAAGTGTTTTTATTTATTTTTACTCTACACGTGAATATTATATATTACACAATATACACATACGTATATGTATAGGGTGTCCCGCCGAGAATATACCTATTACGATATCTTCTGAGATAGTGAAGGTATTAAAGTTCTGTTTTTCATGTAAGACCTTTATTATATTTGAAAAATTTGAAGATGGCCGTTTTATAAAGTTTATTTTTGTAAAAGTGTTGATTTTTCACCATTTTATTTTCATTAACCTTATGATTTTTAATATTTTTTTTTAGTTTCCAGAAAAATTGTATATTATGCAATACTCAATAATTTTACAAAAGTAGTCAAAGCATTGAATTCAATTAAAATATGAAATATTTGTAATCCTTGTCCCTGTGAGTCTTATAGAAAAAACAGATTTTTAATATCTTCATTCAGGAGACATCGCAATGGGCAAGTCCTCGGCAGGACACCTTGTACATATTAATGTTTAATTATTGTATATAAAAACCACAGTGGATTTTACGTGTTGATTTTGATAAAAATATGCACAACATAATGCGTTTTACATAATAATAATATACTCAATGTTCTTCAAAAATGAAAATGCAACTAAAACAATGTAAACGGTTGATCGGATGGTAATCACATAGCGTTGATAGATGTTTGATAAATTTTTAACAAATTTTCTATGTACATTTAATATGTATAGTTAATTTGCATACTTTTTGTTTCACTCTCTTGCGACACGAGTCTCATTAACAATGGTAGGTTCGTAGGTAGCGTAATAATAATTATATACACTTCGTATAACACTGCGCGTTAAACTAAATTAACCATAACCATTTGGCCTCCGCGCCCATGTAACTTATACATTTACGATTTACGGATTCCGCGTAAATGAAAATAAAACAAAATAATTACGTGTTAGATTATAGTATGGTAATATTGTATAGAACGTTTCGTTTACCGTCGGAGAATACATTTGAATGAATAATGCAATAACCCAAAGACCTTTATCTCAAATGTAGTGCTTCGAACTATAAATATTTTGCGTTGAACATTTCGACGTGAAAAAAAAAAATAATTAAACTGCGGAAGCTCTTACTGGAAACCCATGTCCTATAATATTCGCATTTTCGATTATTGCAGTCATCGAGTGGTCCATATGCATATAAATTGGCGCAGCATTTGCGCACGTTTTCGCATTCGTTTTGATTCAAAGACGTAAATTTCACTGGGACATATTAAATGCGTTGTGTCCTTCGGGGGCTTCGGACGGGTATTTATTGTACCGCCACAACACTAATTTGTATTCTTTAAATAAACAGTCCGTTTTAAGTCGTTTCGCGGACACACACACACACACACGCGCGCGCGTTCATTTGCATTAATATTATTTTTACGGCCCTATGGAGATTTTGTGTACAGGCGCTCATGGTTATATATTATTGTGTTTGCATTATTTTCGTGTCGACGGATTAAAGTAAATACGTTTGTTCTTTTTTTATTTGAACACCAGCACCGCGCAGCACACCGTGGGTTTTAATATTGCACGCTCTCCTTTTATAAACCGTGTCGCGTAAGTAAATATTAGGTCTGAATAAAGTTTGAATAGGTTAATAATGATAATTAATTGACCGTCTCGGTGTACCTACACAATGTGTCAACAGTATAAAACCGAACATTTTTAAATGTACTTTTCAAAGTGAGTTTTTATACGTATTCGTGACGTGATATTAACGATTTCATCATTTGACACAATCTGTAATTCTTTATTTTTCGGCTTGTGCCTATAATATCACGTACGCTTTCAATAACTCGGGTTCAAAGTTAAACGAATAGGATTTTAATTTAAATTTACCCTAAACAGCGGTTCGAGTTTCAAAAAATATTGCAACTCACGAATAATCGGAGACATTTAATTGCTGTTCAGTTTTTAAATTTGAATAATTGCTTTATAGTTATTTATAATATTTAACGCCAATCAGCAATCGTAACAATTAATTATAGAAGCTACGTTTAGTGATTACAGTAATTACATGAATATGTACATTATAATGTTTAGTTTAGTTTAAATGTTCATAGACGTGTATCATGTTATTATTGTACATTTTTCATGAAACAATTTTAACAAATTTGATACATATATAAATCGCAATACATCTATACTTTAAAACGTAATTCATTAAGTTAATGATGAATTTTTAACTGTCAAGCTTATAAGTATAACTAGAAGCTATATTGACAAAAAAAAATTATGACGAGCTATTTTCGATAAGTAAAAATTGCCAATTGGACTAAACACAAATTATTGTTGACTATTTTTTTCTTCCGCACATTCTATAACGGTAACAAGGACTCTCATTAAACGTTTGTGTTGGTAACATTTAATTATTTTCTCTTAGCTCCACTAAACACAAGTTAAAGCTTTTATTAAGATTTTAACAAAACGCTAAAATTAAGAAACTAGAGCACGGAATGAAAACAATGGCTGAGATAATGGAAATTGATTAGGATGTGATGTTCCGTTTGGACGAATGATTCCAACGCTTGAAAGATCCTCTAATGGCAATTACACGGCAATTAAACCGGATATGTAGAAATGAAAATCACAAATTACTTCTCGTCGACGAAATGTACAAAAAGGATAGGGATTTTCTAATGATAAACAATATATAACTATAGGTTCATTGTATCTCTGAACAACGCATCAGCTAACGTTTTTTGTTGTGTGAGTTTAAGGATCTCGATAAAATTACAAAGGTAATTATTTTAAAACTTAATTGTTCGTTGTATTTTTATTTGATAATGTATTATTACTTATCGCTTAACAGTCAGTAATGTTTTTCTCAATTATCACCGTGAAAATAAATAATATTTTTTCGACAACACACATTTAAAACTTTCGATAATGGTAAAATTATATTGTTTACTTTCTTAATGATACGTTCAATTTTAAAGGATCCGCGTACTGCGTGGTTATCAGTACATATATTTTTAGATTTAATAAACCGTTAAGATATTATGTTTTATGTATGGTACAATTGTACTGAGTTACTAATAGTTCAAATATTGTATATACTTCTAAAAAATAGTAAATAGTTAGCTTTTATGTTCAAATCCATTATAATTTTGTAGCAAATTAATTTCGAACGAGTTTTGGTTACTTCAATGATTACTTTAGGTTTATTTTATTAATATGAAAAGTTACCAAGGTAATAGGAATACGAGTACATCCCGTAAATAGAAGTTTATTTAACAATCGATACATTTTTGTTATTTTAGAGTTCAAGTAGATATATAGTCAAGCGAAATTAAATACAAACAAAAAAGTTGTAACGCTAAATTTATTTTTTATCCAAGTATAAATTGATAACCCTACACTCTGTGAGCTTAGGAAAAATAATTATATTATGTGTTTCTATATTGAATTTTCGTTATTTTTTTTATACACTTGTAATGCTTCAAAAGAGGAATATTTTCACATTTTACTAACAAATTTTCACCCATCTCAGTGGCGTGCGCAGAATTCGTTTGGTTACGGTTACCATAAATATAACGAAAACATTATTTTATACGATTCTTCCTGTATTAAAATATTTTAAATACAAAGATAATTTTGAAAGTCATAACTAATATAATTATATTATAAAAAATGTATATTCAATAATAATAAAGTCATAAAATGTATTACATAAACTCCTAATACATTTGAAAATGTTATTAACTATTTCTTATTACTATTTTAATTGTCTTTTGAAGACATATAAAATGACCATTTTTTGATATATAATAACTAATATAAAATGTAATTTTTGATTATATAAATTATTATACAGTTTTATCTTATGTGGGAGTGAGGGCAACATCTCTAACTCCCCCCATGTATGCTATCGATTTTCAAAATCATATGAATTGTAATTATTTTTAATCACATTATTTTAGTTTATGTTAGGTTAACGATAAGATATGCAATTAATTGTACTATTATGTGAAATAAACATTTTTAATATTTTTGTAATTCAACGATTTCACTCTTTATCAATATGGTATTTGTTACAGTATGTAAAATAATATTATGAAATTAAAATATTATACAGTGGACAACGACAAAACGTTTCGAGTGAATTTTTAACTTAATTTGCTTAACATAAACTGAAATAAATTAACGTGTAAAGACACAGTAGTGGAAATAATATGTTAATGTAATAAATAATAACACTGAAAGTGTAATAACCTCTAGTAGGAGAACTATTATTGATTTTCAGGTCACCATTTTACAGAGTAAACAATTTGTAGTCCGCTTGGAAATAAAATATCATATACCTACCAAGTTATTATTTCATACAATCGTGAAAACATTTTTTTCTTCGATAAGTAATAAATTCAAAAATATTTATTATATTTATTATTTTATTTATTATATTATTCATTATATATTTTTTTTTTTTTTTAAATTTTAAATTTTAATTAAACGCTGTGTAATTATTATAAAACTAATTTTATAAATGTTTCCAATTAAATAATAATTAGAACAATTTCTGTGTACGCGATATAGTTTTATGTAATATTATACATAGTTCGTAGTTTAAACATCATTAATGGGTTCAAGTTTTATTTTTACTACCTATAAAATATGCATCTTTGTTGTCTTCACTAATTTAGCACTTTGAGTGAACAGAGAAAGTTTAACGTGTGTCTTTTGTTTAATATATTGTTTGTGAAATGTTTTAACTAAAATAAGTACTTCTTAAGTTTTTTCAACTCTTTAATTAATTTTGGAACAACGTAGTAGTATGAAAAAATGTTTCAAAATATAAAAATAAAAAGTGAAGTAAGATATTTCAAACAATTTTTATTATATTTCTCTGTCAAATATCACAAAGCATTTATTAAATAATTCTAACGTTTAATAAGAAATTGCTCAATTAAATAAAAAAAATAAAAAGCACATTTTGATTTTTTATATTTCAATCTTCAAACTCGAGTATTTCATACTATCTATACTAGTTTTTATAATTTCATACAAAAATACTCTACATTTGAAACCAAAAAAACTTTAATACGAGTACCTACATTTATCTATAAGTACTCAGAGTTTATTAAAAACTTATTAATTACTACGCAGCCTTATTTTACATCCCAGAATTTTTTCTTCAAGGATAGTGAAGGAAAATAATGTACTCGACTCTGAAATGTTATAAATGGTTAGTTTTTTTTTCCAATAATTTTAGACCAAATTTGAACAGTTTTCTCGAATTGTATCATTTGATCAAATGTAAAATATCTCATGTATTACATGACTCACAAGACCAATTAATTTAAGTCTCAGAATACACGATACAATTTCACATTAAGTTAATTTGGTGACTGTATATTGATTTTCAATATTGTAAACAAACTGTTAATTTGAGAACAACGTTAGGTTATTTTAACACATTATCTATGTTTACGTTTTTGTCTATGTGTAACGGTTTCCCACGTACATTTATTACTATTCGAATTAGATCAATTTTCAATTATTCTTTAAAAAACGTTTTTCTACTGGAAAAAAACTGGACAAAAATATAACCAAATACCCCCCTCGCATCTACTCAGTTATATTCTTGGAAAATTTGAACAGAGAGGCACATGTCATTTTTATTTTTTTTGTTATGCAACTTTTAATCTGGATAGTAATAAAAAAAATAATAATAATAATAATGGAAATAATTTGAAGCATAACAAGAAATTCATAAAGGCGTACTTGTAAATAAATGTATGTTTAAAAACATATTTTCATTCAAGTTTATATTGTTGAAGTATATATAAATAATATATTTTATATATTCTTTTTTATTCAGCACACAAATCGAGTGGAGATTTGAAAGTTGAATATTTTCATATGTTATTATTAAACGATATTTATTAAATTGAGGATCATAAGAAACTCTAGATAATATACATTTTTCTCGTTTTATTATTTTTAGAAATATTACATTTAACAGTATAATGCATGGGAATTCATAATATCGATGGGTAAAAGTGTATTTTATTGACCGTTTTAAACGAAAATCATATTTTCGTTAGGTTTTAACTACTATTATAAGAACATACACGATTGATTTTCAGATTTTTTTAAAGTAAATTATTGGCTTTTAATATGATTTATTGTTCTAATAGTATTCTCTGTGTATTTTTATCAAAAAAAAATAATAATAATGACAGACAATCCATTTATCTGAGAAAACGAGGTTTTTCACTTTTCCACAATATAAAATAATTAATATCCAGCTATACCCAAGGTGTTAGTCTTAATCCATTTTTGTTTTCAGTTAGTTGTATAAATTCATTAACTCGGTTGTAACTTAAAAATGTATATGTATAATATCCATGTACAAGTAAATGACTGTTTATTAATTCTTAGGGCATATAAGGAAATGTGTTTATAACTTACCGAATCATTCCTTAGTATCCCTCAAGAAGTGAAATGGTACAGTATGTAGGATATTGTATTATGACTACATAAATGTTATAAAACGTGGACCAAACTGTACAAATAATCATTTTTGTACTGTACAAACCGAGTTTTGCTACAATGACCAATGGCCTAAGAATTATAACAGTTAAAAACTTAATCACCGGTTCTTTTTTTCTTTTTGAGCAAAATAAAAAAAAGGTTTAAAATTAAATGTTGCAGTTAAATACAAGTTTGAAATGTTGTAGGACGATTCTCTTGTTAAATTAAAATATACTCTGAATAAAAGTTTTAAACAGCTCCAAGAAAAGTAAAATATTAAGTTTATAACTCTGATACAAAAAATGTATGCATTAATCAAAATTAAAATTGTTACGGTCTATTGGTGACTCACAGGAGACGCCAAAAGTAAGGAAATAATACTATGATATATTTTTAATGTGAATTTACTCTATAGCCATTAATTTTGAATCATAATATTATATACCTGAAATAAATTTTCTTGACATTATCTATAAAACTATAAACTATAACTGACACTGGCAATATTGTACTATATTAAGATCAGGAAATGACATCTTGTTTAGGGCTTTTACTTTAAAATTCAATAACAGTTTCCCTCGAGGTATCTGTCAAACAACTTTTAACTCAATTATCGAAACATCTTTCTCGGTGAATTTTATATAAGGAAAAAAAACTCTGTTAGATGTTGATATATTTACACGGGTAAATATATAAAAAAAATAAAAATAAGCAAACATAATAGATAGAAAGTCGTAATTTATTAATTTTTATTTATTTTAAAAACATTTTTAAATATATTTCAAACATACTGATATGCTTCCCGACTAAAACCAATATGAATACTATAATGCGAAAAAAGTTTGTTGTATAGGTCAAAAAATGTTTGTAAAATAAAACACAACAATATTCTGGTAATATTATAATTATCAAACAATATTGAAAAATGTAAAACGTAACTGTGTTTACATTTTTTTACCAAAAATATTTAACGATTGAAAATATGAGATCCACATTGGCTTTTCTCATTAATCGTCTCTTTGGCTAATATTCCGCATGATTAAAATTCAATCGAGGGATGTAAAACGAGAGGGATGAGAGACGAGTGGCGGAACTTGAAAGCTTATAAGATTTAGTCGATTTAGAAGATTCTATGTAGTATTTGACAGCTAACCACTTGGAAATTGTACACTTGTAAATGTAAATGCAGTTGTAAACGTTTACAGCCACTTAAATAAACTTAATAATGTCTAGTGCATATCTATGATCAAATCCAACATGAAAATGTTTTAAAGCTGATGAGAAGCATTGATGGGCAATTAGGACCCCAAGTAATTGAAGCGTATTCTAATATAGGTCGAAGAAGATGCGTGATGTACTCAAATATATTTATACACCTACTGGTGTAATAAGCTCTTCTTAATCATTGGTCTTAAAAGTTAAAAGTTAAAATGACGTTCAAATATATTGTATAATATATTATACTAACATAAACCTACGATTGGCCCGAGATTCGTTTATAATACGGTGGTTGTTATATCCACACCGTAATGTACTAGAACATGTCATATTATCAAATATTACATAATAATAATACATGTATAATATACGATTTACATATTACGTGATGATATGAATACAACCGATTTTGATGATGAGTATTGTAAAATAATTTACGTGTAATCGTAAATATACATATTGATATTAAATTGAAGTCAAAGTCTGTAAATTATGAAACGTTTTGAGGTTTCGTGTATGTCACCATTATCGTGTGTGTGTGTGTGTGTGTATCCATAAATAGTGTATCCATAAGCCTGACATTATATAAACGGCAATCACATTATGTAGACGAAAATATCAATCGAAAACCAACAGTTCGAACCGCGGTTGAATGCCGTGTACAGCAAGGTTGTTATAGGTATAATATAATCATATCGAAATTCGTATGTACGAGAAATCGCTGCGGACGGAAGAGGTTTTTCTACGCACGTGATACTGTGATAGCCATTGGGTTTGCTACTCTTATTATTATTGTTATTATTATTTTTATTATTATTGTCGTTGTTGTTTTTGTAAGGATTATTAGGCATGTGAACATTTTCCGGCCGTGGGTACGTAGGTACGCCGTGTAAGATAAAGCACTACGTGCGCGGTTTCTGTTTTGAATCAACAATATTTTATTTGGAATTCGTTAATAATTATAGTCATAACCGGTCAAGGAAGCCGTGTAATATTATACGTCGGCCGGCCGAGGAGCTCCGTGTATATCGTGTAATACGTATAATAGTACCTAAACGAGCGCGCGGTAATGAATTCGCTTTTAGCAAATTGATTGGAAAACGCCTCCGCGCTATCCGTTAGGACTCGGACACCGCCGCCATCGCCGCCGCCGCACGACCTGTGCGCCACGACCCTTCGAACGGGGCAAAATATCGGTTTTATATACATAAAAACATATATATACGTCCGTGTACCTGCGCACATTCGGGCCGTCCCGCGCAGCCCTTACTCAAAGGGGAAACTGCAGCCGCCGCGGCCGTGTACTCGTGTACGGGAGGGATCGCAGGATCGTTTTTGCCAGTCCTCGGGGTGGGGGAGGGGCAGTAAAGCAGGTACGGGGAAGGACGCAAAGCTGCGATTCTCGTGCGCTCACTCCGCGCGGACTTTGTAAACGTTGAAATTAATTCGCGGATTGATTACTTACTCTGGTCCGAAACATCTGTTCGACGTCGTCGTTGTCGCCATCGCCGTCGTTGTAGCCTTAGTCGCAGTCGTAGTCGTCGCAGTCGTCGTCCCGGATATTGACGTGACTACTAACCGGAAACGTAATTTATGTTGTACCGAGATTCCTTCGCGCAACCCCGCAGCCGCACCCCGTCGCACCCCCGATCATCCCACCAACGCCACCAATGTGAGCGCGAACCGAGTATACGTACACATTATACACGTCCATCAGATGTGTGTGCGTGGTTGCGTGTCTGTGTGTGAGTTTGTACGCACGACATTCACCCGCCAGAATTATTGTGTTGTATTCAAGACGTGTTAATGCCGGAATTCATGGCATCGCCCCGGCTCGTGCGATTTCCAATACGACGACGTGTCAACGACGTAATATGTTTCTGCCGCGTCCACACCCGCCGCCACCGCTCCGTTGCACATATTAGAGTAAAACCATTCCATTGTACCTCTCAAAGTCCCAACTGTCGGTGGATGTCTCGCGGGTTCTCGATCGTATTTATTTAATATTATTTGTGGTTGTTATAAAATGTCTTGTAATATTTATCAAAAGTGTATCGGTTCTACTCTCCCGCTCCATTTAAGGGTATTTTTGCGTTTCGTGCACAGGTAACCATATGTGGTTAAAAGAAAACTCCGTTTTCAGATGATAACAACGCACATACTACGTAACACGTGATTTCAGAGTACACGTTAAATCAGATTTAAAAATTAACATTTAAAACAAAAAAAAATCGAAAACTACTACATTTCTCCAAGTTTTATTTTGCGACGTTAGTAATAATCAACGGCTCAACATAAGGTGACGATTAGTGATTATAATGTTCAGAGAAAATTATACATACATGCCTCCTGCACTCTCCTTCCTTAAATTCTACCAAAATTAAAATGTTTATTATTTACTTAGGCATATATTTAGCATGATATTACCATGTATTTGCATGCTTTTGATTTAAGCGTACAATCCAAAAGTGCAATGGATAGATTGCAAACACGTGTCTCAAACCTCTCTCCTTCTCAGCATAGCGATGTACACTTATTTCTATTATATTTAGGTTTTTACGTTTAAACCAAAAACATGGAAATTACAATAATTAACATATAAATAAATGCTATTACATAGTATGATAAATACTTCTCTAAAGATATTGTGAACATATTAGTGTGACGTAGGTTGGTGGCATATAGTACTTACATATGATATATACATACATTGAGAGTTAAAATTAAAAAATAAATAATTAATTAATCCTTAATGTAATGTAAGACGTATTGATAAATGTTGATCGCCCTACTGCAAAGATTTTATCGTATAATTAATTAATTCGCACTTGGATTTGAAAGTATAATTGTAAACAGTGAAATTTTTGAGGGGTTGTTGTGGCCAAGCGGCGGTATAATGTGACTTTATGCTTAAGACAAATATTCGTCAATTGCGCTGATTTTTCTAGACTACCTGAAATATATACAACTTTTGAGTTCGTGGACTTATTGCAAATTAAATAGATATGCACCAAAAAAATATTATAATGAAAGTATTCACTATAATATTCTTAGATATTTCAATTAAGTATACAAAAAAAAATAATTAATAAATCATAAACAGTATTATGAGTGTTATGCTTATGACGTATACGTTAACGTATAAGTCACTGTCAAAAACTGTATAGTAACTTGCTGAGAATTGCATCTTATTAAAACTTAAAACCAATCAAACGTATAGAATAAATAACATCTAATTTCAAAAGACGCAAAAAACAACAGTTTTGAACTTTAAGTGAGTCACCGTTCAAAACGCTGTTATATTATTTTCAAAATAATTTATTTATAAAAATTCTATTTGTAAGTGTCGTTATATTCATTAAAGTTTCCTGAGTTTCTCGCAAATTGTTGGGTAGACTTTTGTCTCACTCTATACTTACACTGTGTCGTATATTTAGTTGCATTTCCTATGTCTTCCACAAGTTTTGAAATTATTTTACACTTAATGACATTTTAGCATTTTTTGTACTACTACATATCGTACGGCGCAATTCTTGTAGGTCGGTATAACCTTTTTGAATCCCATAATTTTCTTTTTCTTACCAGAGATTTCCGGTTGACACCAGCATCCCTAGAGAAGAAACCTCCATCCCCCACCGTCACTAACCTGCCATCATACGACACAATGCACGTTATAATCTGCAAGACTCGCCTATCGCGTTTATTATTACAAACGACAAACGTCGCGCAGCGTTTCACAAATTTTTCTCAAAACTAATCTCTAAATTCACCGCAGTAATATGGATTTACTTGGGTACGTTTTAATAATACCCGATGTTCATTTTTAACATACCGAAACGTCAATTAAACAAAGCTTCTTTCCTACGCCGCGCCGCCGTCAGCACGAAACAATCCCTCCGTAGGAACGCCCTGACAAGGCTTAAACACCCAAGACCCGACCATTAATAAAAATGACAAAAAGCCACCTGACGAATTGCGAAACGACTTTTCGAACTGTCGATACTGTACGGTGCACGCGCTAGTTTATATTGACTTTTAACGGCGAACGTAATTCGTTGAAATGGAAAAAGACGGGTGACGTGCGCGACGCGCGGCCATGATTTTGTGAACCGTTAAAAATTAATAATAACTTCTGCCGATGCGGAACCGCGCGGCCGGCCGCCGTCGTACAACATGTGCCGTGATTATTTGATTTAAAAAGCACTAGACCCGTGGCGGGGGGGGGAAAGTGATTATATAAAAATATATATTAGACGTATCGCATCGCGCGAGTTGAAAATAATTTAGTTTTTCAAGTAATATCATAATATGTCTTGTACATTTACATATGAACACGTGTTTCACGCGGATGCGGATTTTTTGCCGCCCTCTCCTCTCGTTCTGCATCACTATTAATTTTTTTTTTTTTTTTCGATGTTTTGTTGACGGTTCGATCGGTCCCAGGGTACGGACTACGCGCGAGCTGCAAGTTTTCTTCCGGCGTTACACGCGCGTTATTAACGACCGGCCGTGCGCTGCGTCGAACGAACTCGCGCTAAGTTATCGCATTTCGATCTCCTCGCTGGCACTCGGTTTTAATGGCCATTGTTATTATTGCGGTGCGCTCGTATATGTACGTGTTTGTATGCGTGTGTGTGTGTGTGTGTATCTGTTTGTCTGTGTGTATTATGTATACGTTTGATCTCCAACCACGTTGCGGCGACGACACGGTGCAGTTCTACCGCGTGTGCGAGGTCGGGCCAAAATACCCGAGCACTGCGCATCGCCCAAAATAATTTATACGACCCTTTGGCGAGGGGTTGAATTCCGCGATTTCTTCGGCTCGTTTTTAATTCGTATGCGCGCACACGAGTGTACACGGGCATACACGTGCAACGAGCGGTTTCGCGGTGTAAGCCGCGAGACACCGATGTACAGGGTGTGATTTATTTAACCACGCTCACCCCATTTTTTGGCCGTGTGGAACGGATAAAATTAAAAAAAATTGTTTGTGTATCAAATGTTCATGATACTTTTTGTTAAATGTTCAGAATGGTTTTCAATTACATTCTTTTTTTTCATGCCAACTTAAGGGTATCCTGTCGCTATCACAAATGTCCCCTCACAAAATTTGTTTTTTTACACGGGAACATCATATTTTTCACGCGAACTTTTATTCAGTTAATTCTTCTGGAATTTTTGATGTAACGTAGTCCAAATTCGGACAAAATCCATCGGAATTATTCAAATTCCAAATTGCGTACGTGAAAAGTGTAAAATTCGCGATATCTCGAATCAGAAGCAATCACAAGCAATTACATGGTATTATAAATTAAATAACTTGAACATAAAAAAAAAATTCAAATTCAAGCAATTTTACTAAAGGTGGGTGAGGTTGTATAGTTAAAAAGCTATCCTGTATATTACCTTAAACGAAATGGAGCAAGCTCACAATACATTTGTGTTCGATACCATTACAATGTACGGCGTAGTATGCGATCACAACATTTAACGAATAATTACTATTATATAGCTCTGCTGTATCGATCGGTCATGTAACACTGTGGACGTCATTGGACGGTCATTCGTTATGACAAGAGGGTCCTCAAACACCCCCTTCTCTCACTACAATATTTCGATAAAAAATCATGATGGGTGTAATTATAGAGGGACAGCAGTATTTGCCACGATTCGCTGATGGAACGTAACACTTTGGTTTTCGATTCGTTCCGTTTCCACATATCAGCTCAAATTATTGATATTATTATTTGTCAATCATAAAACTTAGTACTTTGTATGTATATTTAAATTTGAAGTATTTAATAACTGAATTGAAATATGTAAATTATTTGTGTGTCAGTAATTGATATTTTTTTAAACTTCACGCTGCCAGGCTCCTCTTCAGAATTGTACAAAAAAATTGACGTCCTCCATTGTAAATCCATGAATGACTTAACTTAACTGAACTTAAGAATTACCATTTCTCTTATTCAAGACATGAATTATAATATTATTAAAACCATTCCTACAGCACTGAACCGATCGACTCCAGGTTACGTGCAGTGATATTTCGTCGCATATTTAACGTAACAATTTTTTTTTACCGGTTTCGAAAAAAAGTAATTTTAAACTTTGAGATGACACTTAAACCAAGCGAAATTAATTTTTATGAAATATTTAAGAATATATGTTCATTATTTTGTCTAGAATGTTCACTATCAATAAAATTGAATGTGCACATGATATGTTATAATTCGGCATATAGAATGATTGAACATATAAAAAAAACATGTCCAATGACAGCATTTAAACACTGTAATCAGGGCCATATCTAAATGGTTAACCGGTGGGAGGGGAGTCCACCCTGCTGAAATACTTCCAGTGTACTGTGTGTGAATATAAGTTCAAATTTTAACGACTTCATTATCAATATTTCTCATCTATATAATATATAATACGTACTATTTTTATAATATCATTATGATATAGCTTTCATAATATATGTATACTTATATTCTGTAAAATCCATAATATGATGTTTTAAAATTTTATTGATGTTGCGAAAATGCGATTCATTTATTTAACACGTTGTTATAACTGTTGTGTATCATAAAATGTAAATGATTTTGTTTAAACTTCAATAAATATAATATTTATTTTTAATTACAAAAGCTTTAACGATTAAAGACATATGATATATTTTAAATGTATACGTGGATTTTAATTTTGTTAAAATGGAAAAAAAAGTCATAATAGGTAATTATTGAGTGTTGTGTAAATATAAATATTTATTCGTACAACGTAACAATAAACAAACAATTCAAAAAATTCAAAAAATAAATAAGAACTGTATTTTCTTAAGTATATAACAACTAAATAGTGCCAGTAATTAAAACATAAATTGTTATTACAAACAATGTGAACAGTATGTTATAATTAATTCAACATATTATAATAATATTTTCCTATTATAATATAAATTATATTATACCGCCATTATTAATACGATTAGAGTTTGTTCCATTAATTATCTCGATGCTTATACGCACGTTCGGTGTGTTTATTGAAGTATCACTAAATGGAAATACTTAAGTTCCCAATTAATATCTAAATTATCTTGTTTTTGCTTATCCCGGCTCTTGAACAAATTATATACTACCTAAAAGCAACGGTAAATATTTAATTTACATTATTAATTAGTGACAGAAGTGTAATTCATATCCTTGGACAAAAATTGCACAGAAACAGTATAACATTATAGTAAAATTTGAATATTAATATATTAAATATCTAGTAACGATATACCACAACAAACAACCCATAACGTGATCATGTTTATTTGCTGTTCGTTCAATATTATCTCATCCCAAGTTAACACTACATTCGTTCTGCGTACAATATGCATTCCGTACAGCTGCTTTACGTTAGCAAGTAATAAAAAGCTTTGATGGGATAATGTAATCAAATTGAAAATAAAGTTTATATTTGGTAAGTATTAGTATAAAACGAAATTGACATAATATGTTATACCAGGCATTTACTTTGGGTTTTTACATAAAACGTTTAGCCATCATCATTATACAAATTATATTTACAACATATTGGTTTTGAAGATTTGTTCATTTTTTATTTCATTTTCCAAAAATATGTAGCAATTGATTTGTACCCAAAGAATAAAATAACTTTTAAATACGATATTTCAATACGATTACGCAATAAATAATGTGTAAATTTAAAATTATAAAAGTAATACTCAAACTATTTCAAGTCTAAATTATCACGTATTAAATTGATAATTACGAAAAATTAATTAGTCACATATTTTGGTTTTGTGCGTATGTGATTAAGAATACCATATGGAATTCATATTTAAATTATATATGCTACTGCAATGATTTCTATAAACGCCTTCATTGTATTCTTACGTTCAATTCTTCGCAATGATAGATTATAATTTAAACAGGTTTAAGATATTATTATTATTTATGTTTTAATCTGTTGTACGAAGATTATGTTCATACCCGACGATTGCCGTTATACATTTTAATAAACATTTACATCGTTCTTAATTAAATTGTTTCACTATGGTTTTAAAATATGGTTACTAAGCAATTCGTTTTTCAGTGAGCAAATAAAATGTATAGTATGTAAATAAATTGAACTTTAATTGAATATGTACCATACATTATAAAGCAGACAAATTTATTTATTTCATATTTAATAATTTACAAGCACAGTGGTAAATCACATTATAATGCTCGATTAATTTTATTGTAGTAAAGTATAATTTAATTTAAGTATCTGTACACAATTAAATTCAACAAGAAACTTTTAGAATATAATATTAAGTCTTAAGTCTTTTTAATCTTAGTATTTCCAGCTTCCTCTTTTAAACTTTCTTTTGAGTTCAACGAAAAAGCATCATAAATGAAGATAACCACGTAATCATTGTAGCATAAAAATTCATGAAATTAAAACTTAAGCTGGTAGATATAAAATGTCTATATAACAATAATGTATTCGTAGATGACCCTTAGTAAGAAAGGAACACATTTTTTTCATTTTTAATCAATAACCATTTGTCCAATTAACTAATTTTGGAATATGTTAACCCACAGAGAAAACTCGTTTTGTTGCAAATATGAAATAATTTGTAGTTGGAAAAATTTCAAAAAAATTATGCATTACATTCAAATACGATCATAACAATAGTATACATTCATATGCATATATCACTATATATAAAAAGTAAAAGAACCTCACATATTGTATCGTAGGGTTATAGGATTTGGGTAGACCACTAGGATAAATTTTAGCATTTTCCAGAAAACATTTCTGAACATTGCTAGATCCTTTATTGTAATATTCTCTATGTTTCAACAATAAGTGTTCATACGAAACAATCATATAATTGTGTCATCAAACAAAAACGTATAAAATTAAAACGTAAACCTAATAATTTCAACATTTTATAAAAATATACAAAAATGTTTGTTAAAATTAAAAAACTATGGTCCAATAAATAATATTATATTATTGTATTATTTTTGTATAATATTCCTTTTAAGGTTTTTTTATATGATACAAAAACTATTATTTTTCTATATAATTTTATGTGACCTTCAATTTTCTAATATTAACATACTAAACAAGGTATAATATGAGTTTAATATTTGAAATTGATCATAATCAAAAACTTTATGGTTGTAGATAAAATTGTAGAAAAGAAACTAAGTAAGAATTTATCAAGGAATAATGTTTTCCAACAAGTATACAATATAAGTAACTGAAACTAATTTTAAAATGAGACCATAAAATTAATATTAATTTATCACTGGAAACCTTAAATTTGTTTTTCTCATGCACCAATCGAGACGTTTTTTTTTTTACCTACTTAGCTATTTATTTTGGGTATGAGAATACAATATGCTAACCATGTTTTGAATGTTCTCTCACTGAAATCCATTTTCGTTAAATGATTAAATTATCAGTAATCAAAAATAAATATTATTTTTTTTCGATTGTCATTTAAATGATTGGTTTGAACGCAGTACATTAAAGGAAATAATGGAATTGTCATTCAATCAGTTTTACGAAACAATACGAATTATGGTACGATATTGTCTTGGTTACTTGGTATAGAACGGTGATATCCTCGAAAGCTATAATAATATAGTTTGTGACATGGCACTCTTTTATCCGAGCCCCACGGGTCACGTCGCCACAATATTATCTCGCAGACATTTGAATAGTTAGCCGCATGGAATGTGTATAATATATACATTAGACATTCTTGTGAATCATAATAAAGCTAAACATTTCTAGCATAAAACGTCAGGACAGAAATGTTTAGCCCATTGCTTTTGAACTGACGGCTTCTTGTGTTTCCGGGGTAATAATGAAAAACTGCTTCTCTGGTAAAATAATGGAAAAAATTGAACCCTCTCCTCATCGAGAGTATTTCGGTCAAGGAAGTGGTGAAAAAAAATGGTCGTAAAATCTTCTTTTTTTTTTTCTTCTACTTCTTTGCAGCCGTTTCAAATCCATTAAGAGAATTCGACTCTCATTAAAGCGGCCTTTAAAAGCATTTTTTTTTAATTTTTTTTTTCTTTCGTATCTTCTATACAGTTCCCATATTTATTTATTTTATTTTTTGTTAATATAACATACTTTGAGCGGAAACATAAAATTTAATAACCGTTCCCGAACCATATGCAATAACATTGTTTATAATATATATAATAATATGTATAACACAATTCGTTAGGTATAAATCCTTTTCATTCTTTTTTTTTACACTAAGAATGAGTTTTACAATTAGTTCAGGTCCGAAAGTGGATTGTTGGTAATTTTATACGGACAAAATCTACCACCATTTTCTCGTTCTTTGTTGGAAATTACTATTTAGGCGAAGAGTAAATAAATTCGGTGTAGGTACTATAATAATTATATACGAAACAAGATGAATCGAACGAAATTGTTTTATCAACGGTTATCATAGTACAATATAGTTGAAAAATGTTTACCGATTAATTAATCAGTCATAATATTTTCATTAGTTTATATCAAAGTATTTTTTTATAAGGTACATAGATAATCCCTTGATAGTCATTTAACTAATTTATAGTTTATAATCCTTTAGTCATTTTTGTCATTCAATTTTCATTACTATACTGCCCTAATGGGATAAGTTTAATTAAAATCTGTAGGCTTAATGTATACATAAGTACATCCGAAATGTATCTTATCTCATACGTTAGTGCAGTTATCCTGTGTGCTGGTCTCCGAAAAAAAGAAAAAATGCAATAATGATGGCTGTTTGATATTGCTTTTTTACAATCATTTGTGTTCAGTCATTATTATTAAGAAACCATACGAGACTTATAAACGTGTGTATCAAAAATTATAAAAGATTTTAATTCACTTGGTATACATTATATTTAAAAGTATTTATAATAATTAAGAACGATTTTAACGTAGCATATTATAATAATGTATAGCATTTCAGTCGCAATTGGTTCATTTTAAAGAATAACATGATTTTGACACATTTAAGAGTCTTAATTATAACTTACTTATAAGTTATAACATATTTTCAGCTTAGTTATTAATAAGCAAAAACATATAAGTATACGGATATACGTATTACGTACAGCTAAATACTTTAAAAATTCTAAAATTAAATTTTACCGATTGTTTGAATAAAGTTGATCGAAAATTGATAAATTATTTATTATATTATATTATGGAATATTGACGAAACAATAACATGCAAAAAGTAAGAAATGTACCTATTCTATATTATTTTAAGCATTCGTAAAATGATAACTTGCTGTTCCAATTTTTAAATTTATATTTCCGCTAACCAAGTATTATATTAAATGTTTATTTTGGTAAAAACAACTTTGCAATTTTTTTGTTACTTCCCTAATTTGGCTTTGAACTTTAAAACAAGGTCGGACACCATGTAATTCTTGTCTCGATTAACAGTCTTGGATGTATAATTGGGTTTAATTAAAGGCAAGATTTCGGTGTTCTTGCTAATGCCCCCTTTATAACTTTTCGGTAGAAAAGCAATACTAATGGAAAAAAATCTCATGTGATCGTAATAATGTGTATATTTGTACAAAAATGTTCCAACTACCTTAAGAGATCACAATATTCATAAGTGATTTATTGAACTAGAATTTCCTCCAACTACTTAAATCCCATACGAGTATTATGATGAATATAATAATTCTGCTTATGCAAATTCAAATTGGTCATATGGTCATCCCACAAACAGTTGGTTTTTCAAGAATGTCTGTTTTAGTTTTGCGTATGCGTAACTACCTTTTTATTTAATTTGTTTTCCTGCATAGTATAAAATATATATATACATATTTCAATTAATTAGCAATGTCATGTTAACTTCTTGAATGTTCATGAACAACAAATAGGTATTATATTATATATTTCACTTTTTGACAGTCAAATTTCAATTATTTATTCAATCAAATATTTACCATTTCTATAATTTATAAAATATTATCAATACAGAACTCTTTTCTTATATGAATATTTTTAATTTGTTTGCCATTATTTGAGTTAAACTCAATCTGGGTGCTTTGTTATGTGGCATTATCTGTGAAAGAGTTTGTAAAAATGGCGCCTAGGCATAATATTTTTTTAATTTTAAACGTACACAAACGTTTAGTTATCCTCAGAAAAGTCTTGTACACAAATGTACCGTCGTAGTGCTGTCCCAGTGTAAATACTGAAGAACATCAAAGACTTTGTATTCACTCGAATAAATCGTGTTTACTCACACTTGAGCCATCAGTCGACTGAACGTCCTTTTTGTAAATAATGACAGCTAACCGAAATCACTGTACAAGTTTTCAATCATTTTTTACTCGATGATATATTATCCATCGTGAAACATACACTTTAGTTTTTGTATGTCATTTGTCATTTTTTATTGTAATCAGAACCTAATTAATATACTGCCTGTAGTGTGATGTACGCATTACGTGTATATATAGATTTTAAGACTCATTAATCAAGTACCTATAGTAAAAGAATTGCGCATGCGTGTGCGTTATTGCGTATGTGTGTATGCGTGCGTGTGTGTGTGTGTGTGTGAATAAATTTGCTCCTATGATAAAACAGTCGCTACATTTTTTATAAGTAAATTAAATGTTCTTATCGTTTAGTCCTTCGTATACCTTTAATATCTCCTGTCATTTCTCATTGTTGTTGAACAAAATATGATCTTAAAAATGTCAGTGACGTTTGCGTTCAACCTTTTATTTTATTTATTCAATTCCTCTATTATTTATTTATTGCCAAATTAAAGTCAATATTCGTTTTTTTTTACTTCGATGTATACTAATGCTTAAAAATAAAAAAATTACACCAAAAACATATTTATATCTAAATTTTAATTTCAGTATTTTGTCTTGTTAATTTATATAATCTCATTTATTTAATGATCATCATGTTAATGTTAATTTTTTTCTTTATAATTCAAAATTGTATTACAGGTTTGGAGAAATATGTTTTTTTCATAATAATTTACTATTAATAGCTATAAGATCTAAAATTTGACAACTGCCAATATTATTACTTTTTATTTTTACATCGTTTAAAATATTTTCGGATTATTGTAGAAATGTTGATATTATTGAAGTCTTATTCGAGAGTATCATATATATTGAATTATTCATCTTAAATGAGAATATAAGGAAATTGAAAATAAAACATAATACTTGAAAAACATTTTCTTCTTGGGACTACCAGAAATCGTATAAGTTTTTAACATTATACCAAACATATATTCGAAAATGACATAGGAAACTTTAAAAGTGTTTTAGAGATTGAAACTTGCTTTTTTCAGTGAATTTTATTATAACTTTAACTGAATTTAAACCAAAAATCAGCAATGGTTTATAAATTAAGAATATATGTTTTCGTAAATCTTTTGACAATGAAATAAGTGAAAAGGATTTGATCGAGCGGTGTCTTGTTGACAAATATGTATTTTAAGGGTCTCTTTTTTTATTTAACCTGGCTTAATAAATGTGAATATATTTAAATATTGTATATAAAATATACATCATATTAAATAAGGGCACATTTGACTCTTTACGTCCGTGTTGCAATCGCATAAATTATTATACAGTAAAAACGTTGGGTTACAATAATATAGTTAACGTATTTTCACCGGTTTACCCATTCATAAAATCAAATATTTTAATATATAAGTTTTGAATATTTATATCATGACCGCCTTAATACTCATCATGTTGTATATAAACACGGTACCACTGTTATTTTACATAAATACGCGCGTTGTAATAAATATTTACGTGGTATAGTATTATGTTCTTTCTCCCTTATAATAATTATTATAATAACATATACATTATCTGATTGCAGTTTTGATGTGGAAAATGGAGCTGGCACAAGTCCTGGTAGATCACCGCTCGACGGTGGAGGCACGTCTCCTTCAGCTGGCCTGGTGCTTCAGAACTTGCCGCAGCGCCGGGAGTCGTTCCTGTACAGGTCCGATTCAGATTTCGAGGTGTCGCCAAAGTCCATGTCCAGAAACTCGTCCATCGCCAGCGAAAGGTAAATCATACGCTCATATTGTACAATTATAACTCGGCGACAATTAATTTTGAGGATCAAAAGTGACATCATGCGTTTACCACGATATTATATTATGTTGTCCGAGATATATTATCTTTTATCGACTGTATAGTGTGCAGTTGTGACACATATTTTGCACTTTTTCATTCGACCAGTAACACGATTATAATATGGTGAATACGAAGCACAATAATACCTATTGCTGCACTGAGTATTTAAAACACACATAATCATGCACGACAAATGTATAGTCAACATTATGTATTCTAACATGTTATACCATAGTATCGGTGACCACTGACTAAAAAGCGATCGAAGTCACTCGATAGCCATTCAATTTTCTCAAAATATCGAATGAATAATACATTAAATTATATTATTATAGTACAAATAATGTATTATTTCATTTTTCATCAAAGTGAATTGCTATAAAAATCGTTCAAATTGTCTCCGAGATAAAAATAAAATAAAAATAAACTATTTATTCTTTTTTTTTCTTTCTTTGTGGAGTTTATTGTCAAAATATTGTATTTTGGCGTATTTTATATTATTTGGTCCGGCTAACGCTAAATATTGAAAATAACTTCTACAGTCATTTAAGTAATTCCGTTATTGTAATTTTACACCGTTTCTACCAATTAGTACTAAGTATTTGTTATTTTTTCATTCATAAATCAACAATTTTTATGTGAAACGTGTGGATCAAAGCATGTTAGACGTAGCACTACAATTATAAAATACAATATCCATGATGAATTATAACTGAACAAATATGTCAGTAATAATGATAAGTTTTACCCGTTAATTCTATACTTGATTTATCAAGTGCTGTGAGAAATACTCGTATTATGAATAAATTACTATTACTTAACATTTTGCTGGCAGTGATCCCTAAATATTTAAAAATTTAAAAATAAAATAAATATACGTATGAACCTTTGGGGTTAAAAATGTTACGGCGATATTATGATAGTGAAAAAATAATATATTTTACACTTAAGCTATCAACAAAAAACTTTCAATATGTCAAAAAAGTAACGTTTGGTGTTATTATTAAATTTAAATAATGAATTAAATACTTTTAACGATTAAAAGTAAAATTAAAAAGAGTTCATAATCATATTATGGATTATTATAGTTTGGAAGTTGGACCTACTTGTATATTTTGACTAATATATTTATTATAATATTTTGACTTCAAGACTTAAATCTTTTCAATTCTCTTAATTGTTATATAACTATATTCGTTCGCTTACATAATATATTATTATACGCTAATACTATAAGGATTTACTTATTTCTTATTAGAGGCTATGAGATATTTTACAGTTTGTATGTAATTTTTATTTTCTGATTTTATTCAAAACGTGACAGTACTTACGTATACTGTTCTAGATTGTTAGTACGTGAAGCAATTGGTTATATGAAACACTTTTTGTGCTACACTCTATAAACTCGTTGGTCACAAATTGGGCAGAGGTTTTTGTAACCCTTGCATATTTGTTTTGCTGAATCACAAAAAAAGCAGAGTATAAGAAACAAATACGATTCATGTTTCCACAAATCTAGTTTTGAAATTTTTTATTTTACATATAAGCGTATATTTCAATGTTTTTTTTTTGTTTTAGGGCATATTTCTTCTTCCGTTTTATACTTTTAGTTACACATTTTAAATAACTTATAAGTCTAAATGTAGATTTAATTGTTGATTAATTGGTCTATTATAAATACGCCCCAGTTATTTCTGTTGATGTAGAAAGATAATTTATGACGTTCAAAGAACTTACGACTTAAAATGAAATTTCTAGTTCGACAATTTAAAAACATATTTAGTAGATTAACGCAATTTTAGTTTTAAGGTTTATAATGGGAATTTTCAACAAATTAAAATGTATTGAAAAATGACTCATATACTTTTTAGCAAATCGCTTTAAAAAAAATATTATAGCATATTATTTTTAGTTGCATATTTAGTGATTTTTTTTTAAAACTACAGGTCCTCTGCCATAGTTCCATATAATAAACGGCAAATTATTGTTGCGGATTGCATTTAAAAACGGTCCTGTAGTAAACCTCAATAGCGGTAAGCTATAATCAGTTTAATCGTTAGCTAACGGATGGCAATAATAAGCGCATCGTTTTATTATCACGATAACAAATCCGACTGCACCAAGAAACACGTTTTCGGTATAAAATGATTAAGCACGGCTTTCAAATTGTATACAACAATGCAGACTCACGTCGTAGTAAGCGAAGTGAGACGAGTGCTCCGAAGCCTTTATATTCCGGCCGTTTACTTTTTCTTAGTGTTATTAGGCAATTTCAAGTGTTATTTAAGTAATGTGCCTATGTGTTTAGCAAGCGGCAAAAAGAGTGTTGAAAATCTTCATTTATCTTTAGTGCTCGGCGAGTTCTTTTTGAGACTGCACTACGATAATATTGTACACTATACTTGTTCTACCCGTTCGGTTATGTGTTTTTAATGTTTTTGACGTAATTTTTATTCTACCCGCAGTCTTACCAATACACGGATAATATGTTTATTTA
This sequence comes from Periphyllus acericola, assembly GCA_949715065.1. NCBI lineage: Eukaryota > Metazoa > Arthropoda > Insecta > Hemiptera > Aphididae > Periphyllus > Periphyllus acericola. The sequence goes on along the minus strand of OX454271.1, from coordinate 25,671,551 downwards.
TAACTAACATTACAACACTTAACACAAAGTTTATTTACACGTATTAAATATTCATTGAATGTTGATAGTTGTCATTTAATTTCATAAACGCTATGACCGTACAAGTATAGCAGCTGTTGTGCGGTGCATCTGTTTCCAAAAAAAAAGTTTGCTAATCATATATTAATACTTTTAACGGAAAAAAGTTTGATCAAGTGTGTACTGATACATGGGTAATTCTCCATAGAACAGAAGCAATTCAACGTTTATAACTTTAGATCGGTGCCGTTAAGTAACAAAGTTTAAATTGAATGTCTTAGTTGTCGGCAGGGTCGTAAATGGTAAATACTTAATAAACGTAAAAAATAATCCTTCTTGCGCTGTTCCGCGTTAACCGCACGTTGAAACTGTTATGATAAAATCGTGCTCGATACACTGTAATGAACCGTACAAACCAAACCATATGCATGATAAAACAAATATAGTTAATACAAATGTGACGAATCCTACGATAGGATGAATAAAGTCCAGTTTTTATACGATTTGCGTTAAACGTCCAAGGTTTTTGGAAATGAGAAAAGTGAATTAAATACAATAAAATCGTGTTCAACTGACTTTTAACAATGTTATTGGATTGAATAAGCAACGAAGGGAAATAAAACTTGAACAATTGTGTTGCTCATTAAAAATTTGGAAAACAATTTGTTTCGTAATAATAGCGGTGTTGGAAACTTATTGTTTTCGCTTGCCTCGGCCGGAATCGGTCACTTGAAAAATACATTTGGGGTGGATTACAATTACCGCTGCGGGTACGCGGAACGCTCACAGGTGGCACGCGGAAGGAATCTGCATAAATTAGTACACAATTATTCATCTCGTAAAAAAAACTTTTTCTTTAATACGTTTGAAAGGGATTTTCTTGGAAAATATTCATGACTTTTTGCGGTGGACTTGCTAAGATAAAAAATGATTGAGAACCCTCGACAGCTGGCCACCGGGTTAGGGTACACCTTGCGTATCTACTCCACATTTTCTTTCTAAATCCGAAACTAAATTATATAACCATTGTGTTCTGAAAATGTATTTGTATGAGGTTCATTGTTGAGCGTAATGGATATTGTATATTATTATTATTATCATTATTATTATTATTATTATTATTATAATGGTTTGTTTCACGGTTATCGAATGAACCTTTATGGTGAATTTCCTAAAAAAGAGTATAATGAAAATTTGAAAATTGTTTATCGCACACTACACATACAACATATTAATATTGGTTGTCAACGGAACACACGACTTTTAAATAATCATTTTACTAGCTGTAGTTGCCCTAAAAAGTGTCAAACAAAATAAAATCAAATTATCAATCAATACTTGTCCCGCGTTCACCAGGATTAAAAGTTAATACCAATGTGACAAAATAATGTTTTATATTTAATATTTTTAAAAAAATCGAACATCAAGTAAATTATTACGTTTTAATAAAATTAAACTAACTCTAAATACAAAATGTCCAGTCCTTTTACGTACATTATATTCTCATCACTTGACGCGACATTTTATTAAATAGCTTAAAATTAGAATGTTCTAAACTTAATTTATTACTTACGAGTTATGAAAAATCATAGGTGATTAATCTATGATAAAAAACTATGAATTGTAATTGTGATGGCGGAATTTCAGCAATGATGTGTAACATAGCATTTTACTTTAGGGTAAAGTAGTCTTTTATTTTCCTCAAATTATTTTTGCATAACTAACAATATTATCTTATAAAACATTTAATTTTTTTTTTCAAACACTGAATGATATTGAAAACTCAAAAATATAAAAGATAACCAAGAACCTCATTAGGTATTTTCAAGGCAGAGTTTTATTTAGTTTCAATTTTAATTTCAATTCTTTGTCCATTGATTGGTTTTGATATAGTGGTTAGTGAGGCACAGGCGGTATAATGTTTAATGAAGATGAGGTAAGAATTTACCTCCCCTCACTTTTATTTTTTCTCTGGCGACGGCGATTCCAATCACTAAGTGCTCGAGTGGATACGGTGCTTTCACAGATCCGTATGTAGTACATAACAATAAAATGTTTTAGGTATAAATAATACTGTACATGTATATTTTATTATCTCAAGAACTATTGAATATTCTTGCTTCCATTTACTGATATAACATTTTTAAGGGAGTAAAAATATATTTCATATCCTTCTCATGTCTATACAGTTGTGGACTTTTCGTCAGGCCATCTGGTCTATACTTTAGCCGCACCATATTGCACAAATGTCCTCAATTCTTTCGTGATAATAACTATGCGGTTTTCATCATTCTTATTAGCACCCAATAAAATCTAACGCGTTAGAACTGTTAAGAACGACTAAAAAAGAGCAAACATGGTCATTAATCAGGACCCCGAACGGGACCTCTCACGCCGCGTCGGGCATAATCAAATACTGAGGGCCATTCGTCCTTCGTCGGGCGGCTAGGTGTAAATCCTGCATTGTTTCTACGATAAAAGAACGGAATGCGCGTGGCGGTAATGCTATTTTTGTTTTCGACCGTGCTAATAATAATAAAACATTTCTGAACACTTCACCGCTCTTGTCACTTTTGGTCCTCGGAGAGCAGTACGCTAATACAGTCAACTCGCGATATAACGAATTTCAAGGGACCGAGAAAAAAATTCGTTATATCGAAAGTTCGTTACATCGAAATTCGTTGTATCAAGAGAATATACCAATTGAATTCGTTATAACGAGATTTAAAATAAAAATTCAAATCAATAAAATACAAAAACATATGTATGTACATATTTATTTAATAATTTTACTATTCTTATACATATGTATAAAATATATGAGTCATATAAGTATGTATTTATTGTTTAATTTCAATATACAGTCAACATAATTGCGATACTGTACTTGAGTGTACTATCGCACTTCGTAATCTATTATGTGGTAATAGCAACATACTTATTTTTATATATTTTTCATAGAGTCATACACTAGAGACATGTATCTTATCTTAATTAAAATCAAAAATTCGTAATAGAAAGCGCCAAATTTATAAAAATTCGTTACATCGCGAGAGTTTTGATCAAAAACGCTTCGCTACATCGAGGGGACCAAAACACATTACATTTGTTCGTCATACCGCGATATTCTCAAGGGACCGGTAGTTTTATTCGTTATATCGAGATTTTCGTTATATCAAATTTCGTTATATCGCGAGTCGACTGCAATGATATTATTATTAGACGGTAAAACGTTTTACGTGGTGCCCTCTGTGAGAGAACCGCGAACTGTCGTGTCGAACAACGCGTCGTCTGGTGGCAAACTCACGTGCTGAGCGGCGTACGCGCGCGGCCAGATGGCGTCGCTCGGCATCGTCGGGCCGCGGCTGATCAATACCGGCGCAAACGCTCGCGGGTAGGTTCGCCCCTGGCGGGCGTTTACGCGGGTCGGGGGACGGACCCTGCGATTTCCCGACGGTGAAGCTCGTACGGCACGCGCACCTGGGCAACGTTTTTTTGTTAATCGAATGAAATATTATAATAATAATAATAATAATAATAAATCGACACTGCGTTTAGACGCGCAACCTCGCCGCAACTGTATGACGTCACCTGCGGGTGGTTTTCAGTGCGACCCGAGGCAGCTTCAACCCCGTAACGCGGCACATTCCGTTTTTCGCCCGGAGCAGATAGTAAAATGTTATAATTTTTTTCACGTGACGTATCTCCTCGGGAAGAGCTCTCTTCACTGCCGCCGTCGTGACGTTCACGCCACTTGATCACGATACCGTCTCTCGATTAAAGTTTAAAATTTAAAACAATTTTTTTTTATACGTAGTGGAACCGGGATTGAAAAAAATCAGTGCGCAATAGACATACGTATATTCGTGTAATGTCGACGTGAAGCGGATCGTTTTTTTTTTTCTACACTTTATCCAACCAAAGTTTTCTTGTACAAGTGCTCCATCCCATAAGATGATACGAAGTTACGCGTACAGTAGCCCATATGACACGCGCACGTTATACATACAATAATTATAACTAACAAGTGTTCCGTGACACAATATTAACTTTTGGATTAAAATGGTATTCACGTGCAACAATAAATAAGTATAAAATTATACCACGGTTTACACCACCCCCCCTTTGGTGCAGGTTCTTAACGGTCGAGAAATCGTTATTCCTATAGGTATGCTTACCGGTACAATCGGACGCTACTGATTTTATTTGCTTAGATAAAAAATACCCCAATCCATTAGTCGCTCGGGATAAATAAAAAAAAAAAAACTTTCTTTTAAATCATTCACTTACGTGTAGATTTTACGTAAACCTTTTGTTTTTTTTTCTTGATTTCACTTAATACGTTTCTCGATAAAAGTGAATAACTTACAAGAATATCGAATCATAATTTAATTATTCAACGTAGTTTGCTGCGCCTGGGTTTGTTAGAAAATTACCTATAATATAGTCTCAACAACATTTTCACAACTTGGTCATACGATATCAGATGTGGTTAACGATCGAACGTGAACGTTTTCAATTTATTATTATCGTCAGTGTACCGTAATTTTATATTATAAAATCAATGGTATAAACGAAATAATTTGATGCAAGTGAAACAGAATATTATTTTTAATTTGATGCACGCTTGTATTTAAACGCCGTAGTATATAACACATTTTACGGTTTTGGTGCAAATCACGCAAACAAAGTATAAATAGAACTGGACAAATCACACGCTTAATCTGTTTTATACAAAAACCAAATTTCTCACACAGCGATTTTCAAAGTGGTCTCATATCATTTCTTGAGCATTTCTATAACTTATTCTACTTAAATTTGTGGTTCTCGCCCACACATTTGTCTGCGTACAATTTAAATATATTTTGTAAGTCTTCGAGTGTTAAATTCCAATGCGTTACTTACGACCGCGACGGTTACCTACTCTTACATGGATATGCTTCGTGCACGTACCAATATTAAACGATTCGTTTTAGAAAATTAAAAATGACTATAGGTATTTAATCAGTGATTGTTTTGTAACAAAAAACGTGTGACCCATTATAGAATATGTTAAATGTTTAGCGAGAGTGGGATACAAGTGCATTTAGTTAACACTTTTTTTTTTTTTAATTTTATAGTTTATTTATTTATCACACACCATATAATAGTTCATACTGTGCCTAAGTCTTGATGTAATATGAACGATGGTATAATTAATCTGGTAATTACCAACCTATCGTAGTCATTTCGATGAAACCATTTCATTATCTTATTTTGTACAATATTTACTAACATGATTTAAAAAATTCCAAAGAAATGCGAAGAAAAATATACAATTATTCGAATACTTTTTTATGCGTATTGACTTACTTAAGTTTTTTGTTTTTCTAATTTAAAACATTCAAAATAAATTAACTCTGAACATCAGAGGTATTAAAGAAAGTCTTAAAAATACTTGTATTACGTCTTGTTTACACTTGTAAAACATTCCTTTTTAGTCTTGAACTATTTTTGGAAGAACGTCACTTGTGCAGAGTATTATGTACTATTTTAAAATTCAAAGTACAATATACTAATTTAATCCGCGTAACTTTTTCGGGATTTGTTAACATGTTTTTTTTTCATTTTTATGTTCTGCAATCGATGTTGGAAACAAAATAAAAAACAATTTGTACATATACCTTAAGTGTACAAGTTGCTACAAGGATTATATGAGTCTTTGTTAAAAAAAATACATGCGAAACTTTAAATTCTGATTACGCGCTTTTCACCATCCTTATACCTCGTATATATTGACAAATAACCGAAAGTTGCACTGCATTTTCAACTCTGAATTCAACGTAATATTTAGACTGTACGGGCGAAAACAAACCCTCGCAGTTTCCAAACATTTTCTTTCACTAGCGGAAATACTATGTAAATATTGTATTCTCAAAAAATAATTTCCACGATCCCATTAATCTCGAAGTTGTTTAATAATAAAAAATATGAGGCTGTTGATTTACATAGGTTTTTTTAACCATATTTATCACGTGAAACAGACGTTTTAGGTCAATTATTCTTTGTTACACTTATAGAATCCAAACTTGTTAGATCATAACTCAATGTTCATTAAATCATTAAGCATTTCACATAATTTGAGGCAATATTTTTCGACTGACTGTTAAGTAGACAATATTACAACTTTTAAGTTACTATCATAAAACATACAAAATAAATAACTTGCTTAAGACAAAGTGTATCTTATTATAAATTAAACTCGTGCAATAATTATAACAATGCTGACATTTTTAGAGTCGTAAGAAGCGTAATAAACTTAAATCATATTCTATTTTAAATTTAATAAAATATAAAATATTAATAATCGCTGTTTAAAAATAATAATGTATATTGCGCATTATAGTCATTGTTATTATCGTTATTATAAACCTCTATAATATATTTAGCTTTATAGTATCATCAGGTATAATGTAAAGGATTTCCTGTTCTAAAAATTGGTTTTCTCCACCTTATGATCTATGTACCTAATAATTATTGAGGAAACTTATCATTGTTATTAAAGTCTGTAAAAAATTTCATATAAAAAATTGTATAGCTTTGCTTTATTACATTTTGCTCCCGGTAGTAAATTATCATTTATCCTGAATTGCTATAACATGATATTTATTTATTTTTTATACCAAGTTTCAAATTATCTAATTTGCAAATGCTTGAGCCCTTTTAAATTTATGTTAGTGAATCTTCGCATTAAATTCTATACCTATGTATACAAGGTGGTTTTTAACAATGGCTGTAAAAATTTTTAAATTTAAACTTTTTTTAAAAATTGCATACGAAGAAATTTAAATTCGCGTTACCTCGAATTAGGAGCAATTAGCAATGACATGTAGTAACAAATATCATATCATAATATTAGGTATATCAATAATATTTTCCTTATTACTTAAATAACAATAATTCAAAAACTACTCGTTCTAATTTCTATTTAGGTACACTCAAATTCACAGAGAAATATCGAAGTGAAATAAGGGTGTTTTCTTTTAAATTAAAAAAGTTTGTATCGCTACAGAACACTCTTAAAGTGGCTTGAAAAAAAATGGTGGGAAACATACATTTTAGGGTAACTTGAACATTTAAAAATAAAATCCAAATTTAATCATTTTTCCGTCCAAAAAAGGAGGTGAGCTTAGTAAAAAATCTACCCTGTATATATAACTATAATATTTAATGCATATTGTATACATTTTCTTTGATTCGACCTATATTAAACGCGATAAATAAACAAAAACCACTTATTATTTTTCGTGTGCCTGCTCTTGCAAAAAATCAATAGCCCAAAAACAAATAGGTAGGATGGGGTTAAAATGTACGTTTTGTAAGAAAAAAAAAATAACAAAATTAACATTATAATTATTCTATTAAAGGTATTACTCCGGTCTTTTATTCTTATCCGCCTCTCCGCGGTTGAATACACACGTGTATTTGTTTCGAGGGAAACTTTAATAAAATATCTCGATGGTCACGCATCCGAGTATTAACAACCTCCGGCTTAACGAGATACCTACTGCAAAACAATAAAACAAACAGCCCCTCATTACAAACTGGACGTTTTCGTTGGAAGATACTGTAATACACTCGCAGTAGCAAACGTGGGTCGCGGTACAACTGCTAGTATTGCGCGTTATATAATTATGTGGAATCATCAGAAGTATAATTTTGCATACTTCGTATTATTTTCATCGTAGAGCGAGATAAATGTGGTTTAATGTATGCTAAACATATGAGTCGACACGAGGTAAAAACTTGTATAGAATCGTTACGGTATTCGAACTTGGTGTGCGAACGTATACGATGTACTTGGGTGCGCCATAAATTCGTAAGATGGCGTTTTTTCTTTTTTTTTTTCATTCCCTAGTCTCAATGGTTTTATCACGTCTCGTAAGTAATGCAATACCGATTCACATGGTAATTAGATTAAAATTTTTTTTTATATATTCTAATTTTTAACTGCTCTTCTTTGTTTTGAGGGTGACGAATTTTCAATTTTGTTTCAAGTTCTTTAATATAAACGTTATATTTAAAATAAATTAACATACGAATTAATGAATTATTAAAAAAAAAATATTAAAATTTTGTTTCCTTTTAAACTTAGTAAAGAAGCTAAGGATCAAACAATTTTTCAAAATTGTAATCGAAAAACTGTTATTTTGTTTTCCAACTACTTTATTCCACTACTGTATTCCAAAATTTTGGTATAATGCATGAAAAAAGTTGGTGGCTCCTGCCCATTCAAAGGGTTTCGATGTTTAACTCTCATCATGCAATTTTTCAAAGGAGTCTTATTGGGGTACAGAAACCTTATGCACCTAACATTGTTCTAAGCTCAGGTCAATAATATAATCATTTGAATGATATTTTTTTCATTGCAACGTTTTTAATTTTGTTTCACTTCCTAGGAATAAAGCAATGAGGTAACCAATATTCTGTTTAACCACCCCTCCCCAGTCTCTTCTAAATAAAATTCTGGCTGACCACGTGGCTGTCTACCATAATTTTGTATTTACATACGTACTTTGACTACAACATTGTCTTTTCTACATAAATTGCCGGTAAAACTAAATAATATATTGTTATTTGTACAAAACCTTCCGTAAACAGTTTTGGACGTGAAATTAAAAAAAAATGTTACAAGTGTTTAACAGCCAAACGACCTGTTTTCTGAATTTTGCTCGGAACGTCATAATTTTTTTTTTATCAGTACGTGTACTAGATAACAATTTATTTTATGAAACGTTATGATCCGGTGACATTTTTCGAAAGGATACCGGGTCGCAAACAATCGATACGAACACGTCGTCGGTCGCGGTCGTCGCCGCCGACGTTACAGCTGACGACGACGACGCTATCACCCTTGTAAAATCGAAGCGTTAAAATGAAAAATTTAGCAAGGTGTACTCTACGTTTTTACATAATTTTACTCCCCTCCTGATTTTCCGAAAATACCGTATCTACCTGTGTTTCACGACAATAATACATATTACTGCTTGGTAAATCATGTACACTCGTTTTCGGTCGGTTGAGCAGTTATGCGGCTTAATTAAATAAAAATATTTTTATTCTTTTATTTCGTGTACGGATACATTATTTAATTATTTTTCCGAGTCATCAATTGTTGTTAATATGTATGATAACTATCTAGATTAAAGCGTCATACTCGTTTGCCTTTTTTCCCTTTTTCGAATTCCTGGTAAATTTGCCATAAATATGTCATGCAGCATGACTGGTCTTGGATAGGATATAAGATGTTTTTTGATTCTGAGTAAAGCGAGAAATTAGACCCATTTGGTTTTACCATAAAATGTTATTTTTTGTCTGTTTCGACCTGAGGGATTGTTCCGATGATCAAAAGGAGGAATGATTTCTGATACGAAATTGTATATTGTCGCTATTTACGTGTAGAAACTCGTTTTTTGATTTCTCAACAGTATTCCAAATAATTGAGAGAATCTGACAAACCGTAAAATTTGACCTTTTCAGTTATAATTTATTCATATCATGATGAAAAATTTAATTTTATCATTCAATACTATTGCATAACAATTTTTTTCTAGTACATTATAAAATTAAGTTTCTCAACCCAGATATTTAAAAAGTTATTCATTTTTTATTCCTCTGATGATTATTGTAGTGTCAATTATTTTTTAAATTTATTTAAATAATTCAATATTTATCTTAAAACAACACTGGATTGACCTGAGCTCGGCGACCGACGTGGGTAAAATCATTATTGACAGAGATTTTTTTTTCCGCCTCCGAACAAAGCTAGGCCGCGCACGAATCGTAGTTTCCCTCTTCCCGATCATCGCTGATGGCACCCGACCGAATACATATATTCCGCAGGTACATTTCCGGTATAGCGTCCTGACGGGTGGGAAGGGAGGGAGGGGGGTCACATCCGGCAAGAGGTCCCCGGTGGGTGGTCAATACCCTCCATGTATACAGGGTGGCACAGATGTTTTCTCGGTGGACATGTCACCGTAAACGATAACTATTTTCGAATGTTTTTTTTTTCACTATCGTTACAGTGGGCATATGAAAATATGTATTAACAAACTTGTATTTGCAACCCTTAACCGACTTAAAGAATATCACTTTTGACTTTTTAATTTCTACACAAATGCTTATAAGCCATTTATGAAACTATGAAACTAATCATTCGACTTTCTTGCGATACTTTAAAATGTTTACGACAATTTATTTAGCTATTTTGTAGTTTAATAAAAATTAAAATTCAAACGTTACTTTCATGATATGTAACTTCCGGTTTAGGGATGAACATTTGAAATCAATATTTCGTGTGTTCGTAGTTGGATGTCCCTACTAAAAAGTATAAGATTACATTCAAAGAAAAAAATTGGAAAAAAAAAAAATTTTAAATATTTACAGAGATATTTCCATCACGAACACATGCTGGGTCACCCCGTATACATAAATACACATTTATATTACTATACTATCTATATTATATATTTATATACACTGTATCATGTTATGTCACGTGCCGCCGATGCGCCCCGTAGCTACCCTTTTGCATGACCAGATGACCTCAAACAGGCCTACCCCTGCCCGCTGCGCAGTTAATAGTCGTTATCGTATACGCATTTTAAATGACATGAGACTACAAAATATGTTTTGTGTTCGATTTTTACAGATTGAAAGAGACTGAAGCCATTTTGGAAAGATCAACGTACGTATATATTGTATATTGTGTGCATGTCATTACACGGTTTGATTAACATTAGTGGCATGGATTAAATATAATACATTGTGTATTTAATCTATGTTTTTTAGTAGTAATAGCGTACAGCGTAGATGAGCGTTGTGTTGTAGGCTGTGACTACCTATGGTAGTTGGTAGTTTTACTAACATATATGCATATAGCACTGGTGGTGTTACCGCGGTTGTAATATACGTGTATGGTGTACCCGCACTGGTAACCATAATTATTACTTTACAGTTTGCGTGTGCGACGCAACCCCGTGTACTTAAGGACCCGGCAAAAATATTACGACCCGCACACGCATTTAATATTGTTTAATATTGTTTTTCCACGTGTCATGTATATACGAGGACATGAAGCAGATATCACTATGTGTTCACTGATTTTTTTATACGATCAGAGATACGGCGAGTCCTATAGGTAAAACCGACAGTGGACGCAACCACCAGGCGTCGCTGTACTCGTGTCTCCATTCGACCTTATGAAAACACATATTGCGCAACACAAACAACAAATTACTATGTAATAGATTTGCTGTTGCTGAACCCAGCTGTTTTCATTCGATTGTTTCGATTGCAGCGACGTCTAGCGGTTGTTTCCGCGTAGCTATAGGCGATAACAATTATTTTAACACTACGATGGCGTGTGTCAGCACGTTCTAAAATCAATGCTGATATGCAAATGTACACAATTTGTGTATTCATTGGAGTTGTGTAATTCGGTCGTCTACGGTTTTGAATTGTTGTGCTGAGAACATATCATTTAACACTTTGCGGTCAATTGGTTTCTCTACTGAATAGCTTCTAGTGGTGATATATAGATTCAAGCGTACGCTGGTACTTGTACAATATTGTGTACACAATGCGTTTTTTTCACGCCGCCGCCGCCAACATTGACTCATCAATTCAGTTTTACGAACACCATTACGCTTTTATACAGTTGTGTTCTAAACATACAATGAAACGAAATAATTTTAACACCACTGTAGACCTACACGGTTATTTTTTCGCCGTAGGTACAACGCGTGAAACGTGAATTTAATTCCGGATAAATATACATATTATACGTTTTCAAAACGCGGCGCTGTCCTGTGTAATTTACATTATACTTCAAATAATCATAGTACAATAATGAGTCCACGTTTACGTAAAATAGTACATGTATATGTATATATATATACTCGTATATGTATACATTGTATGCGCAAACGTTTAAGTTAATTAATTATTCCTCGTCAAAAGATATGCACGCATCGCCCGAACACCATAATAAGCGACGCGCGTTTACAACAATATAATTGGGACGGTGAATATAATTTATGTAGTCGACAATATTGTAATTGTTGCTGTAACAGTCGAAATGCTTCTCCGGTAAAAAAAAAAACTACCCCACGGTTCCAACGATTTATTGTTTTTCGTACGAACGTTCCCCTGGAACTTGATACCAAATAGGAACAGAATACGAACAAGTGAATTCTAATTGTTTATTGCGTCATTAAAAAATAACAGAAAGGCCTTTAGCAATATGTTTACCATAATATTATTAAATCATCTATTCGGACGTGTACGTGTACTGTATATTATGATGATATATTGTTGTCGCGGTCAATAAAATACGGACGGTTCGGTGACTGTTTGTTTCAATTAACGTACAGCAAACCGCTAGAATGTGAAATTCATTTCCGTTATCGACATTAGCACATATTTTGTTTGCACAATTTACACTCGATTTTGGTTATTTTATGTTATTTCAGTGCATATATAATATGCACAGCTACGCAGTAACTGTTGTTCGAACGTTTCGTGTCTCGTCGTTCATGTTTCAAACCGGAGTGCTATAAAATGTTCTTCATACATTTTATCTCTGCTTCGTGCCCGATAAATTTCACGAAAAATCGGTCACCTTAAACTTCAACACGTCGAGTGTGCCGACACTGCAGTCGTGGTACACCGCAAATCCGCTGTGTGGGGTACCAAAGAAAATTTAAATATCGGTTCATATTTTACATTATATAATGTGTACTGTTGAAAATTTAAATATAGGTACTGCTACAAGTATAATACAATGTGTAAAGAGAACAAAGAAGTTTCGTTTTAATGAAATCGCTACGTATGGATAATTAAAATGTTAGCTCGTTCTTATTGCACACATACATATACCATATAGCTGACAAGAGCATTCGGTTTTTGAACGTAACAGAAACCATTTAAAGTTCCACTATAAGTGTACGTATGTTACGTACACACAAGTACTGAAATAATTAAGTGTGTTGAATTGAAATTCAATAGACATAGTATCGTATATTACCATATACGCTTTACTGTAGCCATTCAATTGGGTACCTAAGAAATACGGATTATATATTTTACATGTACACGCTTACGATAATGGACATTTTTTCAAACCGATTCGGAATACATTTTGAGTCTGTTTACAACGAATAAAATAAAATGCGCGAATCTCTAACATTTTGATTATTCAAGAGTCGAGATGAGGTGTATTTTTTTATAATTATTCGTATGGTAATTTCAAACGAGTACGGTCAAGTTGATTGAGTAAAAGTACACAAACTCGCAGTTTATGATTGAATAGAATTTTAAATTATAGAAGTTTTACAAGAAATTGATTTCATTTTTAAAAGAAAAATGTTTATATTATAACTTGAACTTTCTCCTCATACCACCTATAGGAATATTAAAGATAAACTAAATTTAAACACGTTCTCACTTTGGTTTTTGCCCGTTCGCCATTGTCACGGTAGGTATATGTGTATACAATTTTTAACAATAAATATAAATTAAAGCAAAATACTATATATAATATATATATACACTAGTATGAGTGAAACAAAACATATTTTCCTCCTCCGTAATTAAGAATAATCGCTAAATACCCTAAAGAGTTCAACATATAAAAGGGTTAATCTATATAATGGCAAATAATGGCTTGAAAATACACATTTTAATTAAAATGATAAATCTACACTATCCCAAACTAATCCATAAATTCGTAAAAATTAATTATTAGTAAACTATGTTCTTTCTGAAACGTATATGGATAAAATTTATCAATATTGTATCCATGACTATGCATGCGTATTCATTACAAAAAATTAAAAAACCATGGAAAATCTGTCAAAGGACAACAATGAACGTTAAACCCTATTTAATAGTCCACGTATTATCATAGTTTTGAGGCATTAATATTTTATGATATTCAATGTACCATATTTTTTACAAATTGTTCAATTAATTATCGCGTCTTGAAGGATATACAATTATTAACCTACTTAAATAGTTATACACAACAAACATAGTTAGTAGAAACATAAAACAGGTATTATATAATAAATTTTAATTTTATTATATTTGAAATATTATTATTTAAATTTATTTATAAACTTTAGCTTTTGTTTAAATTAATTGCTGAACAATAAATTATTCGAATGTTTAAATTCAAAATTATTCCACGGTTTCATATTTCAATAAACCGATTCTTTTGAATAAAAGCATAATAATTCATTTTAATTTGCATTCATTTTATAACCATTTTATGATTTCTCGTTCTACGAAAGTTTTCTTTCCCAAATAGACACGCACTTGCACAGGTAACACATACAAAATACATTTTTATTTTTTTGGCATTGATCACACAATATTTAATTTAACATACCTACCAACCTTGATTTATTATTGTACGTTTCGTGCTAGAATTATAACTAGTGTTCGTACGATCGTGAGTTATTTAAATTTCTGCCTTAATAAAATAAATGAAAATGTGTAATATTACATTGAAAGTCGATGTTGTAGAACGAGCAATAATTTATTGGACGCGGAGTTTCTATAGAGAGGCTATTGCTTAAACTTTCTAAAAGGGGTGAATGAAGCGAAAAGCATATACGAAATATTATACTTAAATTACGGTAATGCATACGTCCATTAATAAAATAAATTGATATACCTATTAATATGAATATCATTACACGAACCATACACCTAACTGTAGATGTTGGTTGAAATCTAATTGTTTCCGAGCGCAAATTAATGAAGTAAACGATAAAATTAATCATCGCGATATTGAAACGCGTTATATCTGCCATTGACAATAACGTATGTAACGAGCGTACGTTGAGGCATCGCACCTAGGTAATATTAAACATTAGTTATTAGTTATTGCAAACAGAGGAAGTAGATATATTATTACCCCATCGTTTGGTCTAATAAATATAATGATTAAATTACTAATGAGATGCATAGTTAATTATTTCACGCACATAGGGAGTTACTTCAACAATTATTATAATATTCTTAATTATGTTTTCCCTATATATATATATATACAATTGATTGGAGAATGTATTTGATACAAAGCATTTGCGTGCGCAATTTACATGGAATAAACAATATCATAATATACTTGTTGGTATTTTCTTCCGTCGACCAATGCTCACAGTTTTGCCTACTCCATGAAATATAATATCGACTAGATGTGTTATATTTTTTTATAAAATACGATCAAGGTCCGGAAAAGAGCATTTGTATTATAAAAAAACGAATCCATTGATTCTATCGAGGCGTATGCGTTTATACTAAATTCAAAACGTATAAAAAATGGTAAAAACACTGATTTATAATATATCGGTTGGCGGGCGGAAGGGGATGCGTTCGTTATACATACATAGCAATATACTGGAGCTAATAGAAATTGCAATACTATTCGGGTCATTGAAATTGAATACCTAAACGTATGATGAAGAGGACTTGATAATAATTGTAAATTTATATTCGTATATTTTAATTATACTCGTGTTATTTTCAAAACAAAGTGTGTTACTCAGCGGGGTTCTTATTCATGAATAAGTAAAAAGAAAACATTGGTTTTATAACTTGTCGGTGAATAACATATTCATGATGATGAGGAGTAAGTAATTGATAAATATTAATTGCGAGGTGATAAGCCGAGTGCTTAATATACTGTAAATATAGTTTTTTAATTATATCAATTATATTTTGAGCTCGAAAATGCAATGCTATATATTTATACAGTGAATATACGAGTATTCATCGTATCGAGTTCCTGAATATTCATCGACTCCTACAAATGTCATCGTCGACGTATTATATAATATTTTACACCATTTTCCCCAGAGTTTCGAACGTTACAAAAACGATGGAAACCACATTAAGCCGCGGTACTTAATACTTAACATTGCAATGATATGTTAACATTAACGTACGTATGCTACGTCGCGTATTGATCCGATGTGTACAAACTAGATAATTTTCTGAAAGGTAATTGCATCTAGTTGGTACTTTGAGGAGTCCATTTTTTTAACTTCTCAACAGTTTTCCGACGAACTGAGGAAAACCGAGCAAATAAGTACAAAAAAATTCAACCAAGATCGAGAATCGAACCCTGCACCGTTTAGCATAATCGTCTCGCCCTATCCCATTGTTTATTTTTCAAGAGTACACGATTATTCATATGATTTTCTTTATTTGATTTTTGTTCTTTGATTATCTATATCGTAGTTATTTGAAAAACATACACATATTAGCAATACATCGATATTTAATAGAATTTCATAACATTTAATAGCATTTAATAGAAATATCATAACTTTCGAAACCTTTTTTATTTTTTTTGGCAATATGTAGAGCATTAAATATTTAACCCACCTTATTAAAATATTGATTCGGTACAATATCGACCATCTATAAAAGTACAAGCTGATTCAACTGACCTTTTTTACTCAGAATAGTTTTTTCGAGAGAAATAATACCTACATTGATTTCAAGTTTAAAGACCCATCTCTTTACCTCACCCGATGAAGTAATTTCGTCAATTTCTTTTTTAGCTCTGAGAATCTGTATACACTATACATATTATATTTGTGTACGTTCAATGTTTATATGTAATAGAAAAACAATACAGTTACGACGAATTTTTGTTCAACCCATCTTACATAAGATACTCATAAAACGGATGAGAAAAAATGTTCATAAATCATTTAGTAATATTATAACTTAAATTGTACACAGTCCATTGGCATAGATCTAGATTATACTAGTTGATTCACGTGGCTTCTCCCGAGTTAGCTAATAATATTTTGTTAAGACCTAATTGATAGGAACACATTTTCATTTCCACATAAAGCCGAAAAAAAAACATTCAATACAGGCACTGATGATAGTATAGTCTTATGAATTCTAACACTTTTCGGTACGTCGAATAAAAAACTATAGGACTTCTTGGAAGTAGCGTAGCAAGAGTATATGGCGAACTATGCCTATACGCCTGTCTGGTTTGCAAATTCTGAAGGAGCGCGATATTTCACCCTTGTAACGTATTTATTTAGTTTTTATTTAACCTTACTCATAGTTAGATAAAAGGTCGAAATTTTCTTGAGTTTGCCATGAGCGCTAGTGAAATTTCCTACGCTCCACTGCAGTTCTTGGTACACTTCGTATCGTTTGTCGATTAGGTGCATGAGATTTATAGATTATTTTCCGAGCCAACTCGAAATCAAGCAACGAAAAATTCAACAAACTATAAAGTATAAATACTCATACGATTAACTACAAGAACTGATATTAGGCATAAAACTTTCTCGACGATTATATACTCTATTATGTCTAAAAAAAAAAAAACCATATGACGATTGGATGTGTAATTTTGGAGATAACAAAATACCATTTCACATTTATGTATATATAAAGAATTTCTCGTCATTTATATCGTCCAACTGTATGTATAAAAAACTATATTTATCAATACACTGTACTAAGGTAAGTTGCCTATACTTGATGATCATTATTGGCACGAAACGGATTTCTTTCTCGTTTTCCGAACACTTATTTTCGCGTCGAATACGGTAAATCATGTTATGGAGTGTATCGTACGGTTTGCAGTGTCACGTTAAGCTTTAATACCAACCCTCGTATTTATGGTTTGTTTTATATCAATATACAACTGTATTGAGTAATTGGAAACTTGTCACCGGAGGCGCCGTGGTGTTAACGCTACTGCGATCTGTCACTATTATATTATTATATAGCCTTCCAGGGTTCCACCGAATTCGCGTTTAATACAAAATATATACGCCGTTGCGCATTATGTTACGTTTCAGCAATGAATATACCTACGCGTGCACAACGGGTAAAAATGGTTAAACTATATAGACAGGGATATGTTATATGGCTATCGCTATACGCTATTCCGAAAACGTTCCGACACCGAGAGCGTTACCATTGTTTTAACCCTGTGGCTCGAATTCGCTGGTTTATTTTCACTATATTACAGCTATATATTATTATTGTTATTGTTATTATTATTATAACATTATAAACATATGTCGACTGAATTCAGTAGCCACAAGACTTATTCAAGTACTGAGATATCTCCATGCTGTATAGATAATACACCGCGGTTAACCGCGTTCACCCCACTTAAAATATCAACACAATTTATAACATCATCAAGTATAGATATTAGTTTAAGTGTCTTTAAAAACATCAAGGTGCATAATTTATACAATTTTGACTAAGATTGTTATGGGGAAATTTTAAATAAACTTCAATTAACTGCAAATCGTTTTTGCGAGAGCAATGGTTCATTGGTTTCAAATTTAAAAGACCAATTCAGCAATATCAATTGTCATTCATCCCCTATTGTGTCACACCCGACCGTGGACTATATTGTATCAACCGAGGAGGATTTTATTTATTTCCACTCGTAGTTTAAATGTAAGCCAAAAGCGTTCATTATTCATTTTTCGTAGGACATAGAATAATAAATGTGGAATTCATTAACGTTGGTACACGAGGAGTATAATTTTTGATCATTATATGAAACTACATAACTGCGTATTAAAATGTTGAAAAGTTTGCCGCTTGGCACCATCGGAATTCGTTAATTTTTAATCCACTGCTATAACATAATGTCTAATAGCATAGAATGTAAAAAACATTCGACAAACAGAAACACAAAAGTTTCAGCTGTTTTGGCTCACATCACCTTTGTGCAGACAACGTCTCGTATCGGTAAATCGGAATAAATCCCCAAACACCGGGTGAATTTATTAACACTATAACATTTGAGCATTTTCGTATTTTGGTCATGGTTCAAAACTACCAAAAGATGGACGTGAGCTGTAAGTGGAATCTTGAATATGTTCTGAGGGTGAACCGTAGAGTACGCGGTGATTTTTTCTTTCGGGTTTTATAGGAGCCTTTGTGCTCGTCGTGTGCGCTTTGGAAAGAGAGGGGAGGACATTTTCCCTGCTCTAAGTCTATACCGTGTTTACGTTTTTAAACCGTTTTGTACGTAATGTATTTTCTCCGGTCTTCACCGATGCATTATTGATGAAAAAATGTATTTTGAACTTTTCGGAAAACGGTTTCGAAACGACATGTACTATATACGAGCCTCTGAACACGGGCCGAAACGAGCGTTAGCGCGCCGTGACACGTTGGGCGGCAGAAGTGAGTGCGAAGAGAAAAAAATAATGATCGTCGGGAAAAATGTGTTAACGAAAAGAAGAAAAAAAAAAACGTTAAAATATAGGTACGAGAAGAAAGGCGCGCGTGCGACATAAAACCGTACGGCGGCTCGCGCGCGACCGTACGGTATTTATCGTGGCCGCGAAGGCAACACCGGGCGCGCGCGCGCGTCTGGGGTCCCCACGTCGGGCCGCCGGCGGCGGCGGCTGCGGCGGCACGGCCAAATGCACACCGGCAGTTGGTCGGCCGTCACGTACGTCGTCGCGCGCCCGCCCGCCCGTCCGTCCCGTCCGTCCGTCCCGACCGGTCCGCGCTGCTGCGAGAGTGCAACACCGATACCGAGTAGACGCCGACGACCGCGGGTGCTTGTACACCTCACCGCCGCGTCCCGTCGCTAAGCGTAACGTCCGCGCGCGCCCACCCCGCCGCCCCGCGAGTGTGATCACGGTCCGCGCGTAGACAGCGCGGCCGCTCGCGTCCCGGTCGACATGTCGCTGTCGCCGTCGCAGCAGCCGCCGCCACCGCCGCCGCCGCCGCCGCCGCCGTCTTCGTCGTCGTCGTCCCATGTCGTCCCCGCTGCGGTCGTCTTGTAGGGACGCGGCCGCCAGGACCACGCGGCGCCGCAAGTCGCTCACCGCAGTCGTAGCGACCACCCCGCCGGCCGCGGTGATGGAGTCGCCGACCATCTCGTCGCCACCGGCGTCCGCGGACGGTCCCCGCCGCCGCGGCTCGTCCAACGCCGGCGGCACCGTGTTCAAGTTCGGCGCGCTGGGCATCACCGCCTCGGCCTCGGTGTCCGGCATGTGCGACGCGGCCAACGGGCCGGCGTCCGCGAACGCCGTCGTCGGCGGCAACGGTTCGCCCGGTGCGCCCGCCGGCAAGCTCCCCCGGACGCTCAGCACCAGCGTGTTGCGCATCAAACACCGGTCGTCGTTCTGGGACAAGTTCTGGGAACAGCGGTCCAAGAGAGACTTGTAAGTAACACGCCCCCCCCCCCCCGATCTAACACACCACGGGCCCAAACACTTAAGGGGCTGGATCGAATCCCCGATTTTATTGTCGGAAATCAGTCATTTTAATAAGATACGAGTGCGTGTTTTAATTCTAAATTGAACACGACGTTCCGTTTTCTCAAAACCACATTCAACAATATCAACTCATCAACGTGTGTCGGTGTTAAGAGGTATGCTTAAAGTGGTAAGGAGTGCGTGAATCTGGAGGGGGGCAGTGATTTGAGGGGTGTATTCCCCCCAAAGCCCTACCCTATTGCTGCTCGACCAAACACCCCCGTCCCTTGTGTAATGACATGTACCCCACCGCCGCGGACCGTCCGGGTCCGACCCACCACGTTGTGTACCCCTAGGCCTTGACTGACCCATAGTTAGCAGTAAAAAATCGTTTGGGTTCGATACCACAGTAGGACGTAACGCGGTTTTCTTGCCAATAATGATCGGTTGACGCGACTGGTCATGTTTAGTTTAATACGAGTATATATGAATATCATAGGAGAAGTAGACAAAAAAAAAAAATTGTCAGATAAGTACAATAGTTTCTGTGCTATAATAATAATTACATTATTTAATATTATAATCGACTTGAAATATGCGCTTGATTACAAAAGTATAATGTGTGTGTGTAGAATATTTTAAACAATAATACTCGCAGTTGCGCGTTTACCGTGAGCTCCTGGATTTCTACCTTTGCCCTACCCATTCCAGGAAATATCGAACTTATATTTTTCTCACTTTACCATAGTCGAACGTGTTTTTCCGATTTTCGCATTTTTACGCACCACTAGCATCGGACCGACCGTATTAAGTATTTCGAGGTCATGGCAAACGATTTGTACCGTATTCGCCTGAACCTATATATATATGACTGATGAGTATATAAGTATACACGGCATACCCGCTGTCCAGGGTATATTATCCTTACGAAATCAGTCGAGTAACACGCGACTAGGTTTGGCGAATTACACGCGCGTGTACACCAATGCCATTTTACGTGCCCGAGTACGTGTCAATAATTATGTATACACATAGATTACAGGCAACTGGAAGAGAAACTATTTAATATGTGTAAAGTCGTTCGAAACGAATTATATCGCTATCTACCCCTTGTGTAGCGTCAGTTCGGCCCATCCACCTATTCGCGGTGATCGCCGGGGGCCATTGGATATTTTTCAATATTCGGGGCCTAGGCCACGGACCGAACGGGAAATTGAGAAAAATTATGAAATGTTCATAAAGGTACCTATAGAAATCTTACGATAAAATAATCTTTTTGTTTATTTTTTTTCTAAATTAAATATTTTGTTAAAGTTGTTCGGAATTTGCTGTTATGATCAATAAATAATATAGCTGGTCTTTATTAAATTTTTCCTAAGATAAATATTTGTCTCAGAATAAAGTTAAAAGTCAAATTTAAGTTTTACTATACCCCGGGTTATGAGTCAGACCAACACTGGCCGTGGAGGTATATGGTTGTATAAAATATTATGTTGTGCATACTGCAGCCACTTCTCGAGGAATTCGTTTTGCTGATTTCTAAGCAAAAATATGTACAGTTCCTATCCGCACGCTTTTGGTCCCCATCATGTCCACCATGTTCGTGGCAGCCCCTAGGATCATCGTCCAGAACGTTTCTCCGATGTTTTCGTTTCGTCTGCATACGTTATAACTATATACAGTAGACGCCGCTTATATATGACTTATATGACTCAAAAATGCCAGAAACGGTCAAGAAGTAACTTAGTACATTAAAATGTTGTCGGTTGTAAGACTCATCACTTCGATTATAATAATCAAATTTTGATCAAGGCCCATTTATTACTAGAATCTGAATTTATTCGATGCAAAGAGGTGTTCATCACTGCCTATCAAGTTCTAGGAAATAATCATTCTGTCCGTGTAACAGTGACTAAAGCCTCAACGGGATCAGGACAAGGCTTTGTGAGGTGTACTTGCAAAAAATCGTGTAGAACAAATTGTTTCTAGTGTAAAAAAAAATACTTTCTGTAACTCTAAATTCCAATATAGTTTTCCCTGCCAAAACAAATAAAACTAATAATCACTAATACGTATTTCAAATTGGCTTTTGGTACAAAATTGTACTCTTACACTTCTATCAACATTGAAATGCTGGTTAATTCTAGTCTTAACTACTCAAAATCGGTTTTGACGAAAGGTATTTGTGAAAACTAATTTTGACCAGTTGAAACTAGTTTTGACGAAATTCGCGGTTCAACTGTAACACAAATAAATGATTTGAATCGCTAGATCACCTTTGACGATTACACACCTAGTGTCGTACACACGCCGCCGTCGAAGAGTCGAGTTACATTTTAGCGATCACCACACCTCAAACGACAACTACTCGCACGTATGCACCTATGTGTGTACAAGTATAAATTTATGTTTGATCGTGTAGAAAAATCGCATCTCTCTCTCTCTCTCTTCGAAAGTTATCCGCCGTGCCGGTATCCCGTACTCGACTGCATTACGACAATACCGCCGTACGGGGCGCAGTGCACCGCAAACATTGTATGACGCGGTACAGCCAACTCCGACGTTAAATCGCAAACTTTGTCGGCCGATTTCTATCGTATAACACTATTATATCATAGTAATACGTAAACGCGTGTGTAACGTTGTATACGCAAATCTCTCGGGCCCTTCTGCGGCACGCGTCCCCGTCATCCTAACGACTCTTTGTCTCGCCCTAATAAGACGTGTAGTAATTAATCACGTTTTCGTACTGCAGTAACACGGCGTAATACTAATAACATAACAGCAATGTACATGTGCGGTTTTGATCGCGCGCGCGTACCGCACTTATGCGGAACACGCTCGCATCACCGCGCGCCGTTTTAACTTCGTTCCGTTCGATTAAATTTAATTATCGCCGTGTATTATACGTATATATATTATTATATTATTGCGTGTACATGCCGTCGCGGCAATATTTGTCAGGTTGTTCTCGGGACGCGTAATACTATATAATCATTACGCCCGTTTGAGAGCGCGTGCTCTCCGTGTAATGGCTATAATAACTAGGGTTAGGTTATTTACATGCCCTAAAAAAAAACCAATTAAATATTCCCTAAAAAGTACTTAAATATGCTCTAAAAAAGTTGCTGTACGCATTTGTAAAATAATGTTAAAAATGTTAGTGATGTTAGTAGATTTTCGATGGTTTTGACAGTCGATTTTGTTCTTTTTCTGTAATAGAACAAAATCAAAAATATATTTAAAATTTTCATGCCATCTTTTCAAATGTATTATTTATAACATAACATGCGTATAAATATAGTAATGCCGTGCGTTACTATTATATATAATATTATGCACGTTCAAAATATAATTATTTAGTTAGAAAAAATTCGATGTTCCCAGAATAGCTTGGCGCGGTGGGAGGAGAGAGGAGGAGGGACGGAAATTATGACGGGACACCTTCGCGGAAACGGTTGACGAGAAGACTTGGTGACGGGCGAAGTTGGTCGAGGTGCTCGGAAAATATAATGCGTAAATTCACCGGGGAAATTTCCCTCGAAATCGTTAAACGGAAATTTGAATAAAAATGTCAACTGTATTATGCAAATTCGTAAATAAAAGTTTATGGAAATTACCCGTTGAGCCCCGCGCGTCGTCCACGCACCTGGGCACATACAGCACGTCAAGTATTACTATACGTATGGTCGGTGGGCCCTCCGATGCGTGTACTTTTCCGGTGCGCTAGGACTCGAATTCGAAAAACTACTTTTTCGCTCCGCCACTTTAACACCGCGCTCTTTTTGCTTTTCAGTGTTTCAACGTCTTTGTAGTTTACAACGTGCATTCACGACGTATACTTAGTACTTACTAAAGATTACGGACGTTTAATCGAACGTAAATATTTTCTAAACAACTTTTACGTGTGTTCCATGCGTATGTACAATTAATATGTATGATTGCTATTCAGAAAATTTAATTTGTCAGACGCGATGTAAGTACGACCGTTTTCGTACGCTTTGGGATAGAATAAATATATATTATTATGCCCCTTTATGGCCGCTAAAATACTTAATTTTGGATTTTTGATTTTTTTTTTTAATTTTCAAGTTACCGTATAAAAGATATAAGCTTTTCAAAACTTTTTTTTTCATGTCACCTTAGGGTGTCCTATGGCGATACAAACTATTTTTATCAGATAGGAAAACAACTTTTTCACTACGGTAATCATTGACGTAATTTTTCTGTAAATTTTGATGTAGCGAAATCAGAATTCATACGAGTTGTTTTTTAATTATTCTAATGTAAGTACTGCGGAAAATAGTCTTGTGTAATACCTAATACTACGATATAGTTTGTATATATACTACACGTATTAAGTAATTGCTACTAACTCGAGTTAACGTGGATTTTACACTTTTCATACGCAATTTCAAATTTTAACGATTCCGAAAGTATTGACTTAGTCAAATCAAAAATTTATGAAAAATTAACAAGTCAATCATTTGCGTAAAAAAAAACGAAGTTTGCATTTGAAAAATGCATGAGCACGGTTAATGAATCATCCTATATATGGGTTAAATATTTGCAGCGATTTGACGAATAACTCGAGCCCCCCAACGGTTACTATTCAGTCGAATAAAAAAAATAAGGAACTCTGCCGCTATTAAGATTTTCTCGGTTGTACCTACTACGAAATACAAAATAAATAAACGGACGAAAGTATACGTAATAAAATATTCAGACATGAAAACTGTCTCCATGATTTTCCATAAACTTCCATGAAATCTACGTTTGTATAACATAAACCGTTAACATATATATTATGATAAGTTCCGTGTATATTTATTTATTAGAGGCCGCAAACCTAAAAACAAGTCAATCATATTTTAATGACAAGCAGACAATTTATTTAACGGTCTTACATCTTTTGGAAACTCAAGTTTAAAAACGCCTTATGATTGCAATACAATAATATTCTCTTCGCATCTATATCATTATGTAAATAAAACAGTATAATACCGTTTCTGCAGTCAGTTCGATGGTATTGATATGATAAAATAAATCCTCCAATATAATAACAGAAATAAATTGAGAAAATTACTTGTTCTTTTACCGAACTGGGGTTATATTATTTAGTGGCACGTGAGTTCATCAAAAAGGCCTCCGTTGACCGAATTCGGGCAGCTGAGCTAAAAAAAGGTTTGTCATATATCTGCTGTATAGAACCATTTAATATGTAAATATGTGGGTTAAAGAACTCCGATGAAATGTTGGGTCGAGTTGTGTACACAATATTATACTCACATTGTGTATAGTCAATAGTCATATTATGGTGTACGAAAATGTTGACTTATTGCGCTGCGGTTTCGAATCGTGTTTAATTGAACACAGTACTGGACTCTACTGAGAGTTAGTCATAGTAAAGCAGCTCGTACCTGTAACATTCAATAAAAATAAAATAAAAACAATTGGTGATAGGGTGACAATAATTTCTCAAACGTTTATAAACAGTTATAGTATGAAATACTCGAAAGCAGGATACACTTCGGGAAACAGTTACAGCTTACTCTGCCCCCGTAAGTATTTTAATATATTTTTGTGTTATAAATTCGATGGATTGCGAGACGCTCATGGTAACTCGTGGCATAGCTGTATATACTCTATCGCCCTGCAGAGTGCCGGGTGCAGTGACACATGGAGTATGCACACTTGTATTTCTTCTTAGACTTGTGTACCACATAACTCTATCGCGTAAATATTATAACTGAAGGGATCAGTGGATAATTTGTTTTTGAAAATGCATTTTATTGCACGATTATAAGTGTTATGGTGTGACTCACATTATGTCAAAGTCTGAAAACGTTTTGATTCATGTTTACCGAGATGAAAAATGGAAAAATGTGTTATTAGAGGAATTTATCATTATTTGCACTGGATATAGGTGGTAGTGTATGAAAACATTCCGTGCAACAGTGTGACAATGGATTTTAACACCTTTATCCATGTTATTATTGCAGTTTGATATTTAGTTGTAAAAGTAGCGTTTCTGAACAATTTAAAAAATGTCAGTTGACACTTTTATCCACTTTTATCCTTCAATTATATCCGTTGCATAATATATTGTTATGATATGGTCGTGTGCGCGTTTATACGAACTCGCCGAACTCGTTTATAAAAAGTAATTCGATTGGACTGTTGGGATAAACTTTTGATGTGTATAACGAAACAAAAATATATACAATATATTATACGGTTTGTATACACGCGCACGTATAATAACGTATACAGTTGATGGAATGCTGTATGTATTATTTATATACAACTACGCGTATACACATATGACTGAAATATATATATATTTATATGTATAAATAAAGTGTGTACGCGCCTGGTGAGAGAACTTTGCCGCCGCTCTTGGTTTCGGTGCATGCGCCTGCATACATGTATTATATACAATCAATCGAATTCTTTCTTTAGTCATCGGCTCTCTCGTGGTTCGAAAAAAAAATAATACCCGATAATTTCGCTTCATTCTGCTGTAGAGTTTTTCGCTTTAAACAATTCTCTCCTCTCACACACACACACACACACACACACACACACACACACACACACTTATACACAGTGGCGATACGGTGTTTCATGAGGCCGTGGCCTCATGACCAACTGGGTGGTGTTACCTTTTAGCACTTGGGCTTCGGTCCACTAAAACTTTGGTCTTGGTCACTAAAGATGATATTTTGATACTCATATTATGTATTTAAACTTTGCTGATATGCTATTGATCCGTGCGCCCGTGTAAGAGGTGAAACGTGACTATAGCTAATTATACCATTATGGGTCCCACAACTTTGGGTGGTGGTAGTTGTAGTAAAATATTTATAGTTGCCTCATAGTTTTAAATCGTTTGCGCCGCCCGCCGCTGCTAACAATCATACATGCGCAGCACTGTCTGTCTCTCGGTTCGATAAATTGTTACCTAATAGAAGTCTACTGATTAAACGTGCGTCTGTCTATAACTCTGTAGGGCCATTTACCAACAGTGACAATGTATATATATATATATATATATATATATATATATTATATGTTTACGTGTGCAGTACACGGAGGAGACACGATATGTGATATATAGATAAATAGTAGACAGTTTTTTAATTTTATTTTTTCGTACGCAAAAAAAATAAAAAAAGATGGCTAACGTAACGATACGATAATAATACACGTCGACGATGGTGATGTAATCCCCCCGCCCTATACGATTCACACACACATACATACACTCAAACCAAGAGCGTGGATTGTTGCGTCATAATAGCCGATGAAAAACAATGCATATTATTTATATTGTGTTTTTCGAGGGATGGTAAAAAAAAAAAGAAGAGACCTAATTCCTGTGGGTCACGAATGACGCTCATGCGAGGAGTATACGCCAAAGTGTTCACTCTCGACGCCTCCGTTGTTACGAAGGATTTCGAGTGGATGCATAACTGCAGTGTACCGCGTCAACTGCACTCTGCGGTACTGCGGTAGCCACTATACAAAAGACTACCACACTCCTTTACACGTGTGTATGTGTCGCAACATGCGTTTAGAGACATAAAAGGGATATAATATAATATTATATGTGTGTATTGTCAGACCCCATAGACTTCTTGTTAACAAAGTTACCATACGCCGATGATATTATTATTTGATTTATGTTCGTCCGAAATCGCATACCGCACCTCGTCTACACACATTTTAATAATGACAAATATTCCGTACGCTTATCGAACATTCCCTGCCCTTAGTTATCCAGATGTTGGTCATCTGACCCGTGAAATTTCTCCCCCGGTGGCCGTACGACCCCCGGTTATCTATACGTGCATGTGCATGTACAAGGTAGCCCACCCAGTGCACGGTTTACCACCCAAAGTATATATATATATATTACGCACTGCTGCGGATCGCAACCATCGAGTTTACGACCAGAGTTACCGGTATAATGGTGAGCTATACGCAAGCATAATGTAACGTTTATAGATAAACTTATTCAACCGCGTATCGGCTAGCCGTTGTCATGATAATATACATAGGTATACAGTATGTTCATCGGAGAGGTCGCGTCGCCCGTGGGTGCAGGTGCGCGGTAGCTGCGGTTACCTACGCGTACACACAGGGATGGTCCCCCGCGTGTATTAATGTGTGTTATTATATCAAACCACATATTACGCGTGTAATATATAACGTTTCACACGCGTATTTGCTGCTATTTATTACCGGCACATTATGGTAGTGGGAGTGGCAGTGCAATTATATTGCGCCGATTTAGTGTGAAAAAAAAATTAATCAATTTCCTGTGCGCAATGCGACGTGTGCATATTTATACATAAATGAGCTCGCGTAATACGCCGTACCTCCATGGGTAGCGATCGATTTTTTTTTTTTTTTTTTCGCGGCTCAAGTCCCGCGGTGTTGAGTTATGAGTCGAAATATTTCGCTCGCGCGTTATATGTTTTGTTCCTATTTTTGACATCGCTAATAACGCGAACAATGAATAATTGGAGTACAATGGTATCCCCGGGAAACCGGGCTCGATCGGGTCGCTCTGAAGCCTTCCATTAACCGCAGCCGCCGCCGCCGCCGCCCCCGTATAACAGGTCTCTTCAATGATTTTAATCCCTGCGCGTCAAATACTATTACGACGACGGGCGGGACGGCCCGGGCCGGCCGCGTATTTGTGCGGTTTGCCAATTTCGGGATTATGCGAGTTTAATGTCTTATTCGCGACGCGTTCAATGTACTATGTTTAATTTCAGTACAGCGTTATATTTATATACGTATATATGCGCCTTAGCGCAACCCTTGCGGCGGCAATTCTTACTTTTTAATCCTAACAATAGCAGGTCTCTTATATATTATTTATCGCGCGTTTATCCCGCTCATAAATCAAAAACCGTCGAATTCGCGGGGGGCCGACGCACGGTGCAGAGATGAAATCGATTTGATCGCGGGTGTCGGCGCGGCGGTTTCGCATATTTATTTCGTACAGTTTTTCCACGACAGACCGTGCGCGGCTCGTCGTCGCCGAACGTTTTCAAATCTCATTTGATAGGTACAGTACGTATAGGATGTATTGTATGAAACGTAAGCGTCATGTGCACGGGTAGATACAATCTATATGCAAGCAGAGCATACGGCTTATGAGTAGAACTTTTTATATATATATATATATATATATATATTGTATAAGATTATCAATCGGTATTTTCAATGTTCCATTCGTTATGTATTATAACGCTATAACGCATTTGCACTGTAAAATTTAATAGTTGTTCAACTACATATATTCTTCTACGTTTAAAAAAATATATTTTGTATTGTATTGAATTCCCTATAAATTGTGTCGACTGTTGAAATAATTTAAAGTATTCCTTTTATGAACTTAAAAATAAATAAATAATGATATCTGCATATTTATCAAACACAAATGATACAGGGTGTCACGCCGAGGACTTACCCGCTGTGATATTTTCTGAGATAATGAAGATATTCAAATTCTGTTATTTTAAAAGACTCGTGGGTACTATAAGACTACGGATATTTCATATTTTAACTGAATTTAATGTTTTGGTAAAAATAATTTTTATTATATTATTTTTGAAAAAATTTGCAGGTTCAATATTTTATTTTCATTAACCTTGTGATTTTTCATAATTTTTTTTAGTTTCAAGAAAATTGTTTATTATGAATTTAATGATTTGATATTATCTCGTATCGTTTCTAGTTTTGTTTAACAAATAATTTTTCTGAAAACTAAAAATATTAATTAAGTCATGAGATTAATAAAATAAAATATTGGAACTTCAAAATTCTCAGTTTATTAACTCTACAAAATATGTTAAATTTTAATTACTATTTTACCAAAACTATAAATTCAATTAAAATATGAACAATCCACAGTCCTGTGAGTCCTACGAGTCTTATAAAAAAAAACCTAATTCGGATACCTACATTGTTTCAGAATACAATGCATACAGCGCGACACCCTGTATAGACCCTGAATAATCTAATCCATAATTCTGACGTAGATTCGAAGCTACTGCCCCATAGCGTGTAAAAATTATTTCCGATTGAAGCGACCGAACTATGTGTAAATTATTAATCGTAGAATGACGTAAATGGCGAAACATGGTTCGGCGCACGGCGTTCTGTCACATATTAAATTCGAAAAAGACTGTACAATTTCTGAAATGTAACAATATTAATACGTTGAAAAAAAAGAAACAATTAAGCTATAGAAAATTATACGACCGGGACGGGACGTAATAAAAAAAAAAAAATATATAATTACAATCGTTTTGGAACACAACAGTGTATGACACACGCACGATCAGCGATGATATATTAACAAAAACGTATCCATTACATTTTTACAAGTATGAGTTTGACATGTTATGCCTTGTATATGTCGCATCCACTTAGTGAAATCGGTCATTTCATCAAGTCGATGTCCACTTCATGATAAGTATCCATTTAGTAAAAATGCCGTTTTTCTACGCTTTTGGACAATTTTTCGACTTCTTCATGAAGTGGATGTATTAATCTTATCCACATTATGAAATATTTATTTTATAATTTGATATTAAGTTAAACAAAACATATGCGACAATTATATTTATTTATTTTCTTAATTAGTTTAGTTTATTTTAATTTAAAATGTTTTATCAAATAAGATATAAGCAATAGGTTTTTATGAAATTTAAATGATGAGTATCATAATGAATTTTTGGTTATTGTGTGGAAGAAGTATACAATTAAAATCAAAGTGATTTGAATAACATAATTTTTAACTGTCCATTGTATAAGGTTATTCGTCAGTCGACCAGATAATTTGAAGATACAAATTGATCAAATAATTGAAAATGATTGTACAGGTATATTGATCGTTGACAATATACGCATCTTCTTGTTCGACTAAGACATCAAAGTGCACTTATTTATAAAAAAAATGTTGTGCAATAACTATTTCCATAGCTCTCAAACATATGAAAATAAATAATATAATAGATATAAGTTTTTAAATAACTAAAAGGTGTAATAATAAATTAAAATTGTAGAAGAAGAAACTAAAAAAGAGGGAATACAATCATATCGTATAAGTATTAAAAATATTTTGTGTATTTCCTTGTATAAGTTAACAATATTGTATTACATTAGACTGGTCCCGTACTATTTTATAAATAAATAAACAAATAATTAATTACAATTACATAAAAAAAAACAATATGGATAAAATACGTATAATATCCACTAAAGGTACGCATCGTACGCATCGGACGGATCGTATGAAACGGATCAATTTGCGGTAGTGCGTCCACTGTATACGTAGCGATTGGATTGCCGATGCGACGGTCGGATTTTTTTAGTAACATTCGCATTTTCGTTGCGAGTGGACGATCGGAAACATTACAGTGTGTAATAGACCTAATAGTACCTAATAGACAACATGGAAAGTGATGAAGAACTCGTCATTATTGCTTTGTTATTAGATGAAGAAGAAAGAAGAGGAAATAAGAGAAAACATAAAATGTGGATACATGACATATTCAAAAAAAGGTCACAATTTGGAGAATATCATACACTGTTTACTGATTTGCTCAACGACGATGTAAAATTCTTCCAGTATTTTCGTATGTCTCATGCCAAACTCACAACTTTTCTTGACATCTTAAGTCCTCATATATTAAGACACAGTACAATCCGTATGACGTCATCCGCACCAGACGGAAAAGTTGCCCTTTCGATCAATTTCGTCGGCATTACCGACGGTCCGACACGTGCGGTCCGTCCGTTGCCGGTCAGTGGACGCACATGTATAACTTACTATACTAATAATTCTAAAATCCGTTTCATACGATCCGTTCGATGCGTACGATGCGTACCTATGTACGCGTACCTTAAATAAACAATTCGAAAAATTGTCCATATGGTGTAGAAACACGTTATTTCACTAAATGGATATATTTCATGAAGTAGACGTCCACAATGAGCGATTTCACTAAGTTTATGAGACATATATACAGAGTGATTCTTTTGACACGTGAATCCGACTGCATCAAGAAAAATATGAGTAATCTAAAATTAAACAACAATCCATACTTTTCCTCTCTAATTCTCATAAATGTAGCTGCCAAACGCGACCATCAGAAATATCTGATATTTATATTGGATATATAATTTTTCCAAATTGTCCAGAAATCTTACAGATAGTAATTTTAAAATCAAGATGAAGATTTTGTTGATCATGATCCTCTTACTCGCTCACTCATCCACTTAAACCAAGCCCAGCTGGTATCCCACTACTGTTTCCGAAGATTTATCGGCTTGTGATCACTTGCGGTTCTCTGAAAGTCGTTGTTCTCTTACCTTAACCGATGCGAACACTCTTTCGTTTTTTTTTGCACTTAGCTGTCCTCGATCAATAAAATGCCAGTTTTTTAAAGGACATTAAAATTATGTAGAAATATCTACTTAAAATAGATATCATTTAATGTAGGATCCTAAAGTTTGAAATTATATTATTTTTTATTTATTTATAGTTAGAGAGGAAGAAAATATGGGAATTCTATGAAAAGAATAATTAATTGAATAGTGTCTTGTAAAAAATGTCCAATAAGAACAACACACAAATCACTCATATTTTCCTAGACTCGGAGCCTGATTTGAGAGCAAAAATAATCGCCCTGTTCCTACCTAGATATGAAAAATGTATACATGACTATCAATATTGTTGTTTTTCACATACCACCGGCTCATGCAACGCAGACTTAAATTGCAAAATGTTTATCACACGACACCTGAGTAGTGGGTATGAATTGTACATACTTGTTATATAGATAATATACTCAATATTGTATTGTACCGATCGCATTTTTTCTATACGGTATTAGATCGTCGCCGGACGCGGATGAGGGACAATCGGACTTATGTCGAAATAATCGTCTCGTAAATTATTTTCACCGGGGCTATTTGTCATTAAACGTATATTATAATCGCCATTATTATATCGATCATTGTGTCATTCACTGTACCTGTACACACTCACGCAAGTGCGCCTACTCATCCCGTCTGGTTATATAATGACGTGGGTAGACGTACAAGAGAGCGGATTATGACCAAAGCCTAAGCATATATATACATTATACGTAATACCTGTATGTGATGTAAAAATAGATATATAATAAATGGAAGATAAAAAAAAAATAAAAATACGACGATGTCTCTGAATCGCGATCTTACTTTGACCCTATCCCGTCGTTACCCTACCCGCCTACACAAGTGTGTCCGATGACGTATATCAATGAAATACACAGTAGCAGACACTGTGTGATTGTGTGTGTTTATGTCTGCGTGTGTTCCAAATTGGAAGTGATATCAGCTTGTCTTTGTACGGAATTCTAAATAGAAAAATGAACCGTGGTGTGAAAAATTTTATAAATATTGTTAAATGTGTATTTCTATTGCGAAAAAATTAAAAACTAAATGTATCTCATAGTTTGGCTGACGAAAAACTAGGTACTACATTTACAACAGCCGCAGTCAAGATTCTCAGGAACTTTTATTTCGGTTTTCGCATGAGCTTCAAATGACCGTCGAGTGCATAACGTGCATATCATACACGGATACGTGTTTGTTGCACTCGACGAAAACGTCTGTAATGTAAACGTGCACCATAAATACTCCCACGAAATACTTCTACTGGTCAGGCGTAATGTTCTCCCCTTCCACAACATCATATTATATTGCAACCCGCGGGCAAACGACTGTTAAAACGATAGGTATTCAAATCAATCTCAGTGTATTGCACGTGGTCGTACTACGCGCAAAAATGCAACACGCACGTGTGATGCAACTAACGAACAGTGACGTGTGTTGTTCAGGTGAAATGCAACAAATATAATAATATTATACAACGACGATCCATAATCAGGCATATAATGCGTTGCGGTCAAAGCCGCGATAGCCAGTCAACCTAAGGTTTGACCGGTTGAACCTTGATAGGATGGTTCAACTTCAGTGTACAGGACATATTATTACTATTGTTTAAGTTTTGATTTGTTGGGCTCTTTCCGATAAGTTTATTATTTTCATTTTTGCCTTGCGGTCAGGTATGCAATTTATCGAAAAAATTTGAATTTAAATCATTAGTTATTTTTCTAAGTGTTATCTTCATGAGGTTACGCCGAAAAGAATTCTGTGAGTATTACTGCCAGCAAGGTCAACCTTGCCTATTCTCCGTCCCTTCGCGTCCTGATTAAATCTTACCACCCTTATCACATGTATATACAGCGCGCGTGTGTCGCGTCCGTTCCGTTTCATAACGTAATGTATCCCACACACGTCTCGTGCGTTACTTCATATGGTTATATACTTATATCTATTTGTATACATATATAATACTGTGGACAACGACTGCGACGACCCTCGCTCGGGTTTTTTATTTCGCTGTTTAACTTTGTGTCAACGAAAACGAACAAGACAGAGGATTTATGTACAACATGTATTAATAATGTACAATCGTGAGCGCGCTGCCCCCGTTGGAATTATTTGCACAGAATTTTGTTACACTATTGTTATTCCGTTTTATTTTTCTTTTCGTCTACACAGCGCAGCGCCACCGCAGAGGTCTACTAGACCCACTAGATGTAACCGCTAGTGTACTGTTATTATTATTATTATACTGTTTGCAGCCCTCAGGTATCGCCTGGACCGGTGTTAAAGTATTTTCACGCGTGCACTTTTTTTCAGTTCAATTTCGGGCGAAAAACTCGGTCGTCCAATCATATTTTACATGCGACGGGCATCCTACGGGGGCGTCTGACGGTTCTCGAAAATAAAAATCCCATCGAAATTATATTCGTTTCGACGATGGCGATAGACGCCGTAAAATAGCATGAGTAAAAAAAAGAAAAAGGATTCAAAGTCACGTCCGTATGTGGTACTTTTTATATTGATTTCCAACCCTTGTGCACGCACCTGCCCTCGCACCGACTTTACTTTCCTGGCCACGTACATATAGTATGTTTGCGTGTGCGTGCGTGTGTGTGTGTGTGTATGTGGGTGTGGGTGTACGTGTACGTGTGTGTGAGTGTGTGTGTGTGTGTGTGTGTGTGCAAGGTGATTTAATTACACGCACATTTATATACATGTGTATGGTAATTCCAAGCGATGCTCGTGTCGCCTTCAAAACCGAATACGTTTTGCGTATTATTCCCCGTTTGCAGTTCACGGGATATCGTTTTTTTTTGTTCCAAACCCACTCGACGATCGGCCGTAATACTATATTATTTATGTATAGTATTGAACACGCGATTCACTGAAAACACCGCAGCAGTATCGCGTTTCTAGATCTATCGTTACTTTTAATATGCACGCGCGCGCCGACCATTTCGAGTGAAACGATTCTAACTTCGTACAGTAGGTACGTAATGCACACGGCCGCGAGTGATATTGTTTCATAAAAAACATCGTACGTTTCGGTCTAGTTCAACCTGCCGTCCACCTTATCTGTACACGAGATTAAAAACCGTCGTTTTCGACATTCGTACTCGCGCTCTACTCGTACACCAGCCAGCTATCACTACGGGTACACGGAAAAATCGTAATCCGTCTACATCAGTGTTTCTCAACCTTTCTTAAGTTACCACCCCCTTGAGCAGCAATCAATTTTTTAACGCCTCCCCCCCATGTGAGAATTCTAAAATTTAAGATAATACAGTACTTATAATAAAATATAATGTGCACGCACAATCGCAAAAACAATAAAGTTAATAAATTGGAAAAAAATCAAAGATAAGTTATTGTGCATTGCTCAACATAGGACCATTGATTATAAATACTAGTAATACCATAATACTAGTATTTATAATCAATGATAGTACCTATTATTTTTTATAGAGATAGATAGCTACTATATGGATTATCAAGTATGTATTATTTTTAGGTCGCACCATGTACAACGTTTTTGCGTGAACACCCTCTCCCCCCCTACCACCCAAACCTAGATCACCACCCCCCTACAGCCCAAAACTAGTTCATCGCCCCTCGGTAACCCTTCACCGCCCACTGGGGGGCGATATCACCCCCGTTGAGAACCACTGGTCTACATCAACTCTATCCGAGGAGTCATTGTTTTTACGACACGAGCGTTTTAGCGTATTTCAGGAACCCATACACTTCACTCCGGTGATACTATTTCGTTCGTACCGTTAAAAACTCGAGACCGAAGTAACTGTTTCGTTATAAAAACTTCTACGAGAACCTTATTCGTATAGCCGGCCAAGCGGCGGCGTGCGAATAGAAAATCCATCCGGTGAATAGTGCGATACGTTCGGTCGTATGACGTGCGGAATAATATTAGTGCGGCGATGTATCGTACACGACATGCTAATGACATTGTTCGCAACAACTATCGACCGTGATTTAAATGTTCATATCAGGCTTCTTACGGTAAAGGCACTACGATTATATTGCTGTATGAATAATTCGTTCGTACATGCGTAGACTTAGTGTTACGGTGGTCACATTTCCGTTTTAACGAGTGTTGGTCGTATACATGTGTATGTACAATATACATGTTTTCGAAACGTAACCGTTCAATGTGTAATATAATAGTAATAACGTCATTATCTAAACAGTATCGTTGAAACCGTACAAAAGTTTACTTATGTAATTAAATTAAATACACAAGTGAGCGTGTTATTATTTTAACAGGAAAACATATATTTCTGAGCCAAATACCCATGTATGAAAAATATATATTATGTACCTAATATACATAATAATAACAAACGCATCGTTATAGTAATTCTTAAACGTGCGGGCAATTGTGCGATGCGTAGTTTTAATAAATATACATATATTGAGAATAATAATATTTTCAACCGTCGAAATTAATCGTACTTATTTAATCGGTGCTTATTTACATTATTTGCATAATATTATATCTTCTCCCGGCGAGGACGCACTCCAATGTGTTATAGACCTTTTAGAAAAGAACAACTTTCCGGTGAATAACGTAAAACGGATTTATATCTTTTTTGATACCCCTGTATGGTTCTACGATTTTATCTTTTTCTTTTTTTATTTAGTCGTAAACAAATGCGACTGTGGAGAATACTGTGAAAATAAAACGTTCAACTAAAATCTGTGTAACATATACACTTTTCTTTTCCGGCGTATGCCAACAAAAAAAGTCAGATGCTCTGTCGGTCTTGCCTTTCGGTTCCTGTACTCGTAAAAACGTCCAAATTACTATGTATACATTAGTTAAAACTGTTTTAACGATAATTTAAACACTTTCTGGTTCGTTTGTTTGACTATAAGTTTTACGGTACCTATTAAAGTTTTGGATAACTGTTTATATATATTTTTTTTCATAAAAATAATTCGTTTTCTCGTATTATTTATGTGTATATATATTATATAGCTGTTACACACTATCGTTAAAAAATCATTAATATTATATCGTTAATGTAATGAGCGTGGAACTGACAGATCGATCGTCGATATAGCGTACAATATGTAATATTATGTAGAATATATTATAGGTATCCCTACCTATAGCGAGTATAATCATTGCATGACCTCTTAATGGCTTACGCCTTTCAAAGACAATTCTAAACTGACACATTTTATATATATTTTTTTTTTTTTTATTTAATTTGCCTTTGTTGGAAACTTATAACATTTTATATTTAATCGCCACTTAGATAATATAATATCGTCTATACATCTGGGAAAAGTTACAAATAATATGTATTGTACTGACCGTGATTGGTATAATTTTTTACGACATAAGAATCTATAGGGTCTAGAGATAAATAAACGCTATTATAGTACTATGACATATTTAAACACTTTTAATAGTTGCTAAAGTGTTTTTTTTTTAATTTTAACTTTACCGAAAATATAAAATTAACGTTTTTAAAAATAGTGTACTCGTATATAGTTAATATTGAATTGAATTGAAGATTTTCCTTTTCAGCATACGTGTCACAGGTACATCTGTTTTACAAGTAACAATAACTCGAAGAATAAGCCTCAGATTTATTTCTGATGTTACAGCAATAACGTATTTACATATAAATACATGGGAGTAGGTTGTATGTGACCGTATAAATTATTGTGTTTTGCTTTTGTTCGGATATAATTGGCATATTTAAGTACCCACGCTAGAAACATGGGGCAGGAATTTTCTTTATTACATTACTTTATTTATATATTCTTATTTTTTTGTACAGAAGATATGAATTAATAAAATGAGAAAAAAAATGACAACTATTTCAACGAAAATCTCTTGAAAACGCATATTATTATATTTATGCGGAAAATGTATTTCAATTTTTTCTTTACGTGCGATTGATTTTTACTTAATGTTCAATAGCGCGTATAATAACCACGATAGTAGGGAAAAATGATTTATTCATATAATATTGAAAACGAGTAAACTCTACGTGAAAATATACATGAAAAAAACATGAGATACGAGTAAGTACTGGATATTAGACAGCGTCGAATCACTTTGCGCATGATGGTCATGTATTCGAAATTTAAATTTGAAAGAAATCACAAATCATTTCATTTGAAAGAGATCGTTTTACCCCGAGTGAGCCAATATTTTGCTAAAATGTTTGCTGTTGCATTACAGTCTTTCGTAATATATTCATAAAAACTGCCTTATAATTTGGCAATTTGTATACGTGATTAAAATTTAAAATACGACTATAACGAGTATACTAAAGCAGTATATTATAACGTTCCACTAACGATCCACTGATAACCCACCGATAAACCGATAAGCCTACTTGAAACTTTTAGAGCTCTTTTATTTACTACTCTAAAAAGTTGAAAACCAGCAAAAACATGTACATATATATACAATATACTATAACCTATATTATATTGTATATACAGATCTTATGTTTAAAATATTTATGAATGCGAAATCAAGATTTGCAGGCTATTTTAACTTTTTTAGTAAACAATAACAATTTACATTTATAACTCTGAAGTAATTATTTACTGTATTTCAAAGAAAATGATAAACTGTCCCCAATCCGTTTAATTTGTTTTGTTTTCGTGCTCGTCGCATTTAAATGTGCGCAAAATTGGCAGCAAAAATAAAAAAATATATGTGATCTGCATCACGTGCAAAAAAATATACATGAAATCTGTACCGAGACGAAAGTTTTGAGTGTGGATTAAGTCCATTTTATATAATTTTGGTCATTATACTAAAATTAATTTTATATTGCACCCCGGGTAGCGTATAATAGTTTATAACAATACAATTAAAGAGTCTTATTTGTAAATTCGTGACAAAATATAATACAAAAATGTGAGAAT
Source organism: Periphyllus acericola (assembly GCA_949715065.1). Taxonomy (NCBI): domain Eukaryota; kingdom Metazoa; phylum Arthropoda; class Insecta; order Hemiptera; family Aphididae; genus Periphyllus; species Periphyllus acericola. Next base: position 25,631,886 of record OX454271.1, on the reverse strand, counting down.
ATTAAATGCAACAAAATTGTTTTGGCATCCATTTAAATCAATATATCTATGTAAAATATATCTTAACATGAAAATCAATTTTTTATGTATTACGCGATTTGGTCGAATACATAGTGGCACAGTTTACATTAAGAAAAGATACGACGTGGAGCAAAATAAAAATTATTTTTACATTTTATAACTTGTACTACCTGTAGGTGGCGTAAATTGCCATCGCCCATTTAAACATTAAATAATAACTGAATAGTTTCGGTAAAATACGTAGGTACCATTAAAAATGTCATTTTTTACACTTTTAAATCGTATAGGTATTTAACTATAAAATAATAATAATTTCTCGAGCTTTTAAATACACACACGTTGACTTTCAATATTATGTAACTCTACTTTATGCCACAGCTGCATTTTCCGAGCGCGTGTTCTAAAACGATGTTTATACCTTTAAATAGTTTTTATTTTATTTTGCTCGCGTACAACGCACGCTGGCGCACGGCAGTGGCTGCTCGGTGAGGATCAATTTATGTCTTAACACCGTAATCTACGTTAAAATCTCACTGGATAGTTTTCCGCTAATTTATATTGTGTTTACCAGTAATCCCCGTCGGCAAAGTTTTCGGTGTTTGCGAAAGCTTCGCATCGGAATGAGAATTAAAGGAAAAAGAAAGTCTCCATTGATTATTTACTCGGGAAGCGTCAAATACATTTATTACAGCGCCACCGCATTGGCAAACGCAATGAACGTGTACACTCGTACGTGCGTTTTTGCGTGCGTGTGCGTGTGTATTTTCAATGAAATTAAAACTCGCGTTTCACGTTCAAGATGATATTAATATATTATCCATACATCTATTATTTGTGCAGCGGCAGCGGTGAAGTATATCTTTGCTACCGGCGTACAATATGGTCGCTTATCGACGTCGTTCACCGCGAAAACGTTACCTACAGTTAAGTTACTTATGAATGTGCACCGAAACCGAATACTAACGTTCTAGGGCGAGACGCAACACGGAATTCACGTACGAATCCGTCTTAACGACCCCTGAATTAGCGTTAACCCTCCTGTCAAGACGGTAATGGCGTCGGACGATGTTGGGTTAGGTTAGGTTACCGACGAAGCGTTTTTACGTTCGATCGGAGTGAAAATTGAACACGTGAAAAACGGCGTTTTGTTCTTAACTAATTCGCAGTAGCCGCGGGGCGAAACGCGTAACTCATACGTGTGTAATACGTATTTCGTAACAATAGCTTATAACGCGCGTTACGTGGGGGCACCGGATCGCAGCGTTGCGATAACAATCGCGGGCGCCTCCGTCAGTGCGCTACGCTTGATATTATTATTATTATTATTGTAATTATTATATTCGCGAAACCCGCCGTTCCCGGGAATTATCGCGGACAATCGTCGTTATTAATTCAAGCATTTCGCTGCACGCTCGGATGTACGATAATATACAGATTTCAACGAAACAGTCGTCATCGCGCGTTTTGTTTTCACACGGAACGCACTACCCTCGTGCAGGTGCGCGACGGACAAGGGCTTCGCTACTATCACCGTGATAATGCGTTGAACGTATCGAAACAATAATCGTCGTAATGTGCACACGTCAACGATAATGAAATGAAATAAACGTGATTAATGCAAATTCCGTATCGACGTGCTGTTATTATGATGTGTCCGCGAATCTATTCCGTGGATATCACGTCCCGACCGTGTTATATTATACATATTATGTATTTGACATTTTACAGTAATTTGATGTACTATTATACATAACTGTTATTATTATTATTATTCTATTCCGCGTACATGCGTACATTTGGCTACCTCGTACGTGGACGGGTTGAATTTTTTTGAACACAACACATTCGCGAAACACTCGAGCTCCCGAGCTCACTCCCTTTCTATATTCTGCAAACACGAAACATCCACGCAATGTAATAATAGATGCTTAAAAGTATTTAATTTGACAATAACGTAAAAAGTTGTATTTGACAGAGAACGACGTTTCATATTCCAAGTGAATTGGTTTTATCACGGTGTGTGCTTATTTATTTTTTATTTTTCGTGTCTGCCTGTGTGTGTACACGATTTCGACCTGCAGAACTGAGTACTCAGATCGTCTCATCACAAACACGAGATATTATTGATCGTAAACGGTGTCTATTTGGTACTTCTAAGGGTAGTTTTTTTAATCTATCAGCAGTTTCTCGAATAATAGGGAAAAACAGAGAAAAATGGCAAAAGTATACTTCGACCGCGAGATGCATAATCGAACCCAGCTCCGTCTAGTATATTTTGTCACGCACTGCCTACGAGCTTTTATATATTATGTGTACAAGATGTTTGATAGGATTAAAAAATAGTCGATGAAAAAATATTTGACCGAAATGTCGCGATCAAATTTTGTAAACGTTGAAAAATGACTCGATTTACACCTACGCGTACACCTCTTGTAAATTTCACGAACGTTACTTAAACTATACATTCATGAACGCGCAAATAGTTTTATAATGCCAAATTTCTGGACTAATGGCATTGCTATCAGAACAATAATGTATGCCGTGTGTATACGTATACGGTAATATTGTTGTGCATAAATTATTATCATTGAGTCGGTCTTAATCAAAGGACGATGATGAGGGACGCGCGCGCAATATGATTCTATGCAAATTATATATGATTACTGTTTACCCGCAAGTCCATGTATTACGTATACATATATTGTGCACTCTTCACAGTTTCTAATAATAATATTATTATAATTATTATGACAACTATATTATTGTTATTATATATCGATCGCATCCTCGGAACACTATAAACCATACATATAAATCCGGGTCAACGGCTAGTCCGAATGCGCTTCACATCGATCGTTTTCGTCCAAACGGAATAATGATAATGATTATTATTATTTAGACGACCGTCATGCGACTATCACGTACTACGATAGTGTTCGTTTCCGCCGGTCGTATAAATAATTTGTTACGCTCGTGCGTTCCAATGCGTGCAGTGCACGCATCGATCGAAGATCAACATCGATTTCACTCGTCAGTCAAATCAACAGACGTGTTGTACATACAAGTGTATCAATTATTGTTATTATTACTTTTATTATTTCCGTGCTGCATTCAGTTGCTATCGAGCCGGAGCGCGAGCTGATCGCGGTAGTGCGGCTCACAATCTAACTAAACACGTATTATCAACAATTTTATCGTCTCTACTGTCTGAACGAAATTGCCGTTCAAGCTGGGCAAGAAAAGCTAGGTCTGGCCAACCGAATTTTCGCTTATTGTTATTATTATTTCGTTCTAAAAAAGTGCCATCGATATCGTTCGGCATGTGATCGCATGGCCGTCACAACTCAACGCCGACACTTAGACTGGGTTCGATTTTACAAGCGGTGTTGTCATTTTGTGATACGCGCGCAGGACGTATATAAAAATAGATACACGTACAACAGTATATAGGCCAGCGTTTCTCAGACTATGGGTCGCAAATCACTGTTGGGTCACAAGCAGTATTTTTTTTAGTTATTTAGATTCTAAGACATGTATATATTATTTTAAACTATGCACCCAATTACCTAAATATAAACTATATAAGTAAGTATAAAACATTATAAATCTCGAAAATGAATGATTGTTTTTAAAAGTATTATCTATAATATATCTTCGTATTAATATTTTTAATCCAGTTTTATTCCTTATAAACTAAAAAAGTAATAAATTGAAAATTATTGTGTTTTTTACGATAACTTTTTTTTATCCTGTAAAACCATGTGGGTCGCAGTAGATTGTCGATGAAAAATTTGGGTGCCTGTCCTAAAAAGATTGAGAACCACTGGTATAGGCGAAATATTGTAATATAAATGGTGTTGCTCATGCACAATAGTCAAAGGCAATCTAGTATGGGAAGGGGCTCTGTGGTTTATGTGCGTTTATATGATTTATAATGAACAATTCCATGTAATTCGCTTGTAATATTTATCTAATATGACATGTATATCAGCTGTATAAGTTATGGGCACATCTTATAAAAACACACACACAAGCTGGGTATATAATTTTTATATATATATATTTTTTTTTAATATAATGTACAAACTAAGATAGCTATCAGGCTATCAGATGTTACTCATCTGTCGAATAAATGAGTTCGGTCGGTGAAACTATCAAAAATCGTGTGTTCCGAGGAGGCAATATAACATTTTATATCGCCGTCGTATAAAAAATAATTGAAATGACCTAAATCGGTTAAATATCTCGGATCGCAGGGAAATGCGCATCGCGTTACTCGCAATAAAAAAATATATGATCGTTGACGATACATAGTAAATACTAGACGTATAAAACGTACTATTCATGTATATAGTTTTCTATATTATTGGGAATATTGAAAACTCGATACTGCAGTGAAGGAAAGAGAACACCCTGTAATTTATTATTTGTATTATTCGTGCGTTTAAACACAAATGACTACTACGTTTTTCGTGTTATTTTCCTAGCCACGATTATTGTCAGATTTCAATGGTATATTATATAGGTATCCTAGCGGGGCTAAAGTTGACGGTGCGTAAGGACTGTACACTATATATATATATATTGTACTGCGAAATCCAATAAATGATTATAATAAACAAACCGCAAATATATGCTCACTGTCAGATGTAAAGTCTGAAGTGCCGAAGACGATTTACTACATACACACACACACACACACATACACACACACATTCACGATCACCGGCAAGGTAATCGTATTATTATTATAAACCGACGAGCGTGCGGTTGTCGTCTCGAATTGACTCGGTCGTGCTGGTAGGGTATGGAGTTGTCAAAATATATTTCTACGGTAAACTATATACATATAGTGTCAGGCGATATGATGTATCGTGAACGATTACGGTGCATACAGACTATAACATGTTATGGGTTAGTCGTAGTATAATATAGTTTCCAGTGGTCTGTCTATACACACATTCGTTACGAACATCATTTTTCACCCTTACGTGAACCTTTTGTAAACGTATCTATATATAAGTATATATATTTTTTTTGATATAAAAATGTAAGTAGCATTTCAAGTTCGTTTATCGTTTTGTACGCGATATTACCGTATGTAGTGTCACTCCGAGCGTACATGACCGTGTGCGAGTACAAATGGCCGTATATAGTTTTAATTTTAACAGCTGTTTTTTTATTATTATTTCTAACCGTCAAAACTGTCTTTTGCTGATATTTGAACACTATATTACAATATTAACACTCACGTAAATCGTGTGCCGGCAACTCTTACATTATGTGGTGATACACGCGAGAAACGATATTTTGTCATGAGCGTACGTTACGGGATGACGAGAAGTATGTGTCTGGTCCTGGAAAAAAAGCCTAGCCAATCATTTCGAAGTACTTGATACTCGTGGAACCTTCGACGAATCGAACAATCATTTTAACTTTTTTCGAAGAAAATTCGACTATTACTGTTTAATTTTTCGAACGTGAAAATCTTGTAACCTGGTGCATCCCTATTGGCTTGTGATAAAGGAAATATTTCATCAGCGACTCGTACCTCTTTGAAGAAAATCCTTTAGGTTCAAGCAGTAGGTTGTATACTTACATAACTTTTATCCACTATTATGTACTATTATAGGCGCTGGCCGTGGTACGGCATCTATCAACTCGTCTGTTATAATCCGTCGGAATGTATAAGGTTAGGCATTAAAGCACTCTCACTGACGTACGCTGTTCGCTTGAATCGCGATAAGGGCATGGGATACTAAATCTTTTTAAGGGCAAATAACAAACATTTTCGGGGAAAATTTAAAATACGTAGGTTATTTATAAAATATTAAAATATTTTCTTTTTTTTTAATAAAATATAGAAAATACGTTAAAAACGTAAATAGGTACTTACCAAATTTTAACAAACATTCAAAACGTTGTTATTTTGGTACATTATTAAGCAGTAGCAGTTAATAAAACTATTTGTCACGAAAAGATGGTTAAATCTAAAAACAGCCTATGAACGTAAAATGTATAATCAAATAGTTTACTTCAAAATTCACATTAATTTTAGGTGGAGTAATTAAGGCACATTTATACCGATAGGGGCAAATATATTTTAGAGCAAGGGATGCTGTAGCACCCCAGCACCCCAGCACCCCAGCTAGTCCGCGCCTGATAATATATATATATGTATAAATATCACCGCTATTATACTGTAGACCGCATACGCACTATGTCTCGAGTGTAAAGTGTGTAGACGATGTGTTGTTCTTTTTTTATTTTATTTTTTTTTTCTTTTCCTCGACGTGTCACAAAAATATGTACGAGGTACCATGTACGCGTGTTTCGGTTAAAAATGAAAAAACAAAATACAAAAAGGGTATTGTGTACATACTATTATATATATATATATATCGGTACACACGTATATACGACATATAAATATAATATAGCATAGACTATATACTTATGTACGCTTGTACACGCTGCGCGTAACCCGTCGCGTATGTGCGGCGCCGGTGACGTGTCCGTAATGGATATTTAGGGCGAGTGCGTCGCACTGCGTTACTACATTTTACAGGGTGGTTCGTAATCGTGCGCCGCCACGGTAGACGGTTGAAAACCGTGACTCTAAGACTCCAACGACCCGGTACACGTGTGCATCATAATAATAATGTAGTAGATCCGCGCGTGTCTTACGTACTGCGATATCGGATCGCGGACGAAAATCAATCGGCCAACGACGTGGGGAAAAATAAAATAAGAACCAAAGTCAGCGGGGAGGCGTTTAGAAGCACGACTTTTTCGTCGAGATGTATACGTCGACAAAAGTGCGTGTGTGTATGCGAGCACCGGAACGAAAAGTGTTTCTGTGCACCATACACGCCATGTGCATACACGCGCGGGCTGTAGGCGTTTTGGTTTATTTTTTTTTTTCATTTCGATAAAAGTTTGTGAAACGACAGATGCTAGTGCTTGTCGGCTTTTATACACCTCGCCTCCGCGGTGCAATTCGAATGTTGTTGACCGAATATCAAAATCTATGTGTATATAATATATACGAGTATAGGTGTGTGTGTGTGTGTGTGTGTGTGTGTGAATTACAAACGTGGCTCGGTAGGGTGCGGCGGGGGTGTAGAAAGGAAAAAAAAAATGATCAATAAAATGTAATACGTGCGTTTCGTTGTCTCTCGTGTTGTGATAATATTTTCCGTACTTACTGCAATGTGTGCTCTATTACAATATTTATGTATATCGACGATAAATAATCATTGCGAATATCATCTTGAAATTGTTAACATATATAAATACGTGTATTTTGTTATTGCTAGCTACGGTATTCCGAACACTTTCCGACACCGTGAGCGTTATACTACTGTTTTATCTCTACGGATCGAGATCGCTTGTTTATTTTCATTATTATCATATAATCATCATATTACATCGACCGAATTCAAAAGCCACAAGACATATTATAATATATCCATGTACCGATTTTGATAATACACCGCGCACTTACGCGCATGCGTTGTTTCCGTCTTGTACAAACGTACAACATGGAAAATTTGCGTTCAGCAAAACCGATTTTATGTTGCAAGCTTTAATATTATAGTCAACTGACCTGCGATGATGACATCGGTTTTTACCGATATTTTATTTTTTTATGCCTAGTTGGGACTGTGGAATCTATTACAATTTAAAAAAGCTCATTATTCGTTTCAAAATGAAAATGTCGTTAAAATTCCTAGGACATCTGACAGATCATGCTCTTCCCATTAATCTTGATAATATAGGTCAGATTGCTCTAATATTAAAGCTAACAATACAAAATTGGTTCTGCTGAACACAGTTTGGTCATGTTCTACGTTTGTAAGACGGAGATAATGTGAAAATCTTCGTTTCCGCGGTTTTCTTCGACGGACACTCGAAAACACGTGGACTTTTTTCCATTTTTAAAAACGTGTGCGTATACTACGTATACGTTCTATGGCGATTGCATATTTTTCGAATTTTTTCTTTAAACATTTTTATAGTTTTTTACTCCATCCGACCGGTCACTCTCGTGGTGGGGGAAAAAAATATTTACCTCTACTAAAATTGTCTCTCTCACCTCCTCCTATTCTAGCCGTTTTTGAAACTATTACATTAATATTTATGATACTAAAACGTCCTTTGATAAAAGCGATAAAATAACGTGTATTCATTATTTAACGTTACAACGAAAAATGTGTTTATAACTAGTGGTTTTGTGTAGTTAAAAGGTTAAAATAATCATTAAAACTTTGCCGTTTTCCGCAAAATCTTGTCCTCGCGCATCGTAGAGGTTTGTTTATTTATTTGTTTGCTGCGCATCGTTAACTTAATATGCAAATAAATACACAAAAAGTTCTCAAAGTCCTTAGTTATTAATGTTTTAAGTATGGTTTCCTTTTTATCAATATTGTATTACTTTACTTACGTGCATATGGCCGAGGAATGCTTCAACTTAGTTATGACGTAACGCTGTAATTCAAAACATGCCTTTACCGTAAAATCAAATTAAATGGTAATAATATTATAGCATTGCTAAGTATAATATAATTAATGAGTATTATATTTTGATCACGCAATCAAACATGTTCATGTAAAAACCAATTACATCCTTATTTCAATTAAATATCCTAGATACGCGGATAATTTAATTAATTTCTACATTTCTCTAAGTGCCTTTTTCTTCTTCTTCTTTTTTGGAACCATGTCTGCATGTGTTTAGGTATAAAGACGTAGTATGCATGCTTATGCGTGGACACACCACACACCTATAATACATGAACACCATTTTTATTTTATAAAATTCATGAAATGGACTGAGTAAAAAGAAAAATGATCGATTGTACTCCATATCGATAGAAGGACAAAAGTGGAAAATAATTTGAGTGCTGAAAAAGATAACAGGGAAAAAGCATTGATGTAGTAAAACAACCTTTACTCTGAACAGTATACAGCGAGGGTACATATAGAACAGTAAAAAGTTGTATGATTGAGATCGCAAATTACCTCTTCGTAGTATTTGTAAGTGTCCATATATTAATGAAAAAAAATGCCACAGAAATTGCTTAAAATGAGTAGATTATGTATGTCTGAAATTAAGTCAGGAATGGGATAATCATTATGAATCAAAGTATCTCGAGGCATCGGCATTGTGAATGCCAAAAAATTTATTATATAACCATTTATAAAAAAACAAAATCAACCAAAATTTTTATCGTTTATTTATAAAAGAAAAATAACATACAGTTAAGGAATTTATATTTACAATTTATGCAAAAATTTAAAGAATGTATTTTAATTAAAATGTTGCAGAAAGCTTTTAAAATAAAAAATATAAAAGTAATTACTTGAGTAACTTACAAAAGTGGATAGGTAGTCGAAAACTTGTTTCTGTTTTATGTAGATAAACTCATTTTTGTCTTAAATCTTTGTAAGATCAGAAATAGGTACCTGTATACTTTTTTTAAACTATCTTGAGAATTAAATAATTAAAAGCAACTGAAATATAATCTATTCACTCGTAATAATACTTTGTTATTTATCAATGTACAATTAATCAAAAGTTCTAACATCATCTGTTATCTGGTATAGTCATATTATTTTAATGAAACCTTTTTGTGCTGTGTTGTTGATTTTTTTTCTTTTTTAATCTATGTGACTAAAACTCACATAGTACACATGTACCTACACATTGTTTACTTTACATTCGCTAACATCCATATTATGTAATGTACGCTCACGTTCGTGTATATTTAAATTTTCTATTATTGTAGACACGGAGAGTCGCGTTAATTATACGTTTAAAGGTCCCGAATTGTTATGATTTATACAATTTTATCACGACAGTATATTTATTGTTCTCATATTTTTAAATTAGAAAATCATTATAAAGCGTATTTGCAGCACGCTTAGTTTTAAATTGACTGTGTACATTTCAATTCGCCAGTCCGTTTGTTCCGACCAACTGCATTAAAATATTAGTACGTCCTACGTTCTACGTCTACGATATATTAATGTACATAGTTACTTGGTACGATTTCTGTGTACGTAATATATTATTATAGCGGGTATAATTATTTTTTTTTTATGTGTAATACTCTCTGATACTTGGTAAAGTATAGAAACTTTTTCTGAAATTTTGTTTTTTGAAGTCTTTAAAGTATTCAACATTCTTAAATAATTCAGTATATAGTCTCTCAAATCGTAAACTTCACCATTTAATACTTCATGCTCTTAATTAAGTGTACATTTTTAATTTTAAATCACGTTCGAACGTCTAACTCAATTTACAACTTCAACCCAGAAACATTTTCAAATATTAGTACAAACTCGTGAATATAGTGTTTATGATGTTTATTTAAGGTTTATCTTTTGAGTTGTACCATTCGAACATTTTGAGTAGTATTGTATCAGTGGAAACGAGCATTATATTATTATGAGACTAATGTACACGAGTTTTTATTTTTTTTATGTAAAAATTTCAAACTACTCGTTGCAAAACTAGTAAAGATAATACCTTATTTTATCAAAATGTTAGATATTATATCGTGATTCTTACAGATGCCGTCAATCATCCAAAGGATCATAAAAATAACACAATATAAGACAATAGCGGCGATTGATATAATTATCTATTCAATTTCTTAATTGTTAATATCTGGAAAGTGGTAAAAAAAACGTCACCTATTTGTATGTAGGTTCTATGCGTGTATAGTGAAATCGAAAAAAATTAAATTACCTACAATGTGTTATAGTGTAGCTATTATTCTTGTTAGCGATTTATTAATCAGATGTGTTGCCTGTTTATAAATATTATGAAGTACTCGCGGTTTTATCGCTTATCGTGTGTAGTCACCGAGTAAATACGTATACATATTGGAAAAAAAAACATTGGTTAGATAAGCAGATGTATTTAACATATTATGTACGTAAATCAAACAATACGTGTTTCTAGTATTATTTATAATTCATTCCTCACGTCTAACTCAATGTTTTGGCTTTAGTACATATATAAATAATAATATAATATGTTAACAATACTATTGTTGTAATCGTAAATCGTCATGTCATTGTACTCGTTGTAATAATATGTTTATGATGCGGACAGTTACGCATTTGATCGGTCCTAAGTTTACGTAGTACGTTTTATTCGCATTGATGGATATTTGCTCCAATCGTACCCGTTGAGTATACAGTGTACACAATAAGTAATGACAAATAATATTATAACTGTCAAATTCAATTTTTATTGTGCAGCAGAATCGAGATTGTAAACATAATAAAAATAATAACAAATCATACGACCGCGACGCAGTACAAAAATGTACACGAATAGTGTACATCTATATCATGTTTGTTCGGCTGCGATGCCATCGTCTCGCACGCTCAATAGATAGACACGCTATGGTATACACACGTCGTTGTAGTGCCATTATTTACACCTTTTTGAACTCTAAACATTTCGATGAACGTTACAATTACATCACACTTGGCCGTGCTGTACCTATAAACGGTGATTTTTAAACCATGCTCATTCCTTTTTTTGGATTTGTTTTTTTTAATACGTCCAAGTTACCGTAAGACCTACGTTTTCTACAACTTTTTCGGTTAATTTTCTGGAACCTTTGACGTAACGTACCTAGTCAAAATTCGTAGGAATACTTTCGGAATTATTCAAATTTAAAATTTGGTATAAAAAGTTTAAAATTCGTTTTACTTCGATCGGTAGCCACTAGCGATTACATATATAATTACAAATTATTAATACATATAACACAAATATTAAGTATTGTTATGCTGAGTATTAATACTTAAATTAGAATAATTCAAAAACTACTCGTTCGAGTTTTGATTTCAATACATCATAATTCACAGAAAAATGCCCTATTAAAATACCGCTTCCATTTGAAAATAAGTTTGCATAGCCACAGGTTAATCTCTTAAGGGGACATGAAAAAAAATCCATGGAAAACATATCTTTTATATGGCAACTTGAACTTTTTTTTTCAGCATCAATTTTACAGCTAAAAGGAGGTGGGGGGCTGAAAATCGGTGAAAAATCATTCTATATATATTTGTTGTCTATACGTATAAAATGTTAAATGTACCGTCAAACGTACTCTGTCCTAACTAATGACAACGAGTGATACGTCTGTTATATAGACCACCTTTTCGTTATAGATATATTACGTATTGTGTACAAATTAATAAGATCAAATATTGTGATGATAAAACAATAAAAGCATTATAATAGAATATTTCATCCGCGTGCAATATAACGGTATCACGTTTTCTGACGGTCCCAAGTTCGCAATGGGTAACATCGACCTTCTAAAAATGTAGAGGCAAAAACGCAAAATGCTGTGTGAAAAGGACAGTGAGATAAAGATAAAAAAAAGGAGAGAGAGCACGGTCTTAGAAGGTGAGGTCGGGACAATTGCCGTATCAATGCGTCCGGTTGGAGAGGAATTTTTAGTACTAAACTTGTCAGCTAATTTGATAACGCGATATGTCAAACTTTTGATTTTTTTAGTACAAATTTACATATTTAAATTATTCGTACAATATTATGAAGGCATAGGAAGCGCAAAGTTGAAAACATTTTGCAAAAATATGCTCGATAAAGTTTGATAACCAGCGCCGGTGATTAAACAGCGAACTAAAATGTCCTCCATAAGCAACCGTAGCGTTGCTCCCTTGTATATTATGGGAAGTGTCCCGATCTTGTCTTCTGAGACCGAGTGAGAGACGGAGAGGTAGAGGGAGAAGGAAGAGTCTATTATGTAAACCATTACTATTTTTTTATGCGACGCGAGTTTATCAGCTTTACGGTATTCGTCGTTGCGTTTTTATCAATGTAAACGCGCGCATATTTTATTGTTTCGCGTGTACAACATATTACACGCCAGTGTGGGCACCGCTGTTATTGCGTTTAAACGATGTTGTTAAACGTCGGCGCCGAATCTTCCCGCCGCGTCCTACGTGCGCGACCGAACGGCATCGATTCGCGTCGTCGGTGGTATCAAGAGATATTTTAATTTATGAACATAAATTATAACGATACACACTGCAGCTCTCGATCCGCGCACTAGCTGTTTGCCGCAGTCGTCGTTCTCGCGGGCAATACTACATGTTCCGTATGCAAATGCAGACTGATCGATACGGCCGAACTGAGCAATTAACTGAATAATTACCGCCCCCGCGCGCGCGCGCGCGCGGTTATCACGACGGATCCGTTGATTACATATTATTTTATCGGTGCGCACGCGCGTAGGCACCTATGCGACGTTACGCGTTTCGCGTGAAATCTCAGCGGACGTTCAAATCGCGTCCTACGGCGTTTGGCCAAACAGTCGAGATGCGCAGCGCACTTCGCTCCGCTGTCCCGTAATCGTAATAATAATAGCACTGCGGCGTGTGTGCCGTGCGACCGTCGCGGCGTAGTACCAATGTCGCCGTCAATACGCGGATCGGTTTTTAGTAGGGAAAAAAAAAAAAAAATACAATAAAAAGCAATAATAAACGGCTGTTGATTTGCTCGCTGCAATTACTGCGCAAGCAGTATAGATATATTAATAATTATTAGTGCGCTTAACCGTTATTAATAAACCATAATAAATCATGCCGCGGTGCGTAGCAGGAGAGCAGAAAAATTACTTTTGAATTCCATCGACACCACATCACAACATGATCATCAATTAAATACAATAATGGTGTTTGTTCAACACGCGTTATGTGTTTTATGAAATTATTTCTACTGTTCTCTAGAGAAAAGGATTCTATTAGTATTCATGAAAACGTTGAACACATTTTACTAAACTTTTAATCTTCTACAAGACGTTTTGAAAATCCGGCTGCTACTGTAAACTGTACGTTATAATATTTTACCATAAAATGATAACATCGACCTAGCTGAAAATGAGAGTTTTGTACAACCGTGTTATACCATATAAAATAATATGTATTTAAACTGTTCGGCTACATAAATGGTCACCTAAATAGTACACGTAATACTTCACTTCATACTTTATGACACCATAATGTGGACTTATGATTTTACATTCGAATGGTCTATTCGAATGCTCGACCAACGAAAATTGTATAATAATTATGGTGTCGTGAAGTTATGCATGTGAGATAAAACAAATGAGCTAGAAATATTTTAAGAATATTATCATCGTTAGAACTTATCACATAATTTATACGTCGTTATATAGGTATTGATCATGACCCCGATGGATTCGTATTATATAGATAATTGTATAATGAATATATTTTATTACTACGTAGTACATCTATATTTTATGTTAATAGTAAATACAATCATCGTCCATCAATGGTAATTGCACCAATTTACACGTATGTTCGTCGTATATGAGTTTTACGTAAAATATCTGTACCTTTATAATCACACATTGAGAAATATTTTTCATAAATGAAAACCACTTCCTACACTATAGTTGGATATTCTGTAATCTATACAATCCTGGTAAAAATTAAACGTCCAATTTGCCATAAAATCTATTTCGTCTATAATTTTATTTCAAGCCACCAAGGATTCCTGTGGCCAGTCAAACTTTGTTTTTTTCAAATGGAAACACCATCAATTCTTTTACGCAAAATATTACCCAGTTCATTTTTTTTTTTAATTGTCGATGTAATGTAGTCAAAATTCGGACCAATACTTTCGGAACTATTCAAATTTAATATTGCATATGAAAAGTATAAAAATTTCGTTACATCGATCGGAAGCAACTAGCGATTACATGTAATTACAAATTATATCGTGATACTCGGTATCATAAGAATATTTTCCTAAATACATAAATTAGAGTAATTCTAACACTACTCGTTTGAATTTTGATTTTAATACGTCAGAATTTACAGAAAAATATCCCCCTTAAAATACTGTTGTAAAAAAGGGTGTTTTTATTTGAAAAAGAAGTTTGTATCGCCACGGGACATCTTTAAGTTGGCATAAAAAAGTTATGGAAAACATAAATATGAAATGGTAACTATAAAATTTTAAAAAAATCCAAATTTAAGAAATGTTATGGCCAAAATATGCCCTGTTTACGATGCAGCGTAGGGTTAGCGTTAGGTTAGGTTAGATATTACGAGATTTTACACGTCACTAACATATATGTTGTGGTAGGTATAAATGCTTTCAAAAATAAAAATAATTGTGTTTTATAATTGAGCGCATACTTTCACGGTCAGTGGACACTGCAGAGCGCACCGAGGAACACGCATTCATTCGCGAAATATTTGCAGTATTCAAAAGGATGTGCGCACCGATGTGGTTTTGAAAGCCCGTGTTCTATAAACATGCAGCGGCACATCATTGTGTGTGCGTGAATATGTGTATGTGTGCGTGTGTTCGTGGGTGCATGTGTGTTGTGCTTAAACGCGAAAAGCGATTGGGAAACAATTAATAATTTCCGAACGCGGGTAGTGTCGTAATTGTTCATATTTTAGAATCCGCGTGCGATAATAACAATAATAACCAGACAATCGCAATCGTTCTATACGACGAGTACCTATATGTACATATTATGCGCTTTGAATACAAAATCAGTTATCAAAGCACAAAGTGTTCATTATAAAAAAACGCGCGCGCTGCGAAATACCTTTCCCGTCTTTGTTTTGAATAAAAAGACCCATTTCGTCGAAAAATCCGTCAAGCTTTCACTCGGAAAATTTCACGTGACATTAAATTCGCATAATATTTATTCGGTTTTGTTGACATTTCAGAAAATAATTCCGTCTATATATAAAATATATATGTGTGTGTGTATATGCACACTGTACATGGTGTGTATAGGTACTATACGTGCTCGGTACTCGGAGTGGGGTAAGAGTGTTATTTTTTATTAAACGATACGCGAGCGAGTATACGCAAGCATTTAATATATATATATATACCCACAACGTGTGTTCCATATACAAATACGCATTACGTTATTCACAAAATTATATTTACTCCAAGTTCGTACCGTACTTATTATGTATTCGTAGGTAATATGTTACATTTAAAACCCGAAATTCGTCAAGACTAGTTTTCACAATCTCTCTCGTCAAAACTGATTTTGACTAGTTAAAACTATAGAGTTTATTGTTTAGAATTATTTTTTTTGCAAACAATTTTTTTAGAATCCGAATTTATTCGTTGCAAAGAGCTGGTATTCATCCTACAGCCATTTATGTTATATATTATATAGCGACCATTGGAAATAATGCGAACCATCGCAGTTCGAGCGAGTCCAAACAAGAATCAAACTTTTTTTTTTCTAAATAGTTTTTAAGACAACGAATTATTATATCGTATTTCTGTACCGTATTTACAGTGAAACGGTCCTTGCGCGAGGCTATGTCATTGTAAATGCCATTACCTGCTGAACCTATTCTTATATACATATATATATATATACATAATCCTGTGATGTGGTAAGCCCTGCAGTCAGTATAATGGGCACGCGCGACCGTATTATCGTCCCGACGTTCATCGCGAACCGCAGCTTATAATATGTAAGGACGATAAGTTGATCACACCGGGCTACTGCGATAACGACCAGAGTCGCGCTGTCTACCGACCGCGGTTTTAACATTAACAGTTGTTTAGCGGAAGTTTGAAGATATAGTAGTAAAACTTGAGATTAATTTATTTCGAGTTTGCACGGCCTACACATGTATACGCGTATTACATGAAATGCCAGCACGTTGAATATCATTATAAATATATATGTATATTATGCAAAAAACGTGAATTGGTCGTGTCCTATGCAGGTTAGATTAGAGAAGAAAAAGCACAATTGTGTCCCCCCCCCAGATAAGCCGGCTGCACAAATCTTTGAATCTTATAAACAAAATAAAGAAAGTATTCTATTATGCAAAGTGCAATGTACACACAAGACACAGCAGTGCTAAAATAAATATAAAATACATAAATTGTATTCGTAGTACCGTCAACTTGAGTTTACCTCTTATGTAAAAACCAAAAATTAGGTGTTCGACCCCCACCCCGTGCAGATACAATTTTGGTGAACACATTATTTTTCCCCCAACCCCTCTATTAGTTCTTTACCCAGTTACGCCGTCAGCCGGGTAGGTACACGCGCCGATGGGGGGCTTTCATTTGGGCGAATGACCCAAAATAATATATCGTTCGGGCGAATTTATACTTATCACTTGGGCGAAATTTACACGGACCCTTAATTTAACTTATCCATCGTTTGGGCGAGCTATAAAAATGTATATAATACGTTTTCCTTCACTTTATGTTAATTTTCCGGTTTGATATTCTTCCCATGAAAAGATATAATAATAATATTTAGCAGTAGTAAATATTATAAAAATTATTGTATACGTAGGTATGTTACTTCCCTATTATTCAATAATTTATAAATTCGCCTAAACGATCGGTTAATTTCTCGCCCAAATGATATATACTTTACTCGAGTATATTTTGGGTTATTCGCCCAAATGAATGACGCCCGCGCATATCGATCCGCAAAGGTATAAAAAAAACTATAAATAATGGAATAAAAAAATGTATCGTATACCGAAACTGTACAAATATAATATAAAGCCGTGGGTGTTTAAAGCGTTCAGCATAACGACTAGTCTCGACCGTCGGTCGTCATCATCAGGGTCATAATTTTGTATGGTCTGACTTATTTTTATGTGTACAAGGCTGCGATGCGCCGGCCGTACGTGCCCCGCAGTGGGTGGCGCCGAAACGTCTAAAAAAGTGCTCAGGTCAAATGATCGTACACGACGGCCTCGAAGTACGACGCGTTTACGTGTCCGCGTGTTATTCACAACCCTGCGCGCGTTAACCGATGCTGCACTATCGTTGAGCACGTTCCGGTCTGAATCATTGCAGACGTCAAACGATAACCGTCCGGTCCCTGACGCACCCCGGCCGCGTTTTCGAAACGGCGGTCGGGCCGCGGATTGACTTGAACGCAGTGCTCGCAGGCACGTAATTCGGTGCTTATTTTTTTTGGGGGGGGGGGATGGGGGGCGATTAACCTATCTCAGAATTTTGAGGGTTAAAAAACAAGCAACTATGTTAAATACTATACTAAAATATAAATTAAGTGGTAGGTAAATACATGGTATACACATACATATATACGCTCGCCGCTCGGATATGAAGTTGAAAACGATATTTTCGTTGATACGGAACTGTAACAGCCGGAGTCGACGGTTTCAACCACGAGGTCGATAAATATAAATAAATGTACTTACACCGTGGTTTCAACTCGTATTCTATGGTTTCCATGTCCTGATATGATATCAGTGATATTCGACACCGTTTCTATCATAGGCAATAATAACATATTGTTGACGTAATATATTATTGGACAAACAAATAATTAAATTTGTAATGTTCATTTTAATAATTATTATTATTTATTACACGGTCTTTGGGTGGGGGGGGGGCGATCGCTCCTACCGCCCCCCCCTTAAATTACGTGGCGCGCCACCGGTCCTCCCCTGCGCAGTGAGCTCGAACCGCATAACGTACGCGATCGGTACATCGCCGCATGCGTGCGTGCAGCGTAATATTATGATTTCTTTTAATAACTGGCGGAAAGGTCGTGTAAAAAGCAGCGTGCATGCACGCGCGTTCGCCATTCGAAACGGACGGCGGCCAATGGAAGCTACGGTTTAATAACGTTAATTAACTAATTGAATCTAGTCTCGAATTTAAGAGAAAGCTTTCCGTTAAGACTGTTTATTTTTTTTTGTTTTGTTTTCACCGTGCACCGCGCGTCCCGTTCATTGTTCTGCGCGCGTTGTGATGAACTTTCACGGCTTTATAAAATCAATGCCAATAATAAATTGGAATCTCAGCCGTCTTCTCGGATAAAAACGATACGTACACGTAACCGTACGTTTTTCCAATGTACTTATTTTGATTGTAAACATTCTTGAACATACGTTGGGATGTACCGCTGATTTGAAACGAGTGTCTACTCGATTTATATTTATTTTAATTTTAATCGATTTCTTCTACAACGTGGTGGCTAAACATCAGCTAAATAAGTCACACATTTTTTTATTTTCACAGAGAAATGTTTACAATTTATTTTGATTCTTATTTAAACGTTTGATAATTATTTTATTGTCGGTGTTCTTATGTTTCTGCTAATACTTCTTCGGTTGAAGATGGGTTTTTTCGTAATCGAATCGTTCTGCTGCAGCTATTCAAAATAGAGGCATTCCAAGACTATGTGGCTTATTACAAACCGTATTAATTGTATGACAACATGTATTATGATAAATTAAAGTCCACATCAATATGCACTTCTTTAATTATTATGAGGACGTACAATAAATCAATGCTCACCGAGAGTATATTAAATTACAAACTATTGCTCAAATTATTGCATTACTGTTTTACTTTTAACATTAAATTTTTATTTGAATCGAGCGCATTTAACTGAATTCACTCAACTAAAAATACAAATTATTAATATTCATTAGTGTAGTAATAAAAAAAATGTATTCGTTGTTATTAGTTGGATGCGGTACCTGTTTAAAACTAGATATTCAATTGTGACTTCCAAAGTCATATCGTGTTAAGCTTTTTTTTTAAGTTTTCATATCTAAAGAATACTTACGATCTATGTTGCAAGATATAATAAGCAAATTAAACACATTATACATAGAAAAAAATAACACAACACTGATATACGTGAGAACGGAGACCATCCTGTGATAGAACCCAACGTACACTATTTTTAAATATTTAGATATTACTTCTCATTTTCATTCAAATTAACATCAGATAAAACTTTTCGAGAGCCCATTTCGAATACAATAAATTATTGAGATGATTTATATAATTTTATGATTTTAGTTTATACTTCTTAGATTCGCTCTATAGAACTTTCGGAATGAACAATATTGTATTTCGCAGAACGACGTCAGCGCGGCTTGTTTGAAATGTGACTCGTTACGTCGAGCTCCATAAAACTTAGTAGAGGTGTATTAGCTTGGAGTTGAAAAATGTTTTAATAAAAAAAATAATCCACGTCCAGGTAGAAATATGTTTTATTTTTACATGTTGCATTATATTTTTATAAGTTACATTTGCGGAAAAAATAATATTTTATATCAAATTCTTATTTTTTATTTTTATCTCGTTAAGTTATAAATCGTTGAAAATGTTTATGTACACTAAAAAACGTAACGTATTATCATATATTTTATAAACGTATACAGATGGAAAATATTTGCGTTGGTATTATTATTATAGCTGTACATTATTATAATATGGTTTATCTTGAAAGATTCGAATTTATTGTTTTTTTTTTCTTTCCATCAAAACTACTCTTAAAATAAAAACCCCCGGTGGCATTTTATATCATTTCTGGAATGTTTTGGTTCGAATAAAGTAAAATCCATAACGGTGAATAGCTTATCAATAAAATATTATATTATTATGAAAATATATGTACATGCATATTTTACCGTCGTATAATCGCGCTGGCGTTTCGTTTTCTTAAAATATTCCGAACGGTGTCTGAGAAATGTATTTCTGTATTCCACCCACTCGTCCAGCAATTTTCTGACAAAATCGAAATTAGCATTTTCTGTCGACTCAAAAATAATAATTTAACTTGGAAATAGAATACGCTTATTTTCATTTTATCTCACCTGATCAAACGTTGGGTTGGCACCTGAACAGTATTTTCTTTTGGAACCGGTAATTCTAAATCCATATCCCATGGTTGTCATAAAAAGTGTTTTTTCGTTCAAAATAAACACGTTATTATAACATGGACATCGTGAAGCTGTGTTACATTCATTTTTAAAACGGTTTTATATTTCGGGCTAATTCGTATCCATCAATTATAATTCAAACATTCGGAGCAATTATTCCGTAACATAATAGGTACAGCGTATGAACGTTAATTTTTATTATTACAACTCTTATCGTTTTCACTTGAATAATTACTAGGTACCTAAATGAGGCGAAACGAGCCATCTATATTATAAATCGATTGTAAATACTCCGTCAGTCGATTTATTCGTCTGCTCTCTATAAATATTTAATGTTGTTGTTGTTATTATTATTATAATTATTATTACTATTATTGCTGTACTAACTGCATTATTTACGATTTTAGTATTTTAATGTCTACGTTTAGAAATATTAAACTATTGGGATATGAAATTTAATAATAAGATTCCGCGGCAAGCATTCGAACTATGCGTTGTTATTTTTGTTATTACCATTGTATAGTACGCGCCTTTGCAACAATTATTTCTAATCTACAGACAGTTCAACCAATGCTTTCAACACAGCAAATATTAAATTTAACGTACGCGTTATTGTGTAAACGTACATATCAAAATTGAATAAGAATAATTTGAATGAATCGATTCATACGCCAATGTTTCGGATCAATTTAGTATACTACGGTGGTGTGTCCAGGGGGCGAAGGCTGAAAGCACTGCTGTACCTTTGGGGGGTGGTTGGGGGTTCAACCCCCCCCCCCCGAATTTTTTGCGTTATTTTATGTCGTAGTAAAATAACTATTTCAGTCTAGAATAATCGATAAACCATTGATATATTATATACGTGCATATACGAATGACAGCTATGGTCTACGTTATAAACTTTAATTACCTACACAATATTATAATACAATTAGAACACACATTTTTGGCTTACAACACCCCCCGAAATTAATTTCCAGTTACAGCCTTGGCTGAATGGGCTCAGTCCCACCTCCCCCAAACGACAGGAAATCTTAAATAATTATCTAGATAATCTCAAATAATATAAAATAAAATACTACGTGTGAGGAGTCACGGCTTATAGGACTTGCTCTGTTATACATTCATAGAAATGTAAATACAATTTATGTCATGATACAATATAAATTTTCCAATAGTGGGCAAAGCTAGACAAATGAATGATCTATATTTTACTATAGGTACCTACAGTCTATTTTATTCTTTTGTCAAAACGGAATCAGTACATTTTTATGTATATCCCACCTTTTTGTTGGCTATATACTAATCATTACATTTTCAAAACGTTTAATCAATATTGTATGATGTTTTAATTGCGAATTACTTTTATATTCTCTTTGCAGTAGATCCACTAACCTACCTATCTACATACATACCGATATACTTGCTTTATAGAATACCAAAAGAAAAATGTCTAGAGCAAAAAAAAGGGTATTTATATAATTTAACTTAATTTAATTATTAACATTTTTTCAGAAGTAAAACGTGGAGTTTTTTAATTAACAAATATAAATACACTTTCTCCATTAATTGCTTTATTATATGAATATATTTATAATTCGATTATAATGATTTGTAGGATTGAATTCATTAGTTTTTAAGATTTATTCATAAAATAAAAAATAAATGTAATTTGGCATGTAAATCCTCTGAGCACTTTACTTTTTGAATTATTTTTTCCTTAATTAATACACCCAAACAGATGGTATGTTCCGGTAGACCGACCGAGGGAGTATATAATATGGAAGTCCTGAAAACCCCTATGATCTCCTCATTTTGCTTCACGTTATATGTTTAATGTAAAAAAATAAAACCTTCTTGTTGTAAAAAATCGACAAAGGTTAATATCGTTAAAATTAAAATAGGCTTTTATAATTCCTAATTCTGACCAATATTTATATTTTATCAACCAAATATAATTATTAAATATTAAATTTTAAATATTTAGTATTATAATTTTTTTTATTCAGACATAAGCTGTGAAATATCATTAAAAACTGTAATAATAGTGCAAACGCTCAATCCAAATATTTATCAGAATAAAAAGGAAAAATAAATATACGAATAAGAATGCTTCATATTTTAAATATATTTTATATAATATTCTCTCGAATGAGCAACAAAAGATTATAGTCGTTTCGCATTAACACTGTAGACATAGCTATATTATATTGTATAATATAACACGACGGAATTTTTTTATAAGAGCAACAAACTTTAGACACTTAGAAAACTGGTGTATTTCTTCGAAAAATAAATGATACTTAAATAATAATAAATCACGTTAAAAAAAAAAAAATCGCTTTTTACAATTATTATATTACACAATAATACATATACAGGGGATATTAATTAGAGATCACAGAACTTTAAAATGTATCGTATTATTCGTATTTTTATTTTTTCTTTCTCAACCAATTTATAAAATGTCTCGAAACCGGACTGACTGAGAAATTATACCCATCTCCTACCCACCGTGTTGTAACAAATTGCGCCATTCTATCATTTTTAATA
This sequence comes from Periphyllus acericola, assembly GCA_949715065.1. Taxonomy (NCBI): domain Eukaryota; kingdom Metazoa; phylum Arthropoda; class Insecta; order Hemiptera; family Aphididae; genus Periphyllus; species Periphyllus acericola. The sequence goes on along the minus strand of OX454271.1, from coordinate 25,608,558 downwards.
TTCCAGGAGTACAAGAACAATGGGTTGTAATATTTTATTAACAAAGGTATAATAATATATACGCGTTGTTCGAAGTTTTTTTTTCCCCCGTGTTATTAATTGCACTAAATGAACGAAACACTTGAAAACTAGGCCATATAAATATTTTGACACGACATATTAAACATTTTATTGAGTTTATGAAAGAGAATCGAACAAAGATTTGATATAAGTCTTAAAATTTATGTCATTTCTTGCGTCACGTAATTTGTAATAAAGATTAAATTATAGTGGATACACTCAATATTCTATCAAGTGGCGATTGAAGCTCCACATTGATATCCACAAACGGTTAACTATTATCGCAGCTAGTAGAACTTAAACAGAAAAGTACATTTATATTTTTCAATTTCGTTTGTTGTTTATGCACGCTTGGTGTTACCCATAGCGTACAATAATTTCATTTTAATCTTACTGCTGTGTAAAATATATAGTGAACATAATTTTTCTCTCTTATAAATATAACTCGAGTATTCGTCGTATTCTGTATATGTTTCCTGGGGGTGTAGCTTATTGACATGTTTTTAATTGTAGTTTGTATTACGAACTGTGTATCTCATAACTCTACCTAAAATACAATTTGTGAAAATAATTTCATATAACTAGTAAGTTAGCTCGTCCCAAACCGTTTTAATTGTATGGTAGATTTCGCTTGAAATTTAGATATTATTTTATAAAGATTTCGATAGTACTGTTTTCACGTCATAACGCATATAATATTATACCAATTGATCTATACCAATTATTTGTGACGTATTTTTCGAATCAAGTTATCTCGTATACGATGTGATATATATATATTTATTTATAAACGTTATTATTTAACGTTTATTATTATCGTCTCAACGATTATACTTGCATATTATTGAAGCGTAAAATAGTTTCACATTGGGACTTTAAAGTCGTCGTCCAGATCAATGGTGCGTAGAACAGAAATCGTTATGTATAGTGTATAAATGTTTTATAAGATTTTCTTTTTACGTGAGCAGTGACGTTAAATCTGATTAATATATTCCGTTTGTTCAGCAGCTATATGTCTACGCTTACATCTATAATTTCTTGGTGCACCCGACAATGCTTTTTTCCAAAATTATGAATTTATGTTCACTTCTGATGATAATATTTTCTTCCGTCATTAACGCTTAGGCTCAAACACGAGTAACGAAATTAAGCGCGGGGCCCTGCATTATCGTTATTGTAAAAGGTGTCCGAACGTATTATGGTAGCGTCGAAACTATAATTTCAAAGTAAAGAATGTACAAATAGCAACAATAATGCACAGAAAAGTGCTCATCACTTTCATTCGTCCGCGGAAAATTTCTTTCTGCTTAGATATGCCTATTGCCTTTACGAAGTTTTTATTCTTAGGATATATTTTAATCAAAATATATACCTAATTATTTATAAAATCGAATGTTATTATACTTTTTTTTCCCTTTTAAATGGAGAGTTTTTTATAACTATTTGTTGACAAAATTCTAACCAAAAACCGAATAGTTTAGCTATTATAGAATAATACACAAATAACTGATAATCATACTTACAATGCATTTGGTTGTTGCACTCTCCTGTATTGTTCAAAAATAATCGAGTGATGTGATAATTTTATCATTTCATATTTTATTAGAATTAAAATTGAGTTCTTTAATCTAATTCCTCTTATGTTTAAATAATAATGCCTGACATTTTTGATAAAATTATTTTAACTGTTTTAATCCCCAACAATGTAATAACGTTTGGTAGAATTTAAAGTAATGCATTTTTAACTAAGTCTTCACGTAGAACTTAATAAATGTTTACTTTTGGAATGGTAAAAATAAAAAAAATATAATTGTCCACGGTTTTTTTCATAATAATAAAGTAATAATTCGATGAAATTAATAAATATTCATATCACCGATGTATTGATTGAGAATAATGCTTTTTTTTTAAAAAAAACCAAGTTTTTATTTAAAGTGTTTTGTCGATCAGTTCAAGTTTTTAAATATTTATTTACCAAACCATAAAACGAATGTACATAATTTAGTCCTCTAATAGAATAACTATTTATTTAAAATAACATGACGAAGCCGATTGACTATATAAGAATAAAATAATCTTTAACCACTCGAACAGTAGAAAATGTAACGATTTTCCGACGACAACGATATAATTATGTAAAACTGAATAAATAATACTTAAAAGAAAAAAAGTGTTATTTTATGAACGCCATCTTTAAGCAGCTATAAAATATGTTTAGAGAACTAGAGATAAGAAAATTGTAAACGTATAAAATTGCATTTTTTCAATAGAAGAAAAATTTGCAGACGTCTGTTACATAATTCTGCGGATGATGTATTATAACTTCATGTAATCATTCGCGTTTATTTCGATTCGCTGTCCGCTATTGCTGCTTTTACACGACTGCTCGTGTTTGCGCGATGAGACAAACGTATCTATACTATATAAACGGATGGAAAGTTATATTATAATGGAAGTTGTCCAAGAAAATATTTGCATATTATTAGTATAATAGTTTCGTTCAAGTGCGTATAACGTCCCATAAGATCCCAACGGTATCCATATTGCACGGAACGAGGAGACCGGATACCATTATTATACTGCACGCGGTAATATAATATACTACCACGTGGTTCCACCCCGACGACAGCTATACTGCGCTATACTATTATAGTGTCCGGGAACCGGGGTACCACGAATACATAAAACATCCCTCGCTAAATACATATTGTATCAAAAATGTGGTTTACTACGTGACATATATATATAGTTGATGGTGGTGACTATATCACTGCGATTCATGTACAGCAATAGCTATATAGTCGACCTAGGGGCAGTGCGGATTTTTATCGTTGACAACACACCGCAAAACTATATACGCACCAAAGTTACGCTTCAAAACTTATATTTTTCCTCGCCGTACATTTCATCCGTAAAACTTGCATGTACACAATGTGTCCCACGGGTATTTTCTAATTCCAATACGGTAACAAAGATAAATAACTATATATATGGTAAAGTTGTTTTTCCTTCGATCGCGAGTTACTGTTTTGTTGTTTATTTTTTCTCTGATAAATAAAAAAACTGGATGTGCTGTACACCGATACATTTGCACATTAATATGTCTTGCATACAACAGCACAATCGAGTAGAATGCGATGTTTCCCTGTCAACGATTTGGGTTGTCATAGTAATTAAATTTATTTAGTACCTTTAATTAAGATTCACAATATTTAATTTGATTTTACTATGACAATCGTTGTCAGGGAAACGATGCGTTTTACACGTCTTACGATTGCGGGGCGTGGCGTTATAGATAAAATCAAAGCATGCGTGACTCCCAACGATAAGACATAAATGTAAACATGGGTAAAAAATGATTCCAACATATTTGTATGAACATGGTGCGTGGTAGTTTCTCGTGGAATACACTACAAGTGATAGTAATAATGTATTGGAGAAATGTAGTTTTTGATTCTAAAGGAAACGAGTAATGTGTTGGTTTTGTCATTAAAAGTTCAGCCTACATCTCGTTAAGAAATTGGGTTCCACCCCTACATACCGACCATCTTTAGATAATATTTTATTAACTGAAATGGAACATTGGTTTCAAGTTTAAAAAAAAATCATCCCTAAAGCTCGCCCGGACTAGAAGTTTCGTCCGTTTATTCTTATCTTATCAACGCGTCGCGTATTTACAACACATGACTCGTGCGTGTGTGTGTACGATTGTTTTTTTTTGTCGTGAAAACAAATTACACAATAACATTTTGAAAGACGTTTATGCGAATGTGAGTCGAACACTGTACAACGGTTTGATATATGCACGAGGAAGAGGAAGAAGACCGCGCAGTCGGACGTGTATGCCCTTGCAGTAATACCATGAGAGGCGATGTCTCTTGTCGTCGTTCAAAACTAATGCGAACGGTTGGCGTCTTCGCTCGCGCGCATTACTATACACATACACAGTATATACCTTACCACCCCCGTATACCATAAGATGATAAATTATCCCATTCGAACAAAAGTAATAATAATTTTCCGAAATATTAATCAGCGGCGGCGGTCGTCGGGCAACGAAACTGTTTTTGAACTTATAATTGAAACGCACGACGACGGTTACATGGGATGCCCCGGTGGCGGTACACTAGCTGGTTATACAAAACCGTGTGTGTCTGTGTGTAATGTGTATGTGTGCGTGTGTATATGTATGTATGTATGTGTGTCCCTAATCGATCGAAGAGACCCTTACCGCCGCATCGTGTCTCGTAGCTTACGTGGGTCAATAATATTTATGTCAAGTCTCTCTATCTCTCTCTTTCTCTCACTCTCTCATTGCTATGTCTCCTCCCCCTCTCTGTCTGTCTATGTCTCCCCCTTTCTGTCTGTCCATATCTCCCCTTTCTCTATGTCACTATATATCCGTGGGTACATATATATATATATATATTATCGCCTAAATTCTCCCACAAAAGCTTCTCTCCTGCTACGTCTCAGTTTTCTAGACCCGAGATATTATACACACACACACACACACACGTATACATGTATTACTCTAGTTCTAACGATTACGATGACGATTTCATTGCACGCTCTTTGAAACAGTATAACTACGCAGCCACCGCACGATTATCAATAATAATATAACCGGCAGGACTTCTCGGACGTCGAACCCGCAAACTTCGAACAATATATACGCTGTAAACTCGGAATTTCGATTCGACTCTTGCGACCGCATTTTTCCCGACTTCTCGCGCCGCACAAGTCCCATATTACGCACCGCGGTCTACGTACTATATTGCGATTGCCGATATTTTGACGGTTTTTTTGTCGATCTAAAACGTTTTCAACAATGAATTACTCCGGAATTGCTGTAAATTGAACAATTTGCGTTATTGAATAAAAAAAAAAAAAAACAACAATGACGAGAATCTAATCGAACGATAAATCAATTATTAAAAACGTTCCGTACGTGTCCGATGCGTTCCTATCACGCGAGCAATTTATATTAATTAACACAACAATGTACACGTCATAGTATGATATTGTACCATACTCGTTTATTAATTTCGTTTCTTTCTCTTTGTACAACCACGTTGTGGGCATACCGCGCATACCGTTGCGCGATTATTGAACACTCGCGTTGCCGTTGCGTCCGTACATAAATAAATAAATGTTTTTTTTGATCATTAAAAAAAAAAAACGCAACAGCAGTATGATCGCCTAGATATTTTTTCTTATCGACTTTTGCACTAAAAATATGCACCCATACGATATCGATTTGCGTTCAATACAAATCTTTTTACGTGTAACGGTCAACGGCGTCTACATGTTGTTGCGTAATGACCCGTATTTTTCGCCCATTTTTATTAAAATGTTTTCCCCGTTTCCACATTATATAAATATAAACATACACGTTTCGACGTATTTCGTCAGCGGGTTCTATAGAAATATTTGAATAAAAAACCAATATTTCTCACAGATTTTCTCGTATACGTGTTACATTATAAAGAAGAAATATATTATTTCAACGTGATATTATACCGTACGTAAAATGGTATAACCGAGACTCTCTGCGGCGTGATCGAAAGCCCCGCGAGAACGTTTTATATCGGCTGTACACATACACGCTGCAGTCGGATTTAGTCTTGTATTCTTCTCCCGCGGCTCGTGAAATGTCTCGAAACCCATCAAACTTTTAATCTCAATCTCTAAACGTTTTATCGCGTTGGTGCGCGTTCAAACACAAAAACCGCATTTCCCGGGCACAATGCGCGGCGCCGTGTGTGCAGAGAGATTGGAAGTCAAATAGAAACGTTCGGAATTACTGCGCGAGATGATGTATTGCCTCGAATTTAATTCCCAAATGAATATTATAGAATGTGTATAGAGGTACACATATTATGTGTACGGAGTACACGCAGAGCGTTCGATGTGCACACAAAATCATATTACACACATTTACGATTCACGTGTAAAAACGTCTTCGAGATTCGTGTCTAACTATACACACGGCCGGATAAACCGCCGTTGTAAACCTATAGCGTGTTAAAACAGTAAACACGCCGATGCGGTTGTACACGCGATTTTTCCATCGTCAATGTTATCGAGTTGGTTTTTAGTTTTCCGGGCATCACCCCATACCGCTATAACGTGGTTTACAATTTGTACGACTAAACGGTTGTTTTTTTTTTTTTTTTTTATCGCTGAGGTGCAAATATTTTTAGTTTCAACAATAGTTTTTTTTTTTTTTTTTCTCCGCCGTACACTACGAACGATCACCGTGTATATTATGATGTACGTACGACTTCGCTATTACTGCGCGCTATAAATTCGCTGCGATCGTTTAAATATTCTACCAACTCGATAAATACAGCAGCGCCGCAGCTGTTGTGTAAGCTATTACGACTTCGACCTTTAACAATTACACTTATGCGTACGCGCACATCATAAAACACCCGTGGAAAACGGTCATTTGCAGCTCGACCGACGGCTAGGTCTTCCGTCCAAAAATGGGTGTTTTCACCACACTACATTTATAGCAACACGTGCGTTGACCGAGTACGTATCATTTGAACACGGTCTTAGCCGCAATACTTATACTTTTTATCGCACCACGTAATGTTCATAAGCGTTTAAAAAACCGCACGTCGCCGTAATACTTGATGAACGGTACAAATAATAATGTTTGTCGAACTACCTGTACACTTCGATAAACGCATTATCGCGGCGCTACTCGTCTGCACCCATACACGTATTATATAGGCCACGTAGGTAAACAATTACGGTTTTAATAATAATATTATTACTATCGTTCCAATTATAATCTTGATAAATATTATATTTGTTGTAATGGCTGCAAGTGTACACATTCGAACACGTTGTTGGTTCAGTCGAATTCAATTTCAAAAAGTACACGCGGACACTAACTATGCTGTTGTAACGCGCGAGACGTTGCCCGGCACTCGGCGGCTCTAGATTCGCTCAGTTCTTGTGTACACCTTCGTCCTTCGTCCCTCAATCCTGAATACGATTTGTACGATGAATAATTTTAAAAAAAAAAAAAACGTACCAAGACTAGGAAATAAAAGTAAACACTTTTTCAATTCAATTAGTCTCTGTATAAGCAAGTTTTAATGCATACATAATGTATATTTCATTATAAAATGCTTCGGTTTGTGTACACATGCTGCACGGTCTCGTGCAATTACAAACGCATCCATTTCTGAATGTAATGCAAACATATAATTCAGAAAATAAACATTTGAAACGTTTAAAATATAACATCATATTATTCAAACGTTAATCTATCTTAATTTTTATCATCATTTGTTTTTATTATTATGATTATTATTGTTATTGTTATTACTATTAGAGCGTTTTAATATTCAAGGTTGTCGGTTGAATATAATTTTTTCATATATAATAGTCTATAAAAGCCTTTTCTCTGGTACTCTAGTGAGTTTTTTAACTGAATAACTTGGACGATTCATATTTTTTGCAATTTCATGTCTACCGTTTTCTTTTTTCAATATTTCAATCAAAAATTGATATACATTATTATGCTCTTGAACCATAGCTGCATATGTTTTATGTATAGAAAAAAAAAATAGATATCCGTTCACCGGGAAAAATGGATATTTTTCGGTATATTTGTTCGTCATTGAATCCTCTTTTAAAGTAATAAGATTACAATTCTCAACGCACGTTCTCATGCGACTTGAAAGGTGTAACAATATTGAATGCACCTTGTTATTTATATCGTCTTCAGCATAGCATTAAGTATCCGATTTCGTTTGTATAATGTTTCTATACTATGCATTGTATTCGTACACTACGTACACCTGTTGACATTGAACCGTTCAAGTTCAAGTTCACTAGGTACAACTGTACGCGTAAATCGTCGTACAGTGTTTTGCAAGTTGAACCGTACGTATATTATATGCACAAATCGCCGAATATAATCGAATTGAACGTACACATTGTATTTACCAGGATGATTGTGTATGTTTGTGTGCGTTTCAACAATGAATATGTATGTATGACCACACCGCGGATCGTATAGGTGATTCGTTAACATATTGTTAGAACGCCGCGGTTGGTCAAATATTACGACATAATAGTCACAAAAACTCACTGCGCGTTTAAGCTGAACAATAAGACGCCGCCGCGTAACTCGTAAACCGAATATTGTAAAGTTTCAAAAGGTGGAAAGTTCTGTGTGAAAGGCATCGAGTTGTAAGAAAAAAGAAACATCTCTCCGCGCGTTACCATCTGAAATGGCCTAAATATTATTGATCATATACCGCGCGTATCGTCGTGTTCGGTATGTGTTGCGGCCGTCTTACACAAACGCTGCTTAACATTCATCGAGTCTTATACTTGACGGATGGGCAAGGGGTAGAAAGAGGTGGAGAGGGGTATACTTTTTATATTTCCTTATGACATCGACGAGTACAACGTGTTGTTGTATTTTTGCATCGATATGAAAACAATTCGCAAATATACCGTAAATCTGCTCACTCGACTATCCTGCTCTCTATGCACGTCTTACGCAGCGTTTGATAATAGAGTTATTTTTCACAACAATAAGCTAACAATGGTTTTTTTTTTTCTCTCATTACAGCCACGGCGAGGATCTCATCGTCACACCGTTCGCACAAATACTGGCGAGTCTACGAAGCGTCCGCAACAATTTCTTGAGCCTTACCAATGTACCCTCGCAAAAGTGAGTAACGTGGGAGACAACGTTTATTTATTTATTCCGTTTGATCCTCTACTATTGTCACTACTACTATTATTATTACTACAATTATTATTATTATTATTATTATTATTATTATTATAAACAGTCCTTTGTACCTAAGGCGCGTATCATGACAAGTTCAAGTATAAGATGTGCATATGTGTGATGTACGCAAACGTACACGCACGCTTGTATACATATTTAGACATATATGCGTTCGGTATGTATTTATAAGCTTAGCGAATAGATAAGAACGGTGCGCGGCAAAAGGTCGAATGACGCACTATAAAAAAGAATAAATGTAAAAAGAGGGGAGGACGAATAATACATAATACACGCAATGTCGTCATAGTCTATATACAATCAAACGTAGAGAGAGAGAGAGAGAGAGAGAGAGAGAGAGACTCTTTTCCTCGTGTCCCGTTTGTTGTATAATAATATTGAACGACATTCGATTTTTTTCATATACACCTACATTACCATACGCACACTCGATATTCCCTGCTGTATTTTCAAAAGTATAATAATGATTTTGTCGGAAATATTTTTCCGGTACCCTGTGCATCTCGTACAGTCGCAGTCGGTCGTGGGCGAACGTGGATCATCTTCCCTCTCGCGGCTATACATGTACATCCGACGGAACAAAATACGAATAAACAATAAAAATAATAATAAAAAAAAAAAACCGTTTCGCCCGGGTACATAAACGTACCTACATAATATTGTACACACTATCGTTGATGTCATCGTTTTTGTTCCACGGACGTTTCGTCAGTCACGTATTTTACTGCTTCCTTCCGTCGCACGCGCGCGTGCAGTACAGGTAGTACAGCCCCTACGACCTACTGCGTTTTACAGTAACTACACAGATTAGATAAAACTTGATGGTGCACACGGTCATAGAACTAGGGTGAGCCGAGAGCGAAACAGTCGCTTTGAGAGGACATTTTAGTTCACATTTTTGATCACTAACGCTAGAAATCAAACCTTATTGAAGTTACATAATAGATGGCTTTAGCACTATTTCGAGGTTGAAAACTGTAACCGAAACAAAAGAAAGTTGCAACATTTTGTTCGGCATAGAATCACTTTATGTTTTGTACACTTAATAAGGAATCAGAATATTGAATAATTAAAATATTCAAATTTGTACTCAAAAATGCAAAGTTTGACAGGTCACGCCATCAAAATAGCGGATAAATTTATTACCAAAAATACGTCATTACTAACCGGACGCATTGATAAAGCAAGTGTCTCGACCTTATCTTCTAAGACCGTGATGGTGCACTTCCTGTTCAAGCAATGTGAAACCCAGAAATGTAAACAGTCGAAAATCAACCTCATGGCTGTGTCACTCACTGTCACCACTGGTGGGGGAAAATAATGTTTTGTTGAGCTGACGTAAAAAAATCACAGTGATTAGATAACATCTAACTGTCCGATTTTTCAATATTTATTTGGAATCCCGTTAATTTGCATTGATACCCGTGTTGTACTCATTATTGGTGCAATAACATAATACTAAAAACAGTTGTACGATAATTGTATTCCTCATATGTGGTCAATTTTCACCGAGGCAGTTGATTCGGGTGGTCATCGGTAAATTATACCCGAACGCACCATCTGGTTTTGCATAATCTGTGGTAATACCGTACTACCAATGCGTCGTTCGTTCCGATTTCGTCGTCGACGTTTCCGACGATCGGTAAATTCGTTCGCATAACACATTATACTACCCCGTACGTCGTCAATTAAACACGACGAAGTTCGATTAAACGTACTCGACCGTTCGACCGAACGAGCCGTTCGCAACGTCATCAGGAAAAAAAAAATGTCAAAAACAATACGCGCGCACGCGAAACTAGAGAGAAACGGTTATCGTTTAAAAATTATTGTTTGTAACGAATTCGATTTCACGTCGCGACGCTTAGCTTCGCGCACGCCGAAAAACGGTCGAAACAATAATGATTATAATTGCCTCCCAATCGTGTTACACATTAAAACGTATTGTTTATGTACGTCACGTGTTCGAACGATATGAGTGTTGCTGCAGTTCACAATAACGGTGCCGATGGTGATTGCACGGGATAATATTATGTACCGGTAAAACGAACGTTTCGTGTAATTTTGTACAGCTGTCCCGGATTTTTTAATAATTTACGTGTCCGTATATACATAGCCAATGTGATTTTAATTACAAACTTTCGGAGACAACGGAATTAATATATGGACAAAAGAAATTCATCAAACTTTAATTGCTGTAGGCTGTTGTGTGTCCATAGTATATAAATATACGTATATAGCTTTATCATACACTAATGATGTTTAAAAAACTTTTTTCTCTAAATTCTTTATTATTGTTATCAATATTTTTAATCTTCTCCTGGTTAGAACTTTATTTTTAAAAGCAATTTGTCTCGGCCGGCTTAAATTGTTGATAAATAAATTAGATTTTTCAAATAAAATAATTTTGCCTTTGTTACGTTATGTCTTAATACAAAATGGAAAATGTACGAGATAAAAAAATAAATAAATAAATAAATGAAAAAAACCGTGCTAGTAAATTAGTTGCAATCGTTTTCTGCTGTATTTTTATTTAAATTGGTTCCCTTCATCATTATTATAAAGTAGGTAATTTCAGAATGCCGCATTACAAAGTAAAAATAGACTAAAAGAGAATGCCCAGTGGCACGATTTCTATTAAGTTTTACGTTGTAACAAAATAAAAAACGGACAAAACTCCTAGGTGCGGGTGAGGTACAGGGATAAGTTTTTTAAACTTGAAACCAATACCCTTACAAAAACGATACTGTGTGAAAAAGTTTGGTGGATCAGTTAATATTTCTAAAGATGGTTGAACTAAGTTAAAACCAAATTTCTTAGTAAGATAGGTCTAACTTTTAATCGAACATTTCGACTGCCTATAAACTTCATCGGTACATTTCATTAAAATATTTCGAAATATCTATAGAATGTTAATACATATGAATAACCATGAAATGTTTCGAACTGACAACTAATACAACAACCTAATAACTAATATCGTCATATTGTCATGGAATAATATAGGTGTAGTGTTCGGGTTCCATATCCGGGATGAACTTTTTTGTAATTCTTCTCTGTTTTACTCAATAATTCGAAAATCTATTAAGTCATACAAAAAATTACTAATTTAAAGTACCGGCTATGAAATTGGTATATATTTGTACAAAAAAAAAATGTTTTATTGTATAATGTATAAAATACAGATAAATAAATAAATATGAATAATGATTAAAATAAAAACGTTAAGCTAAATTTGTTTGCGTTGTATATTTTTTTCGTGGACTTCAAAAGATTTGATTACATTGGTGTAAGAGTAGTTCTGAGTAATTCTGTTTGAGATCATTAGTTCAATTTAAACTATATTTTGACTTCATTATTTACATTTTTGAATAAAGCGATTCACACAAGTAAACATGTAGTTCCAAAAATTGATATTAATATTTACTGCACAGCTTTTAATATTTGGGTATTTTAAAAATAGGAACACGTTTTCATGATTTCAATATTGAGGAACAATTATTTTTGAACTGTTTAAGACTTATGTCTTCTAATAACATCTGTGACGACGGAAGAGCTCGATTTTGAGATCCGCTTTATTTGTTACAATAGGGTGTGTAATGGACATCCGTTTTCAATGACATTAACTAAAAATTAATTACATCAATTATATAAAATGTATTCATAAACATTTTAGCTCTTGATATCATTGCATTTATCCATATGTCTCGCAAGCATATTTATGGTGGTCTCTTGTGATGCGCAGAACCGACTATTAGTTACTATACCTTTTACTAGTTAGCCAGTGGCCACCCATGATATAACCTATAGGGTATAGACTATAACGTCCACTTAATATATACAAAAATTATGTAACAAATAATTCTTACTCGTACATCACTTCCCAGTGTAATATAAACATCTCACGCTGCAGTCGAGATACTGTGGACTGTAATATTATATATTGAGTTATTACTTCCTAAATATATCTAGCACTATTTATCTCGGCATTACTCGTACGCGCAATCACACCGTATCTAAATCAACGTTGCACTCGCGCTCTTTATTGTATTTATTATAATTCACGATGAATAATTTATAAATATATACGTGGGAATCGTTGTTATTTTAACATTACCATCACATTTATTTCTGTGGAATATTTAATTACTTTAAGTACTTCTTGACACGTAGTTTTTTAAGCTCTATTTTTTTAATTCTTTTAACTCTAAAAGAACCGAAAAATGAAAACAAACTGTAAGATATACCGCAGTGTGCGTGTTTTATCGTTCCTCCGCAGGTCTTGCTGATTAAAATTTTAAATCTTATTAATTATTGTCTGGTTTTGCCGCCTGAATACAACAAAACCGAGACTGTTTCCCCCCTCTCAATCTCTCTCTCTCTCTCTCAAATTGCGTACCCGACCGCTAGCCGCAAAAATACTTTGGAACCTCGTGCGATTGGGTACACCGTTGGCATGTTTACGGTTTTCAAATGAATGCTATGGGTAAAATGCGAGCCCCCGGTGGAGTGCTCTCAAAATGTTTATAAACTGAGCAAGCCGAATTTTCCAATTTTTAATATTGTTTAGATTTCTATATGATCGATATATATTTATTTTATATTTAGGTTGTTCGTATATATTATGTATGAATCAGTCATATTCCAATACTTGAGCTTTAGAAGTTTTTGAAAGAAAACGTAATTAACGAAGTATTTAAATTTTATATTACAGTTATAAAATGAAATATGGATAACCTTGTCACGAATTGAAAAGTTTTCGAATACAAAACTCAACATTTCAATAAATAACGGCTGTGAGAATAATAATGACACATTATATTCAAATACCTGAAAACGAGTAGCCTCACTCTTTAAATCAGAAAGAAACAATTTAAACTCATACTTTTTAAAATGTGCTTATCACGCACATTCTGCCGTTTTTTTTTAGTTTTAAACGCCTAGATATTAGTCGACAGCTTGAAAAATTCGAAAAATAACCGCCCTATGGGAATATTTTGATGAAAAAGTTACTATGTGAACATTTTGGAGCGTAGATTAAATGTGTACTTAAAAAATAAATGTATCACTGTGAAGCCAATAAATTCTCCGCTTAGCTTGGACTTTAAAATGTCGCGCACAAAGGTTAGATATTTAAAAAAAAGGCCAATGTGAATCCATTATCTTGTAAATATGCCACCGCGCCCGTAACATTATTACACATGAACTTTGTTGAGCAAAAGAACAACATAATATTATTTTATGATTATATTTGAATTCACTATCATGAGGATATGGATGTTTTATTATACATAATTTGCGAAATTCAGTGAAAAAAGGAAGCTTTTGTTCGTGTATATGAAAGTAAAATTGTACCTGTCCGGTATCTTTACATTTTAATAACTATTCAGGGTACTAAACTAGTATAATATGTTGAACAGAATTTTGAAAAGTTTTTATTTCGATTGTTTTTTTTACCATAATAATAGGGGTTAAGGCCTTCATATCTATTACCTTGATTAAGTTTAATTACTGGCGCCGGTGATTAAATGTGAACTAAAATGTCCTCACTAAGTGACCGCATTTCTCCGTGGTACGTGGGAAGTGTCCCGACCTTATATTCTAAGTATGGTACCAACACTGTGAGATAAGTTTCTATGAAATACAGGGTTGGTGTCATAACGGAAAGTTAGTTATATTGGGTCAATCGCAGACAATACACACAGTTGTGGACAATATTAAATAACTCACGCATACCGCGTGATACACTTATTTTATATTCCAGTTTGCGCGTGATTCCCAAATTATGATCGAATAATAATAATAACAATAATAATATAGAATAATGATTACGTGTACCATAACGTAGGGGTACTTGTTATTTGATTTCCAGTACAAGCGCACACTGCTGCTGTATTTTACTATTCATTAGTTGAATTGTTATTTTTTTCCCCTCTGCACAGGTCTCGGAGATCATCCGGTGCCGCGGGCAACAGCACTCCGCAGAACCGAGTCGTCAATCCCGGAGGTAAGACGTTATTTTATGATATCTCATTTAATCAGTATTTTACAACGATGAACGCAAATAAATTGTACAGTGTTCCGTGAAAAAGCCGTTTACGAAACGGACTCCCTCCTCGTGTTCAACACGGAAAGCTGTCGCAGCCGCGTGTATGGAATTTTTTTCTTTATTTGGCCCCCGCCACAAATCGCACACAAAATGAAATATTTATTCCTCGAGCCCGCAACACGCGACCCCGTCGACATTTTAGTTTTGCAACGAGCCGGCCGCTTGGTTATTCGGTAAGCTCCTCTTTTGCTGTATGTACATCCGGTGGCGCGTATAAATGTCAAATAATAAAAATAAATCGCCCCGAACATATACCGCGGGCGGTGACCTTTGGTATCGATTCGTCCGACGAAACGGTATAATATATGGTATTATCATCATTAAATTATTATTCCAACCGTATATCATTACTGTTGTAGCTACTGTATGCTACCGTTTCCTCAAGCTCAGCGTCAGACGCAGTATATAATAAACTCCACTCGGTGTACATAATATAATCGTCTGTATTTTATATGAAATTCAAATATCACTCGCTCATTCACTCACTCACTCACTTGGTCACTCACTCAGTCACTCACTCAGTCACTCACTCGCTGCAAATCGCTACATCTCAAAACTACAAGACGAACGAACTTGAAATTTGACCCTTTTTGAGGTTCCTCTATTTTTACTCTTGATCGGTAGTTCTCAAACGTTTACGGCAATGGACCATGGGGAAATAGTTTGCTTCCGAGGAATCCCAATGCCCATGGTCTAAAATGTATCCCATTACAGGGTATTATATTATTACAAGATAAAACGCTTTTTGGTTCAACATTGTTAGTATCGACAGATTTCCATGGTCAAAAATAACACGTCATGGGATTGTCTTTTCTGTACTTTCTTTACATTGTATGCACTTGTAAACGTAAGAAAGTGTTATTTTTTCCAAATTAAATAATATTGAAGAAATTTCTCAATATTTTCACATAGCTTGCAGAACAGTTATATTTAATCCACGGAGCACCCTTTGGAAACCACTACTCAAAGTGTTCAATGAGAACGGAGTTTACGAAAATTGCGTTTTATGGGTCAAATCGGTTTTTGGCTGGATGTACTCGTATTTTTTCTTTTTATTTGAAAAATTCAATTCACAAAACATTTGAATATTTATATGATATTGAGTATCTCCCTTCTTTAAGCCAAAGCTTGTGATGAAGGGAGAGAGTACTTACATGAGAGAAACTTTAGATAACAATAAATAGATAAATATTATTATATAAATAAAAAGAAAAAAAAGACATAAAGGTAGTTGTTAAAGGTAGTTGTTAAAGGTATACATGTTTACAATTTCTGCGGTTACCTAGGAAATATTTTATTTCGTTTACAATGGTATAACAATGAAAATAATTGTATGAGAACTTTTTGAGCTACATGTAAATTTATATTGGTAGTATGAATAAATAAAAATAAATCTCATTTTAATATACGACGATTTTCAACCTAAATTTTGTTTTACATTGATATAGTAATATAGTGCACCCATCTAAAATAATAAAACATCTCTCGGGTGATATAAAATTAAAGTACCACTTACTCGCCGATTAATCGCTATACTCGTATCTCCAAAGTTACGAAACGTATGTACATGAAATTTTAAATAGTGGTTCCTATAATAATCTAAACTCTAGATTGTAGAGCAGAGGTTCCCAAACTGCTGGTTGCTACCCAAAAGTAGACCATGATTATATTTTTGATGTCTAAAATATATTATATTACTACCTACATAGGTTATGCATCAACTATACAATATATAAGTAAAAAAGAATAAAATATTTTAAATACGAATATATGAATAGCATACAGTATTTTCCGTGTTTCTGTATTTTGCATTTATTGCTACTATTACTACCCGTTTACGTCCTAATTTGGTTTAAAATGCAAAATAGCAAGACAAAAAGGTCATTGATTATCGTGGGTCGTCAAATGAAAAAAATTTCCAAAATGAGTTGTATCGTAAACATTTTGGGATCCTCTGCCTCCAGAGTCTGGGCGTGGAACGAGAACGGATTTGAAAAACAAAATATTTCCCCGGTCAAGACCGTTCCGTGCGAAGCCGGATAATAATCCCCTATACTATATGGACTTTTATATATTCGCGGCTGAAGGTGACCGAACGATCAGTTACATTAATAGTGTATCGATTTCTTTTTTTAAATGTGTATTGTAACCAAGAAAATAGCTATTTACGTTCGCGTGTACGATATTAAACACGACGTTTCCGCCGACCGTCTATTTAAAAGAATTCAATATTAATTGAACAGTATCGCGACCGTTTGCACTGCGTGTCGAACGATATTCCGTTGAGGAACACACTGCGTATATACATTTATACGACCGAAAACGTATTGATTTGCTTGTATATACGAGTATATATGTATATTATATTTTCATTTAATCGCGTGCCCGATAAAATAATGAAATAAACCAAGAGTATATGAAATAATTAATTCATTGTTGTTGTTTTTGTTATTTTTTTATGTTTCCCTTGCCGTATTTATTTCTTCAAATCGATATCGAATTATTTAGTTTTCTTTTGTGAACGAATTTTTCAACAATATTTAATGCGTTTTCGTTTGTACAGTAAAAAAATATTAATACATTCCATTGCGGTATTTTATTTTTACAACTAATTGTTCCATACTACTTCGCCGCCGCTCTGCCGAGGTTTCGAGCGTACCAGTATGACGTACTAAAAAGAAATTATCCACAAGTGAATTTTTCTCCCGATAATTACTGTTCTATAATATACCGACGCGGGGTACGTAGAATTAAAACTCTTTTAATCAGCTCAATTGTCTTTGTCTGCACATCATACGTTTCATTTAATTTGTTTTTTGCTGATTGTTAAAAAAAAAAAAACATAAACTGTCGTGTTAAAATGTTATTATTACTGTTCATGGGTTGCGCAACGCTCCTGAACTCGGAATCGAATTCTGTAATATAACATGACTGATTCGAATACTGCGGACATCGACAAATTAAATAGTTTTTTTTTTCGTTTTTTTTTTTTTTTTAGTGTTCACTTAACACGGCGGACATACGTTCCGCGAGATTATGAATAATTATTGAGTTATTCATTTTTAAATCAAGCCTAGACAATTGTTGCGTGTTATTTTTGCGGAGGTTCCGCCGTCGTTGTCGTCGTATACATAATTTATTATACAGTACAAATAGTGTAGAGTGTAAAAAAACAAAAGCCCCAACGACGACCAGTACAAATTAATGAATAGAAGACGGGTATGATGTAATTCGAATTCCTCTTAAACGCGTACGATTGAGATTTATTGCACGCCCGACGAATTTTTAACATTCATCGTCTATAATGTTGTAACACTCTCGACCGCGGAACCGCGTTTATGGTTCGATCGAAAACCGCTTTGCGAGTAGTACCAGCTACTAATATTGTAATAATAATACCGTATGATGTTACCTGCGTACCGATATTATAATATATAAGCACGTGGCGGGCACACCGCTGATGTTAACGATTTGTCCGTCGTTTCCGCGCGGCTTTGTTTTCATTTCGTTTTAATGGGGGTTGCCGGTAAGTTTCCACACGGAACACTGCGGGTGAACGATTACATTTATGTAAGTTCCGACACGAAGAGAAACACACTGGTACGTAAGTTGTTCCGACTCGAAGAATAATACGGATACGTAATAATAGGTCCGAGAGGAATAGGAATACAATATTACGACATTTCCTACGCGGTGACAAAACGAAATTCATTTGAAACCAACACGATATGATTGTATTGTGAAGTGTTTGAGGTGTTACGTAGCAAGTCACAAACCGTTTGATTATTAATATTATTATAATTAATATAATTTAATACACCTTTATTATTATAGGTCCTACATATTGTATTCATGGTCTGTATTCTTTAAATTTTTTTAACTTTGAATGAAACACAAAAACAAACAAACTTTCACCATTCCACGACTGCATTTAAGTTTTAAGTCGTGTAAGACTCAATGAAATGGGAAGGCAATTATTGTACCGGTCGTAATTTTTTTATTCGAACAGGAATATAAATGTATCAGATGTGTTTTTTTTTTTTCGCGTCAGAACTCACGTGCCGGCATACTTGTTTTCGCTTCGAACTTCGTGCGGGCCCTTACGTTTCTAACCTAACCTAACCTAACGGGCCCGTTTCAACGTAATACTATTACGTGGTGTGTACGGCTAGCCAGCGCGTCATTTTTTCGTAACTACGTTTCAGCGTGGACCGCCGCGGCGTGCGCACAATAGCGCGTTGCGTCGCGTGCACCGTCACGCGCGTGCACCGGCATTTATTCGAGAAGTTATGACACAACAATATTGTACTGTGCTCGCGCCCATGCACGTCGATCCTCGGTGACAGTTCGTTTTCCTCCGCGAGCGCTCGTAACGAAATATTTTTTTATGTACGCTATAAATAATAATGTGACGCGATGAAACGCGTCTCGATCGATTTTTTCATTCCATAATTTCCCGTAGAGCCCGTGAAAACGCGACATCGTTACCCGCGTATCAATATGTTTTCCGCGCCGCGAACAAACGATTTTCTCGAATAAAACTTTCCGTTCCCCCCCCCCCATCCAAAAAAAAAACCTCTTGCGCGCAAATTTAATAGTATGTTCAACGAACTGCTGCAGGTGTGAAGCCGACCTCTCGTGCGTTTCGCGTAGTATGTTTTTTTTCGTTCCTCGCGGTCACATATGATACACGCGTGTATGTATTACAGGGACGTACACAGGGGGGTGTTTTGGGTGTTCAAACACCCCCCGAAATATTTGTTTTTTTGTATGGTTATTTATTTATTCAATTTTAATAATTTTTATATTATACTTTAATAGACAGATATAATATTACGTTGTGTTTGTGAAAAACCGACTAAAGCAAAATAAAATATAATACATACTAACATATTTATAAATAAAATAAAATAATACCTACTGTGTATTGAGTGACTATTGACGTGGGTATAAAATAATTCTTCTGTTAAAATTAATGAATAATGACGTGTCTGTTATATTTTGTTATCGACATTGCTAAATGTACATAGAGACATAGAAGTTAATTGTGAAAATATTCTTAACATAATAGCTAAAACTTCACGAAAATAAGATTTAGTATTGTAATTTTTTTTTTTTAAATTATAAAAAAGTATTGTAAGTACTAAGTAAAGATAATTTTCTTAAAAAAATTTCGTATGTTTATTAAAAAAAAAGTTCTACTTTTCAGCAACTGATTTTCAAAAACACCCCCCGAAACTTTTTTCTGCGTACGTCCCTGATGTATTATTATTACAACGCCGGTCTGACGATGCCGCCGGCCGTAGATCTACTGTCTACCGGGGGATCTAGATTGAAAACACGTCTAAAGTGTCCGTGTCACGTTGAACGCGACTTTTATGCGTTCATTATAGCGACGCATTCACGATGCGGCGGGAAGAATAAACGTTGTTGAAAATGTTTCTTAAACATTGTACATCGCGGAAAATAAATAATTCAAGCACCTACGTCATATACAGTCTGTACGTATAGTCTGATACGTGAGAAAAAAAATGCTGTGCAAAAATATAGCGTTGAATAACGTTGAGAGGGGGATGATGAGCTATCCGCGCGGTGACGATAGGACTATGTACTCTTCTTTGGATTTTTTCGTATCCTTCGACCCCAGCATAGACACCGACGTTTCATGAGACGTCTATGTGAAGGACTGCGGTCAGGAATCGTGAACGGCTCGTATTCAATCGATATAATCGGATCTCGGTGGTTGCGAGATGGATGTACGGTCTTGCGCGAGATCAGGCGCTCGGTCGGCAGTTTTTCGCGTTCTACGTTAGCTGTCGTGATATCATGCACGGCCCCTGTAATGCGCCACTGCAATACCCGTGATGCAATTCGCGTTAATATTTCAACGTGCAGTACACGCACGTATCTCTAAACGTCACACGAACGTTGTCTCACGACTACGAATTGCGTAACGCGTGACGTGCCGGGTACACCGTATGATATACTATATTCGTACACTTATCCGTATAATACCATATTATACATTGCTATACTGTTGTTGTCAAGCCGGTCGCCGTCTGATGAACCAGGCGGACAGAAAGAAAAACAAAGTCCAACGTCGTTTCAGTGTGCTGTGCGCGTCGCATATCTATACGTGTATACTGTATACCATCGTTTGGACATTTTTGTCATCGTACACGACTGATCGTTAAAATCGGTCAACCGATAGTGTTTTAAAACAAGGAGTTCCCTGTGGTCAAAATAGTTCATAAAAAATCGACCAATCGGGGACAATCGAATATTCTTTGTTCATAATATTGGTAGCAATAACTGTAATTAGTTACAATAACTATAGTGTATCTTTGCAAAACTACGAGATGGGAGGCAGGAGATGAACGTGAATCTTCTTCGGTTTTTGTCGCTCGAGTATGAGCGAGTTTTCCGGTAGATATTTAAATTTGTCGACGCTCACGTTTCGAGTTACCGCCGAGGATCGATTTAGAACGATAAGTGGAGCACTCGTCACGATTAGACAGTGTACGTACGCGCACAGATGACAAGGCCGAGTCTTGTCGTCTTTTGTTTGCATGTGCGATTCGTTTATCTCGCGTGATGAAAATCTGTCATTTACGTCGGGGCGTTTGAAAAGATCGTCCCTCTCGCAGTACGACCATATTGGTACGTGCGCACAATAACATCGTCAAATTTCGTTAATTTTTCACGTGTATCCCCTCGCAAATAACGGCAACACGAAAACGGCGTTAACACAGCAACGTGTTAATAAATATAACAGGTACACGAACGCGTATAGACGTACGTACCACCTACACCGCGTGTATGAAATAATTTCGCGTTTGTAATGTCGCGAAGGCGTTCATACCATAACGCGTGCGTTTGACGTCTCAATTTCGTTTTATATATATTATACATATATATAATATTATACAAAAGCTCTACGTGCACGTTTTCATGCACTTGCATATGGGTTAAAAGTGTATTACTACCAGCGCGCGCGCGTGTGTGTGTAGATGTGTGTATTTAAAATATATGAATCATGCGTGTGTGTGTGTGTGTGTGTAATAGGTATATATGTACCACGTACGTGTTTGCCTGAGTGAGACAGCAGTGTGTTCGTGTGCGTGCGTGCGTCTGTGTTTGCGAGTGTCTTTGTACACGCTTTATCGAATAGATTTTAATTAAATCGGCGCCTGCGGAATAGAAGACGCGCGGTCGTAGTAGGCGTATGGTGGTGGTACACACGTACGTGTATTGCAAACTTGACGAGCGATATTTGTGTTCGCACGCCGTCGATCTGCAGCGAGGGATCCGTGTATTGTTAAGACCGTCCGACGGACCGATTTCAGTCTCCATACGGTTAACCGCACGAGAGTTTCGGGCACAATTATTGCGACGTAGGCTTATAAGTTTGCGTAGGATTCCGGGTCGTCGGGTGCAGTCGGCGTTATAATTATTTACGTTACAGCGCAGAGTAAAAATATTCACGAAGCATTTAAGGGAAAAATATGAAAATAATATTGTCGCGCCTATTGGGGAATACATTTTTATTTTTGTAAAACGTTTTAGGGTAAACATGTGTTTATCAACCAAACCCCTCTCTCCTAGTGTACGCGGCCGATGAATACATGCACCGACCACGCCCTCGGGGAGAGTAAAAATATACCCGGTTGTGCTGCAGATAAGTCACCGATGCATATTGCACCAGGGCCCTAGCTCTTGGCTAGATATTTGGCGATTCCCAACTATTCAGAACCATAATAAAGCATCATACGATATTAGTTTTGACTTTACATGACAAATTGTATCTACAACGACAGATATAAAAGATGAAAAAAAAACCAGTAAACATTCGGGTAGTTTTATTGTTAAGTAGTTTTGCAGACGTCTTAAGTGCTTTCGTAATCTTATTACGATGCCGATTACCATGGCAGGTGCCGAACAATAATTTTACAAACTAAAACCAATAAATAATTATCTAAGAAACTTATGTGGACAAGAACGTTCATCTAGTGTTGCAATTTTAAAAAAAGAAAAACTTTAAATTAATAGACAATTTTGCCAACACAAAATCTAAGCAAATTTTTTTTTTTAATTAAAATGTTAAATAATATATAATTTATTGCTTAAGATTTTTTATGACTTAATATAGTTTTATTAACTAATATTCATTTTAATACCTAGTATGTTATAATTAGGGAACGGATTTAAATGCTCTAAAAATCGAGAAAACTGCACTAAAAAAATACTCTTAAAATTATTTTAAACTTTGAAAAATTTGTTTAATTATATTTTTATAAATTTTTATTCTTTGGTATTAATTATTCATACTATCTAATTGCTTATATGTTGTATATACCTTAGTGTCAACACAGGTCAACAATAATTTCGTCCAGTGTCACATTTATCTGATCGGTAAAAATATAATCAATATTTATTTTAATTATTTTAGGGTGAATGTTAACTAAATTGTTATCGAATTTTATCCATTCCTATATAAAAATGATCTAAAAACATAAAAAAATCGCTAAAATTGTCAAAAAATGAAAGATAATAGTTACATGTTTTAATTATTTGATGTATGAAATTAACTTTGTGCTTGGAAAGCAATATGCTCCGACATTCAGAAAAAAAGCAATTTGCATTTAAATCCGTTCCCTAATTATAATTTATGAAAATATAAATGTAAAAAGCAATTGGAATATTAGTAAAAATATCATGGTGCATAGTAACTATACTGTACATTTCTTTACAAGGGTGGCCCCAATAATGTTATTTTTTACCAAGACCCACGGAATTCAAGATCCAGTACTGGTTGCAGTAGCCAGGAGTATAGGTAACCGTATAGTACCGCACGCGAGATTATAAATATTGATCGATTGGATTAGTTGAGATGTCTACCGGTGATTTCGATCGGGGACTGAACTACGTAACTCAACTTTTAATCTCAGAATTCAGCAGTCCTAAACTTAGTAAACATAGTATTGCAACGTATTACACGGGGTAGGGTAGTAATACAATTATAATACTTCGGCCAATCCACCAGTGCGGACATCGAAATCAAAAACACGAAAGTTGGTGTACGTCATAGTGTGTGTGTTATGTACACAACCGAAGACCACTCTGAAGTCTTAAGTCTCCTAACGCAGTTAAAATACGCATTCACAAGATTCATACAGAACTGTATACCACCGGATGATTGCTATTTGAGAGCTCCGCGTGGACGGGAATATTGTCGGTCCTACTATACGGTGTATATGTATAATCCAGCCATTACCGGTATTCGAATAGTACTCGCACAAAGTATACCTGAACCCGTAATCCCAGGACGCATTATGGGAAGAAAAGGCAACGCGTAAGAAGGCAATTCCAATGGTCGTAGCGACAGCCGCGGTCGGTGACCTAAATGCGAAAAGGCTTAGCAGTAATAATAACCAAGTGCGAAAAAGTACTCTCACCGAACTTAGCCTCGAGTCTAGACTAAGTCTGCGCGCCGATCCCCGAGGTAGTATTATAATATAATAGACCAGACTTTCAAGATAATAATAATGCAACTACGTCAACCGTCGACGTCCCACCGATAACAATATCGATAGTGAATTCAGTCATTGTCCCTTTGCAAGTGGAGTGAGCGGTTGGTTTAGTCCCCCCTTTCTTCAAAAATAAAATTATCCGTATGTGTCTAAACAATAAATGTACGTTCAAAATTATATAATCAAAATAAATGAAAAAATAAATATTTAATTATATTTCTATTGCACTAGTAATAAGGTTAAAATAAGTTTCCATCATAAATGTACCTACGCCTTTTTAATTTTAAAAACCACCTCTTTTCTCGTTATCTTGACCTGGATCCTCTCCCAGTTTCGTTCATGGTATATGTAGGTATACAGTGTGTTCGAATGAACAGCAAGTCTAGACTCCAGCTGCTTGCACCACAAGCTTTTTTTTAACAACATGGACTCGACGCAAAAACGGCTTGACAGCTATACGGATTTGAGTTGAGAGTAAACGCAACGGGTAACGTGCAGTTGATTATACTATATAAGTATAAACCGTAGTCTTACTGTTTTAAATACCGAAATTCCGAAACACAAAATAATACGTACATGCATGCTTAACACGCGTATTTATTATAAACCTCATTTTTACAAGAAAACATTCACGTAATCCCATAAGCCCAATCGATTTTGGACTGTATTTTATTATCAAAACCATACAAATATTTTTTTTTCCACCCTAACAATCTCGTTTTTTCCACTGAACATAATGACCGGTATTCTTTTGACGCTATTGTTGTTGCGTTTTATTTTATTCATAACGATGCGAATGTTTGTTTTTCGTGTGCAAATAAACTTGAATGTATAAATACGTGTTCCGCGTGTATTCGAAACGCGGTGTGCAAAAGATGGCCCAACAAAAACTTATTGTGAAATATAAAAATGACGTCTCACGAAGAATGTTCACCTTTTCAATGTCAGGATTTATCATGACAAAAATTATATAAAGGGACATTCGAGTATCGCTTGGCACACTTTTGCACGGACCTCATAACGAGGTGTAATAAAAATCGAAATAAACGTTTCGATAAAACCCAACGGCGACTAAAAACTACGTACGTCAAAAATTCATTTTAACGCAGCAGACTTTTATTAAAATAACCCCTGAAAAATGTGACGTATTGTCATTTACTTTAAAACACAATTTTTAGCCAAACATGTACTACATGACATTCTATTCCTTTCCCCTTCGTGTCAACGATTTTGATGTTACTTTCTGAATTATTAAAATCCTCCGCGAAACGCAATATTGTAGCTGAAATTGTTGTGCCGTCGTTCTTGGATATCCGGGGTAAAAATATATATATCAACTGGGAGCCAATTATTTTTTACACAAAAGGCCCTTCCATTTTCAGAGAGCTATACGTACACAATAGGATTCGCAGTTATTATACAATACTTCACCCAACAAATACAACACATATATTATAATAAGCATAATCATGCTGTACGGGTGTATGGGTACACATAAATATGCAAACATTCGTCTGTCTCTATGTGGAACTGATGTGCCTTATGATGAAAAAGTAATAATGCTTATAACAAGTCATAGAGTACAGATAAACTGTCTTCAAAGAATTTCAAAGAATTCACATTGTTTGCGATTCATTTCAAGCCCGGTGTGAAGAAAAATAAATACCGAACCGATCATAAATTCTCCCACTATGTTTCCAATCATATCAGCTTGCACGATGTTTACGATGTTCTAAGTCTTATTGGGTTGGCGTGTAAAACTCAAAATACGCACTTACGTATTGATTTTTCTTTTTGACGTCATACTTTATGCATTTATTCGACTTGGACATAATTGTTAATCTTAAGATGCAACCGATAAACAGCGGAAATTGTTGTCCCGTATATATTATACTACGCGGGATGCAAAACAAACTACACTTGCCGTCGTACGCACTACAAGCTTCAATGGAATCGATTTTAACTTGTCTCGGAGATTTGTTTTTTGTCGATAATTTTAAAATGTGTAAAATAGGTACCTATTTGTTTTCGAAATCCGGCCAAATGAAGCACTCAATATTTTACCAATATTCGGCCGATTTATATACTATGACTTGTTGTATGTGTGTATTTTACATAGTTCCGAGTATAACGATGAAGAAAGAATAATAATTTATGAGCCGGTAAGTTAATCTCTAGTAAATTTGTCCCGTTATTCAGAAAATCATTGCCCGCCGTGGGCTGGTATTATGATGTGTAACTACTGAATTTTCAAAACTTATATTCCTGTGGTTTTGCCCCAAAACTTTCAAAGGGAATTTAATATATAATCACTGCTCCATGCTGCTAATGGTCCATCAAGTTTTGGGACCAAGTTAAAAATGTCGTTCGCCAAAGGTCACAGACTGTTGTTGTGTGCGCGTCAAAACTATTAGGTTATTTTCGCATTCACTTTCATCATTTCATATTTTGTTTCTATCAAGTTATATCGAAAGTCACGGCAACTGTTGTTTTTTTTTTCCGACAGCTTAACGAATAGGTAAAAGCAAAAGTCTTGTGTTTATAGTTTTACATGATTTTTATGGACTACGCACATGTACAGCACACATAGTAATTTTGTCAAACACGATCTGCTGTTGGGACGATTTAAAACTCTGAACGAGAACATAGGAATCAAAAACTCTAATTGGGGAAATGATTCATGTTGTACTATGTGATTACACTGTTACACGTCAGCATTTTCCCCTCTCGTTTGTTTCGAGAAAACACAAGGAAATTATAATTATTTAAATATTCTATGCGACGTATACTATTGTAGGTATAATTATGGAATGTGTAGCATAATATTACGTATACTTCTTACAATCTCCGTCAAAGACCTTATCTAGATTAACATTTCCATCTTAAGCTGATTTGTAAATTTATATGTATACAACGCATATTATATAGTTCAGAGAAATGTCTACTACGTTTCTGCCTTCGTTTTGCAAAGTTTTGAAAAAAAAAACCGTAAGTTTTGTCGAATAATAATTTTTGCGTTCTCGCAAATAGAACGCACAAAACTCTTCCTACAAAAGTACTACGTTGTCGCACAAAGCTCTTATTTATTTTATTTTTTATTTTTTATCATAATGGGTATTATGTATATAATATATTATATGCGAGAGATTTAGCGCGTGCTCAACAAAGCGTACTTGTCGCTCTCCGTTCTGTCATACAAAAAGGAAACGATTTACTTCTTATTATTATTACTACTCTAAAAAAATATCCGTTGGATTAGTTCGAGCAAGTATAGTTGGTTTTTTTTCGTTTGGCACCACGCGCTGCCGTTCGTACGACACGCGTTTTAATTGACTCACATTTTTGTAACATAAACCGTTTTTTTTTTCACTTTTTTTTCAACATAAATCGTTCAATATAATATTATAATGTCAACCGCGATATCAGTAAATGTATAATAACGCACGTGACTGATGGTGACGTGAAAACTTGACGAAGCTCGACTAAAATGTAAAAAAATATTACACAATATAATTATTATTCTCCATACTTCGTACATTGAAAATGTCTTTTTTCACATTGCTAAGAAAAATATTCATTATACGTCGGTGGATAGATGAAGTGATCTCTTCTCACTTCTTCCGTTCAAGCAACGGTCACACTCCGTTTATATAGTATTCTAGCACAGTACTCATCCATATTTTTTAACAATACGAGAAGTCACTCCATATTTTTGGTTTTTTTGCAAGTATTTGGATGTGTTTTTTTTAACATAAAAACTCATTTGAAAATTTGAAAATAAATAACAATCAATCTTTATACCTTTAAAGTTTGTACACAAAATAAGATATTTACGATCTTACACAATTCGATGGTAAATTTACTTCAAATACTATAGAAAAGTTAATGTTGTTTCAAAAAATATAAACGGAAACTTATTCCATTTAAAAATGACACGAAAAAAGTTTTCGTTGACGCAATTATTTGTTTATAAAATGCTGTTTGAACTTATATAGTTTTGTGAAAAGTGTTATTAAAAAGCTGATTCTGTAAAATGAAAATATATCTAATGGGAATTTTATAAGCTGCAGTGTTTAAGAATATATTATACTATGCTTTTGATAATATTGCAGTAAGGTAGTCCACTTTTCATATAATATATTTGCATTTTCTTTAGTCATCGTAATTTGTACCAGTTTTTTATTAACATTAATACTCAGGTATTAATGATATTTTATAATTGTTGTTCATCAAACATTTCCTACCTCGAATACAGAATTATTTCCAGATATATTTCTGCCCACAATTTACAGCCGCAAAAATAGAATATAACATGTCTATCAATTTTTTTACAATACTATTAAACTGAAAACTTCAAAACACTTGGATGGACTTTGCTGGTTATCTGAAAACTCCTTAATTTCTTACTACTCACTGTAATCGCGATTTTTCCACTACAGAACATGTAAAACTTGTAAGTGTAAATTTGTGTAAAGGGCCAAACCAACGGTATAGCAAAACGGGCAACCTCCTAGGGCTAGGCATATTTGCCGAACATGTGTTGAGAATGTCGACACTGGAGTCGTATCAGTCGTATATTAGTCGTACATTTATTTAAATCCGTAAACTAGCGCGTATAGTGTCGATTTCAAAATATATTCCTTATTGTGTGTGTGTGTGTTTTTTTTTTTAAAAGCATTTATTTTCTATACCCCCCCCCCACAACACCTAACAACATGATACTATTGGACGGGGGTGGCGAAAATTGTGCTCGGGCGGAGAAAACCTTAAGAGCCGGCCCTGTGCGTGTGCGCCTAATATTAATTATGAACACGTGTAGCACGTTTCCAGCGTGCATCATCGCGACGGTGTAGGGTTTTGCTCGCGCGTATGCGTGCAGGTACACGTAAAAGTTTTCGCATTCTGTCGACACTCGTTTTATCAGCCCTCCCTCGTCGCGTCCGCCACCGCGCGTTCGCCGCCACCTTGCGTCGTCAACGGCGGAACGCTGCCGCGGCGGAAGCGGATCAATAAACGGAAGCTGCCGCGTATACTACGGTAAACTCCGCCGCAGTGGCGTCTGCCGCCGACCGCGAGGCCGACACAATTTGTCGTCTCGTCGAAGCCAATCGGACGGCATTTTTCTTTTATCTTTTTTTTTATTTCCTGGTCGCCGCGGTACGCGATCCTAAAGGCCGACGCTCTCCCCCCCCCCCCGGTCCGCCGGCTGTAATTTTCGACAATTTTTCGCACCGTTTTTAGCTGCTGCGATAGGTACCCGTTACGCTACGCATATTATGTGTACACACGACTATTTGTACGCTCCGACAACCCACTGCAACGGAAAAGGTCCGTATCTCGCGTTTCCAACTTTACGAACGGGCACACATATGGTCGATCTGATTTATAATTTTATTCCGTCCGACATAATATTACAGTTTTTGAAAACCATAAAGCGTCCGCGTCTCCGCATCTCCGTACAGTATTTTCAGATAAACGATAAATTTCATTTATTTGTTCACAAATCAACTAAAAGACCGGCTCTCAAGTGCTCGTATGCGTATGCTTGGACCCATTTTAATTAGATAAAAGTGCACCACTCTAAACGTAAAGCTATTCACTTACGAAGCTCTACTCAAATCGATCTGGACGTATAGACTTCAACCATGGGGCACGGCGAACAAATCTAAAACTAATAAAATTCAAGCGTTCCAAAATATATCACTTCGACGCACTTTCCATTGCTCCACCATATATTTCTAATCTAACACTTCGCTTAGTGAAGTTTCGTATGAGAACTGTAGAATAAGAAACACGTATCTTCTACATTCGTTTTCCATAAACGACTTCAAACTCACCTCAACCCTCTCATAAAAGATCTTTCCGCATCCTTACACTCCCAGGAAACCACATCCGCAGATTAAAAAGGAAGCGTTGTTGTGATATTTTACAAAACTATAATTTCTAATGCTTTCTTAAAAAATTATAGTAAATAACTAAAAAATAAAAAAAATTAATCAACCAGTCAACAGTCACTAATGGGTGGCAGCTTTAATCAAACCCTTCATACATATGCAACCCCTACATCATATAAACTTATTCATTATTATGCTTATTGTATAGATTGTTTATGTAAAATAAAAAAAAATAAAAATTTTACAAAAAATGATTATACTTTACCAGCTTTACATATTGATGAGAATAAACCACGACCTGTACAAACAACAACAAATGAGATACGACTTTTTTTGCCGTCGGTAGTAACAATAGTAGAATGAGTACGGTTCCGTACGGGTTTTTTTTTTAACGCGATTCTGTGTGGTCTATTTTTATTGAAATACAACACAATTCCGTATAAAATTGAATATAACGTTGACAAATGCATAATTTTAATATTGAACCATAATGCATCAATAATAACAATAATAATAATGACACTTCAAAAAATTAAAAATTAAAAAAAGTGTATTATTAATAATGCGAAATAATTAATATGGAAAAATATAATATCGTTTATGTAACTACGGTTATTTATACATATACACCATAATATACATATACACCATAGTATACATATACACCATAGTATACATATACACCATAGTATACAGGGTGATTCCTTAACCATGCTCATCCCCTTTTTTGTCCCTAAAAATGCTTAAATTTGATTTTTTTTTAAAAAAATATACAAATTTACTATAAGATCTATGTTTTCTGTAACCTTTTTTTTTCATGCCAATTTAAGAGTATCTCGTGGTTATACAAACTTAGTTTTTTCACATAGAAACACCACGTTTTTTATGAAAAATATGATTCAGTTAATTCTTCTGGATTTGTTATTGTAATGTAGTCAAAACTCGGACCAATACTTTCGGAGGTATTCAAATTTAAAATTGCATATGAAAAGAGGTATAAAATTTGGGGTGCCTAGAATTTGTTGCAATTAACGATAACATATAATATTAAGCGTTTAATACTTAAATTAGAATAATTCGAAAACTACTCGTTCGAATTTTGATTTTGATACAAACAAATTCCCTCAATAAGACACCGCAGTAAAAATAGGGTGTTCCTATTTTGAAAATAAAAGTTTGTATCACCACAGGACATCCTATAAAAAGGTTATGAAAAACAGTTTTTACGGTAGCTTGAACATTAAATAAAAAAAAATAAAAATTTAAGGATTTTTACGGTTAATAAAGAGGACGAGCAAAAATCATCCCGTATTACAGTACATATAAAAATTATATACCGTAGGATATTTAATAAAGCCAACCAATATCTTGGAAATGATCAGTATGGATTTAGAAAGCAAAAAGGGACTAGAGAGGCCATATTAGGACTGAGGATCTTAATAGAAAAACAAATATCCCGAAATAGAATAACATATTTATCATTTATAGATATCGAAAAAGCTTTCGACAACATTGATTGGCAAATTATGTTCTCAATAATGAAAGAATTAAATTTAGATTTTAAAAACAGGAGAATAATATATAACCTTTACAAAAACCAAAGCGCAGAAATTACAATAAATAACGAGTCAGCTAACGCGAAAATACGTAGAGGTGTAACAAGGGTGTCCACTCTCACCATTATTATTCAACTGCTGTATAGAAAAAAGTATGACGGAAGTTAAAGATAATCTAAACAGGCTTGGGATTGGAATAAGAGTGGGTGGTATATTGATTCCAATGATCCGGTTTGCAGACGACATCGTTTTATTAGCAGAAACAGAACATGACCTCCAGAGAGCCCTGGCAGAAATGCAAATAATTATAAATAAGTATAAAATGCATATAAATTCAGGCAAGACAAAAATTTTAGTCTGTGCACGTGAACCCACAATAAACGCAAATATTTATTTAGAAAATCAACTTATTTCCCAAGTTTCCTGTTTTAAATACTTGGGAAGTTTAATAACATCAGACGGAAGAAGCTCGCAGGAAATTAAACAAAGAATCGGGCAAGCAAAAACAGCTTTTATCAAGAAAAATAAAATGTTGGTTTCGAAAAAAATTAACAGAGCAACAAAAAAGACAATTCTAAAAACATTTGTGTGGAGTGTCGCATTATACGGCTGCGAGACATGGGTTATTAATGAAAAAGAAAAAAGATCCCTTGAAGCATTTGAAATGTGGTGCTGGAGACATATGAAAAAATAAACTGGACAGAAAGAGTAACAAATGAAGATGTACTGACCCAAGTTGAAGAAACAAGATCCATAACTAAAGCCATAAAGCGACGACGATGGGACATGATGGGATACGTTTTACGTCATGGCGAAGAATTGCATCATACCATAATAGAAGGTGCAATTGAAGGACGGAAACCACCAGGAAGACCAAGAAACTCGTACATATCTCAACTGAAAAATGACGCAGGGATTGATACTTACGCCGGATTAAAAAGACTTGCTGAAGATCGTGATATGTGGAGAGCGAAGTTAAAAATATTGTAAACCAACCCAATATAGGTTGAAAAAAAAAAAAATTACAGTACAGAGTCCGACGGTCGATAAATCCTAATATACTAATACAACGTCACATGCCATATCGCGCTCCGGTCACTACAGTGGCGTATATAGGATTTAATTTCGGAGGGGGCCGATTATGTATTTTGAGTTTAGGGAGAAATGACGGAGGAGGCACAATGACAAATATTGCTTAAACGCTAAAAGACCTTTGGACTATTTGGACTATCATCATTACTTCACCAGAGAAAAAATAAACTCATTTTTTTATTTTTTATGAAATGTAATGTAAAAAATGTATAAAAACTCTTCATTGCAGTAAACAATTTGTTTACTACAGTCACTCAAAATTAATTACATATTTTCTTACAAGAATAAACGAATATTATACATTTTAAATACGAGGTTTTGAATCGACATTTGTCTCTTCATTATGACGAAGCTGTCGTACCCACAAAACTTTAAAGCATATGGCTAAACGACAAACTGTGATACGATATAAATACTCGGAAACACGAAAATACACGTGTCTAAAGCACGAAAGCCTCGAACTTGAGTATCAGAGATAACGCACACAACTGATGTCTGATC
This sequence comes from Periphyllus acericola, assembly GCA_949715065.1. NCBI lineage: Eukaryota > Metazoa > Arthropoda > Insecta > Hemiptera > Aphididae > Periphyllus > Periphyllus acericola. The sequence continues at coordinate 25,575,028 of OX454271.1, read as the reverse complement.
AACGATAATAAATAACAAAATGTTACGGTCATAGAATATATTAATGTTATGGTATAGCAGTGATGGAATGGCCCCGGTGCAGAGTGGGACAAATCAAATATTAATAGAATATACTATCTATAATTATCTATTATAAGCTAAAATTACAAATACCGATAATTCCTATCTATCTATTTCTATCCGACTACACAGACTATAGGCTATACAATTTTTATTATCTTATCGCATAAGCGATTTTTCATTTCGGGGGGGGCCCGGGCCCCATCGCCCCCCCCCCCATATATACGCCCCTGGGTCACTATAATATATAATGACACAAGATGAGAACGGAACGGCAATATGGTTTTGTTTCAGTTGTGAAATAAATGATCGCGTACTGTTCAAGCAAACATGTTACAACGAAACAAAAATCGAAACGAAAATGGGTGACTTGAACGTATTTTCTCGCCGCGTGGCAACTATTTGCATTAAAACACCATACGGAATCGTACCCGTAAGCCGGGTAAAAATAAAACGGTAATATCGAACAACGGACGTGCGGAGGAAAGGTCTGCTACCCCACATGACGAGTATGACGCGAAAACCCGGGACCCGACCTCGCCTAACTCGCGCCGAACCCGGGTGCTTTTTATCTGCCGTGCCCTCGTCGCTGCCCCGCCGCCGGTAATGATTTTCCCCGTTTTTACGCGCACCTCATGCTGACACGATAATAATTATATAAAACGCGTGGTACCGCGTCGTGTTATTATTTGCTACGTTTCAAACGGCGTGTTTTAAATATCATACCGCCTCGCCGTGGTATCGTGTTGTTATTATTATTATTATTATTATTATTACTATTACTATTATATGATAATGTATTCGAACCGCCCGTGGAAAAATAAACACACGACTGAAAGTTTAACAATAAGCTCGTCTCGGGTTACAAAAAACTTTCCGGATAAACGTGAATGTTTTCCGTTCGCGGGCCGACGGAGCCGCGCGGTTTCTCCAATTCGACTGCCGCGAACCATAAAAAACATAATGCTGTTTATAACCAGGGCTTTGGGTGGGAAAAAATTCAGGGACGCGGCGGGACTGTACTTTAATAGTCCGTGTACCATTTTCAGCGTTCTATCGTCCTATCCGTACAGTTACTATATAGTCAGCAGTCATGTGTAGGGCTAGGAAAGTCTAGGATTTTCCAATTTTTTTAATGATTTACAGGATACAGCTTTTAAAGCACAAAATATAATATGGTCATCTATACATATATATTGTTTCTATTTCACATTTTTTGATTTGAGGTAATTGTTTAGCACTTATACGTCGTTTTTGGGAGATTTTAGGGTATCTAGGTTTTTTGGGTCATTAAAATCCAAGCTCTATATAATTATTATAGGTTTTTATAAAACATTTGATAAATACTTAATATGAGTTGGTTATTGTTCGAAAAACACTGTCCCATCAGTTACGGTCGACTGCCAATAAGACGTAACAGTTTGTAATTGTCATTGTGAACGATTATTTTGACCAAACAGTCAAGCGTTTCGTGAAATTTTCTCGAACATGTTTAAGGGGACGTTTTTTTTAACCCTGTGAGAGGTAGAAGGACTGAGTCTTCTTGCGCCCCCACCAACACTTTAAGTTATGCTTATTACAGCTACATGTGCATGTATGCGTGTGTACATTTTGTCATTTTTACGAGACGACATTTGTATTTTTTGTTAAAATTAATAAACGTGAATTTTTTTTTCTTGGCTCACCCCTAGTGCCAATAATTACGTGCAACGAACAAATCGAAAAATCGTTTTTCATCACGCCAAACACGCGTTCGTTTAAAAAAGCTAAAATCTCTTTTGCACCCGACATTATATACACGATCATTCAAACACGATGCGTTATTTGCTCAACCTACCCTCTTGGGCTAAATAATTATTATTATTTCGACCAGCGCGCGGAGTTTATAAAGTCAAATCGACTTCTATATGTGCATTGCTATAAGTATACATTAAGTGTACGCAGTTTATGCATATATAAATATATATATACTTAAACGCGTATATATATATATTTATATTTATAGGTACAACGTTTACCTGGTTTTTGTTTGTCTTGCGAACGCGTTGATCGACTTCGAGGCGACGGTGAAATAAATTAAGAGTGGTGTGTGTCCATACATAACACGGATGAAAATTCGCTTGATAAAGTTTCGTTTGTGCTTCATGTATAATATATTAAGTACGCCGCGCGTGTGGTCGATCAACATCAGTAAAACAGCACATGCAATTTAGCAACATTCGATCGCGAAGGCATAAACACGAAATTCAAAATATAATTCCACAACATTAAATATGTGCAATATATTTACTACGTACCGTTTCTTTTTTTCATTTATCGCTCAGTAAACAATTCGAACTATGTGTCGGTTATAAGTTATAACTCTTTCAATCCTGGTTTAAAGCATTTTAATCCCCCTTGCACGATTTTTTTCTATTAGTTATACGAATATTGTTACTTATATAAATTATAATATAATCGTACGTTTTTCTATGGTCACGTTTAGTTCATTCTAAGTGGATTTCACTGTTCTATATTTAATATAATAATTAAAATTTACTAGCTCAATTACCCAGCTCTTAATTACTCTTCCGGGAGATATTTCATTATTTGAGATCATATCGCAATTACTTTTTTTATTTGTTATATAAAAAATTACATTTGTTAAAAAAAACCGCACGTTTGTCGTATGATCTAATAGTATTTATTATTATTTACTTATACCATATTATTAATTTACCCATATACCCTAATCCGTATTTATAAAAATCAACATATTGAACAAAATAAAATATTGCCTAGGCAACCGGAAGGTAAAATATTTTATACATATAGCCCAGTGCCCAAAACTGTTTTGACCCTTTAAATTCGATAAATCCATTTTCGGTGCACCTATACATTTTTATAATAAGTACATTCCCTCAACATATTTCAAATGAATCGATGTGGTTATTTTGGCTGCACGCTGAACTGTCCATTTTTCCACGAAACGGTTTTGGCCGAAGTTTTTTAAAATCCCTTCTTGTCGCACACCTAGAATATTAGAGCTTGTAGACGTACCACTATAATACTATGTCACATATAAAGTTCATTTGTTTTCGTATTTGAGACGTAGCGGTCGGTGAGTGAGTGGGTGAGTGATATTTTAATTATATACATGTATATGTATATTACGAGTATATGATATATTCGCAGGTATGACGCATCAGATGCTGTTTTTTTCGTCCAAAACGCGTTTCGTACTCGCTCGTCGTCCGTTATTTTATTTTACCATACTCCACGGTAACAGTGTAATGACATCCGTCTCGCCGGCAACTATATTGGACACAAAATTGTAATATATTATTGTGATGCGATCGTTTTATGTACTACTATTAATACCTATTTCGCGCTGTTACCGAGATTTTATCGTCGCGAAAACGGACGAAAAGAAAACAATATAATATAGGTAACCCTCTGCTACGCGGTAATAATGGCATAGCAGTCGTCGGCAGCTGTGTAATGACGGACTACGTTCACGAGATTAAACGTCATTGTGTTGTCGTGCAATTATTTTTGTCGTCGGTAATCGATCGAGCGCCGTAAACCGGATGATCTATTTCAACGCCGCCGTGACATTCATTATTTCGAAAACAATTTACTTTTTTCCCGTGTTTTTCGCTTCGCGTACTTACGCGCGTAATTATTTTCAAATGTATATACCGTCGCGCTTTTTCATCGTCTTTACTCTAACGCGTGGGCGTTTGAACTATTAATAACTGCATACGTTTGTTTAATACCCACATGGCGCGCATTACTTACTAGAAATTCGCAAAACATTTGGGTTCATCATTTTCTAATGCATTTTCGTGTCTTATATTATCTCTTTCCGCGAAATACGGTTCCTCGTATATATATATATATAGTTACACATAATATGTCGCAAGTTTCTTTTTTTTCAAAAAAGTTACTGCGTTTTTTATATTCTCTTCGTTATCGTTCAAACAGGATCGTAGTCCCTATATCGTAGTAGTATGTAGGTACAGTATCCCTATATTCTAATCATTATATCCGATAACACAACCGTAGCAGTAATTCGGTGTATCGACTATCAAGTTCGGCGAATCGCGAAAAAAACGTCTCCTGTAACCCTGTTTGATACGGTTATACTTCACAAACGGATTGTTGGAAATAAAAAGAACAAACGCTGAATTCCGTATCGAAAAATATTAAATGTGAAATACTTCAATTGATTTTCAGAACTACACACACGAGGTTATCGTCTAAAACCCAAAGTCCACGCGTCGGTTTAACGTGTTTGGTAAAAAAAAAAATAATAATAACACGAACTAAGACGCATTTTAAAACGAAAAAAGGAAACATATTTAAATATATTTATCTTATTTTTTTTTTACATACCTACGCGTTTCGAACTATGGTAAATGTCTGTCACGGTCTCTTATTAATATTTTATTTTGTACACAGACTCCTGTTCGGTAAACACCTGCTGCGGTTACCTAAGGTTACGCGATACGCAAAAATCCGATATATACATAATATATTAGCACGCGCGTTCTAAAATATAGTACACACTGATATGACGTATAGCACAAGATACGCGAGACCAAAAACAAAATATTTTTCGTGCTTTTTAGTTTTACTTGCGTTTTTTTTTTTTTTAATTATTTTCCTCTCTTAAACTTGTATAAACGTGTGCTATTTTTTTTACAAGCGCGTACTTAATCTCGTCGAGAACATACAGTAGGTACACTGTAATAATATATTACACGGCCGCGTGTACCCACGTCGTAGCCCCTCCGGTGCAGCTGTTGGCCGTGCGCGATTTCACGTTTCGCCGTGAACGCGCGACGCAGACTTAGAACGCGCCCACGCACTGGCGCACATGCTCACACGGTCCGTTTCGCAGACGAATCGTTTCGACGTGATGTGTTCGGGCATTATGCGGGTAGAGACAAACGACCGGGGTGGGGGGGGGGGTGGTAGGGCTCCGGCACGGTACACTGACAAATCGGAAGCTGAAGAATCCGTTGCCGCCGAATGGCGCGCTCGGCCCCAGAAGGATCATCATCGTTCAATCCCCGCGGAATTAGTCTCGATTAATTTTTACCTACGGGCGCGTATTTCATTTCATCGTTTTCGCAAGAGCGTACACACTACTGAAGATGCATTGCATATGCTTCAATGTGTGTTCGTGTGTGTGTGTGTAGATAGAATATATATATATATCTATCACATGTGCTTGTGTGTGTCTGTGTGTACTTATTTAATCGAGAATAACAAAATACAGTTTCTTCGTTTGGCGGTTTAACGGTCTAATACGCGTCAGCTGCAGCATTTGTTCGTGTGATTTTAGAGGAGTTGGTATGCGCGTGAACGTCACTTTCCATAATAACATCATGTCGCCCCTGGGACAATGCAATGATATTTATCGAATCGACGCCGATCCATGTATGGAATATCACAGCTGGTTGTGCGCCGAAATTCCCGGGTATTAAGTTGTTTTAATTTTTAAACGACTTATGAGATTTTTAAGATTTCCATATTCTACCTGATCACAAACTGCTTAAAAATTTAAATATCTGATTAACACACAATCGGTTCTGCTGAACGGAGATTTCCTGTGCCATTACGTTTGTAAGACGGAAATATCGCATGCGCAGGTGTGACGTCCTCAAAACGTAACATAGCAACAATATTCGACATCGTTTAGCATTTACTTTTTTCGTATTGTTTAAATAATATTTAGACGAGAAATTGTTTAACTATCCCTGCACACGTGTGCGAATTCGATCGCTACTCTACGAGTATATACGTTTTGTATATTTATAAATCATTTGGCTTTTTCCAATGACCAATTTAAAATGATGATGAAAAAAATCAAACTTAAACCGCTCACGTGTGGAATAGAAAAGTTTTGTTTTTACAATGCAGTACAATTGTTCACAGTACATATTTATCTACATGGATATTATTTATATATGTGTGTGTGTGTGTGTGTGTGTGTGTGTGTATTTTGTTTTAAGTATTTTAAAGGTATCCAAAAAGTCGTTGTGAATATGATAACAAAAAAAAATTAACCAATTTAAGACTCGTGCTATGCTCTTAAAAATCGTCGATTTATCAAATCGAATAGATTCTTTTCAGGTCGCTTTATTTTTTTTTATTTTTGGAGTGGAATAAGTACCATAAAATTATTAGCGTTTTAAATACGACACTTGACCCGCGAAACGCCGTAGTGCTCTACTGCTGCTGCGCTGCTCTGATTAAAATTATCGACTTTCGTGCCACCGAACGTGATAGGTCCACCGCGGTTCTATAAAATATAATTATGCGCTGCATCGCAAATCCGCAAGTCGTTTTCCAAACCAAGTTTCTGTTATATTTCCTCTTTTCTGACGAATAACACTGCGCTCGGACTCTGTGTAAATTATTCCGACGAAATACGTCGACAGAATTAATAATGTTTTATCCGCATTCGGATCGGAATCATAATATTTACTCGAGAAAAACAAAACGCCGACTGAAAAAATGCGTTTTTTAACGTTCCGACCGTTTACTTTATTATTAAATATTTTCGATTGCATTTATACAAACATGTTACAATGTTGTCTGATAAACAGACGACTTTCAATATTAACGAAAGATTTTTATTTATTTCGAACGCTTCGCGCATAGTATATATATTCCTTCCCAGTGGTGCAGATAGTGGGGAGGAGAGAGCTTTGGGCCCTCTCAAAAAATTAGAACAGAATAAAATAAGTTTTTGATAAAAGTTGTTTTCACTAATATTTTTAATAAATATTTTAACTTATTAATAAAATATTGTATGAGTGTTACAACACATATTTTATAAGGTATATTATATACAATACTTTGGATAGAAATACTGTTAAAATCATGTGCATTTAATTTTTTGTTTTTTTTATGTCGGAGGCTTACCCTGAAAACTTATGCTATTTGTACCACTGGTCCTCCTTGTCTCCGATTATGTACCTATGTACTTCATGCGAAAATGAGAAATAAATACACGCGGTGTGTTATAGACTAAAATTTGAAAAATGTGCGCTTTGACTTGAAATCAACACAATTGCCGCTGCGTCATCTTTCCGTTGTCGGACACGACTGCCGCACGCTAATTGTTGTTTAACTGCCAGACTAGAAAATAACGTCTAATCTCATCGTCGTCGTTTTTTTCCAGATGACGCGTATCTCAAGATGTCCATCGAGACTATCGAGGAACTGGATTGGTGTTTGGATCAGTTGGAAACCATCCAAACCCACAGATCCGTCTCAGACATGGCCTCGTCCAAGGTATGGTATATTATATATTATATATGTATAGATAATTATTTTTTAATTACATTTATCGATTCGCAGTTTTTCATCATATCGAATCCGTAGTCGAGCACGACCCGCGTAACAACTCTGACCGCGTTATGTGTTGCATACCCGTAATATGCATGTATTAAAATAAATTTAATATTTTATTATCGAAATGTACTTTTTAAGTTGAAGTTACTATACGTGTATATTCGGATAGCGACAAGAAAAAAAGTAGGAAAAAGTTGGGCTTCGAGTGAGGCGAGAAAACAATTTCTTTGTTCTTATTAAAACTTACCAGGTTGAACTATAATTTCTCCCTGCCGTGGATTTATTTTCTACTACACCTCCAGGTAATACCCCCCCCCCTACCCCCACGGCCAAAGGAAATTCCTTGGCACGCCACTGGTGTTAATGATTATTCTCGCGAGCGTTTTCCGCTCATTGCGTCGCACACGCACGTCGTTTTTATAAGTTTGTTCGCGGTTTCGACCTAGGGCGTATACACACACACATATATATATCGATCCCGCCTGCTATTGTTCTTAAAAATCATGTATCGAATCCGCCGGAAATCGATGATTCCCCGCACTCTCTATATTAGACATGACCAACCGCGGAATATCGTATTGTCCTACAACTTTGCAGTTTATTTCGAATATACAGTTTTGTTTTATTCAAAATAATATAATGAATTTTTCGTACGAATAAAAAAAAAAAATCATAATTTATTATGGGGTAAAAACCAGTGTTTACTCACGTTTTGAATATTATTACATAAACCGATACTTGTATAATATTTTTTAATGGGATAAATGTTTCAAAAAAAAGTGAAAAGGACATTAACAATCGAAAAAAAAATCGTTTAAAATGCTCAATATAGTTATAAATAATTACCATTTTAACGTTTACATATTATGTAAAATAGGTTTCCAAATAATACCAAAAATAATTTACTAAAGTAAAACATTTCTTTATTTTTTCGACATTTTTGCATATTTATGTACTATATATGATAATATATTATGTGACCATATTTTGACATTTTGTAAACATTCAACATTGACCTTTTGTTAAAAATGAAAAATATAATAAAATAAGATTGTCGATGAAATTATAACTGGTATATGAATGATAGTAAATCGGTAGATAGAGTGTTGATTTTCTACAATTTTATATTTATTATTTCTCCTCTATCATTAAAATCACTTGAAATTATAAGCCTTCTGAGTCGATAATTAATTTTTATGAACTGCAGTGGCCGGTGGACATTTTTTTGGAATCGGAAGTTTCGATGTGAAATCGAAAAAATCCCTTGACCGATTTACCTATAGGCGTGCGCACGGGTGTGTCCGGCCACCTACCGACATTCTGTAAATGGGGCCCTAAATTGTAAGTCTTAAGCTTAAGCAGCCCGTATTTAATCTGATGTTATTAAAATATGTATAAGAGTATTCGGTATAAATAAAACAAAATATTTTATATTTTCGTACAAAAACAATAATTATCTTATAACATTTATAAATTTCAAAGATAACCATTTTATAGGGCTTATTATTTTGAAAATGTTGACATTTCAATTTTCATTAAATTCTAGAATTTTTATAATTTTTCTAGCTTACAAGAACATAATAGTGTACTATTTACACAATTTTAAATAAAAATAATATCATCGACATTTCCTTGTCGGAAAAGTGACGAGGTGATAATAATTTACATTATTTCATTGCAAACTAAATAAGTTTTTTAAAAATCATAAATCCAACGGAAAATCAAAGTTGATCCATAGCAATTTTCAGAAAAAGACGCCCTGCGTAATGGAATCTTCAGATTTCACAAAAGTTATAAAATAAAAATTTCACATTTTCACTTATAAATTTACCAAACTATTGTCAACAAAATTGTCTTTGCTCAGAGATGCTAAAAAAAAAAAAAATAGAATTTTATCATCTCCAACCACAAGGGATGATATATCGCTCTAGGTACGCCCCGGTGGGACACCCTGTATACGTTCGAAAAACGTCGGACGGTGGCGCGATAAATCCGGCCGCGGTCGTACAATCGAAAACGGTTATTTCGCAGCACAAGTGTCGAGCAACGGTACACGGTCTCGTCGTCGTCGCTTAAGTACATAGGCGCGACGATTTCAATCACGTTTCACACAATAGCGCATTGCGATAAAATGTAAATTCAATGTTTTTTCTTCATATTATCTTCTTCGCGGAAAGACGGAGGCTTCTTTAATTTATTTAATTCCACGGTGGTGGTGATGGCGGCGGCGCCGGCGGCGGTGGGACGCGGGGAACTAAGTGCAGGGGAACGTGATGCCCGAGTGTTGGCAGCAGACATCATAATTATTATGATGAGCCGCCGGGGTATATTTTTGAAATGAAATAACGAGAAAAACACAAATTGATATCACTTTGGACGCGTATTTTATTGTATTATTCTTTTCGTCTGTGCAAATTGTTTTTGAAAAACGTGCCGCTGCAAACGGTTATCGACACTCACGGGGTACGTTCGAAATTCGAGATCTCGCGAAATAAATGCAAAAACTGTCTAGAAAAAATGGAGAGAAAATACATTTTTTCCCCGCTTTTCTGTACTACTTACCTCTATATACGCGACCGTAATGAACGGCCATTCGCAAGGTTTGTGCTTTTCGGTAGAGCGAGGAGCTAAATATATTTCAAGTACCCGGTGTATAGAAAATAGCGAAGAAATTGATTTCTGCCTTTCCTTTTTGTGAATTGAATATTTCATGGCTCCGCAGCACGGTATGAATACGAACAGAAAAAAAAAGGAAATATAAATGGAAGGACATAATATTGAAAATACATCGAATACATTTTTATATAATAATAAATGATCGGCTGGAGCTTAGTATAATACGCCGTACAGGACGCAGAGATGAAAGAAAATATTTTGGGGACCTTAATCTCATTTTAAACTGATTACCGTCGCTAAGAATTCAAATTGTCCCATAAAACTTATAAGATATTAAGTAGTTGAATATATATTGTTTTCGAATCGCTTGCATGACGTAATAAACTCTTTTGTACAAATAAAAAAAAATAAACAATAATAACAAATAGAAAAAAAAGCTTTATTACAAATGTATTTCGTTCACATATTTTTTTATTTACATAATGATTTTGTGTCTATATCATATTAAAAATATTTATTCATGTTCTGGTGTGAAATATAATTTAAAGCGTGTCAGCATTGTAAAAGAATATATATTTTTAAACATGTATTTGATATTTTGCACAAGTACCCAGGGCTTAATATATAGCTTACTCTTCTACTACAGAAATTCTTGAAAATTATGAATTAAATTTGTTTTGCTTGACTTTGAGTTGAATAATAATAATTCGACTTGATGTGTGTTACAGTTCAAAAGGATGCTTAACAAAGAACTTAGTCACTTCTCTGAATCTAGTAAATCCGGAAATCAAATATCTGAATACATTTGCTCTACGTTCCTTGGTAAGTATTTGTGTGTTTTATTTTATAAGGCTTTTTCCCCTCTAGGTTTCTCTTTTTAAATTAAATTTGTCTCCAATACATCTGTTTCATTAGAATGTAAATAAAGGTGTGTACGTATAAAATGTATTGTGACCTATTTTTTTTTTATTTTACTTAAGTGTGTTATTATCAAATGACACAATTCAATTTCTTCGCAGGAGTGTTAAAATTAATTAAGTTAAATATAAAAGATCCTTAATTATAATTTAATGATACCGTCGGTTGTAGTTATCTAGTGTTGTTGACGCCAATTTATTTTACAATAAAAAGAAGCTATAAAACATAAATTCAATAAAATATCATAATCGTTTATTAAACTACGTTCAATTGTTGGAAGTAGTGAAAAGTTAATAAAACAAAAAGACCATTTTTCTTTTGCGTGCTACTAATATCCAATACCTATTTAATAAAATCATGTTCATAACATATTGTTTGAACAATATTTAAAAATCCTCGCGGTAACACCTTGGAATATTTTTGAAAAAACCGCTTTTAACGATAATATACAAATATGACATACACTTTAAGTCAACTTTCAGTGTAATTATACAACTATTCTATGTTCATAGTTTTATTCAATAATAATATACTATTGGGCCTTTGATTATTATTATAATAATCACTAGGTAATCACTATTACAACAAGGGAGCCAGCCACCTCAAATGGGAATACCGTGGTATATTTTGTAAAACCCATTTTCCACCGCATTGGTTCACGCTTTTACGGATTATAGGACTTTCAATTTTCGACCATCGGTCGATAACCCATCGGGTCGACAATCTTTTTTTTCTTCTTATCTTTTCCGACAAGAATTGATGGTTTTACGTTTAAAAACTGTACATTTTAAGAGAAAACGAAAACGAGAAGTACATTTACCCTGTGTTTATTATGCAGACAAACAACAAGAACTGGACATCCCGTCATTGCGCCTCGACGAAAACCAACCGGACGAGGGGCGGCCAACTCCTAAGGCATCGACGTCATCATCTGCTGGCACATCGTCCAGTTCACAGTCGGGTACGCAGTCGAAGAAAAAAGATGCCAAGTCAAAGGTGACGCCAATGTCACATATATCGGGCGTGAAACGGGCCTTGACTCATACGAACAGCTTCGCGGGCGAACGACTGCCGAAGTTCGGCGTGGAAACACTCAAGGAAGAAGAATTGGGACACGTGAGTGACCGCGCGTATAACATTATATTTTCGTACACCCACCGCGGCGTAATCAGGATTCCTTAAAAGGGGGAAGGGTTCGAATCGTGATAAAAATCACGATTTCGTCATTATTAGTTTTCACTTTTTCAGGTTTTTAATTTCAAAACAAGTTAAACATACATATGGCCTGCACGACCCTCTATTATCTATCTACGTATCCTATTGGTTATAAAGATGCGACCCTCGAATGAAATCGCTTCCAATCCCTAGGGATTTTCATTGGGATCGTTTAGAAAAAATTATTATTCACTGTTCAAGTTCATCGTGTACAAAATATAAAAATATCTGCTGTGGCATGGCCACCAGCTGCTAATGACATTGATATCGCGAAACAATCGGAAACCGCAGTATAGAGCATTACGTGTATGTTATTGCGTGTTCGGCTACACACGCTGTGATCGCGCATTCCACCGCACCTCCACCAACAATAAAATGTAGTTTGCACGCAAAAAAATTATAAGGTACTCGTAAACACTTATGTTCAACCGGAGCAACCATAGGTTTTTCGCACCGTAGAATGCGTGTGAGCTTTGACCGTCAAATGTTTGCCGCCACTAAAATATTGGCCACTTATCGCCTACATCGACGGAAATCCTCTGCTACCCGTATAAAGCGTATAACGTTCGCGAACTCGTTGCATTGCTCAGCTGTAATGTCGAAGTGTGAGATCATACGATAAAACGAAAACAGAAAATTACTCTTAGCTGCTGTTCGTGACAGAACGACGGTATAATTATATGGTTTCCAAGACTTGTCCGAGTTTCGTGCAAGCCGGGGGGAAATGAAGAAAAAAAATCCTGCGTTAAACTATATACGTTGGCTAGGCATTTCTCGGGGATTTCGAGTTCGCCGTCATCCAGTGATTCGTGTTAACGCGGGGGTGTACTGACTGACAGCGTTGCGCATGCTCGGTGTGTGCACGATATCATAATATACTCGTGCATTCGTGTTTTTACAGACATTGGCCGAAATCGACAAATGGGGTATCGACATATTCCGGATAGCCGATCTGACCAACAACCGGCCGCTGACGGCAATAGCTTACACCGTATTCCAGGTAATAACAATAATAATAATAACGACGATGACGACGTTGCGGGAGCCCATATTTGCTCCCCGTCCCGTCCGACGCGTATTCGCGCGTCATAAAGCCGTAATGGATTTTTTTTTCTACCCTTTTCCAGAACCGAGAGCTTTTAAAAACCTTCATGATTCCGGCGAAAACGTTCGTGGCGTTCATGATGACCTTGGAGGATCATTACGCCAAAGAAAATCCCTTTCACAACAGCACCCACGCGGCGGACGTCGTGCAGTCCACCAACGTACTGCTGAACTCGCCGGCATTAGAGGTGAGGAGGATTGTGCGCCGCAAAAATCAACAGCGTTAACGATTACTATACTCTTTTCGCTCGCACATTCATAACGCTTTTACTCGCTTCACTTACTTTTACACGCGTACGACCGCCGTGAACATCACATTGACCCATTGTTGTTCGCGTTTTTTCAGAGCGTGTTCACGCCGCTGGAGATCACCGCGGCCCTTTTCGCGGCCGCCATACACGACGTCGACCACCCCGGGCTGACCAACCAATTTCTCATCAACTCGAGTAAATAATATAATCGACTATAACGACGGGGTTTACTTTTTTTTTTTCTTTACCTCATCCGTCCGTCTCGATCGTGATCTGCGGCTGTGATGTGACACTCGTGTTTTCCTTGCTGCAGGTTCTGAATTGGCTCTGATGTACAACGACGAGTCCGTGCTTGAAAATCATCATTTAGCGGTGGCCTTCAAACTGTTGCAGAACGACGGGTGCGATATATTCCAGAACGTCAGCAAAAAACAAAAGCAAACCCTGAGAAAAATGGTCATCGACATGGTACGTACACCCCAATAACAATAGTCAATCGGTGGACGCGTATGCTATTTTATTCGTACCAACGACGTAGCGTACATTATAAATTCACAACATTATAATATTGTATTGTCATCCGTCGTTTCGCGTCCCAGGTGCTGTCCACCGACATGTCCAAACACATGAGTCTGCTAGCCGACCTTAAGACTATGGTGGAGACGAAGAAAGTGGCAGGTTCCGGCGTACTGCTGCTGGACAACTACACGGATAGAATACAAGTAATTATCTCGCCGGTCCCTCGACGATAATACCTATATTGGCTATTACCGTAATGATGAAACTCGCCGTGAACACCAATCATTTATCGATGACTTGTGTTTTTTAGGTCTTGCAAAACTTGGTACATTGCGCGGACTTGAGCAATCCCACCAAACCGTTGGAACTATACAAACGATGGGTCGACCTATTGATGGAGGAATTCTTCCAACAGGGTGACAAAGAGCGAGAACAAAACTTAGACATCAGTCCGATGTGCGATAGACACAGTGCCACGATCGAAAAATCACAGGTAAACGTGCCCGTGGTTATGTTGTGATGATATAGTGAATATAGGGCTAGGGAAACGATTGATTGATATTATATTATATATTATATTAATATATTGCACGAAATTAATTAATTAATATTGCACGGTCAATGAACAAATATAATATGATTGCCGTTAAAATCCGTTTAATGTATATTATTCTGCATAGCCGACAATGGGTACGTGCCTATAATAACTGTACTGTTTGTTTAATACGTATAACAATTTCTAAAGTTATCAAAACATTGTTTAAAATATAAATTATGTAAATGTGCATAGTATGTACTTGAAGCACCGAGTCCAATAAATAGAATGTTTCGGAAACCTTTTATCATAATCCGTGTATGATTGCCCGTCATAATAAGAATCATTTGCCGTGGTGATGTTTTCGACGATGTATATTTTAATCTGCTATTTGTTTACGTCGCGCAGGTCGGATTCATCGATTACATTGTGCATCCTCTTTGGGAGACGTGGGCCGACTTGGTGCACCCGGACGCGCAGGAAATACTCGACACCCTCGAAGAGAACCGAGACTGGTACCAGAGTGAGTATAATTTTTCACCGGGCAAGTCATCGCAACTGCGACATGCATCATGGTCAGAGATGTGATCTTTTGTTGGTTTTACAGCGTAAATTCTACTGGCAATAAGAATAATTGTGCGCAATCATTTTACCACCGATATGTATATACATATATCGTATTGTTATCGTTGGTGGAGAAAAACATTCTCACGTTATATTTCGATCCAATGCGCAATACTAGCTCATGTACACTTTCGTCCCGTTCAAATCGTTCGTTCGTCTGACCCAGTAGTGGCAGGTGGCAGTGATCCATCGGATATTGCAGGGAATACCATGTTACGGTATATTTTTTTGTTTTTCGGAAATTATCGTCAAACAATATGGTTTCGCCAATCAAACTCACGACGTCTCTATGATCACGGTGCAGTCGCGCATGGCCTTTGCGGACCAGACGTGTCCTCGCTTTTGCGCGGCGATGTTAATAATAATAACAATACTAAACAACGTTCTCGTGCACCCCACAGGTATGATCCCACCCAGCCCGCCGACCAACGAGGAGTCCGAGGATCGCGACAGCGGTGACGACGACTCAAAGCCGTCGGAGGACCCGAACATCAGGTTCCACGTGACGCTGGAAGAAGGAGACGAAGACTCGGTGGCAGCGATGTGACGCAAACTGGTCGGCTGGTGTCGCAAGCTGGGCGAAAAAGTCAACTCCTGGTGGAGGACCAAACAATAAGAGGATAACGAGCGACTCACCGCGTCCCTCGAATAAATGCCCCTTGCCAAACCCCTTGTCCCCGAAAATTACATTGTGTGTGTATGTGTGTGTGTGTGTGTGTGTGTGTGCGTGTGTCCATGTGTATTTATTTGTGTGTGCGTATACGGAAATTCTCCAAAACGCTTTTTTTTTCTGTTTTGTGTAAAGAAAAAATATTTTAAAAAAAATTAATAATGATTAATGATAATAATTATAAAAACTAAATAAAAGTATAAAAAAAATTAAAATTAACTGCAAATTCCTTTAATCTCATTTACATATAGTTATACAAATGAATATATTACACAAGAATATAAAAAAAAAAAAATCACTTTATTATTAATAATATTTTGATGTAATTTTGTTGTTATACATTTAGATACGTATTATTAATTATTAATTAATATTAGTTTGTGTTATTCGGAGAGAGAATTTGCTCGTTTGTTTCGTTTTTTTTTTTTTTGTTCTTGGATACCGTTTTTGTAGTTGTTCTTTTAATTTTTCAAATAACTATCTTTCTCGTTTAGTCATTATTTTAATATTTATTGATGTTATAGCTGTTTATTAAAAAGATATTATGTTATACATATAATAATATAAACAATTAATTATTGTCATATTTAATAGTAATATTACTGATATCGATAATCTTGTATCTTTCGGATATATAATGTTAAGTAACATATTAAACAAATGTATACCCTTAAATGTGAACCTAACCTAGGTAAATTGCTGTGCGTGATGAATTTAAGTCAGTGCTTTATCGTAAGAAATATAGTTTTGGCCTCTACCGTTATAATTACGCGTATACAGGTACTCTTACAATATTTTTCACATACAATGCCTGGTTATTATGATAAATTAACCATCCGCCCTTCACCAATGTCAAACGTAATTGCAGTTGCATTCAAACGCATTGTTTGACTCGTCGACATCCGTATAACCTAATTTCGAACAATGTTTTATTATTCCATTCGTTTATTTCTCGCGGAAAACTACTGAATAAAAATAATATATCAATACATCAATGTATGCCTGTATCTATTAACAACTGGTTGCATATAAAAAAAAAAATGGTTGTCATCTTACCTGGTCGATTCGCGAGTGCATCAAAAACTTGTAACGTTTAAGACCATAAGTTATTACAAACTTAAAACAGTTTGTTTTCTTTATTTGACTTTTTGGGATATTGTTCGTTTAATTTTGTCAGTGTACGAGTATGTACCAACACGCACTATAAGATGTTAAGTATTTCTGAAGACTTTCGATTAAGGTCGAGAATCTCTTCATTGGTATGTATCTAAAAATGAACACTTGATTTTCTTGGGTTGGGTTCGTACATTCGCCGTTCTACATATTACAATTTATATATTCATATATATAATATAAACGTACACAATGATATGTATTAACTGGTTCCATTTGTCAATTCACTTGCATTTCTCTTCCGATAGTATTTATTGTTTAGGAATACTTGCAAAAATAATGTTACCTTTTTCTGTATTTACAAATATATATTGTATATACACCTATATAATATATATATATATATATATATATTTATACTCATATATGTATAATGTATATAGTATAGGCGCATATACATTTGTTGAATATAGTACCTAATAACAATTATTAGTATGTATTCGTTTTATAATTTTAATGACTAGTCAATTTTTCGCCAAATATTTGTACAAATTTTACCCTCCCTCATCCTTCACCACCCTTTTTAAGTTTATTTTAATATTCTTTTTTTCTAAAAACCACGTTTGTCTATTGACTGTTCTATTTTATATAAGCTTGGTAATTCAGGGTCCCCGATTTTTGTCCAAATTCCTATTTACTTTTTTTTATAAGAAAAAAAAAAAAATTATAATACACACGTACACGTATACAATGTCTTTACGTGCGCCTACGTGTACGTATAAAAAGTTAATAATAAACATACTGAACGTGTAAATAATATACGTCTCTTCCTATATATTACGTGTAAAAAATAATATATAATAGATACATATATACGTGTGCACATGTGTATAGTATGTATACCATTTTTAATTATGAAGAATATATCTTTCGCGAGCCTTAGTTATTGTCGTATAATAATATTATCGTCTTTTGCATCTGTTGATATCACACGTCTTGGTTACATATATATATTATATAACATATTATAACACTACGACCGTGTAGTGTGCGCACCACTTCGTTTCCCCCCTGTGGATTCAAACGCTATAAGTGGTGTTGTTTAAATTATTTGAATTTAAGAACAATTTTATTTATCAGTGTTGTATTCAAAAAAGTTAAATGCACATCGAGTATATATATATTTACACGTGCGTATGCGTGTATATATACTTACATGTATACATACATACGTATGTATGTGTTTATAAATATATATACATAAATATTATTATTATTATTATTATTATTATTATTATTATTATTATTATGATTATGATTATGATTATTATAATTATTATAATTATTATTATTATGTCTAGGTCTGTAATTTTGTACCAAATAGATCGAATAAAATATGAAAAACTCGGTACAATATATAATGGTGTTTATGTGTTTTTTTTTTTAACAAATGATCTGATCCACGTTGGTCATTGTTTCATTCTGATGGAGGAACCGTCCCCATGTCGGACCAGATGCGTTTCAGAGTTTTCCCGTAGTTGGCAATCAGTGCCAAGTCATTTTGGTAGTAGAAAATCATCAGTCTAAAGAAGACAAAAAAATAAAAAAACAATTATTATTTACTATTCCTTTAAACTGCGTTTGATCGACAAAATCATTTATTGGACGTTGGATTGACGTTTTAAAATGAATAATGCCTGCTTCCGATACAAGTCTACAGCATTTATAGCTAAATCGTTTTAGACGCTCTGATTCGAGTCTTAACAATTTTGCCAATGGCAGCTGGATCATTTGGACTTTCGAACAGATCGCTTACGCCAACATAACGTTTGAGTACAGAGAGATCTGCAGGCAAGTATACTGGGCGACTGTACACTCGCTCGGGTCTACCTCAGTACTATCTGGAGGTTATATGTATACTGGCCTGGGTCTACATCAGTACTACCAGAAGGATAGTGAAAAAGGCAGTACTGAAGTGTATGAAAACCCTACCGAGTCTGTAGTGACTTCATCTGCACATAATAACTGTCGACCTACAATGTAGTCTTATATACTCTTTAGCAGAGATTCCCAACCCATGGGCTGTGAACCATATAATATAAACATTACAAATACGTATATATTTAAAACAATTTGATCGGGTTTTTGACAACCTACGAACGAGCTTTTTCTACTTTAATTTTTTTTTTTTTTGAAAATAAAAATAAGAATAAACTGCATTTTTAAAGTGATTTAATTCTAAAACCATCCAGATTTAATAGTTAATTTCCCGTGGGAGACATGTAATGTCGAAAATCACATTAAATTGTTTAACTTGTAATTACGTTTAATAAAGTTTTTTTTTTTTTTTTAATAAACAATTGTTTTTTTAATTCTTCTATTTCTAATAACTGGCGAATAAATACGTATGTATATACATTATATTATATGCATACGTTTCTAGGTGTACTATTAGTGGGTCTCGAAGATTTTTTTCACAAAATTGATGGTCCGCACAACTAAAAAGGTTGGGAATCGCTGCTCTGTAGGTACCAATAAAAAATAAATAATCAAATTGAAATCCATTACCAAGTAGGTAGTGTATAAGCGTACTGGTTTAAAAACTCGGTAGAGTTTACTAGTCTTAGAAATCGGGAGAGCTCACCACCGCCCGGTACATCAGATTAGATAATCTATATACATATAGGAGACCGCCCCTATTCACTCATCAACGCCCAGAGCAAACCGCTGGGTCTAGAGACTTGAAATGTTGTACGGAGGTCCCTTGAGAAATGTAGGGGCGCACTAAGAAAGGATTTTTAAAAAATCGAACTCTAAGGGGGTGAAAGCGATCGTGTCCAACCCGGCGGCGCGCGAATTATACTTTCAAATCGACTTCGGCCACGTGCAGCCGTGTGGCAGGTACACTGTCACGGGTGTGTGGACTGTGACGACCTGTACGCGTATGATGTTCGGACGACCGAGTGAATTTGACGACTCGCAATCGTCTCCGTGCATACACGGCCGTCCGCGGGTATATGCGCGATCGAGTTTTACGAATAATGACAAGAGTTTGGAAAAATTAAAAAAATAAGATTATAAAATAACAAGTAAAAAAAGCTCTTGCGCGTGTACCGTTATATGCGTACATCGCACGTAGTACGCGCATGCGCGCCTTATGCACGCGCACCACGATAGATGGAGAGGAGAAAAAAACACCGTGCCATGTAATCCGCCGTATGTGATTATAACGTGTAAACCGGTGTTTCGACCCGTCGCGTAGAGCTTACCTGCTACGGATACAGAGTGAATTTTCGTACTCGTGAACGAATCGAAGGAGATGCCAGTGATGTGTGCAAATGTTCTCTATTTCTAGAACAGGTCCAGTGCACAGGGTGAATTTTTAACCCCCCTTTTGACGGTGAGATCGGTTAAATTTGAATTTTTTTGATTTTTTTAATGTTTTTTTACCAACAATAACCAACAAATAGGCCGGGCGTTATTCCGCATCGCCCTGTACAGACATGTAGCACGCGTACAACGTTACAGTCGGCCCTGTGCGTAACCGTGAAATTCGTATCGGTGATAATATTGTATAATCGTGAACTTTGTATGGGTATACATATATATGTTACCGTTAAAACCCGAAATTCGTCAAAACTAGTTTTCACAAATCAATTTCGTCAAAACTAGTTTTGACTAGTTAAAACTATAATTAACCAGGATTTCAATGTAGATACTAGTATATTTGTATTGATTGTTTGACAAGGCAAACTATCGTGGTATTAAGAGTTATGTAACATTTGTACTGTTTCTTTACACAATCAGCGATTTGTTTCACACCTTGATTATTATTTGTATTTTCCACACAGCCGTTTATTATCACCTCCTCATCCACTAAATATTATAAAATAAGTAATTTAGTAGTAAATAATAAAATTATTTCAGGTCTGAATTTAGTTGTTGTAAAGAAGTATTTATTACTGTCAAACAAGTTCCTGACAGTCAAAATACTCTTCGCGCAGCCGCAACAAAATCATCAACGGGATCAGGGCAAAGATTTATAAGGTGTACTTGTAAAAAGTCATGTGGGACAAATCGCTAATTTTGTAAAAAAAAATATATTATGTAACCCAAAATAAATAAAACAAATAATACTTATTTTAAATTGAATTTGGTTTTTGTTAAAATTGTACTTTAAAAATAGGATCAATATATTGAAGTTCTGTTTCTCCAATTTAACTAGTTAAAACTAGTTATTACGTATTTCGGGTTTTAACTGTGACATCAACATTGAAGTCCTGGTTAAAACTAGTTTTGACGAATTTCGGGTTTTAACG
Organism: Periphyllus acericola; assembly: GCA_949715065.1. NCBI lineage: Eukaryota > Metazoa > Arthropoda > Insecta > Hemiptera > Aphididae > Periphyllus > Periphyllus acericola. The sequence continues at coordinate 25,553,734 of OX454271.1, read as the reverse complement.
GTAACATATACAGTATACACGTTTCGAGCCGCCACAATGTTATTATATGTGCTCGCTCTATCGTCAATGACCTAGGCGCAAATAGGGGGCTAGGGCTTTGGGGACTTAGTAGCTTCCTGAAGAGTGCCAGACGTATGTTCCGTTATATTTATTGCACTCGTCGAATCGAATATTTTACTGCACATCCGTTAAAGTATACTACGGTGAAGGAGCCAGGATTTCGGCACCCTCCAATGTCGAACGCTATTTTGCGTCTATGCGGACTCGACATCAGTGATCGCGTCGTACCTGGACTTGGGAATGCCGAGCTTGTTCTCCACGTGTTCGCTGATGGCGGCCACGAACCGTTCGATCAGTTGCTCGTTCAGCTTGCTCGGATCCTGGAACCCTCTGATCACGTTCATCACAGCGCACGGGTCGCTCGACCCGGCAAAGTCGAACACCTGTCCCGCGCGCAACTGGCCCATGGTCACCTGCAGATCGAAAATGAATATAAACATCATGCGTTTCGGTACTATTCGTCGTGTGGCGAAACCGTTTTGATAAAATCTGATTTCCAAACACCCTGTATGTACAGCGTGTTTTATAACACTCGAAAGCGAAACCGTTTGGAAATACAAAAATAAAAAAATCGTAAAAATCACGCGTTCCTAATACATACAAATAAAATACCCTATATCACCCTTTTTAATTTTTCCCGGATTCGCTCTGCACTTTTATTTACTGAGCACACTCAGGGTGATATGATCTACTGCAGTTTCCTGTTGCACTTTGGATGGGACGGAAATGCGTTAGCTACAAGTGCAGACGCGTGCCCTGTCCTACAAGAGGGAGAGAAATAGATAGAGATAGAGAATGTATTGGTGTAAAATTAAGATATTGAAAAAAATGTCTTTCTTATAGAATAAACTATGATAACTATAAAAGTTTTCGCTGCATCGTCGATCAACACTCGCCTTTAATAATATGAGCTCGTCAATTATATTATGCGCCTAATACATTGTTATCGGTAGCGTGCAATTATGGATAGGCGAAGGCAACAGAAGAAGAGCACTGCGTTTCAATCTTGACTTACCCGCGATACACGCGTGCATACATTATTTTTTTCGTTAGATTTCTAATTTTGAATACATTGAAATGTCTTATGCGTGAATATTGGAGCTGTGTTATAGTGCAATACCCGTGTTCTACATAATTAATATGTGTTATTGATATTGAACGCGATATGTACGCGATGTTTTAAATTGAAATTCACCTCCGCTCCGGATTTTCTCGTGGACTTTGATAAGTAATCTTGTCGTTACGATTTAAGTCCTATCGCAGCACATCGTAGCACGTCCACCGAACACTATTGCGCAACACACGCCGCCGTATACGTTGCACTATTACTATACGTACACAGTTCCTAGTGTTCCTACTCACCGACGCGACAACACGGTTTATCTCCCTGCCGCCTTCACTCGGACCACTACAATATATCACGTAACGCGTGTCACCGGACCTACCACCGGGGAGACCATTAATCTTATTTAATTTTTTTTTCTCGCCCGGTAAACATTTTCACGATAGCGCTCGGCAGAAGCGTACTTCTTATAATAATGTAATGGTCCACGGTGTTGTTACGATGCGATTACGTCCGCGAAGTGGCGATAAATAATAATGTACAACGCGTGCGGTGGTGGCTGCAGGCAGCTCTTGACGCGACGCGTCAGCGATTTCGCGCGTTTTCCGTTTTTACATTGAAAGCGCCTCTTTCGTGTACACGTAGTCATGGTGGTAAATTAATGATCGTTCGTAAACAATCGCGGGCAATATGGATAACCACTGCCTGCTATACGACTGTACTTATGATTGGCATATGGCGATATTCAAACGTTTTTTTGCTTGACACGATTATAGTAGTGATCAACTGGTTCTTTTAGTTCGGTCGACCGAGGAGTGTATTGCACGATTATAATATTATTGAACTCGACTAAACGATAAGCTTTTCGACAACAGCACCTACAAGCATTATACGTCACGGGGCGTCGGGGTAAGTCATTGCCGAAGCCGCACATATGTCTAAAACAAGCGTACCCAACCAGGGAGAAAAATAAATCGTCTAATATTTACCCAAATCGATTGCAATGGACGTTGCATTCCTTCTTTTCAAAACAAATGTTATAGCCACTTCTATGAATCGTATCCAATATTATTAGATTTTCAATTGAGATATTATAATTCAAGTGTTCAATTGTTTGCAATTTTATAGCACTGAAAAATTCATGATTCCCTAGTAAGACATGAAAATACGAATTTCATACTGCCCCTAACTACATAATTACATTGAAAAAATTGGAAAAATAAATTATTATCTACTGTGATATTTTCATAGTGAAAAAACACTGGCCCACCCTGTACATTATAATAAACGTATGCGCGATCCAATACTATAAAAGCTTTGCGTATGCGTGTGTGTGTGTGTGAGCGAATTACCTTTCTAGGCCGGTTGAACAACGTGCACAGGAATTCGGACATACCCGACAAGAAATCGTCGGGTATCTGGTCGGACGGCAAGTTCGTGTCGATCGTGTAGCTCATTTCGCCCGATTCCGCTGCAGCTCACGTACGTACCGAGTATAATACAATATTATGATGATGTCGATGTGTCTTCTGCGTGTACTGTGTATTGTAATGATGCGCTGAAAACGTCTCCGGCTCGTTACGAAACGACTCGTCGTGCTTATACACAGATTCTCGTGACACTTTCGACCCCGCCGCATAATATAACGTTCACTCAAAAAAACATTTTTTTTTTTCCACTCCGACGACCCTGCCCAGCTTTTATCACCGAAAGCGGTTGACCCCGAGCCCGTGGTCTCGACGACTCGACAGCGTATTCTTATCGGCTAACTCTGTTTTTTTTCTTTCCTATAGTCAAAAATAATAAAAAAGAAGTTGCTTTTTTTTACGGTTACCTGTTGACCAAGTACATGAGATTGTTTAAAAAACCGTTGTGCAACAACGGCCTCCCGTCGGGACAAACACGGTTTATAAACGATTCATAACAAAATATTATACGATCTGAATAATTACCCAGCCCTGCCTGGGAGACATTTTACTATTTTAGATTAGAGCAATTATCATACTCCGATGTCAAAAAATATTTAGTTTGAAAATTCGAACAATAGTCGTATATTTAAAGGATGTTTATTTTTATTTATTTACCCTGTACTAATTTTCGTATACCTCAATCGGTAATAAATTACTAAAAATCAACATATTAAGCAAAATAAACTATTTCGTAGGTGACCAAAAAATCAAAAAATGTTTTTCCCAGAAAGTATTCCATTGCAGATCACATAAATGTTTAGACGCTTAAAAAGCGATCTTCAAAAAATCCTTTCTTAGTGCAACATTTTTCATCATTTTTCAAGTCGTTACAAGAATTCCGATAACGCGTTGTTAAAATATTTTATATACATTATTTTTTTTTAATGATGATAATATTACAAATTACAAAATAATATTATAATGAAACATGTTTATGTGTTAAATATAACTAATCATATGTAAATATTCATTCGATTATTTCTAAGATATAAAATAAAAATACAATTTGAATTATTCCATGTATATAGTCTTCTCGGTAAGTACGCTATTCGAGATTCGTAATACATGTAGAGGAGAGGCCCTGAAGGTGTATTTTTTACTGTAAATCAGTAGTTAGTGCGTGCGCACGACTATGTTAGTTGACTTCTGTGAACTTGGTGCTAGCCTACAGGGTGTCCCACCGGGACGAGCGATATCTTTCGTGTTAATAGAGATACATATTAGAATTCTGTTATATGTTCCTGGACAAAGGCAATTTTGTTGACAATAGTTTGGTAAATATAAGTGTACTGCGTATTGTTAAAGGAGTTGAAAAATTAACTTTTTATTTTATAATTTTTGTAGGAAATTCGAAGAAATATTAATTAAAAGTATTCGTTGGATTCATGATTTTTAATTTGAAAACACGCAGTTTACAAAGAGACAATTATCAACTCGTCGTTTTTTCGATTTGGTGATATGTTATTATTATTTAAAAACGTGTAAACAGTACACTAGATTCTTTTAAACTAGAAAAATGTTTAAAAATCAGGAAATAAATCAGCCTATAAAACGGCGCCATCTTTGTAAAATAAAAGGGTATTTTTGAAATTTTTTAACGATACACCTGCGAACCGTTGTCGACCAAATCGCCTCAGTCCAGGGACACCCTGTACAAACATTTGCGCAGTTAGCGCGGTTCGATGATTGCGTCAGTGACGTAGACGTGAACCGGCCGCGTTGTTGTTCTTGCGCCATACACCGCGGTAAACACGGAACACGGAGATTGCGCGTTTCTTTCGTCATCGGTTGAACGGCGGTATGAGCGAACACGTGACATTCGGGGACCCGGTATAAAACCGGAGCGCACGACGGGATCCGCGCGAGTCTCGACGGTGAGTGGTCGCGCGATCCATCCGTCCACGCCGCACGAGCGGATCTACCGTCCCGGCCGCAATGCGGCACATTCTCACGGACCTTTGTCCCGGCTGTCCCGCGGCGGCGGCGGCGTCGGCGGTCGTCGCGGTGCTCGCGGTCGTCGCGGCCTACCGTTACTCGACCGGCACGCACGGGAAATGGCGGGCGCTGAACGTGGCGCACGCGCGCCCGTGGCCGCTGGTGGGCAACACGTTCCGGATGCTGGTCGCGCTGGAGCACCACGTGGACACGTACGACCGGCTGTACAAGCGGTTCGCGGACCGCGGGTGCTGCGGCTTCTACCAGATGAGGACGCCGATGCTGATGGTCCGCGACCCGGCGCTGGTCAACCGGCTGCTGGTCAAGGACTTTGAGCACTTCGCGGACCGCGGCATCGCCAAGCACCCGTCCACGAGCATGCTGGCCGGCTCGATGTTCTTCGCCACGGGCGCCAAGTGGAGGACGATGCGGCGCAAGCTGAGCGCGGCGTTCACGTCCGGCAAGCTGCGGGCGGCGCGCGGCCAGGTCGCGGCGTGCGCCGACCAGCTGTTGCGGTACGTGGTGCGCGGCGACGTGGACGGGACGACGGCCGCAGCCGACCATCGCGGCGGCCGCATCGTCGAGGTCCGCGAGGCCATGGGCAGGTATTCCACCGACGTGATCGGCACGTGCGCGTTCGGGCTGCGGTTGGACGCGGTGGCCGACGACCGCTCGGCGTTCCGCGCGCACGGCCGCCGGCTGGTCCGGCCGGGTCTCCGCGCGGTGGCCAGCCAGATACTGGCGTCCACGTCGCCGCGGATCGCCGCCGCCCTGCGGTTCGACGAGTTCCCGCCCGCCGCCACCGAGTTCTTCGAGTCCGCGTTCCGCCGGGTCATCGAGTACCGGGAGGCGGGCGCGACCGTCAGGGACGACGTGGCGCAAACGCTGATGCGGGCGAGGAACGACCTGGTCCTGAACGCCGACCCGGCCGACGAAGGTGAGCAAACGGCCGTTTCCCGCGGCTCGAATGTCAGCTTAAACGGGGTGTCCCACCGTGGATCTACGCGGTATTATCTCGAACACGCTCTTTTCTATAACACTCACGGACAAGAACTACAAAATATGTTCGTCGAATTCAAACTTTTGGGGGCGAGGAAATAGAACTGTTATTTTGACCGTAATTTTTTAGATGAAGCGATCGGTGAGTGAGCGGTGTTTACCTTCTAGATAGATAGATTTACACAAAATTTACTACGGTACCATTACCACGAAAACCAAATCGTTGTTAGGGAAACGATGCATTTGTACTTTTAAATCGATGCGGGACGTCATCGTAGTAACATTATTACGTTTCATACGTTATTAAAGATATTTAAATTTCACTAAAACGGGATCAGGTAATCTACTCAAAAACTAACCTTTTACAATCTTGCTGCGAAAATTTAAACGTATCTTGATTCGTATGATAACACAAAAACAAAAACAAACACAAAATGTCTCTGGGCGTGGATTGTCGAATTACGTTGGGCGCCACTGTCGTATATACTGACGCACTATCGCTCTATCCTCTCTTTAGTAATCAAAGCTAATAGATATTAGTTCAATTATTAAGAGTTGATGGGTTTTCAAAATACAACAATAATTCACACCAAAAGGCCAATTTTAATTAAAACACAAAATTAAAGCGTATCGTCGTAGGCTCTACACATACGTGCTTCAACCGAAACACACACACTCTGCCACGGTCTCGTCCGACCGGCTGTCTTAAATATTAATTTACAATATGCTACCTCAGCTCATTTGCTCCACTGGCCAATCGTACTCATTTTTATAATAATTAAATTTTGGCCTAGTTGGCACATACAACAGATAGAACAAAATAGTGTAGTAGTCATAGCCTTAGAATCTCGATAAACCGTTCGCTTGTTTTTTCTTTTTCTTTTTAAGAAGTGTAAGGACCATTACCCTTATTACAAAGTTAACAATCAGCTTATAAAATTAAATACCTAAAAATAAAGAAACTTCTAACGATCATGCTAAATTGCAATAAACTTCAAAAATTTGACTTTTAATGTATAACAAATAGAACTAGATCAATAAGAAAGTTGAAAGTAAATTTAGTAATTTATAGTGAAATATACAACATTAAATACCAAAAAAAAAAAAATTATTTCGTAAAACAAACAAATCAATGTAAATGAAATGGAGAAGTTATATAAAAAAAATTATTTTGTGTCTAAAATTAATATAAAATTGTTTTTATATTGTTTAGACTTTAGAGAATTAAAAGGGCTTTGTTTTCAGTAATTTTATCGTTTATTTTATGTTCAAATGTATGCTAAGAGAACAAAACGCTGTTAAATTTAATTAAATTTGATATTATGACATCAATTAGTATAAATATGAATGAAACTTTACAAGAACAATGTTTATGATAAATATGACTTTATATTGAATTTTTATTAGATTTTTTTTTAAAACACCCAAAATGCATTTCCAACCTATTCCTAGACCCCTTTTAATTTTTTTCTTTATTTGAAAGTCCTCCCTATCATAAACATTTTTATTCTTCAGTTCAGTTAATACGATATTGATTTAAGTATTGTTACGAGTAAGTTATATTTTACATTGAAGTGAATGTAGAATTACTAAAATCTTTCCAAATTACATTTAATATTTTTTATGAGAGAAATTGGTCAATTAAAAGAATATTTTAAACATTTAATTTGATACATATATAATATTTGTTTATTACCTATATAATATACCTAATATTTATTCTATGATCCAACTACTCATATACTAATTATATACAGCATTAATTTAAAAATATATTATGCGCACATTTTTATTTTAGCATTGAAGAAAATAGAGATGGACAATTCGGGGCTCGAAATTGTAAAATGTACTGGGCCCACGAATTGGTAAATCAGGCCCTGCCCGGACAAGGAAAAATAACGATGCATTGCGGCATGCAATCGTGCACCGTTTTATATTTATGCCATAGCAATGTATTCCATCTGGTTTTGTTTTCACAGACAAATTCACGGAACGGGATATCGTTTCGAACGCGATCCTGATGTTCGTGGCCGGTTTCGAACCAGTGTCGTCGACGTTGAGTTTCTGTTTGTATCAGCTGGCATTGAACGAAGACATCCAGAGCAGACAACGCGAGGAAATGATTTCCGCGATGAGAAAACACGGGCAATCGAACAGCGACTTCTTGGCCGACCTGCATTACACCGACATGATTTTAGCCGGTCAGTAACCTACCGCAACGACTACCGTTCTCCACTCGTCTCTGTCTTTCGCTGTCCCGTCGGATTCGTCGATTTTCACAAAAAGTCACGGTTATCATTGCAGTCTTAGTAATTTTATGCTCGTGTTCTGTACCCTTGGTAATACTTGAAAACCGGCATCAACCCGTGGAGCTTTCGGTCACTCCTTCGTGACGTTTAGTACAATCGTTTTGTTCGCGCCATCTCCCCAGGTGGGTGTACTTGAGTTTTATGGTTTTGCCGCCGTTTCGAATTTGATTCCGTTCGACTGCAATCCGTCGTAATCATGTCCGACTCGCTGTACGCATATAGTAGGTGTTATAGGTTTTGTTTTTTCCTCATCTCCGTGTGTTATCCTTTTCCCTTTAGTTGTTCGTCGGTTTCCGCCAGTGGCGCAACCGGGGGGTGGGTCCCCGGGTCCGGACCCCCCCCCTTGAACCGTGTCATGTCTTTCTAAAATAATAAAAATGTTTGACAAAAATGAACCGAGCTTCATATTCCAACCAAAGATCCCGAAGAATATTTTAGAATTACTTTGTTTCTACCATTTCTTGATTTGTTTGTACAACAATTAAATGATCGTTTCGTTAATCATCAAAATATAATATGTGGATTTCAAATGTTACTTAAAAGTTCAGTGTTTGATGAAGAAAAACTTAGAAAACTTGTTGAGTTTTATGCTAACGATGTTGATGATTTTTATCGAGTTAAATCAGAAAAAATTTTATGGAATCGTTATTTGAATGACAGTTATATCCAATATAATAGTGTAATTTAAATACTTAATGAATGCAATCCCGATTTCTTCCCAAATATATATAAGCTATTGCAAATACTTATCACACTTCCAATTACTTCATGTGAGGCGGAGAGATCATTTTCCTCACTTAAAAGAATCAAAAGTTACTTGAGAAATACCACATCAGAAACAAGACTCAATGGGTTAGCTGCTCTCAATATCCACTACGAAGTCAGTGTAACACCTGAGGAAGCAATAAATCATTTAAGCAGTACAAACCATCGCTTAGATTTCATTTTATAAACTCTACAGCATTGTACATACCTACCTTTATTTTTCACATTTAACTATGATTCAATTTTACATTATAATTACAATATTTACATTAAACAAGGAATAAAATAATAATTAAATTTGCATGTTAATTTAAAATAATTATACTTTTGGAACCCCCCCCCCCCAATTTAAGAAAATCCTGGTTGCGCCACTGGTTTCCGCTATTGCGATTAATTCGACATCCGCTTGCACAGCGATACATTAATTATGCAGCGCAATACTGTACGAGCCCGTTGGAATCTTGTGTTTTAGAAACGGAGCGCATGTACGTCGTGACCAGCGCCTTGTTCAGGGAAGCAATAAACACTTACCACGTGCCCGAAGAGTCGTTAACCATCGAAAAGGGCACGAAGATCATGATACCCATTTACAGTATCCATCACGATCCAAAGTATTACCCGGACCCGTACACGTTCGACCCGCAGAGGTTCACTCCGGAGGAAAAAGCCAAACGGCCGTCCTGCACACACTTGCCGTTTGGCGCTGGACCGCGGTTCTGCATAGGTAAGACTTCGCGCAATACACTTGAATCAGTGGCGTATATAGGATTTAATTTCGGAGGGGGCCGATTATGTATTTAGAGTTTAGGGAGAAATGATGGAGGAGGCACAATGACAAATATTGCTTAAACGCTAAAAGACCTTTGGACTATTTGGACTATCATCATTACTTCACCAGAGAAAAAATAAACTCATTTTTTTATTAAATGTAATGTAAAAAATGTATAAAAACTCTTCATGGCAGTAAACAATTTTTTTACTACAGTCACTCAAAATTAATTACATATTTTCTTACAAGAATAAACGAATATTATACATTTTAAATACGAGGTATACCAACAAATTAATAATTAATAAATAAAAAAAAAAATTATAATACAAAATCAAGGTTTCTCGGAACGCTAGCAAACTTATTAAGAACTTCTTCATCGCTTACATAGTATATCGCTTACGTAGCATTTCAGACAAATTGTGTGTCATGGAAAGCATGCTACTCAAAACAAAAAGATTAACAATAAATTGATATTGATTTAAGGAATTGCTTAGAGCATGTGCTTTTAATGAAGAGTCTCTATTTTTTTCCTCAATCCTTAAATTACTCCTCAGCCATAAGTTATTATTCATGTCCAAAATAAAATGTTTTAATAATTTTGTTTTTCATTTCGGGGGGGGGGGCGAGCCCCATCGGCCCCCCTGACTTGAATACACTATTCGAAATGCCGCGCGCACTAATATATTGTCATGTATACTTTCGTAGCGAAACGGTTCGCCGAGTTGGAGATGAAAATGGTTCTGTCGGCAATACTGACCAAGTTTCGAGTCGTGCCGTGTGAAAACACTGAAGTTCCGCTCAAGTTACAAAACGGATTGCCCATGATGGTCCCCAAAAATGGGATATGGTTACGTTTTCAACCAATTTCCGGCGAATGAACGGTATAGTATAAGGTTCCCAAACTGTGGGTCGCGTTACGTTTTCAAATAATGTATTTATTTTTTTTTTTAAGTATGTAAGTACATTTCTCAAATTTACAATTACTGTTGAAGTGGATATCAAAATGAAATGATGCAAAATAGGAAACAATTATATCCTTCACATTAAAACGTAAATGCCTGCACCTAGTTTGTATAAATATTTTTTTTTACTTACTTTTAGTTTTACTTAAAATAAATAATTTTGAAAATTCTTCGATAACAATTTAAAAATCAAATTAACTATTCTTTAGTATTTATTTTTTTTTTGTTCTCATTTTTTGTCGTGAGCAACTGAATAAGATTTTATTCATTCATTCTTTTAAAAATATATGCGAGTATTCAGTTTGGTTTTAACTTTTAAGTTCATAAGTTTTATAAATAGATAACACGCTTACAATACAACACACAATACAATAATAAAAAAAAAACTCTTATATTACAAGTCTTCGGTGATTTACTTTATATTTATTAAAAATTAAATTTAAAAAAAAAATAAAAATATTATTTTACTGAAAAAAATTGTACTTTATGTCTTACAAAAATACAAGTAAATAAAAAAGCTATATCATTTGAACTTTGACCGACAATCTATTTGTATTTCATTGCGCTGGCAGCAATGGAACTTTGTGAAAGAACATTGGATTCCCATTGTTCCCATTGTTTATTGTTATTGCATCTTGAATGTCCATGGAGACGGAAGAACTAGGTATTCTATTTTCAATAGGTATAAGGTAGCTCTATACAGTGGCGGTTATCCTATGGTGCATGTGTTGCTTGAGCAACACATACAACATTTGGTGGGTGGGTGGGTTCCTGGGTAGGTGGTTGGATGGATGTTGAGTACTTGGGTAATTTTTATAATTATATGACTTATAATTAAATCAAAACAATACTAAATACAAGTTCTGGAAAAAATCGGACAATAATAAATGCTCTAAAACTGCATCGGACTGTTATAGCTTGTATTATTAAATATATTTCCTGATTAGGTACGTATTTATTAGATCGTAGCGTAAAATTTCATCGCTTGTCCGTCCTTGTGTTTACAAATTACAACCCATTTGGGACAATATATATTTTTTGATTTGGTTATTCTTATTTTAATTCAAAGTAATAAGTTATAAATATAATTAATTTTGTAACTAATTTATAAAATAGAGGGAAATGAAGGGTTATATATATTTTTAAATTATTACGCAGTTATAATGTTGATAACAATGAAAACACCCAAAAATTGGAAAATATGTGAACCAGTACTCACTAATTGAATATTGGTAATTTGTATTTGCTAATAAATATTTGAAGGTGGGTGGGTCCTCAAAAATATTTTCAGCAACACATATTTTGAAGATAGCCGCCACTGGGCCTCTATAATAAGTACTATAAGTACCATAAGTCTACCACTAGCAACCAACATAATAATTTAATAAATCAAAAATATAATGGAAGTACCTACCTACCATTGGGTTGATCCCATTACCTTGTAATTATTATTAATATTGTTCGTTCGAAAAAGTAATTGAATATAAACCCAGATTATAATGTCCTGTAAGCTAAAGATGAATAAAGTGGCTGGATGTAGCTGAAACAACTGTAACCTATTTCTTGGTAATATATAATTATCTATTATCTATATTATTATAATATTATAAGCTGGAGGGAAAAGTGAGTTCAACTCAAAACACATGGTTCAAAATGCGATTGTACAAATAGTCAATATCCCGAATACTGTAGACATGTGTATTTTTAAATAATATCCATATATGCAATATGCTGAGAACACACTAGAGATCTTCTTTAGATTATAAAATCTCCACTTATATTTCGATAAAGTTTAATCGTTTCACATGTTTGATTTGTTTATACATTTTGAAATTAAAAATAGTCTTGGTTTAATGATGTAGCCTGTTACATGCAATATTATCATAATATGGTGTTTCCTGACTCAGGGCAGGTGAGGAGGGATGGTAAACCTACCTTTGAAATTTTAATAGTAGGCTTATATATAATAAGTGGGTGATGGCGGATAATGATTTAGATATAAAAACAAATAAGAAGTTTAGAAACTTCAAGATAGCAAGAAAATTGTACATACTTAATATATTATAAAAATTGTTCAACTGTTAACTACACTATAAAACATAATTCTGTTATTTCTGGTTTGCCAAACTTGATTCCAAGTATTGTAATTATATCCAAGTTCCAATGACTTTAAAAATTGCATAGTTTTTTATCGACTAATCAAACTTTTGAATAAGAGTTCAAAGTGTGGATGGAAAAATGGAAATCTGTACTCGATGAAGAACTTTTGAAATATGCAATCGATACAATAGATGTTATGTAGAAGCACCTTTATTCAAATATTTGATGCTTAATATCTACATTTACAACACTTCTAGAGTTGACTGCATCAGCAGAACTTTGGAGAAAAATTAAATTGACATTGAAAAAATTGAAATCTAATAAAAGCATAATCTAAAAAAAGTATTGAGATCAAGTACAATACAAAAAAGTTTGAGACTAAGATTAATAATAAAACTAATTAATAAAATTTTATTAAAGAAATAATAAGAAAATGTGATTATGTGACATAAAATGTATTTAGATCACAACCAGAAAATGTATAGAAAAAATAGTCAAAAGTTAGGTTTTGTAGCTCACAAATTAAGGAAAAAAAAGAAACTTTAACAATATATAATCGTAAAAATATACTAACTTTTAAAATATTAATAATCAAACAAGATAAGACATACTAGTATACTACTATTAATAGAGAAGACATTTTTCTGTGGTTCAATAAAAACAAAATATAAAAAAAAAATCGATAATTTATTAACTTGTCCATCACTTTTAAGTGATAAGACTAAATAATGTAATGTAATCGATTATTTTAAACATGTAATAATAATTATTAAGTAATAATATATATTTATACATTAAAAAAAAGGAAACATAAAATATTTGGTTAAGTTACAATATTTAACAATAATTTGTCAACTGGCGCAGATCATGGCCCAAATGTAAGCTAAGTAGAAAAATTATAAAATATGCCACAGATAAAGTAGTAATAGAAAAGTATTAACTTAATTTTCAAAGTTAAAAAAATGGGGGGGAATGGTTTAAACATAATAACTTATAGCTAATTGATCACGAGTGCAATAACTAAAATATTATGTCTAATAGACATATCAATAACTTAACATAAATATTAGTTGATTTTATTTAACACAGTATTAGTAAATACCGTTATTATAATACAAACTACATAACTCTTTATAAACGTTAACAAGTGAAAAATCGTTAAATGAATAATATAATAAAAAATAGTGTGAAAAAAATGATAAAATAGTTAAAATACAGAAAATCAAATAAAAAACAAGTTCTACCCAAGTTCGATGAATTCGATGTTTGTCTGTTAATTTTAAAAAGTCAAAGTATCTTTTTTAACTTTAGAAACATTGGAGATCTCTGAAATTAAAACTATAACTTCTACTAGAACTCAAATGATTTGAAAAATAATTATTTAAAAAAAAAATAAAAAAACTTATGATTTATTAAGGCGCCCGGTGCCTTAAGCTATAAGAAGACAACATTTAAGTTAGATAATGAAATATGTTTAGTTATTTGAGCAGCATAAAAGAGTACACTTTGTCAATAATTAGTAGGAAAATATTGTTCTGGAGCTTATCAATCGACTAATTGAGGTGTAAAATGTGTTCGCTAACTTTGATCTTCTTGATAATGTAATTTACGTAATGCTGATAACTTCATCCTTTCTTTTTCTAACGATGACTCTAATTCTAATACACGTACTTGGCACTCAATTTCTAAACGTTTAGTTTGATGTTCATTCAAAACACCCAAGTCTAATTCTTCTATAAGTGGAAAATAAAAGTTAATTAAACAAGCTCAAACAAAACAAATTTTATTAAATATATACCTACATATAGATATATATTATATACAATAACTTTTTACCTGATTGTTGAACTAATTGGGCACAAGATTTGGCTGTGGCTACAACTGTAGCAGTAGCGTTGGTAACATCCCGTGATGCTTGCGATAGTTCAGCCAAATTATCGCTGTTTCGAGAAGCTTTTACACGGCTAGCAACCACAAGTTGTGCTGTTCCTGCAGCAACACTATGTGATGCCACAATCAATCTTTCTAATTTACCTTCACCACTAACGGCATCATTTGCTGCATCTCTATTAAAAATATTTTTATTTTTAATTAAAATTCAGATTACTATTATACAGTATTAGTATACTTACAATAACCCTTTAGCTCCTAAACCAATTGATTTGGCTGCAGATATTAATCCTTCTGTCCACTGATGATTGCGTTTGTAGAATTCTTTAGCTGACCCATTTGAACCTTGATTGGCTACAATTTCAGCTTGAAGTTTTCGAGATTTGTGCACCAACACTCTGATGGCAGCCATGAGTGAAGTGCATGAATCTAAGATTTGTTCGTTAACTTCCAATTTAACTCCAGAATGTGCAGCTCTAGACTCAGTGATCATTTCCTAAAATTTAAATTATTAAAAAATTATTATACATAACTCAAAATGAAGATTTAGCATTTTAATTTTTTATGGATACGTACTTGGATGCGTTTAGCTGCTTCTTCGATAGCTCTATCCATTATAGACAGCTCGTCTTCAACCAAATCTCCTAAAGATTCATTTGCTTGTATTGAGGATGCCATGGATACAACATCATTCAGTGTTATTTCTAGACCCTCGCTACACTCATTAATTTTGATACCAGTCTGCCAAGCTGTCAAGAGTTTTACACTGTCTTTTCCTACTTGTTTACATTTGTCTAATAATTCTAAAAACGACAAATAATAACTAATGAAATATCAATTAAATAATTATACATAATGATAATACGATGTTTACTTTGAGCATCATTCAGGTTGGATTTCGTATTTGATACTGCTTTTCCAAAAACAATATACATGGCAACATAATGAGCAAACCCTGCAACCTCATCTTTTCCCTTTCCAATGATATTCATAAGTTTTTCTTTAATTATAGATACACATTCTGCAATCAATAAAAATTAAAATAAAAATGTAAATAAAAAACATCATATGTAATTAAATAATATACCAGGAGAACAAGTAGCCGAAGACATAGAAGGGTCATCTAACATGTCACAAGTATGTTCAATTATTTTACGACAGCATTCTAAAAAAATAAAATGTACGTTAATTATAAAATACAAACTAAATTTAATTTAATGTTATAATAAACTAACCAAACCAATTAGCGTTTGTTGAAAATCGTAATTCCTCAGATTCTGAAAGTCTCAATTCCAAATCAGATTTAATACGCTCAACATCAAGCAACTTTTGTTTTGCTTCAGAAACTTCAGTCTTTAAAATGTCAGATGCTATCACAAGTTCCTAGTGGAAAAGCAAACATTATTTAAGATGCTACACATAATTAAATTATTTATTTATATACATCATTTTGACGAGTGGTAGAATCTACTGTAGCATGAAGCGAGATTAATTCTTCTTCAAATTTAATCCTTTGTGGAGCCATATTAAATTCAACGGTACGCATATTGGATAACTGCTTGTCCACATCAGATTTCTATAATAATTAAAATTTTTTTTTCAATAAATTTACAAAATAAAAAATACTTAAAAGTTTACGCAATATTTATACATTTATTATATTCATGTAAATAAAAACTATATAGTAAATAATTAAATTTATAATAACATATTTTACACAATATACCTTAACTAAATTACATCCACAACCCATTCACATTTCCTATAGAAAAAAGATTAAAAACTGTAGACTTAACAAATTTTAATTTAATACTCTCTTAAATTGTATGTTAAATATGTACTCAATTTTTATTTTTGAGTATACTCTTCTACACAAAACTTTGAAAATAATATTTAAACCAAAACGACCAAATTAACATAAACAATGATAACTCACATCTTGATATAAGCTTAAATAGTGGTGCAATATGCAGTTTTTAAAATAAGTTTAGTACCTTTGTTTAAATGACATCTTTATTGGATTGAAAATATTTTTACTTACTAATCAACTATACATTTATAACCTTTTTTTTTTCCTGTTTGAACCGAGGGTCAGGCGAGAACAGTTTATCACAGTACTTTTACCCATAAATTTATAACCTAAACACAGCTGTAAATTTATTGACGATATGATTTTAGCTACATTGACTACATTTATTGTTTATTCATCGAAATAGATGAGATTTTATATTAATACTAGGAAATAGGAATGCACATTATTGACTAAGCATTTACAATAATGGAGAAATTATATGATTATCGATAAAATTTGTAAACAACAGTGCACTATTTTTAAATGAAAATAAATTACTTTAGTTAAGTATTTTTTATGAAACTTATTTTGATAATAGTATTTATTTATTTTATATACAAGTAAAATACTAACATAAAATATAAAATTGCAGAATGAATTATTATTAATATACATCGGAAAACTTCTAATATTTAGTAATACAAAAGCAATTTATGTTGATTAAATACCAATAATCTTGTTTAGTTAGGTTTGATATGTACTTAATATTAATAATATACTTAATACCATACAATGTATGATATGTAATGAGATATAAATGTTATCAGATATATATTTTTTAACAGATTATTAATGATATAAATACTGTTATACTGTAAATAAAAATATATTAATACATACAATTTAAGTGTTCTACTTAAAAACATACATAACTACTGGGTCTCATCAGGACTCCACGTCAGGTGAGATACAGGGGTGGGTCTTTTAAAATTGAAACCAATGTACCATTGCTCATAAAAAAAATATTATAAATTAAAGAGGTTAGGTGGATCAGTTTATAATATAATATTACGACATCAAAATGTATTAAAATACCCGATTTCATTAACATTTTCAAACGCTTATAAAAGTTGTTTTCGACCTTCCAATAAGAATTGTTTTTACTAGCCATAAAGAAAATCATAAGAAAAATCTTGAATCTATAAAATATAAACAAGTGGATATTGCGCAACGGTGCAAGATTCAATACTCAATCTCAGAAGCTGTTAGCAATTTTTTCTGTTTTTTTTTTTTCAATTAATCGGAAAACTATTGAGAAATAATTAAAAATGACCGTTGATGTACTAACTAGATGAAATTTCCTTACAGAAAAGTATCTGGTTTATATACCTTGGAACAATCCTTCTGGTATAAATCGTGAACACAGACAAAAACACACAAATAAAACATACACACATTATGATAATGTAATACATTCCTCATTTTACTCAGAATCTGTATAACATATTTCCATCAATCTATATACTACCTGTATTAAGTATTTTTTAAACAATTCCTTTAAATATCTATCTAAATATAATAGTTTCAAGTTAAAAATGCATGCTAAATGATTTGAAAATTAAAAATAAATGTAGATATATATATACAGTTTTTAAAATGTTTGATTAAAATGTATGTACATCATATTTATTAATATCTATAATAATGTATCATTATAGATATTAATAAATATAATACACAAAGCCAATCAACCATTTAAAATTTATCATTTTATTTTAAATAAATTATTGTCGCTTAACAATCACAATGCCCTTGACCAAAATATATTATTATATTTAATTATAAAAAAATGTGATTTATTTTATGTACTACTAAAATATCAATTCAACTAAGACACCATACATTTATACAACTATTAATTTAAAATTTAAAGCGCAATATCGGCCTACACCTTCCCAGTACCTTGCCCATCACGTAAAACAAAATTATTGCTTACAATGGACATTAACAAGGAATTGGCAGCCTGAGCAAATCTAGTCATTTTTTCTGATCCCTTCAGTGACTTATCGACGACTGCTTTCTAAAAATTAGTTATTTAGCGCACCAAACTAAAAAGAGTAGTATTACGATGCAAATAAGAGCTTAACAACTTTTAATTACCTGTCTTAACAATGTTATGTGTTCTTCTCTCAGTTTTGTATATACTTCTTTTAGCTTGTTAAATTTCTCTTCTAGCAATTTATATTTTCCTAAGTGAAAAATAATTATAACTTTTAATAAATAATAATAATTGATAGATATTATTAAAACTTTTATAAACATTACTCTATGGTCTTATTAATATTACTATTACTTACTATCTAAATCTTCAAAGTTGCCCATAGAATTAGTTTGGTGTAATAAGTCATCCCTAATTAGCCTTTCTTGAGTCAATTCACTGTCCTAAGAATTTGAATATAGTAAGTTTATAAAAAATGTTAACTATTTTCAATATATTATTAGAAACTATACTTTTTTGGCCAATTCCATTTCTAATGTAGACACATGTTGTTTTAATTGAATTATTAAAGACTGGTGCGCATTCAGTTCTCCATGTAAATGTTGTATCATGTTATCTCTAAAAATGTAGAAAAATGAAGTTATTTTATTTTAATTTCAGAATAATTTAAGACATTTATATCAATTAAATAATTTTTCAAGTACAATTTATTTAAATGTGTCATCATTAATTTGTTTTATCTTCTATTAAATTAAATATTTATCAAATATAACATACCTTTGAGTTAATAGATCAGGAGACAAAGACCTTTGACTTGTTTCACTACTGGTGACACTATTTCCAATACCTAGGTCTACAAGTTCACCAACCATGTTAATCTCTGGTGGATCTTCATCTGGTAATACGATGGCTGCTTGAGTAACATAGGTAGACAGTTCAGCTTGTACCAAAAAGTTGGGAGGATGCTAATAATTAATAGATAAAATAAATAATTGTAATTTAAATCATAGAGTAGTATGATAATGTTTTACCTCAGGTAAAAGGGGTATCTGTATAAGTGTTTTAAAATATTGGAGATTAGATGATCCCAAATAAAATTGACGTAAGATGTTAAATTGTCGTAGGAAACGTTTTCTATGGCCGGATAGTAAATCAGGTGGTAGAGTAGCATGCATTTTAAACAGGATTTTCACACATAAATCATACAGTTGTGCTGAATCAAGGATACACGGCATCAAGGGAGCCAATCGGCACTGACCATGGCTCGTCATTGAATTTGATCGAGACATATCCAATGAGCCAAAAACTTCAAAATTGAATAAAATTAACATAACTTAAAACACATATATTTATATATTTCTTACTTGCAGATTGAAGTCCTAGAATTTCATCGATGTAATCAAACATTTCAACACACATTTGAAAATAATTATTAACATCGTTATCACCAATTCTATTAAGATCTTCTTCAGATAAAACAAGATTGCCAGGAAACCCAGGGTTTCGTCGATGAAAATCTAGTTTTACAAGTAACAATTGGCAATACTGTTGAATGAGTTTTCCGTAACCATCTTTTAGATGAACCTTTGAAAATAAATGAATACATTTTGCTATAGAATTTAAGATTAATAAAATCATGTGATTTTAATAATACCCATAGTTTTCCTAAATCTTGTAAAAGTGTTTTATGTCTTTGTGATGATGCCAAAACATTAGGATGACCTTCTCGTAAAACTTTATGTAATACATGGCAACATTTCCAAGCCACGATACGATGTTCTTGTAATGGTAATTTAGTGACACAGCGCCAAAAAGTCTCAGCACTTTTCTCTTGAAATGTACCTATTATAGCATCTAAAATAGTTTATGTTAAGGAACTATACAAATTGATGACTCAAAATTCACTATAAACTGTATATAAAGTTATAAAAATTATTTTTTATACATTGATTAATTGAAAAAAAGGATACTTCTGGCATGTTTTTCTTTTACTGGATTTTCCAATGTATTAATTGCCTTACTAATGCTTGCAGCCTAAAAAAATTAATTTCATAAGAATATAAATTGATAAAATTTAATATTTGAACAATGATAATCATATAATAGTCTAATAAAATTGTATTTGAAATTTCTTTTTCTTTTTTACAGACATAAGATTTAGGTCGATAATCATTATAAATAATAGTATTTATTATACATTGTTAAATTAATAGGAATAGTTTTTATTTTATTTTTTTTTAATGAAGTCGATAACTTGAAATATGTTTCCTGCGCCTACTGATAATCTAGGAAATAACTAAACTAGAATAGTAAAATTATTAAAGCTGACATATGAATCAAATAAATCCATATATCTATAAACTAGTTCTTACATTAAACTCTTCCATGATTCTCAATGAGATGAAGGTGCGGCTTGAGAAAATGTCACCGAGAGTTAAGTTTGTATCTCATTGATTTTACAGCGTCAAAAGGTTCGAAATGTACTTATTTCTACACATGTATCAATAAGTTAAAAATATTTAAAATATACACTTTTTCAGCCAATTAAATGGAAATTATAAGGACTACTGATGTGTCGCGAGAAACCTTAATCTGCTAGAATGTGGGGTTTAACGAAATCATCGATATTAATATTCGGTCGTCATTGAAAACGATGACTTCTAAGCACACAGCGAAATGCAATTCTTATCTTTTGAACAATGTAAACGCAATGTAAACAAGTGTTCTTGACACCGTGCCAAAACATTTGTTGAAGTGTTTGTTTTCTTTTGTAGACACCAATAGGTTATCGACATTATCGCGGACGGAAACACAAAAACAGATTTCCGCAGCGAGCCGCCGGGGCTCGGTCGGAGACCACCAGAGACGGTTTTACCTGGATCTTCTCGAAGTGTTCGCGCTCCTGGTCCATGCTGTTCTTGCGGTTCTGCAGCACCCGGGGCAACGACAGGGACGACATGACGCCGGGCGGGTCTGTGGTGGCTGTTGTTGCTGCTGCTGCTGCTGTAACACACGACAAAAATTCGTTGACGACAAATCGGCCTCGGCGGTCACTACGCAATATCAACGTCGTCGGCGGACCGCCCGACGTGGCCTCGGAAACGACAACATATTGAACGGAGGACGACGACCGCGCGGCGGTTGCGAAACACGAACGAGCGCGGCCGACGACGACGATAATGGAACGAAGCAAACGGCGTTATACTTACGGACGGAAAGCGAATAAACAAAGTCTGGGGCTCAACGCGCGCGCGCACACTCGGACCGTGACGGACTCGATTCACACTCGGTCGCCGCTCTGCGTTCCATTCATGACGAAACGCGAAACACTACGCGACCCACCACCACCGCCGCCGCTGCTACTATCAGCGATTGTCGTCACGACTCTGGCCGCCGCGGTCAATTCATTGATGCCGCCGGATACAGCGCACGAACAAGAGTTCCGTAGTGCAGCCAACCGATCCTCCCCCGGCTCCGGGGGAGGGCAACACTGCGGAAGTCGACCCGTGACGACGTCACTCGCTCCTTCCGCTAACCGGTATCGTTGTTGTGCCGTACTTGTGCTATACCGATCCGTCTTTTCCTTCCCACCACCGGCTTTCCTCGCCCCTCGGCCTACGGCGCGGCCCGCTATTTTTAGACGTCGCGTTTGTTATTATTATTGTTCCTACCGCGCCGGCAGTGCTACTGCACCGGATGCAGCTGATACAAACGCGTTTTTTCTCCTCGCGCATAACGATGCCGACACACGCCCACACCGGCCGGTCTCCCTGACGCCTGAACGCACTACAGATGAGTGCTCGGCGACCCAGGCTACAAGACCGCTCTTATTCCGCCACCGGGGGGGGGAAATGTCTTCGAGATCCGTATTTTTCACACCCGCTCGCATACAAATTATAAGACGTGATTGGCAATTGTGTGTCACACTTGTGACTTCATGACCCAAATATGTCGCTAAAGTATTATACTCGGTAAACTCTTTTACGCGGGACAATTTTAAAGACAATCTATGCACAGTTATTTGTACAATGAGTCACTGGAAGTGATATACGTACTGGGTATTTTGGTTTCGTAACATGAATATTTTTGTTGATGAATCAGTTTTTACTTTTTGGATTCAATCATCGAGGATCTAGATGTAAAAGAGTGATCAGTGATCACCTACCTACATAATATTACATCGTAATTGAATTAAAATGTTGGCATTTAATTTTTACTGATAACGGTGATACTTCGTTTTCGATGACGCCAAATCTAAAGACTGTAATGGGTAATTACTGATTACAATATCCGAGCTATGAAACGAGCATGGAAAAAAACACCCATACCCGCAACCTGTAGTAAAACAAATAAGATTAACGGTTTCAGAAAAATGCGTGCGGCAGTCGAGTAAAGATTTGTGAGATCTGGTTTACGATCAACTATAGCAGTCAACATCGTAAGAAGTTGTTACAATAATACTTCAGATAAACATAATTAACATTTTACAGTCGATAGTAGTATAAAACATTAATCTACATTTATGATTGTATAATGTGTATAAAATATAGAATATCCTATACAAATAATATAGTATAAGTAAGTTGTTTACAGTAACTAATAACTATGCTTTATTGATCCATGCATTCCAAAATCAAAAATGGCAAGGGACATGTGTTGGACAAGAACTCCGAATTCGGCTGACTGCGAGATTATGTTTATAGAGATATTATAACACACATTATGAGTCTTTGTTTCTGGTAATGTACTTCAGTACTTAAATTTAACCTATTTATATACTTATTTTTATTGTTCATGTTTAGTTTATATGGTTTGGATGGAAATGTAAAAGACCTAAAACAAACATCCGGATGTACCTCTAAATTATAAGTATAATACAGCAAATGAATAAGATATTGGTAAACATTACGTGTTGTTTTTAATTTGAATTCAATAACATTATAAGGCTATTTGGAGTTAACGTATAGTAAATTATTTTTCCATTTTGCGCCTCAACTCTTACGCCACCGCAAACGTCAAACGTCATGTTATATGAGTAATAGAAAATATGTACTCAACGTAAACATAATATATTAGTACCTATGCACGTGTACATCCGCTATATTATTTCCTTATGGCTGCATATATACCCTATATACGTATGTATAATGCAATGCCTATAAAAACCCACCTAATAGGCAGGGGTGGCCAAAAGGAGACATGTAAAAAATTGACTTTATATTGAGCCTTGATGCACGTTTTTTAAAATAATTTGATAGCAAATAAGTAATAAAAATGATAAGAGGAAACATTAAGCCATGGTTTAAATTGTCCTCTACACTAAATAAATAAAAGTTATAAACAAATTTGCTCCGAAAAGGCGAAATTTAAAAATTTTATTTTCAGATTTTTATACGATTACAAAAATATTAATATATTATCAAATTATATAAATATATTATATGGATATTTTTTGATTCCCCCTGACGTATGGATTCAATGACCTATAGTTCAATAATAACATTATTTACTGGTCCATTACCTATGATCTATCTACTTAAGTACGTGTTTGGAAACTTGGTTCCTGCACCCCCCTGTTAATTAACTTATGGGCGCCCATGATCAGACTGCATAGGTACAGCCGTACAGGTATACTATATGATCACGGTGTTACAAATGTCCATAGGCTAATTAATACGAGCGCTAGTAAGCGTTTGTAATATTGATGTACGTGCATTTTTATTTGTTCGTTTCAATCAACTTTGTTCATCAAAATGGTCTCGAAAATGTCTATCGTCAGATCCAAGTGAAAAACGTAAAAGATAGTATCCATCGCGAGAAATATGCCGCGTTATCGTTTGGGGAAATCGCATACCGTTAACCGTTTCTGCATACATTTATTTAAAAAAACATATGTGCAGGTATAGATTCACAACTTGAAAATCAATGTCTCGCTATTGACGTAACAATATGAAGACTTATATAGCCATATACCACAAAGCCGCAAAGTTACCAGTAGGATTCGACGATAACACATTTCAGCGGAGGAGTATGCATTTGTTACAGACGACGTGAGAGACGATGTCTCGCTATTAACATAGCAATATGATGACTCATATAGCACAAAGTCGCAGTTACCAGTAGGATTTGACGACAACACATTTTAGCGGAGGTGTATGTTCTTGTGACAGACAACGTGAAACCCTATGTCTCGCTACTGACATGCCTACAACACAGTTTAGATGAATCTTACGTCTCGTTGAAGCTTATTGATCAGCTGAAAAAATTTAACTATTTTATCTTGATCGCATTAAAGGTGAAATATATATTATGTATTATATACAATATACAGTCTCAAACATCGAATTGTAATAGCCTACCTCAAAGTATGATGTAACATGACCACTGCAAGCTGAAAATTACAAATGCGTAATATTTGTCTAAATAAATATTAAAAAATAATTATATTATATGGTATAAGTGCTAATGTATAAGATTCCGCATCATCTTAACTGTATTTAACGACGACCAAGCATGTACACTATTGCCATGCCATTTAAAAGCATATAAATTACCCACGACTCGTTTTTATTATCGTGGTCTCACATAAAAGGCCTAGTCCACGTGCGAAACAGATGTTGACGCGTGCCGTTTATTATTATCTGCAGTGGTGCGTCCAAACATATTTTACAGTCTTTAAATAGTTCCAATTATATTGTATAGACTTTTATTTTAATTGTCTTCCGTGAAGATATCATCGTGGTTACAGGACGAGTCATCGCACTACCTATTCCGATTGTATGCAAATACGTTACGAATCTTCTCCGTGTCCGACGAAGAGTAATGGCTTTCGGAAAAAGCCAAGTCTACGCGAGTCTGCGACGGATTGACGACAAGAAGGCGTAGGCGTAACTTTAGATCATAGTTGTAAGTGGTGGGTTCGTAACCTAACGGTTGTGCCACTTGCCGAGCTATCATCCTCTATTTTGGCAAGTGTCCGAAACAGTAAAGGATCCTGGAGCCAGCGAGCGTTTTGGTCGGTCCATCCGAGGATTTCAACATCTAGAGAAGGGTTCTACTTCAAGACAGTGACACCCAGGGACATCGGAGCTCCAATTAGGTCGTCTAAAAAGAGTGGTCACAGCAAGAGGGGGGGGGGCATCATAGCTCAATGCCGACCGACATTGAAATTACGGCGGAAAGCGCTTACCAAGCTGCAACCATTGAATCGGCATTACGTCACTACGCATATATTACACACTTGGAAAAATCGCATAAACCATTCATGAAGACGTATTACAGTAACCGTTGTTTTTATAATACGCCATATTATAGTTAAAAACAGTGTCGGCTCACGCGGAGACGCAACCACTAGACGTCGCTGTAATCGCTTGCACTCGACTTGATAATTGCCTATTGTCGAACACCTGTTTTTATCAAGTTGAATGCTAAGGATTACAGTGTATAGTGTCTGCATTCGGTATACATGATATTGGATTTCAAATGATGTGTCCACGGACATGATTAATAGCGGTATTCCATATCCTCGAATACGTCACTGTACCCGAGTGTAAAAAAAAACCATAACGCGTGAATGCGCGCGACTAAAAAAAATTCATTTCGACCCCGGAAACGCGAATGATTGCGTTATAATACACAATGATGTGAGCCCTTTATTAGTAATAGGTAGGTTTAGATTTATAGAAATTTCAGGTAAAAATTGGTAGACATTTTTGTAAAAACTACGTTTTGCTCTAAACATTTTAAGAATAATCCGTCACAATTAATACGCGTTTCCTAAATAAAAGTAATAATAAAGAGCGGACGAAATTTTGAATATAGATAAGTGTCGGAAGTAATAAATTTAAATACGAGTATTGATGTATATATATTATATAATTGCGTATGTTTGTAGAAAGATCTCGGGCAAATCGCGGGCACATAGGATATGCTTCCGTATTATATCTAATTGTGACACTCCGTTTTCTATTGCTCGGACGTGGTCGCACGTAGAACTCTGAAGCCGACATAATATTATGTAGCGCAGATACATACGAGTATTGTGATACGGACGAGTTATCCGTTTATATTAAATCACGTCAGTGAAAAAAAAAAAAAATGACGAACAATCGGTAAGTCTATCGCGGATACAAGTCTACATCTCTGAATCATGTACACGACGCGACGGTACGTCACGCGTTCTACGGACTCCACGTTCGTATTTATAGCGTGTGAAATGTTCATACAAAGAGCTAATATACAGTGTTAACAAATAAAGAAAAATGTGATTATATTCCATACGAGCCAACAGCTTTTAGCGGACGCGAAACCTTGACAAATGCAAACACCGCACACTGGCCTTTCTTTCTGCTCTACTGGCCCGCGAAAAAATATTCAAGTATAACATATTTTATTGTACATAATATTTCGTACAGAAAAAAGAGTGAGCGCATGCGCGCGTTCGTTTGTCAGCCGGCCAACGCACTAAATACATACGTATCCCGTACAATATCTGGCAGGATTATAATTTAATTTAAACGAGGATACTGATATTATAATGTTTATGGTATACATATACAATATACGCATATATATCTGCGCCCGTCATCCATAATATACGCACTTAGTTAAACCGCACCAGCCACAACATGCGCGTAGGTCCTGTACCTATAGTATATTCTTATAATATAAATAATTATGCAGCATTGACAATATTCAGGTCTGTCGAGTCTATCCCATTCTCGAATATTATACGCACACCAAGTGTAATTTTTTTTTTTTAAAGCACGCTCATCCCACATTTGATTAAACTATGGATTTATTAAAATTCTAATTTTTAAAATCCTATTCACCCTTCTAGATGCAGACTTTTGCAAATAAACATTATGCGTCTTATTACTTTTGTGTTTTCTCTTTCTTAAATGAACATTAACATATTTTTAATATCCTAATTTTAAAGTCCTAGAACATTTCTAAGCATCAAAGTCGAATATTAAACCAGTAGTTGAAATCGTATTATTATAAGTAGGTATTTATAATGTTAACGGCCAAAAAAGTGGGCGAGCATGGTTAAAAAATCAACCGGTATGTATAAGTACGCACTATGCGCATGATATGCGGTCTCGAAACCAATGGGCTGAGTATAAAGGCTTATGTCCCGTGACTTTTTTTTTGATCCTATAATTTGTTCGACTCTTTTAATTCTGGTAATTTTTCATGACGAATTAATTTCTACAAGCCTTAGCCCTATCTCCCTAATAATCCAGATCCGTACACGTATAATACGTATACATTTCAGATTAGAAGACGTTCAAGTCCGTCGCGGTCGACGGGGAAATCCGTTTCGTTCGTGTACAATGCGTGCGTGCATTATATTTCCTCGGCCGAACGAGATGAGGACTAATAAGGACAAGACAATCGTATGTACGCGTGCACTTGCCCGCGTTATGTATACGAATACGATATTACACGGTGTACATTTCATACGTAACAATGTGTACACGCTAATGAATTTAACGGCCGCGCGCAATGATTGCAAAAATACAATTTAGTAGGTATGTAATGATAATATAATATTATGTTCTACATCGCGGCTACTTTTCTGCAGCCGAAGGGACGCGGGATAAGAAGCCAGAAGATACTCTATATGTGCGTAGAGAAAAATTGCAATTTCATACGTATTATTCTCCCGAAGATTTACGCGTTGGACTCGGTTTGATTCAGTTGGAGCATACGACATAGTATATGTTTATAAATATAGAACGGCGATACACGGCGCGCGCAGAGAAAGTGTGTAAACCGTGTTACCTATATGCATTGCAGTTTACACATTATAATTTAAATTATACACGTATAATATATATATATATGCGTTGATCGTTCGTGATGGGTAGACAAGTCACGGAGTTACGAAAAGCCCGCACATAATGCACATAGTAACAAACGATATAACAATAATAATTGTACTAACAAGATTATTACACGCAAACACTGTATACACGTGGAAGAAGCAGATCCGAAACACTTCTAGATATTATGTGCGCTATAATAATACGTTTTGTGTACGTGTCGATATTATATTGTTATTATTTTTTTTTTTTATCCAAGACATTACAGCGAAACGATTCAACACATATATTATACTACAGATATTAACATCATAAAAACATGTTTAAATTAGGAAGCCTTCGGAATTTATAAAATGCATAATAGAAGAAATGATTTGAGCGGAGCTAGTGTCAAGGAGAATATTTGTGTCGGGAACGATGTATCACCTGTAGGGAAGATAGAAACGAAAAAGTAGTCGTCTGATAGGGGAAGGGCGATTACAAATTAAACGGTTAAAGTCGCAACATTTTTCCTCGTGGTGTGATATTATGTCATACTCGGCCATAAAATATGTAAAATATTTTAGTTGGGCAATACTACGATGAATAGCTTTGATATAAATATTGTTATCAAGAGCGCCGCGCGTACGAGTGCGGCCGTAGGTGCTCGCGCTCGTTTTGTATATAATATGGTATACAATCGACTTCTTTTTTCCATTTAACGCCAACTCCATGCCCACCTACTTAACAATGTGCTGTAGGTATTTTTGTGTAAAATGCGTTTTAATGGCTTGCGATTATGACGCTCGTGCGCTAGTTTTAACGAGCAGCAGCTCGCTCGGGTTTTGGTATCTTATTGTAATAATAGTAATAGTAAAAATAATAGTGTAAAAACGACAAGTCAACAACGCGATATTATGTTATATTAACTAGGTACACATAATTAACCCGTTCACTAAAACATACACAGAGTATGACGTATACCGCGCAATACCACCGCAAACGCGTTAATTGACTGTAAAATATCTCAAAGACCGCAAATTAAGTATAGGCACCTACATGGTTTTAATACGACGCTAGTTATATATGTGTACACTGTATACCTATGTTCGTGGACTCGCCATCTAAACATTCTAATTATAAAGGAATTTCTAAATTTCTAAACCGTATTTTATGTCTATCTGTAGTGCTATAGTTGTAGTGGCAAACGTTTTAACCAGCTGCATACTACGCGGTGTACCTCCACAACAGCCCTCTCGCGTCATCGCCGTGCATATTAGTATACAGTCTCTGTCTCTGCAGATTTCTCGAATCGTGTTTTGAACTCGTTGGACGAACTAGCAAATTGAAAACGTACAAAGCAATGATAAAATATAACACGAGGAAGTGTAATGTGCTTATACGACTTGCCAATAATGACTAGTAACGTAGTAGCATGATTTGTGACTGAAACACTGCAGGTTGTACTTATTTATTACTCGTACTTATACTTCGTACTTTTCATGGCCAAAATGGTGGTTTGAGGACGTTATTGACAAATTACATCTCTACGAACAAATCTGTTAAGCATATAAGTACTTTTCGTGACTATTATTAAAAGCTTATTAAAATATCTATAACACACTTTGAAACAATGTATAATATATTTCCTTTTATTCTATAACATTATATTATATCCAATATTATGAGACACCAAATTCTTAGGAAATAGTTAACATTACAATAATCATTTAACGATTTACATTTTTTTCCCTCTTAGAAGCATATATGCACTTAAATAATTTTATGAATCTAAAATGGTCTATATAAAAACAACATTAAATGGTACGTATATTATACACCTAACGAACTAACGAGAGTAGGTCGGTCAAATCACGTTTAATCATAATTATTCCCATATTGTGGCCATATACGAGTAGATTATGGTAATACGCCATACGAGCTGATTACTGATTGAAAACAATTATTTTCCATAATCGATGTTAATACTTATTTAGTGATACGCATTATGTATACTATTGTACTGTAGAGTGTAGAGTGTTAATACTAAATAATGTGTAAAATAATCAGTTTGTTTATCACGATAAATACTTTTATCGCGATTCGTGACATTGGGTGAACTTTAATGTTTAGGTACCTAGTGCCTTAAGGCGGTTGGAAGCAGTGTATTTATTTCACGTTTTAGACCTAAAAGCCTGACAAGATTACGCATACTTAAAATCATCATATTTAAATTCTGTAAAAAGATTTGAGTTTATCAACCTTTTTTCTAGGTAAATGTTGAAATCGATTTTTGATATTTGTTTATAACATTCTTTAAATCTTATTCGAGT
Organism: Periphyllus acericola; assembly: GCA_949715065.1. Lineage (NCBI taxonomy): Eukaryota > Metazoa > Arthropoda > Insecta > Hemiptera > Aphididae > Periphyllus > Periphyllus acericola. Next base: position 25,523,480 of record OX454271.1, on the reverse strand, counting down.
TTATCAATTTTTTTTTAATTTTTAGATTTACTTTAGTGTCTTTTTTAAGAATGCTTTAAAAATTGTTTTTCTTTATATAAAAAAGAAAAGGTTTTAATACACAAGGGGGGTTTTTTAATAATATCTGAAAGTTACTTAACAAACATCGAAATCGCCTCATTACATGACGGTCGGCCGCAACCGGTCTGGTCCGGGCTTGAAATAATGTTACATAATTATAAATCGGTAGAATTTATATATACCACTCGAAATAACAGTATAATATATTACAATATAACACATTATAATAACACATAATATATTAATTTTGTGTACATTTAAGTGCTGATTGTCGGGCTCGGAGCTTCAACTGATTGGGTAAATTTAGTAGAGGTCTGATCTTATCTATAAATTGATCAATTGATCTACAGTACATCATGCCCGTGATAGGTTCTCGACACAACGGGCATACATTTTTTATTGCACTCCATGACTGTATGCAGCTTTGGCAAAACGTGTGCGAACAGCTCAGAAGGGTAGGCTGCAAGAAAAAAAAAGCAATTAAAAATTTGTTGTTGTTTGATGAATGTATTTCAAAGATATACTTATTCATATTTGTTTGTAATTAATTTTTTTATAATTTGAATACCTAATATTTACAAATAAAAGAAAGTTGTGGAATAATTGAAAAAATCTTTTTTATTAATATATTTATAATTGGAAAACCATGTATTTTGGAACGAAATACGGGTATCCATGACCGGGTCGCAATTTTGTATTTGTTATAAAATTAATATTATTGCTGTACCGAAAACATGAAAAAACTCGAACAAAAATGTTTGGTATGCTAAGTTAAATATGAGTCTGAAATAAACCATTATAAATCATGAAATATATTGTCTTTTTACATGGTCTAATTTTAAGGATTAAGGATGATTTAGTGTAATTTTATGGTCAAAAAAGTACTCTGAAACACCAAATCAATACATTGCCACTGTGCATGGAACTCAAACAAATATATTATGTTACATTTTAATTAATAACCATTTTAAAGTCAAAGAAAATAATACAATATTAAATTAATATTTATAATTAAAATAAAAAAGTTACCTTTACAAATACCTCTTGACAAATGTTACATTGAAGCTCTTCTTCAACGCATTTATCAAGAGTATTTTGGCCGACTTCTGAGCTGTTATTTTGAGATCTATATCAAATGTAATTTGTAAATCAGTATAATAGCTTTACAATTACAAATGAAAAACCGTACATTCGTTCGACTGGAGTGGGTAGTTTTGGCTGTACCCTTACGATCCTGATCCTCTTTCGAAGATCGTCAAGACTGAGCGGTGGTGGTCTTGGTGCCATGTTCAGTGTTGTTCTTGGGGTACCGTAAGGATCTGTAAGACGATAAATGGTATTCAAATGTTCAATACAAATGGGGAAGTATCATATTTTTAATATTTTTATTATTATCAAGATTTAGAGAATTCTATAACAACTTAAAATTTTTTTAGATAAATCCGCCTAAATACACTGGGCACAATAAATGTCGAGTATGAAAATACTTCATGTAGGATAACGTAAAAGAATCACTCGTTTCTAGTCTGCAAGGAATGAATACGGTAGATAGTGAACGTCTCGCTATAGTTGAATTTGTTATTGTAAAATATTTAGATATATTTGTTGAAACTATTAAAAAAGATAATATAAATCCGTGTGAAAACACTGGTAATAATATATGTCAAGTACAAAGTTACTACATAATATAACAGGGATGAATAGCATTAAGAGAGTCACGAGTCACGAAACACGATGAAAAATTATTTCGAAAGACCATTCGAAAATAAAAGACTGAAATAGTTCAAAAACAGTTGTCATTATTCTTTGTCGGAAATTTTGGAAAAATGTGCCCGCTATAAAATGTCCAAAATTACACCGTGCGTTCAAAAGCGAATGTTCATTTACGGTACAACATACGAACGTACTCTAAACCATAAACTTATTTAATCACTAGGATGATGTCTGATACTTACGGCGTGGCATCGGGGAGACTTGAATGTTGTGCAATTCTCGCGAAGTCATGGTTATATTAAAAAAAAAAAAAGGTTGTTAGATTATCGAATTATTATTATAGAATGTATATTAATGTACTAGAACAAACAAATTATTTATAATATATCACGTGAACGTCGAGATTATTGAAGTCAAAAGTTTTCGAAAAAGTCAGCGACGAGTCAATGAAAACAATAGACAAGACGAAAACGTTGTAAACATATATCGTTATTGAATCACAGTTACCGTGGTTACGTAAAAGCTACATACTATTTATATTATTTCTTATTTAAAGTAGTAAATATAATATTATTCCTCATCATTTTTACATGGATAAAAAGTAAATAAAAAGAAATTCTGTGTAACGTAGATTTTACACACATTTCAGTCAAAGTACCTGCACACACACACACACACACACACACACACACACACACACACACACAAGTGGCGTACTTAAGATTTTTTCCAATAGATAATTTACTCTCGTGCTAAAATGTACATATTGTTAGTTAGATAACGTTGTTCGTAGTCCTAAATAATGAAATAATTATCATACGCAATAAATTACTACAATTTATATTATTTCTTATACTTAAAGAGTAATATACTCGTATAGTTGTATGTTTCTATTCATCAGAAAATACGATGTAGCATCCCCTGCACATTTTCTCTTCAGTATTTCATTTAGGTCATTTCTCTGTGAAGTTTGATTGATTTAAATCGAACTTAGAATTTTAATTTTACGTGAATATACGCAATTTCAAATTTGAATAATTCCGAAAATGTTGATCTGAATTTAACATTTTAAATACATTTAAAATTTCAAAAAGATGTATTTAATAATATGGTGTGCCCTTTTAAAATAAACAAAGTTTGTTTAGCCACAGGACACCCTTTGATTGGCATGAGAATAATGTTAGGTTGAACAAAGGTTTCATTGTAATCAACTTTAAAAAAAAAAAATCCAGATTTAAGCATTTCAAGATTCTAAAAGAAGTCACACTTTCAAAAATCACTTTTATTAATGGTTTACATATTATGTTACCGTAAAAGCCTGATGTTTAGTTCAAGTAAAGTTTTACGAGTTTTTGTAAAATCTAGGATTTACTGTTTATACTGAATGAATACTAATAATCTTATATTTTTATTCGAGATTTTACTAAACATATGTTTTAATCCTAAAATCAACAAATCACATCAGATTTATTACGTATATAATACTACAAATAACTGATGATTATTTCAACTTTTTATTCATAGAAATATTATTAAGTACAACATTATTGTGTTTTATTACATTTTTTACTTATAACCACATAATATTATCGTACTACTCGTAACTGGTATTGCCGATATCTTACGCTAGTACGTAGTAGTCCGTTGTTCGCTGTCGTGTGTCGCGTAATAATTGATTGCATGAGTTAACAAAATAAGTTGGATTTATTTTTAAAAATTCCAAAAGTTAGTGTAAATGCTACTGCCGAGGAACCAACACCATCGACGAGTGATGTCATATCGCCGGAACTAAAAAGGAAGAAAACGAAAATTCGTAAATATGATCCCTCACACCTAGTTGGGATTTACATCTAAAGATGATTGTAGGGTTGCGTCACACTATCGTGGTTTTGCACCGCGTTAAAAACACCGCTCGGTAAATTTTTTTTTTTTTTATTTATTTAGCCGCAACAACAAAGGTTATTGGCATTAAAACATTAAGACATTAATATTATTTAACAAAAATAAGCGACATTAATAATAGTATATACATAGTAATAGGATAAGAGAATTAAAATAAGGATAGATAGATACAAATATATATATATATATATATATATAAATGGATACATAATAATGAATGGAATGTTTGGAATATATCTAGGTTATATTAGGTGGTATAATCTCGTTAATTTTAAATATTTAATTATTTGTTTTATATTGATTGACTGTGGACTAAGGACTTCTTCCAGGTTGTCTGATATGTTGAGGTTATTTCTGATGACGGCGAAGCTCGGTAAATTTGTGTCACACTACAAAGCGGTTCAACGCGGTTCAACTATGCGGTCACTATACTATGTAAACTATTCACGTCGTATACACATAACTATTATTCTACTTATAACTAATGAAAAAAACATTAGCATTTACTCGTGCACAAAATATACACCTTACACCAAAATACCAAATCCGTTAAAACTTTTATCATTATTATTTTTCATTTTAGCCAATTTGTCTTGTGTACCCATCCGTTTCGGCCCAGGAGCCTCGGAGCGTTCTAGTAGAGTTCTGATCGTACAGTGAAAATCAGTTATAACATCTTGCAGGGGACCCGAAAATGTTGTAATTTGTAGTTTGTTTGATTTACCATACTAGATCGCTTAAATTCGCGATTCGTGAATGTTCTGTTTATAATACACCAAACTTCTACGTGCCGCTATAGGCCAACAGGCGAAAACACTACTATTAGCACAGACAATATTCAAAACATTCATTATTTCATAGTCGCCTGTATTCGTTGTTTATAAACAAAATTACACAGACAGTAAGCTGGATTTAAAAACGAAATCATAAACAGGAGATACGCGCATTACCTCTGTATACTTAGATTTAAACAGTTTAATTAATTTTCTGACAACGAAGCGTTCATAGTATATTGCTATAGCACATATATATTATGACCAAAGGTCCCTTTAAAAATGCACATTCCTTAGTCGGCAGTCTAACACTGGATCCCACATAATGCGTCTTATACACGGGTACAAGTTAAATAGTATATATTTTATACATTCTTGTCACGTATTAGATTTTTAGAACCCCTGAAAACAAAACGCATCTCTAATGTACCTGTCAAAATATATGACGAGGCGTAACTTACGTACGTTCTCAGGTAGATAATAATCCTCCCAAACTCCAGTGAACTGCAGCCAACTACTATAAATAGACGTCATGTGCTGCGCGTGACACACACGTGGAAACGACTGCGTTAGCAGAAATTATTGACCAAGTGGGTTTTAAAAACACACGTACCGGACTTCAATAGTGTTATATATTTTTAAAAATGTATGCTTACTTGCTTTTTTTGTGCAACACACAAAAGTTACACTGAGGCAAAATGTACACAATAGAGTTATTAAAATGTCCACAATTTGCGTGCACGCGCACAAGAAATTAGGTACAATAGAAAAGAGAAAGAAAAAAGTAGAAACCGATGACGATCGCCGTTCACAATTTGAATAACTCGAATATTACGATTATTATCAATATTACGAATTTTATGCGATCGTTGACAGTATAAGTTTTGAACGATGTTTTGCTCAGATGAAATAAAGTATGATGGTGTTGAATAGGTAAATAAAGACTTTGATAAAGATGTTGTTAAGGATGCGATGAATAGGAAAAATATATCAAGTTATTAAATTCAATATGATAAAATCAAGTATGGTACCGGCGACCGTTTTGTTTCAAACTGAAATTACAAAAAATGTTTTTCTACTAAATATATCGCGCGTTCATATTATAATAATTGTGCGTTGTGGACCGAGCTCAGGGCCGTCCTTAGGATTTGCGAGGCCCAGGGCGAAAATACTTTAACACCTTTTAGGTATTAAATAATCTAGATGTAACATATTATTATGACATTAATAACTCTTATCACACAAAAAATTTGGTAAGTACCTCAGACACCACGACGAAAATAAAACCAATTTTACTACTTTTTTCAAACGCGAGGCCCAGGGCCTGGGCCTTGCTCGCCCTCCCCTAAGGACGGCCCTGACCGAGCTCGGTTTTGTAGCTGGTACCTCCTACATACCATAATATGTTTCAAAACTAAAACAATAAGTGGATACATATATCTATGTAAATGTAAAATAATATTATTCTTTTATCTTTTGACATTACTTCGAGTGCAATCATCGCGGTGCCCGTCCAACAAACAACGTTCAATATACTACACGTTTTTATGTAATCAATAAATTATTATTCAGAGTACAAACCAAGTGCACATTATTGCGTGCCTATCACGATGCCGCTATCCATTTATCCATATGGTTACATATAACTGTATACGAGTTGCGTACGAGTTACGATCGACAAGAGCACTGGGGTCGCGACCCATAATACACACGCGGCCGGTCAGGTCGAGAAACTGATTTAACTGCCGATATAGATAGATATAGGGTATAATCAGTGCGGGCTTATCGGTCCGTTATGTGTGCTACGCGCTTCACGGCTGTACATGCTAGATCAGTGATTCCCAAACTATGGGGAGGGGGGGGGGGAGAATATTTCTGTGGACGTGCGGGTAGTAATCGCGGATTAATATTTTTTTTTTTTTATAAAACACACTCTGTTCATGTATTACTGTACGAACTATAATAGTATACTAGAAACTATTAAAATTAAAATTGTAACAAAAAAAGCTCTTCAATTGCGCATAACTTTAAGACCAAAAAACCGAAAAAAAATCATCAGGTAACTGGTTTTTTAAATTTAAATTAGTAATTGGGGAGGGGGCGGGGGCGTGATAGTTTTCAAAATGTACACGATGGACGTGGAATAAAAGAGGAATATAACACGCGTTCGGCATAATATTATGGTATGTAATGTATTGTACAGCAGTACCGGCCGATAAACAAACGGATTATCACCGGCGCAACAATAGTGGTCAAAACGAGACGGGTTTTAAGTCTTGACCTCTATGCGTCCGAAGATTGAAATCTATGACAGTTCGCCGACAAAATGTGACGCTTTTTTTTTCTTTTTATATCCGTCGACGAACGTGTGCGGGGATGAAAACGCGTTTAACGTGGTTGTAGTACATGAAAAATAAAACCGTAGGCGTGCGCAGACCTAGGAAACCAAAAAGTTAAAATTGAATTTATACATACAGCCCAAAACTGGTACAACCCTTAATCATGCGATTCTTGAAAAATCCTTTCTTATTGCACTTCTAGATAATTAGAGGATCCACTGGATCAAATTTTAAAGTCACACGTCTTGTTGTTTTTGAGATGAAGCGATCAGTGAGTGACTTAGTGTTACTTGGCCATATGAAAAATAAACAATATTATGATTTATACATCCGATGCAATTTTCCGTTGGTTGACAATCTTATCTCGCCCGTATAAACGTATTTCTTAAACTTCTTGCAAAAATATAAATATTTATAAAGATGAATCACCAGAAATAAGTTCGCCCCCAGAATCGATTATTATGCGTAGGATGAGGACGTGGTTGAACACGACTATTTATTACTGCGAGTCATATGAAATCATTAAAAAATTATTACATTTTATCACAATGATTCTTTGTCTATGAGTATAACAGTTCAAGACCTAACAATCGAAGGAACAGCTGATGGAAATTCAACACACATATATTAAATCAAATTTTTGGTTTTTCCCACAGCTCTAATATCTCTAGAAGGAAAGTGAAAAACTTTGTCCGATTCGGTTGACATTATGAGCGTTGTTTCAAATAAATTAGCTACTGCAGCATCAGCTTCTCGAGGTTAATCGGTACACAAAACATTTCGAAAAGACTGGGAAAACAATTCCTGGTGCAAAGCATTGTCCAATATTTTCTAAATTACTTGATTGCAAAAACGGTTCACTCATGCTGGACTTCCTGAAGTTATAGAAGCTAACGACGTAATAGGAATTTTAAGTACGCACCGATCAAGTCAGTAAACGTTCACCGTAAAGTCGTCGATTTCAATGTACAAAGGCATACCGGCAGATCGTTGAAGGTCTTAATAAAAATATCAACAACATAATTATCATAGAGCGTAAAAATTCTGTAGGTTTAATTATGACAATATACCTACATACTATTTTTCCATATTTCATATTTAATACTTGTAGGTATATTTTGAAATGCATTTTAAAACATACATTTAAAAGAGCACATAATTTAGTTTGAATTCATATTTACCAATGATTTTTGCAGATATTTGTTGAAAAATAGATAATACATTTAATACAATTTGAGGCATGTAAATGTATATTTTGTAACTTTTCTATACATATATAAATAAAATGCTGATCATGAATAGGGACCGGATTTATATGCACAAAAAATCCTCAAAATATGCTTCTAAAAATACTGTAATATGCTACAAAATATGCATTTATTTTTAAATATGCACTTAAAATTGAATTGAAAACGTTTTATTTAAAATTATTTAAAAATAAGTATTAACTAATTAAGTATTAAAAAAGGTATAAAAAGGTTTTAAATATATAAAAAAGTATTTTGTCGTTTTCACTAAGTTCGCCATTTAACAATCTTTATCTTCAATCTATAAAATATTAGCCCACATTAATAAAAAGTGAAAAACAAAAATTGAATTCATATTTTACCTTATTGCACTGGATTATCAGAAGTTGCTTAATGTGTTAGGTTAGGAAAACCACGAAAAATAAATATAATATGTGCTATAGATAGTAATATGTGCTATAAAACTACAAATATGCATTAAATATGCATTTAATAAGTAAAAACGTTGAAATATGCAAAATACAATTAGCGTTATTTTGATAAGAATGATCTAAATCGGGCACAATTCTCATCAGATTTCACAAAGCTTATTCCAATACATATATGCATTTGCATATAAATCCGGTCCTTAATCATGAACATCTGAGCTCTATAGTTGTATTATAAATGATCATGCCATTTTCGTAAGAATAATTATTTTAAATCTCGACAATAGGTGAAAATAATTTCATGCAATAAATACGCAACGAATTTTATTATTTCTACAGTTGGTTCACGTACCATTATAATATAGCTATATTATAAGCCGGAAATAAGTGATAAAACTAACCCACGAGGCACTTGAAAACACCTCACCCGATACTGTCAATACAATTATTATTTAATTCGCCCAGACTCGAGTAGGTATGCACTATGCGGCAGTGGAAGTCAGTCGTTTAAACGGCAGTAGCATTACAATCAAAACTTAGTTACCTTTACCGATTACGCTGTAGCAGTGTCACATAAGTACCTATTACATTCATCAACAATACTATATAAGACGAACTACTCGTACATACGTAGGTATCATCATTGATCAATTATGTATCCGTATTTAGGAGCACTAGAACGCATAGAACTAATGGTATCAGGTACAAGCCATACGTGCCTCATTTAACATTTCATAATATTTGACTAAGTTTTTAAAAAATAACACTAATGCCATAAATACACAAGTAAAACACGTAGGTATGTATATTGTTCTTCATAACTTAATAATTACACCTAAAAGAAGAGATAACGTCTAATCACATTAGGTACTCGATCTTACTCATAACATTTTGGACAGGTCTTAAAATAATGTAAATTATTAAGATTAATTGCAATTTGCCTGGTTGTTATTTTAATTAATAGATAATTTAAATTACAGCTACAATAGTACAGTCTTAACAAAACTTTGACAACTTTGTTCAGGTATAAAATATGTATAATAAATCATGATATAATTATTATATACTTATGTTATTCCTGCATCATAGGTCAACTAGGCACATATTTATGTATTTATAAAAGTATAACTTTTTTTTAAATCAGTTTAATAAATCATATATCAATAGAGCAAAATAAATTATAGATTAAGTTTGATGGTTAATAATGCAATCACGTATTGATTACCTGGAAATGTATACAGTATATGAGTAAAAATTATTTATTCATTAATAATTCATTACACAGTTCATGTTTATTTTAGTAAGCGCAATAAATAATGTACATAAATCATCATGGTTATTTTTTCTTTCATAAACAACTTAAATATTAAAAATAACTAGTTAATTAAATACTTGGTCAATAAGAGTATTACCATTTTTAGATTCTATTTATAAGCACTCATGAAAATTATTGTTTACTGTGTAATTACCTGTTTGTAATTTACTTATTACCATAAAGTATACAATTCACAGTAATTAAATACTAAAGTAACTGAATAATAAGAAAAATATGCAAGTAAAATAAAATATATCAATGACAATCAATAATTTATTTTCTTAAATATGATACAAAAATTAAACTTAAATAATCTACGCACAAGTTTATGGTTTAGTTTATAAATCAAAACATTTTTATTGAACAATTGTATCGTATACTATGGTTAAAATAAATATGATTACCTCAATTATTAGGTTTACAGGAATTCAAAAATATTACTTTTTAAACAAATGAAGGGCAATAGCTGAAAAATAAACACAAAAACTTGGGGGGAAAAAAATAGAAATCCTAAGCATGAACATAATAAATCTTGAGCTTTGTTGAAAAAATTTAGCTTAAATGTAACATTACAGTCTAGAATTTTTTATTGCTAGTTCTACAATGTAATATAAATATAAACATTATACCTATATTAAAGTAGAGTGTATTAAGTTATGAACTATTGATGAGGCATGAACACATTGACTAACAAATACTCAAATATTATTAATATTATTAACAATATTAATTATTGCGATATACTTTTTCCAATGTTATTAATCTTTTATAGTTTATATGGAAAATAAACTGTAGTAGGAGCTAAACTATAAAATTACTTTTCGGAGTATGTGACATACTATGTTAAGAAGAAGTTACTTCACAGACAATTTGAGGGGGAAAAAAAATAATTGAAGAACAAATAAAAAGAAAGTAATTGGACCAAGAAGAAATTATACAAATTATTCATAGTGTTATCTCATAAAACCATAACTCATTAGTCATAAGTGAATACAATTTAATACATTATTTATATTTAAGGTAAAAAATATGAAATGCACATTGTACATCATAAATCGTAGTACTATCGTAGAATATAATTCACACTAGAATAGTTTATACACAATAAAGAACACTTAATAATTGATTAATGAATATAAAATAATGCATAATAAAATATATTATTGATTAATCTATGGTATTTAAACTTCAACAAATTAGTCCAACTACAATAAAGATAAGCTACAAGTTATCATTGAAAGACAAACTCACATTGCACACCTTCATTAAATATTTACTTTTCTATGATTATTCATTTTAATCAAATTGAATTTCTTGAAGTTCATACAAGTACATTTTATTTGACATTGCTACGAAGAAAAAGATTTTGGAATCCACCAAGAATCCATAACGCTTTTCAAAAGACCAGATGGTATTAATGAGTCATTATTAGAGTCTAGGACTTGCAAACATAATATCTGCAGGTTAACAGGCAGCGAACGACAGTATTTTACAGTAAATTGAGTTCGGCATGCAGTGGAACACACCATAGGGTACAGCAGATGTTCTTTATTGAGTTTTCCGAACGCTATGCCTAAAGAAAATGAAAAATTGAAGTTATATAATTATTAATTTTATAATCGATTATTTACTTACCTAATGGATTTCGGTTATGGAAAAATTCTAGAGTTCCTCTCCACATATCCAATCGGACACCTATTAATGTTTTATTCTTGCCAAATCTCGGACCATACGCCGATCGTTCTCCGTTATGGTGTTTGACACCTATAAGAAGAAGTTTTGCACTATGTTTTACCATGAATACCAGCACACATTACGAATGCACTTACCCATGTACGAATAGCCCCACGATTTCTTGTCCGAACCTATTAAACTGCAGTACTTGTCTTCAGAACTCTTCAGGTTGAAGTCATTGGTGCCCACTCCGATTATCTACGGGAACACGACGGTGGTTACACGTAAAGGCCGTACGAGGTGAAATATGAGGTGACAGTAAATAATGTGTTACCATGTCGGTAGCCGTATGCGAACCGTTCACTTCGATCTCCCAATAGTACAGTTGACCCGGCACGAACGGCATGTCACCGCGCACCGCTCCGGTGCCCTGACTGGTGTTCGGGTGCACGACTATTTGAAACGAATCGTTCGCTATTGTTACGTCGGTGGTGGCCTCCAGCGGATCCCATCCCCATTCCAGGTCTGACCGGTGCAACATTCACAATGTAATACGTACGCACCGTCCTGAAGCCGTTGGCATTAGAACCATACTTACCGGTCGGACGTACCACGGCCGGGTTTTCGATTTCCTTCAGCAGCCTGTAGCTCGGGTGGGCCATGGTCGGGCGCGGCGCCGCGGTGATGGAAGACAACCGATAGAAGTACGTGGAAGTTTCACGAACGAATAGTGTTATTGCGGTATTATTAGCCGTAAAGCAGACCAGGCTTTATTGTAAGGTGCAGTAGGACACTAATTGTGCATTAAGAAATATAAAATGTGCAGTTGACTTATCGAATATGCGCACTTGAGAAATACATAGAAAATTATTTTGCCGAAGGTATTCAAAATAATACACGTATTATCTTATTACGTGAAATCAGAGGCTAGTCGCGGTCACACATGAAAGACTGTTATCGTGCGAGAGAGGCTTTTACGTGTCGTCAGTCGTCATCGGCGGTCGAACGTGTTGAAAATAGACGTCAACAGCAGACGCGTCCAGTTTTGAATATTTTATTCGTGCAGTTGGAAAAAATACTTACAATAAAGCCTGAAGCAGACCTAAACGGTAACGTCCGAAATGTTATCGACCCTCGGTGTCCGAATCCGTGGTTTAGAATCTCGTAGGTATCACGGTACTCGGTGGCGTTCGTACTATATACGTGATCAGCTGACCGTTTGCTGTTTACGTCCGAAGCCGAATGCGTGTGCCGTGTGCGCTACCTGTTGTTTCTAGAATATTCTACGCTGCTCGCGAGTGTGGCTAAGAACACCGGCAGATGTCGCGGTCGTCAACACGTGCGGGCGCGGATCCAGAGTTTCAATATGGGGAGGGGAATAGACGAAAATAAATGAAACATACTTTTCACACAACTTTTTTTATTAACACAATTCCAAATTTCAAATAATACGTTACTTTAATACTTTAATTACGTCAAAGAGTAAGTTCTAGAGTCTATCTTTACAGTGATAGATAGCTATTATATGGATTATCAAGTATGTATTATTTTTAGGTCGCACCAAGTACAACGTTTTTGCGTGAACACCCTCGCCGCCCCCCTACCAACCAAACCTAGTTTACCGCCCAAAACTAATTCATCGCCCCTCGGTAACCCTTCACCGCCCGCTAGGGGGCGAAATGGCCTCCGTTGAGAATCACTGTTCTAGACGATGGGTCCCATGGTTGGCAAATCTTTCGATTATATTATCCACGTTAATATCCATGTCTGCATGGATATGTAAAGAAATATAAATCGCTCATTTTAGGCGCAGCTATATTATGTGCGACGCGTATCGATTATACCGAGGCACTCACCGTGTTTATATGAAATCATTAGTTTTATGAAATACAGGTAAGATATCGTTTCGCTGTTCCCCCAATATATTACTCGACAATTTATTAGTAATTTATTATTATTTATTAGCGATTGAATGATTACAAAATTCTATACCTATTATTGTTTTGTATTTTTGGGTCTCTGAATCAGAAATGGAAACCAAGTTTGAAGTTTTAAAAACTTGTTGGTAATTGGTATTAATTTTAAAACGCATGGGGGGGGGAGCGATCCTCCCCCGTGAATCCGCGCCTGATCACGTGTAAGCCTGCTTCTTCCGCGCGCCAATATTTTTCGAACCATTGTTCATCATCGTCTAGCGAACATAGTGGGAATACGGGAACGTAATTAGGACCTAATAATTTATAAATCTATATGGTACTGGGTGATTTTTTAAATATGCTCTCCCCATTTTTTTGCCCTTTTAAAGCTTAGATTTGGATCTTTTTTTTTAAATGTTTAATTACGTACCGTGAAACCTATGTTTTTTATAACTTTTTTTTTCTGCCAACCTTAGGGTGACACTTTGTAGCCATGTTGACTTTACAAACTTTGTTTTTTTTTCCAAATGGGAGCACCATAATTTTACGTAAATATTTTTCAGTTAATTTTTCTGGAATTTTTGATGGAACGTAGTCAACATTTGGACAAATATTTTCGGAATTATTCAAATCTAAAATTGCGTATGCAAGATGAATATTTGCAACAGTAACAAATTATGTCATAAATCATAATATTGGGTGCTACAATACTATTTTCCTTAATACTTAAATTTCGATACTTTGAAATCCACAGAAAATGCCCTTAAAAATATCGCAGTGAAAAAAGGTAATGAAAAATGAAAGTTTATATCATCACAGGACACCCTTTAGGTGGCACGAAAAAAAAGTTATGAAAAAAGTTTGTTGTAATTTGAATATTAAAAATTAAATTCAAATTTAAGGAATTTTTCGTCCAACAAGGGTTGGGGTAAGCATGGTTAAAATATCACCTTTTAACAATTCCGTTCACTCATTGAGTGATCTCAAAAATGACAAAACATATAAACTTGAAATTTAACATAGTGATTCTAATATAGTCAAGATGTGCAATAAGATGGGAATTTTCGAAACCCACATTTTTAAGGGTCAAACAGGTTTGGGCTCTGGCCGGAATGTATACATTTTTTCACATTTAAGTTACCTAGGAAATATTTCATTTTATGTAATATGTTGGTTTTAATTAAAAACATTTTATTTTTTTCGTTATATTTAACGTGTTGAATCTTTCTACGGGGAGCAATACATTCGTGTGTAATATTTGGCACCTTGTAGTTTATACTGTCCGCCCATAATTTAACTTAATGCTCTAATCCGTCCGCATTGAGGAATAAGGATTTTTTCCCACACCCGGAAGAACACTTAGGGGAAGTGATTTTTTTAACGCAAGCGGTTTTGTTCCTGATCGAGAGTCCCCGAACGACCACGATTCAGATAACATATAGTGTAATTTTGTTTTTTGTATTATACAGTATTGTTGCATGGTAGTCACAAACCCATTATATTATGTAGCCATGTACAAACTACAAAGGTACACCGTACAGTCACTTGTATTGTACGAACAGAAAAAATTGTGTTTCGAACGTCGATTGTGTGTTACATTTTAAATATTATAATATTATATATATTATAATATACGTTAATATACTTTAAAATAAGCATTTTATATATAAAAAAACACAATATACTGTCCCCTTTGAACCATGGTGTCAATACTAGGTACGCACTAAATAAATACTCCCAATTTTGGCCTAAAAAAAACCAGCTGTCGAAAGGTTTTTGATTATGTAGGGACCCAGATTTTCAATTCAATGCCAACCTATTTAGCAAACATACCATTGCCATTGTTTAAGAAACATATCACACACTGGTTAATGTATGAATGTGACGTCACTAAATATGATTAAAAATATACCACTATTTTTGTTTTTGTTTTTTACTTTAATTGTATACAATTAGGATATTAATTTCAAACACAAATATTATAGATGTCTGTTAATTATAATTTTTATGTAAATGTGTAATGTATAGTAATTAATTTCAAACACAAATATTATAGATGTCTGTTAATTATAATTTTTATGTAAATGTGTAATGTATAGTAGATAACCCTGGGCCTCCACACGAGTATGTCTCAGTGAGGCCCAGTAATCTCATAGATTTAAAAATAAATAAATAAAATAAAAAATAAATAAAAATACGTAGTTAATGTTTTTTCAACGAACATATAACAGTTACACATAGACGATACGATTCGTGTGATAATTGTACAGTAATGCATTAACGGCGACGATATTTGAATAACAATAACGGTCGTGTGTGTGTTAATTCATTGGAAACCCGTATTCGTTATGCCATATAATGTTATAAATGTTATATATGCTTATCATTTGAACGTGGATCGCTATAAATACGATCAATAGATCACCACAGTATACGTTGGACGGACTCGCGGGTACGACTTTATACGAGCGGCGCGTTATACAGTCTCCATGCAGTACATTGTAAATGATCTACACTGATTTAGGGTGGAGACGCCGTGGAGACGTGGAGTCGATCGTACGAGGTTGTACATTAATATTATATAAGTAGTCTGTGGGAAACGCATGACAAAAAGACAATAAAAACAGTTTAACGAAAACAAAATAAAAATACTGGCGTCAGTATAGAGCGTACGCGTAGAATTTCCGTATTGTTCGCATTCAAGGGCGTATTTAGGCACAGTTCGAAACATAGGCACGGCCCTGAGTGGCAACATTTGGCCAGATAAATGATAGTTCACTCGATACCAAGGAAGAAGACATTTATAATCTTAAGTATGGTTAACTTGTTAATGAACAAAAAACAAAAAGGCAACAAGTATAATTTTATTTCTATAAATTATTTTTCTCTTCTCGTAGATGATGTGATATAACAAATTTCATATATTCATGCATATAAGTTTAACAAGCATATTTTTTTGGTAAGTGACGGGCTGAAAGAGGCGGTGAACTCGGTGGTGCCAATAGGTGGAAAAAACCTAAATACGCTACTGTTCGCGTCAAATTATATAATATTTTGTTCCGCTCAAGTCGGTCGCTCCCCTACCCTCCCAATCATCGACGGTACCTTCGAATCGGACACGGTGTACTGCAGTAGTTCTCAACCTTTTTTGATTCATGTCACCTTTAGCCACTAGAATCAAACACTGCGTCACCCTAACATCAAAATAATAAAAATCTTAGCTGTACCTATATTTTAAAATTATTCTTTTATTAAAAAAAAAAAATACAGTACACAAAAAAAGCATGTTCAAAACGTTGACACTTTACATTTAAACAGATAAACTTTAAATTAGCAAATAAAAAAAATAATGATTTATATAAATTTAATGTGAAATTTGACCCTGGTGTTTTCTAAAAAGTTGGGGAACCCTAGGGTTGTTGGTGGATTCTGCGTCACCCCTGAGCTAGGTCCATGTCACCCCCAAAGTGAAATGTCACCCCGGTTGAGGACTACTGGTGTACTGGCTTCAGATGCGTGTCGATCACTACAGTCCGCGCACGTAGGTACACGAGGAAGCTGCGTTGACACATTATTAGTACAGGTGTATAAGTGTATAACGTAAATACGCGTATGTTTGCTCGAAAACCAGCGCCCGACCATTGATTGGACGCGCAATAATAATTAACGGTATAGTTCACGTAATTAAGAAGTTGCGGTGAATTATTATGGATTTACGTAAACCGCTGCGAGCCACAGGCGGAGTAGTGAGGTATGCACATACGGCGGTTAACCATTGCGGTTAGCGTATAGGGCCCGGTAGTCCTAAAGCAGCTGAGCTTCGCGAGATTCATGGGATTTCTATCTCGCCCTACGGATTCCACGTACGAACTTAACCATATGAAAATATAATTAATATTATCAGTTCAATCGTTACATTTATGCAGAGGCTCATATTGTAATTATTGTATATACGAGCAGACACGCGCATTCAACTTTCTCCCATACAATTAAATATTGAAGTACTGTCAAATAAAAATAAAAAAAAAGTTTGACTTCACAGAATAACATCGAATCATGGATACGTTTTTCCAGGTTACTATGGTCACCATTGGTAACTTTAATCATGATTTATTTACTGTATCAGCTGTACTGCAGTAACGCGAAATCGGTCAGATAAAAACATCGGTTTTACTCGTAGCAACAAAAAAACCCGTGCGTTAAAAACAATATCCATTGTCTATGTCATTAAAACTTACAAATGGTTGAACAATATTTTCAATATTATTTATTCTTGTAAGCTAAATCGAATATTTTGTATTAATACTACCGGAATGAGAATCATAAAGATACAAGTTAAAAATTAACTTTTAACGTAGCATGTAACTTGACATTTTTCCTCAGCAAGAAAAATCTATGAATCATAAATGTGTTTTTGGGGTATGATAAGGAACTCAAAATAATTTCTTGTAGAACAAAAATTTGGCTGTCACGGTTATTATTATTAATTTATTCGTAGTCAAATCATGATCAACATCATAGTAAATTCTGTGTAATTATTTTTACAAGAGCCAAATCGGTTGATGCCACGATTTTACTATGAATTGACCATGACAAGCAAATCGTTGTTCGGAGAAGTGGTGCATTTTACTCGTTTGTGTTGCGTTCGTGTATAAAAAATACTAATGTGCCTACGTATACATCCGTTTACACAATAGCGGTCAGTCGTCAGTACAATACTGGACGACGACTTTCGTTATAAAATCGATGCACCATCGTATATATTACCTACCTACATATTTAATCTTTACATATATTATGATGGTTATAAGACTTATAACTTATTATTATTTTTTGATGCACCCGCGCGTAAACACCAATATTATCAGAATGCGTATAATAACCATGTGACGGTTTTACGGGGAGGGGGTGAGGTCGGAGAGTTTAAGCGGTAAAATAATTTTTTTTGGGGATTTTCTTACGTTCTAAAACTTAAAAGCCTGAAGGTGCAAGATAATCGACTCAAATTGTTTGATAAACTATTAAAACTGTAACTATTTTATTCTTTTTAAAACTGAAATGCCAGTAGGAGCCGAGGAACCTATGCTCAATTCTTATAAAAAAAATTCAAAATGTATTTGATCATTTAATTAAAATTGAACTAATAAATGATTAATGGGTAAGTAATTTGTTTATGTTAAATGTATTATAAGATAATATTCGAGCCCCTCCCCACAAAAATCTCTAAAACCACCATTGATAATAGATATGCATACTAATTTTAAATTGGAAAGATCGCGGAAATCGACGTCAAAAGTCAAATACAATGCGCGTTTGAGTATAACATTGATAAATTCAGATAGTAAAAAAGGGGAAAAGGGCGATTTATATTCAGAGTATTGTACCTTTGAAAAAAACCGGCTGACTTGGCGCGTATATACTGTACATAGTAAAATATATAGGTATAGGTGCTTCTAATTTTGCACGGCAATAAATCGACGGAAAAATATTAATTAATCCGAAATATTGACATTAGGTACATGATGGTCACGTGGAATAATAAGAAGAAAAAAAATTCCGAATGACACTAGAAAAATAAAATCGCAAAGAGCCCTTTGCAAGTACAATTTATTATGTGTGTTTTAGAACGAGTCAATGAATATTAATAATAATATTTTTTTTTTTCGTTGAAACGTTTGATTTTGGTTTTCATCAAAACGTTATGGTTTAACGTTTAGCCATACGCAAACGTGCATATATACGAGTACGTATCAAGTGTAGGTAGATATATGTATTTTGGTTACTATGAGTCATCATATTATTATATCGCTGGCGTGTTGAACGACGACCGAGGTTTAATGCCAGTTTCTCCCTCGGCGCATGAAGCGTGCAATACGCTTTATCGATATTCTCCGTGGCAAAATTATTATTATGTGTACTTTATAATGCTTTATATGTGCCGTATTATGGTATAAAAACACTGCGTCGTATTTTAAACGTATTCACCCGATTCGCGAGTAGTTGATTCGGTTAAAATGTCGTTTCCTTAGTGGACCGTGCAGGCGCTAAAACAAGTGCTTTATAGTAACCGTACCGTCGAGCCGGGCGAGATCCGCGAGCAGAAAAAATACGTCATTATATCGTTTTATACAATTATCATATTGGTTAACACAACGTACTGCAGCGTATACTTACAATTCACAAAGAGATAATTTGGCATTATGACTTTGTTGCTTGTGATGATGAGAAATGTATAACACTGAAAAACTGTCTGATTTTTTGGACATGTAAAACTATTAGTTGTCGGAAAAAATATTTGAGTTTGAGAACACCGCAACAATCTTTGGAAAGTAAAAAATATAACGTGGTCTCACGGAAACCTAAAACAGTATGGCACTCTCCAGGTGGGCCCATCTCGATTTCTCGATTCGAATAAATCTTCGCAGTTAATAACTATTATTGTACACGAGATTATAAGCTACCATTTCGTCGACTAGAGACACCGAAGTACCTAGGAGTCTTGTATAATTCATGTACATTTTATGCGTTATTTTTCGAACAGCCCGAGACACGGACAATTGACTTTCAAATTAGTTAAACAGTCCATTCCGAATTTATAATAAGTAATACCTATTACATAGTACCTTAATACCTGCACCTATATACAATATACATATATATATATAAAACAAGATATGTATAGATATTTGATATATTTGTAGAAAAATGTACTATAGGTGTATATGCGAAAATGGGACCATGTCATTGTGTTAAATTTATCATACAATTGCAGCGACTACACGAACGACTCCGGTGAATTAATGATAGAGTCAATTTGTCACGATTATGATTGTTATTTGTTTCGTATTTGTAATGATTTCTATATTTAGTTCTAGTTGCTTACTTTTTTAGTCGTTGAATTAATAGAAAAATACGGCTATTATTTATTTAATGCTTTCGGATTTCGCAAAAAAAAAAATAAATAAATAAATAAATAAAATAAGTAAAAAAAGTGAAAGACGAATGGTAATCTTTATAATAAATGGTCAGACGATATTATTCAGAGTCCATGACCGGCAGCATGATATCATATTATATTATATTATATTAAAATTCCACACACGAAATGAAACCTAATTCATATGAAATCCGATTACCCGATTGACCGCATAGATTTTGTGTTAACAACTGAATTTATTAAACAACAATGCGTAAAAAGGAAAAAAAATACAAAAAAAAAATAATCGAACCGGTAAAATTGTAAATTGCAAATATTTAGAATTCTGAACAGAGCCGAACAGGGAATCCACGTGTGTGCCAGTTAAGTTTTAGGTTGTAGTATTTATTTTTTCTATCTAAAATTAATCAAAACGTAAACACCAATCGACTGGAAACGGAGGTAGTAGACCGAACACCTGCTGTATAGATCAGTTAAACTTTGTGGAATTAATCAGTAGAAAAAAATTGAGAAAAACCGTATAAACTCGTAAGTAATAAGTTTTAACGAAAATGATTTTTTTATGTACTACGTCACATCCGATCCCGCACGAATGGATTTAAAACGTTAAAAACAGTTCTGTACACAATTACGAGCAGTTGCGAAATTCGCTCGGCATGTATTATTAAACCGTAAAACGTTTGAAGCTGAATACTATAATATGGTCGGGCCTGACGTGATGTGAATCCAAAACAGCCCTTGTTGAATTTTCAGTTTTCACAAATTGTGTTATACGTAAAATCCTAGTACGATATTGTTACAGATTCTAAAGATTCGAAACTCTTATAGTTTTATGGGTGATGATACGTTGTTTCCGTCATAGTTCTACACCGATTCGACAATACGTATGGCTTCTTCTTTTTTTTCTTTGTAAAATAGAAATATTTACAATTATGTATACATAATACAATAAGCTAATTAGCTAATAAGTTAAAAATGAACAATATACGTGGTGGCATGACAGAAGGGGTCATCCATTGACACTACTTTGACAATAGTTTTATTTATTTTTTATTTTTTGGCTATTCAACAATGAAAACAGTAGATCACGAGGCCAGTTACGTTTGAGACGTCTAGGTGGATTATCAGGAATAGTAGCAGGGGCCAGATTAGAGATTGGTGGGTTAGGATGACTATGACGTGTGCGCGCATGGAAGTTTGAATAGCAATTACGTGCAAGAGTTAAAAGTGTGCATATATTAAGGTCATTGTGCAGATTGTGGTTGGTATAACATACCACGGAGCGTTGCATATGGCTTTTATACACTAATTCTCTAATTCATAGGTACATTTATTTTCTAAATCCTTAAAATCTATTTAAATCTCATGTTCATAACTCTGTAACTGTTGGGACGTAATACTTTTATGAACCGAGTTTCACATTCGTAATATTATACGTTATCATAACTGTAGTTTGAGAATATCAAAAATTGTTAGTCATCGCTAGAAAAAATATTTTCCAAGTAATAATAAAATGTATTCTAAGTTCGAGTTTCGATGAAATAAACTATTTTCGTGAGTTACGATATTATTATTACGTCATAATTTTCATTCACCGATTTGGAGCGAAACGAGGAATGTGTTGATTTTATAATGGTGTTTTTTTACCATTTTTTTTTTTTTTTCTGTAAACACTTTTTTTGGGCGGTATAAACCTTACCAAGAGTTTCACGCGGAAACTTTTTAGTTTGGAAATTGATTACAAGAGGTAAGTGGGTATAGACAGGTGGTTTTTCGATTTTTCCTATTAATTTTCGTAGGCATACGAGTAAAGACCATCGATAATTATGTTTGGACAAAACGTGTAAGAAAATCGACTGTAAACAAACCGATTATTTTCACGATTATCGACGATTTTTCTTGCTCTTCATATCTCTCTCTGCTATGTGCTCGAAACTTATGCACGCATAACGCAGGCAAATTCCATCATACATCGACCTTCACTCGGAATCGTGATGATGACTGATGACGAACGTGTGTATCGCGTATTGCTTTCGAACTCGGTGTGTAATATAATGGTACATGCAAATGTGCACAACAAAGCGGACTCGCACTATCGGATCCGGGGGCGACGTGTATGTTACCGCGGGTTTGCAGATGTTACGCGCAGAGGTAATAACACGACGACGTGTAATGTATGCGGACGACAGAAAGGTGCGCGCCACGGGACAACGCGGAAAACTACAAAAGTTTCACGCAGAGAATAAATACGGCATTGTTTTCCCTTATGTTGGGCCCTCGTTTTCTATAGATCGTATTGATTATACGTTACATCCGTGTACGCGAGTCACGCAAGCAGGACGGCGCTACGAACATCGGTGTGCAGCCCTAGACGAGATCATATTTTTACCCCCCACACCCCTCATCGACAAATAATCAATTATAATATATTTTTTTTTTTTCATATGTATATTAAATTGTTGCAAGACAAAAAAAAAAGAGAACTTTAATTGTATAAAAATACCACGACAAGACCATAGAGTTAATAAGTAATTAAAAATCACCTAGGTAATAACTAAAAGATTTCTTTTTCGATTTTTCGTTTAAAACCTTTAGCTACATCGTAATATGATTATTAATTTAAATTGTTCTTCAATTTGATACTTATAACTTAAATCAATGTTAAAACTTATCTATTCTTTCTCATAATACACATTTATTAATGAGCCAATTTATCATTATAAATACTAAAATAATGTTTAAACGTTAAAATTCACTTTTCTTGCCTGAGATTTTTTTAATTACTTTACGTTTTCTGAAAAATCTATTGATTGAACTTTTGGTTTAAATTACTAATATCTGATGTACCCCTTTACAGCATTTATAGCAGAAGCCCTGGTAGGCCTTAGTCGCCCTCGCCCACCCCTAACGCTGTCCATGCGCACATAAGTGACGTTCGAACGCGGAACGGTGTTCGCTTTGGAATGCATTTTTTGGACTCGCTCCTGCAGCAGTAGACTTCGATGAAATATCTGTCGGTAATAATATCAGGTGAAGAAATCGCCGTACGACGTTGAGCCACAAGATCGCTTCACGTGAGAAGAATTCGACCTAAAGTATTATGATTCGAACACCAACCCCAAAACGATTCGGTCGGTTCTCGCAGTTTACGGTTCGCCACGCGTGAACGATGCGCCCGCCGCAGTCTTCTCGACGTAATGTTCACGTCGTCGCCGTCGCGTCGTCGACTTAACTTCCAAGTCCCGGTCTCCTATGCTCTTTTGGCCCGGGTCCAGTCACATCGGCTTCTAAGTTCTCCAAATACACCTCGACCGTGCATGCATGCGGACGGAAAACGGATAGGCGCCGCGCGGGTAATATTAGTTTTCACTCCGATACGAATCAATCCCACGCAACATTGTATTTATAACTTTTATTTTCCGGTAAAAACCTTAACGTAATGAGTATATAGATACCGTGAAACATTCCTGGGTTAAATGTAGTAGGCATATTATTTTCTAAACAGATAAAAATAAAACAGCTTCAAAAAATATGTAGCAACAAGTAAAATACTTGCGAAGCATTGCAGATTGACGTCTTAACTGTTTTTCGTTTTCAAATCGTCGAGTAAAATTCTGACCGGTTTTTATTATTGAAATTTTGCATTGATATGCTTTTAATAAGCTAATCTGCGTACAGGTACGTGGACGAGTTGTTAAATTCTTTGCCAGGTTCGCAATGCAAACAAATAAATTGCAACTCACCGGATTGCTTCTGTTATTATCGGTTTATTGTTATGACGTTATTAAAAAGTGAATTTCAAATTTGTAAATGCACTCGAGCATGTATAATAATACACATGTATTGTGTCGATGTTGCGTAGTCGTGTTCAAAACACATCAATAACTTCGTCCTATACAATTAAATCATTGATCATACATTTATTGTACTTAATTTTCTATTATACAAAACCGCAAGAAAATTTGTTATTGTTGCGAATAAAAGATTATTAGAGCAAAAAATGTATTAATGGGCAAGTGTAACATCTATACACCATTTGAAACAGTACCTATACACGCTGTCCCGGAAGAGAATTTAATGAGTAACGAAGAAGCTTTTTATTACTTCTTATCCTCCACAAATGGATAAACATTTATTTAATAATTATAGTAACTACTTCTGATAAAATGTTAATAAGTAATTGATGTTTTGAAAAGGAGTTGTTTTTTATTGACCTTTTTAATTTTTAATTTGCTTAATTTGTGATAAGAAAATATGTATGGTGACATTCAAACGGGTTTTCTACACAACAATAATTAAGGTTACGATTAGATAATATGTAGGCTGTGGTATGTAAATATTACTCAGTACACTCATGAGCGAACATGCATACAATATATTCCATTCGGTGGCATAGTGTTCAGTGTTTACACATACAATGTTTTTACTATTCAGTTTTCAATATTGAAATAGTTATTCAGATTATAAAAACGTACCGGAATTGTACTTCGTCATTTTCATAATTATTTTAATTACTTCATATCCAAATTAATTGTTTTTCCAGAGCTCTTTTAATTGCAAATATAATCTCCTATATTTTTTTGTTATATCTCGTCAGAGCTGTTAAGCTAAAACTTTGTTATTTTTGAAACGCAATGCCTTATATTATTCATTTTCTTTTTATACAGTATATTGTTGTATTGGTTTTCTGTTGTTTTGGAGTAATCATATAAGCATTTTTATTATTCATACCATTTTATATTTTATTACTTTTTATACGGCTACACTTTTTACTTTACATAAATATATATATATATGTTTTTTTTTCTACATGCTAAAATGTTATTATATACAATGTTCTTGCTAAAAGGTTTACGCCCGTTTATTATTCAAATAAATAAATATTATAAGTTATACAAAAATACACGAATACACCTATTACATTACTAATATTATGTCTTTATGGGAAAACTTCCGAAGTAATTATACTAAATACAACAGTTATTTTATTATTATTAAAATTGAGTGACCGATTAGGTATATTTAACCGTATTGAAATCAATTTACCTACAAATGTGATTTTTTTTTATTCAAACCGTGATTTAAAACAATACATATTCGACCGCAGCCGCGTACCTGTGTGGTATATAGAATCAGATTTTATATTGTGTATTATTTCGATTGCGGACTGTTAACATACGCTGACAGGTGTCAATCGCCGTAGGTATCACAAGAATACGTAGGTACGTCATAATATAATGAAAATCATTAATCGCTTATCGCCGAAAACACTCAAGTCAGGAGAGATTCGAAATCGTTGACGAACCCGTGACACGCGTTATGTGTACAGGGTTTTTAGGATTTGATTGGAAAACTATAATACATATCTCTATGAAATAATTAAATTATAAACATAACTTCTGCAAAAAGGTCACTATGGACCATAATTACTAATAACTAAATTATAATATTATGTATAGTTAATAGGAATAGCTATGGTTGATTAGTTTTTCCAATTTTAAAAACGCATTACCATTTAAGTGTAGGTAACTTTCGAAATTCAAATGGAAACCGTAGTTTACGAAAAGTTTTGACAACAACAGTCATACATGGACTTTTGCGTGTATATACGACCTAAATAATAATAATTTATTACCTACTCTTACGTAACAAACCAAAAAGAGACCTCGACGATCGACTACATTGCTCCGTATGTGCGGTTCGTCGTACCAAACTACTTCATAAGGGGTAAGACCTAAAGGGTAGCAATGATTTTGGATAACACTTAGGTAGATCTGTAGAGAAGAAGAGTGTAGCCGATGGCTTAACAGAGCCTGAGTTTAAGTGCTTTATGTTTATCTACGTCATAATCCTTTTAAATATTTGTCAATCCCATAATCGCCAATGATGTAGGTTGTAGACCATTCATGATAAACTTAGAGACGAATAACAATGTTTCCTAAACATTTAGCGCATTCCGATGGTTGCTTATATATAACGATCCTTGCTAATGTATAACGTTTAAATGTTACACTGCGTTAGAGAAAGAGACGGAAAATAACCATTTCCCATCCGGAATCCCCTTAAGTTTATAGTACGGCCAATGATCTGATTTTCAAGAAACCTCGTTCTCTTAGAAATATGTATTATAAAAAAAAAAAAACGGAAAAAACTTCTACGTTAGATGAGACCTCACGATCGGGTGGGATGTAGGAATTGGTCTTTTAAACTTGAAACTATTGATCATTGCTCTCGAAAAAACGTTTCTAAGTGAAAGAGGTCGATTAGATATTTAGATCAGCTTATATATCTAAAGATTGTACTTTTAATGTTCAAACTTTTGCGAAAAAAAAAATGTTTCTAAAATGTAACTAGATATCGATAATACGAGTACATGTACTCGTATGTTTCTAGTCGCCGCGAATAATGTACATAGAACAATAATCATAAAACGGAAAATCGTACGAAAAATGTTGTGTCCATGAACATTATAAGCAATAGTGCGTGACGAATAATAATTATACTATAAGGTTCGGGGTTCTTCTATTCTTGATATGTGGTTGAAGTTTTTTGCAAATTGTTTTCTCTGTAATTATTCGGAAAACAATTGAAAAATGAAAAAAAAAAAAATGACCTGACCCGAGTGCGAAACGCACGACATCTCCTATCGGAACAGTACCGGGTTCGGAATGTATCAGAGCGATCGTTCTGGTCGAAATCGTGAGACAGAGAGACATAAAAAAAAAAAACAATCCGAGAGCACACATTATGACGAAACCGATACACTCCTCGTTTCGCGCGGAATCCAAAAAAAAATATCAAATAACAATAACGACCGCGATGCGGCTCTACGCGTTCATAAAATGTAATATCACATTGTATTTGGTGCGCGGCGCGAGAGCGGAGATGGAGTCTATAAGAGTCTTCCCAGAACGTTGCACCGCAGGTACGGTATAAGACGGGGCGAGTACGCGCTAACTGCGTTCCGTGTTGGCATTGGGCGCGGTGAGTATTGTGAAAAAGGACACCTGCAAACGTTTTACGAATGCCGCTTGAAAAACAACTAAAGAAAAATATGTTTTTGGCAAAACATTGCAATTAGTTAATGGGCACATGAAGATGTTGGCGTAAGCGCTCTCCCGTTCTCGTATACACGCGGTACAGGTATACGTTTAGTAGAATTTAATATTTCAGTTGCGTTCGCACACGCAGCACGACTCTATACGTGATGTATAGATGTGCCAGGTGTGTGTGTGTGTAACGTCTAAGTAGAAATATTATTCGTCGAGTGACGGATTCATAGAAAAAAAGTATATAACATGTTTGAAAAAATACATTTTGAATTAACTCGTTTCGATGTAAATTATAAACGCATCCATGTAAAACAAGAGTAGCTAGATTCTAGACACATTTCCGCAGTTCATTTTTATCGCAACATAGATGAATGTTTATAAGTTTAAACAAATTGATACTCAAATAGCGAGTGCAAATACGGCCATAAATACTTACCTTTTTTTTTTTTTTTTCCCCCGTTTGAACCGAGTTTCAGGCGAGAACAGTTTATCACAGTACTTTCACCCAAATACTTACCTAGATCGTTTTGTAATGAAATACAAAACGTGAAATAAACTATAGGAAGTGCCCCATTTCTTCAATACTCTTTAGTCTTATAAAAAGTACACATTTTACTCTTCTCTATACTAAATGTGTATCGCGACTTATCCGTAGCACTTACAGCGCCCACAGCGGTACACATGACTCACGACGTCTTTACGAATATTCACTAAAAAGTTTGCCCACATATAGATAAATAATAAAATATCAAGGACGGCAAAGTTATATCACACTTGATGTTGTACGAGAAAGATGGTTAAATATTCTTGGGAAATAAATACACATCCGCGTTTCAGAAAAAAAATAAAATAAAAACCAGAAGTTCTCTCTGACACTAATTGACAGTCGTACCCCACTTGGGAGTTGAGGACAGTCTTACGCAAGACTTTTGTTTTAAGTATACATATATAATACTTATATTTGTGTTCCATAGTGTGTGAGAGCTTACGAGGAGATATTTATTGTATGACAGAATGATGTACGTGTATGATCTTTATAATTTTTTTTCTTTTTTCCCCGGAAGAAGATTGTTATCATAGTGCACAAGAACAAGAACATGTATGAATTTAAATTCGATACATTTTACACAGAATACCATTACGTTTACTTAGTATTTATGACGTCCCAATAACAAAAAGCAAACAATTACGTTTTTTTTTATCGTACCTGATGTATGAACAATTACAGTTAGTTATTATTATATTTGGTGCTTAGCTTATAGTTAATTTTTGCGTTTTTTTTTTTTTGGATTTTAAAGCGGGCCGTATTGATATTGACGTGCGTTTGCCGAGCACTAGCCTAGAGTTTATGTGGTT
Organism: Periphyllus acericola; assembly: GCA_949715065.1. Taxonomy (NCBI): domain Eukaryota; kingdom Metazoa; phylum Arthropoda; class Insecta; order Hemiptera; family Aphididae; genus Periphyllus; species Periphyllus acericola. The sequence goes on along the minus strand of OX454271.1, from coordinate 25,494,768 downwards.
AGTCTTCGTTTGAACACATTTACCACTGCAGCGCGTATGTGTGGTGAGATCATAGTTTTTTTAAACGATGAGATGGGTATAAATTCTGGTAAGATTCATCCGTGATAAATTGATATCAGTCATGCCTCTGATGAGAAAATAGCAATCTACAAAAACGATTAATTCCACTCGATCGGAATATCAGATATTATATATAAGGATATAAGAGCCGCTGGTTAATTATGATCTCGCGAATCCTTGAGTTAGCAATATCTTGTACTCTTTTACCCTAACATGCCTACAAATTAAATATAATGGTTTGCTCCTTTTGTACGCGCCATAGGCAGGAAATCATTTGCGATTCATCTCACAGCATCCTATTTGACTGTCCTTCATTATCGCCAAACGTCGTAGTTTAATTATTCCTCAAAATTCCTTAAACATTCCCTTTAATCTCTGCAATTTTAATATCTAATTCTAAACCGGTTGTAATCTTTATCACCTCGTTTATTCCGGAGGCTGGCTATATAATTTAAGTTTAATTGTTATTTCTAGTTATTATAACTTTAGCTATTATTGTTTTTTTTTCTATTTTTCTTTGTTGTTACTAAATGATGTAATTGTTAATGTATAAAAATGCTATTGCCGTGCTTAATAGTATATCTAAAAGCTAATAAAAAAAAAAAATCTTACGCTCTTTTGTGAATGTGGAAAATGTCCTTCTCCGTGGTGTGCAATAGGTACGGGATCATAATATTTCTAATAAATTAATAATAAATAAATAAACTAATAACATTTGAGTAGAGATAAAACGTCTCAGTGCATTTTAATAACTATAAAACCGATTTCATCATTCGATTCTCAATTTTATTACTTTTGACAATATTCATTGTGCAAGGATTTTTCCTACTTATATAGGATATAAATAGTGACTCACGGTAGGGGGGTACGACACCCTCATGCCACCAAGTGAGCACATCACGGTAGTTGCACAAATAACGGGTTTTTAAAAATCGTTATGAAACATGCAAATATAATGCACATAGGTACATATGAAGGTTTATAATATGCTTGTCAAATTACAAGGGGGAAAAAAAACTATGTATGTGAATAAAATCACGAAAAATAAATAAATAATTTCATTACGAACGGAATGTGATTGCGCAGTGTCTGGACGTCACTGGCGGCTTCACGGTAAATTATTGTTCACCGAGCTTTTTATGCCTTTTATACTCTAAGACGCGTGCTTTTTACGATACAAATGTTGCACTAAACACTTATTTCCAGTAATAAAACGTAATAAATACGGTTTGTACGATCACCGATACAGCTGGTTTACATTCGTTCATCTTCGTAAAAAGCGTCAAAACTTCTGTGTAAGCCTCGGTAATTCTCAATCTGAAGGTCACTACTCCCTTGGGAGATCACTGGAATTATTTTTAGTGCCTCCGAATAAAACTGTTAGGAGGCTTATCGTTCATACATATTTATTTTTTTTATTTCTTACATAGTTTTTTACCTTAACGGTTAATCAGCAAAGCGGCTTGAAAGAGATAATGTAATTCAACCAAAATGAGATTTCTAAAAGAAAATGTTGATTTAATTTTACATTTTATACGTTAAAATAATACTTTTGGCTTTATTCCATACAAAAATAATTACATCGGAAAAAATGATTATTATTACCAATCTACGTTTTTAGGTGTAACATTTAAGTAATGTTTGATGTTAGAGGCAGCGGTTCGAATAACAATACGGTCGAGAAACCCCAGTATGTATTCACGCTTATTAGATATTCGAACACTTTATGTGGCCTATTAATTATTCGCAATAAGTATGTTAATAAGAATATACATGAATGTACGCGTATGGATATAAGTTCATAACATAATATTCAGAAGCGGAACAAGCATAATTTGATTAATCGAGTGTTGGATTTACCGAGTTACACGGCGGCAAAACATCCTGAGCAGTAAATTTTTAAAACTATCGGCAGTATCCTCTGTGTGTATTTACATATTTCATAATACGCCGACCGATTTTTTAAATCTATCTGTTATGCGCGTACGCCGCTTTTGCGAAGCGTTCTTTTCGAAGTAGGAAATCTGGAAAAGTCAGTGGAAAATCGCGTGTATCACCTCGGGATTCCTGCAGGTTACCCAGTGAAACCATAGAACTTCCTCTCAGCCCCTACCCGAACGCGTCACCGCTGTTAGGCTTTTGGAAAACGAGTCGATTCGAAATCGTTAAAATCACCTGCTGATAGTAAACCTATTCGTTCGTTTCCGATACGTTTATCGTAATACGTCCTATTGCCTACGTGAATTACGCGAGTACACATAACGTATTGCGTTTACGTGCACCGCGTAACATGGACTAGTTTCGTCAGAACAAATCATCCGTGCGCGTTTGTAATTATATTACTGTGCGCGTTATGTACGCGGTATTATTTATGTCGCATTGAAATCGAACGTTGTGCAAACCGCATGGACATATAAGCATACCCCGCAAGGTTAATACGTATAATAGTTAACAGCCGGCCAGCAGCTCTTTCTACGGCTTTTTTCTTATTCTTCTTCCCGTTCACATCGTCCGGAAATAATATCTCGATACGGTTCGAGAAAACCGCGGGGTGCCACTGGAACTTTGGTGGGGCCGTCCGCGTCAGAATCGTAATAACTAGGGCTGGGATTTCGATGCACTTTGCATTGTTTTCCAAAGCTTACTGTGCAATGCTCGTCTTGTCACAAATTTGTTTTATGTACATTTGAATGAGAATAAGAAAGTTTATTTTGCATTTTTTTGCATTTTTTGGAATTTTTTGGCCTTTTTAGTTTTTAGGTCATTTTCTTAATTTTTTAGGGCATTTTAGAGTTTTTGGAGCATTTTTTGAGTTTTTGGAAACCAAGTATGAATTTAAAATTTTATTTTAAGATTTTTACACCAACATGGTTTTTAAATAAATATAACAGATTATAAGTTGATACTCGTAATTCGTATTCTATTATCGGACAAGGTTTGAGTAACCTGTACCCGCATTTCCTGTTAAATAATCTTAAATCGGTAAAATCGACGTCCGATGATATCGTTCGACGTTCAGTACGAGTATACACCGTTTTATTACTATAGTTAATTTTTTTTGATAATTTAATAAAAAAATGCCAAAAGTAAAATGTTCGACAGCGAGTCGACTGCGTGCGTTTGTACAAGAATTTGGACATAATATTTTTTCTACCGACGGATTGGTGTTTTTCTGTAATATATGCAACGTGATTACGTGAAAGTTACCGCTAAAAAACGATTACACTTGTAATAGATTTTTATAATGCATTTTTTTAAACTTTTTATTGTAATTTATACTAATATTATTAAAAATAAAAAATTTTTTAGATCATAAAAGCATTTTTTTTAGGACACATTTCGGGGTTTTTTAGGGCATTAAAATCCCAGCCCTAGTAATAACCTATCGTACTACGCGGCGCCGTTCGCGAGTCGTTTTCAGTACGAGCACCGATAGTGACGCGATTCGATTTTCACGCACGCCGGAAACATTATCAAAGTTTTTGCCGTACCACGTGGGTCAACCGTGATCGCGTAAAAATTCGAATTTCTGCAGCAGGTACGCAGAATACCGCACAGCTTTGTGTATTTTACGACGACCGCGTTCCACACGAATTTAGAACGCAGCAGAGTTTACAAGGTATTCGATCATATATGCTGTGGACAATAATATGGATGATGCGTATTCAGTACAAACGAACCGGATTGAATTACGAACGAATCGAAATGAGCGCATTACTGCGTCGACCGCACATCATAACGTGGAACGCGATACGTTGATTTATTTCATCCGGTTGCGTTTTCGTAATAGATACACTCCGTTTTTCGAGATCCCATCCAAGAAATATTGCGTATGTTCTCTTCTATATTCCCGTCGGACCAACGGATGTGGTTGTGACCTTTAGACGAAGACTTCCGCGGTCCAAGACGTCGTTGCTGACGATACGAAAACCCATAACTTTAATCGGACATTTTCTACGGCCCCAGCGGTGAGTATACGCACTATTATGGCGAATGTGCACTGCATCGAGTCAAGAAATAAGGGATACGTACAGTGGCGGATTTAAGGAAAAAGGCCCAGGCGGCATACGATATAAGGGGCCAAAGAAATATGAATCGTCGTAACTAATACTAACTCGTGAGGGCCTCCCTCTTAAGACACTGTTAAACTAGATAGGTATTGAAACAAAATAAAAAATAAATACATTTATTTAAATCGTACAAACTGGATATAATTTCTAAATAACCTTAACAATATAAATAAAAATACATGCCGGTGCGCGGTGTACATTTGACAGTATAATATGGGCAGCTATAGTCACACAACCAATTTACAACACTACACAGTATTATTATTACTGATTTCTTATTATTATTACTTGATGTGTTACAATCTAAAACTTCACTAACAAAAATGACCATTCACCAATTATATTTTAATTTTTTTGTTGAAATGAAAATTAATGAAGACTGAAGACTGGGTCCGGGGCCCGGGCGCTTTTTCGGGTAGGGGCCCAGGCGGCAAATGTCCATTTTTTTCCCGTTAAATCCGCCACTGGATACGTAAGCGAATTAGGGAACAAGAAAATGCTCGAGAAAAAATACCAACGAAGATTTATTTCTATGTAACTTGTTTCGTCATCGGACCAATAAGTTTATCTTCAATAAACTATACATACCCAACGAATGCAGAGTGTCCAGATGAAGTAAAACCATTACTATTAATGGACGTTCAAAAAAAAAATGATAATTTAAATCATTACCTTTTAGCGAAATTGATTTGAAGAACAATTAATACATTTGTTTTTTCGGTAAAAATGTTAACAAATTACATACCTACTACGACTGTATTATAATTATCTTATATACCTCACATTTCAACAATTTATAATAATGGGTAAGATTTATAGTAGCATGAAGCTTACAAAATATACATTCACTATATTTATTTATATACTCATGTATAATATAGTTAATGTTCATATATTTTGTTTAAATTGTTAAACTATTGGTTTTGCTGATAATCCACATTTTCCGCAAGTTATAACTTTTATGCGTCGACATAATTTTACATGCACATAATCTAGTAAACATTTCTAAACAGCTAACAACATGCTCTATGGCTCTTGTGCTCATATAATTATTTAATTTCAAAAAACATTAAAATTAAAATTTTAAATATTGACTTTTGGCCACCGCGCGATGGCCGGTAGCGTCGTTTTTCAAAACGTATCGCTAGGAATAATATTTATTTTCTTATCTAACCTAATACAAGATTTCTAATTAATTCGTAAGCGTTAAAATATTGTTATTCACACTAGCGATGCGATGTTTGTGCGATTCGTTGTGTACAGTGTACACAGTATACTCGTATATTATATTATCGCGTATTCATAGTTATTACTTATTAACATACGGGTACAAACACGTGCGCGCGCTTGTGAAAATTGTATATTTAATGAGACGAGAGATATCTGATTATCTGATTAGACAGCTGGACGGAACAAAGTGCTCGCGCGAGAGGTGATGAAGACGATACCGTTTTCTTCGAGTTTGAATGCATATACTTGTTCATTATTCCGTTGTAGTTTACTGCTGACAACGAGGTGTATTGTGTTCGGTTCGTGAACGACTGTCGGCTGGCAAGCGGCGGCGGAGAGAAATAGAGAGAGAGGGAGAGAGAGGGAGAGAGAGAGAGAGAGTATGTGAGAGAGAACAAAACGGATACGGAGAAGATACAGAAACAGATATAGACGAGGAAAATAGAAAGAAAAATAATGTTATACACCTCGTCGGTCGGTGAATCCTATATTGTGCATGAGCCAATATATGACTTGATATGCTTTCTCGTCGTTAAGTTGTACCCATAAAACCTGCAGGAGAATTAGTGTTATGCGCCACTTAAGTATTTTTTCACATTTAAATCTACAATAAACAACTATACGCGTCACAAAGTTTAAGCTATAGTAATTAATATAAATGGTCGTCGCACGATGAAGTATATTTATTATCATTATTATTAATTTACGCGCGTTCAGGTAAACGTATCCGGTGTTTTTTGGTTTTTTTGTTTTCTTACCTCGAGGACTTTTGTATCGACCTCAAAAATGATTGTTGTCCTTAAAGAGCCACACACACTGCAGCGCGTATTACACATGTAGATATATACGTGTACACACGTCCGACTATACGGAGTCCTTATCGCGATATTCTCTCCCTCGAGTTCCGGTCACCGGTGAAAAGTTGAGCGAAAACAAGTTTGCAGTTTCAGTTGGGTTTCGAGTTTTCGACGGTTTCGACCTTCGCGGGTTCGTTTTGGCTGTAAACATTATTACCCGTGGCATTCACTTCGCCAACAACAGACACCATTAAAGGAGACAAGCTTTGTAACGCCAATGTATAATACTTGCGTTTACATATACGTTATATATACTATAAATAATACATGTTTGTACGGGCACACGCAGGTATGTTTACGATGGTCGCGACGCAGGCGCAATTGTAATGTGCATCTGTAAGTAATAATGCGTTTCCACACGATTCTCGTGCATCGAGCGCATCATCGTCGAAGATTATTAATTATTATCCGCACGCATTACACTGTACGCGAGCAGTACCTTCGGTTAGGTTCCGCACAGCACGAGAATCAGGAACGATTTTGAAATGTTCGTGGCACTAACGCTACTATATACGTGTTATTATGATACCGTGAAAATGTAAATTCCTAGAGAGTCTGGTAATCGCATATTTTTATTAGAATTTTTTTATTTTTTCCGCTAATTAAAACATTTGCGCGGCGTCGGGTTGATTTGCGAGTTGACCTAAAATTTACTGCGGTATTTAAGCCATAAGTGGATGTTATTAATATAATAGTAGTTATCACAACAATATATTAACCTGAATTGATGTATATATATGTACATATTTTTTTAGTTACTACATAGGATTGAAAATAATTGCCGTGAAATCCACCAATTTTATAGCCGCGAGCCATCGTGGGAAATCGTTTAATCGTCCGTCGTTAACGAATATTATACTCAACGTTTTCACAAAAGCTCAAAATTATTATACTATTGATCAAAAACGATATACATGTTAGAGTTAAAATCAAATATCCAACATTAAGTGCCCGTGTAACAATAACAACCGAGCTGAACGACTGGAAAACACAATTTTTATGTTAATAACAGCATTTTTTGTGTTTTTAATTTATTATTATCCACTACGCCGTGTACACTAATAGTCAACGTATCGGAAGCCATAAAAATGTTCTTCTTTGTCCATTTGGTCCGTCGCAAAGATGTTCGGACTTGCATCCAACAGTTTTAAATAGCATATACAGTCGAGTCGCGATAACTCGAACCTCGATAACTCGAAAAACTTGACAACTCGAATTTTTTTTTATTCCCCAAGAAATTCTCATAACACTCAATTATTAATAATTATTATATAATAATATAATTATTATCAGTCTCGATAATTCGAATATAAAACTGTGATAAATAGCTTAGTCGAAGTATTATATCTGCTATACCTGGGTATTTTTGTAAACATATTATGTTTATCTACTTGAGTACTGTATAATGAAGATTAAACGACTAGATAGAAACTGATAATTAGCGTATGCACAATAACAGTAAAGAATGTATTGGTTAGTATGTGGTTTACCTGTCGTGTTTATCGTGCGTGTTTTTGTGTTTTTGTCAATAAACAGCCGAAAACCCAAAAATTAATTATAAATTATTTTTCTACTGTATTTAATAAATAACACATATAAACATACTTATAATACCATTGTATCTATTTTAATTTTTGTATAACATTTATGTACATATACTTATCATACATTTTTATAATTTGTATACGTATTTTATTACATAACTCGAAGTTTTGATTTAATTTTGATAAATTCGAGTTGAGTATCTCGAATATTACATATCTCGAAGTGTATTTTTATCCCCCTTTAACTTCGAGTTATCGCGACTCGACTGTATGTAGGTACCGTCGATACGTATAAAGTTTATGAATTACATAAATATTCAACTGCATCTCTTTTGTACACTTTGAACCGACGTTAAAGCGCATCGGGTCGAAGGGTCCACGATATACGGCGATACGTCGACGTGTGCTGCAGGAACCGTCGTTGGTTTGATCTAGGTTTCCCGGAGCTGTGATATCCTACCACGAATGCACCGTGTACGACCGCGAGGCTTCGTCGCGTCGCCGCCGTACCGTACGACTGCAGTCGCGGTCTAGGACGAACGGTAAAAAGTTCGGTGAAATGGAAACAATAAAATACGCATAATTTATTACGGTGCAATCGTATAACGTACGGTTGCGTGGTCGTAATTTTTATCGCACAATTATGGTGCACTTAAAGCTATAATACGACCCGAACACGCGCGAGCGCGCCCGCGATGTGTGCACAACACGACGTTCGTACTCAAGTCCCATGCAATGAGTAATACAGCGGTCCCGGTGAACATTTACGTTACGTAGCAGAGTCAACACGAGTGGCGATCCTGCGAGTTTGCCTAAACGTATACGCACTGCACTGCACTCCTCGCGTCCATATTGTCCTCCGTTTGTCCGTCCGCGCAACCGTTCCACGCTCTTTATCGCTGTACTCGCGGTGAACAAACAGTAAAAAGTGTAAAAAGGGTAAAGGTCAACAACGATGATGATGATAATAATAGTAAAAAAAAGAATTTGACGAACAATACGCACAACGTGGGAAAAAAAAAGAAATCGTATACCACGTTCGAATATCGCACGAGTGGTACCCATATCACATATTGTTATACCGTACACCATACCGGCCCGTCAAGCTTTTCGAACCCGCACGCCAATAAGCTGACTGATGTTTTTAGAATTTAGGAACTTTTCGATTTATTAATTTCACTATTAAAACAGAAGCGTTCCAATAAAACGCGTTCCAATGTAGGTAAAGCGGTCTTAATAACTGATAATAAATAGAATAATTTATTATTTATCAACTATCTTAAATTTCGTTACCTCTCTATTCCTCTCTAAACAATTTTGGTCCGCAATGCCTTGCCGAAGCGAATCGCAGATGATATAGACCGCAGTAAACAAAAAAGCTTGGGAACTCGTGCTGTAAACTATAACATTATGTTTATTACAAGTAATAACTATGGCCGGGGACTTATAGGAGGTGGCGTGTTTTTAATAATCGTTCAAAATATAGCTATTGGGAACTAGATAAGTAATATGGAAATTTGTTTCATAGTACTAGGAGCTAAAGCAATTTTTTTTTCTCTCATTTTGCGTACTTAGCTTTTTCCCCCTATAAGTACATAGGTATTTTATTATGTATTTGCATTTTAGGTACATTTTTCATACATGTTATACAATAATTAATATGAATTTCTATTAAAATTATTATACAATTAATAACAAAGAAATAATTAAATTGTTAACATATAAAGTGCATTTATAATTGGTATGTTTTTTATTAAAAAATAAGTTTAAAAACAAGAATAACTAAGAAAGAAAAATAAATACAAATTAAAATATTTTAAGTGCATATTAAAGCGTTTTTGCATACTTTTAGAGTATATGTAATACATGTTTTGGGTATAAATAAGTACATTTTTAAGGTTTTTCAAGAGCATGAAGTCCCTAACACTAATTATTACACATGTATATATATGTTATATAAATTTTTTTTTTCTGCATAACTTTTTTGTTTATCTATAAAGTGTCTACTACATATACGTGTGGTGTTCGTCTCATCGATAAACGAGTTTTTCCGGGACAGGACTTTGAATACTTTTTGAGCGCAGAAACCGAGGTTTTATTATCTTTTCCTTCTTACAACGGCAATTAATAGCTCGCAAACATTACTTTTTGGTTTTTCGCAGAGGTTTTCCGTGGATTTTTCGATGGTGACCGTATTAAAATAGGGAACTATCGCGATTATGTTTAGATATTCCCGCAGCAGCTGCAACTGTATTGTTTAACAGCCTTTCATTAAAAAAATAATATAAGGAAGAACGCATATACGTATTATAAACACACTCGCGAGCACGGATAACATCAAAACGAAAATAGAAAATATATTGAACACAGCAAACCGCGGGTGATTCGTGATGACTGAAGACCAGATGCCTATAATATAATACGAGCAAATGAGCAATAGCAGTGGAGGTAAAGCTTTAAATGAAAACTACAATTTCGTAATTTGTATTTTTAAATTTAAAAACACTACCAAAGTGTAGGTCTTACAATTATTTATCTAGTGATTAATACACACGAGCGCAATCGTTACATAAGTATAGTGTTCAATGATGTATTAAGATATCGTTACAAATTAAAATACGAGTATTACATCTTTTATTATAATGCCATGGGAAATTATATTCTTCGAATGTTTATTATATCGGTACATAGGCTCCGAGTTCTCAAACCTAGCACCCATCCTGGCTGGTGTACCCCAAGGTGCCATTTCGTCTCCAATTCTCTACAACATATACGCAGCTGACCAACCGACTTCTCCTTATACTGCAGTGGCCGAATTTGCAGATGATAAAATCATCTTTACTTCAAGTGAAAGCCCTTTTGTCGCCTGCCAACATCTACAAAATCATCTAAATGACATGGAAGAATGGTATTCAAACTGGAAAATAAAAATAAATAATGAAAAGTCTTCTCATATAACCTTTACCCTCAGACAAGGCGCAGTCCCTTCGGTCTCCCTGGCAAACAAAATTATACCACCAGTTAATAAGGTCAAATACCTAGGCCTACTCCTGGACAAACGCTTAACTTGGGCCGAGCATATTAAACAAAAACGCCTCTTGCTAAACTCCAGACGAAAATGTTTGTACCCACTACTAGGTAAACAGTCCAATCCTGAATAATAAACTATTACTTTACAAAACTCTCCTGAAGCCCATTTGGGCTTATGGCATCCAATTGTGGGGAGCTGCAAAAAAGTCGAATATTTACAAAATGCAAACGTTTCAATCAATATCACTTCGAATAATTACCAATGCTCCCTTCTACGTTACAAACCATACTCTACATTCAGATCTTAGACTACCAACTGTAGCCGACGTGGCCACATCTTCCTTTAAGCGCTACCGCTCTCGTCTTACCAACCATCCCAATCCGCTTATTCTCGCCCTCAACTCCCCTAACATACCTGGTAATCCAACGAGAAGATTGAAAAGGCGCTGGTGTCGCGATTTAATTAGCTAGCACTGTATAATATATATAATATTTTAAAAAAAAAAAAAAACGCTAACATAAGTGTATGTATATAATGTAAAATAGCCAAACAAATATCACGTCGAGTGTTACTGCTGGGTAGCTACTCCCCTCACGATTTTCACCGTCAACTGTATTTCTCTTTTCTTCAGCTCATATGCTTATTGTATCTATCATACAGATTGTATATTTCTAATAAATGTTAAAAAAAAAAAAAAATATCGGTACATGATAATACTGCAATTGCTCTATCTTTGAGTGTCACGGAGAAATAGGGTCATGATATTATGCGCTAGGTAGCTCTGATTTAAAAATACCTACCTTACACTACGTGGATCGGGACGTAATTTGTATTTTGATTTTTTTTTTACCAATAAGATGCAGTCAGTGTTCTCATCAATTGTCAAATATCGACCGTTGAACATGACGTAAACGGAGCACAGCATGTAGTAGTCAAATCATCAATTAAGCTTTAACGGCACAACCGTTTTGGTGATCATATTGTGACAGCATCAAAGAGTATCTTTTAAATCTTGACGTAAATAAAAATTGTGGGATTCGTTCGTGGTGCCAAGGACATTTTTTTTGTTGTTGTTCAAACGCAAAAGGAGAACCGTTGACCCATTATGAGTTTTGCACACCCTTAAAATAAACCGAAATGGCGCCACTTGCTACCTAGCCCCCTCATGTGGTCGAAACATTGCGTGCCAACGATTGTATAATATATTATTTGCGTGCGCGTGTACACACTACGCGAGGTGAAACACTGTTTCTATTGTAGGTACCTGTCGCTCCCCACCCAATACGCTACTATTGCTGGCTCATAGTCAACGATTATCATCTGCTCAACGAACACAATATAATATGAGATAATGTATCGGCAAAAGTTTTCGTCAAATCGAAACGTCCTACTCTCCCAACCCCCTCCCCCCCTTCACGTAAGACTTTTGAGTAAAAAATTCTCGTAGTTACGTAGTAGCAGTTATGCGCGTCTACAGAGTTCGATCGGGCGTAGGGCGTATATAGGTAGGTGCGTAATATCGTCTTGTCCTTGTGTTTTAAGTAGATATAGATATATATACCTCCTGAATATATTCAGCTGCCATAGTCCTACGCGGTATTTATATTATATACATATTTATGTGTACAGGATGTCACCTCAGGTTTTACACAAGGTGATTATAATCTCCCGTGCCAATAGAGATAATCAAATCCTGATTTTTTTTTTTTTATAGGACTCACGGGGCTTAAAATATTTTCTCGACATTAGTTTTGTAAATATAAACTCTCTTTGTAAAATTAGAAAAAAGTCATTTTATAGTGCTTATTTTTCTGAAAATGTTTACTGATCACCTTCCAATTTCCATTATGCTCTTGATTTTTAATAATTTTTGTAGTTTACAATAATATAGTTAATATTTAACTTTTTTATTAAGACAATGAGAATCTATGGGATAAAGCATTTTAATAGTTTGGTAAATAAAAATGATTTATTTATATAGTTAAGAAATTAACCAATTATTTTATAATTTCATGTGAACAGTACTTAAACTATTTTCTTGTAAACTAAAAAAAAAATTGAAAATCAAGAATTTAATTAAAATTGAAAGTTGAACCGTCAACACTTTTAGAAAAATAAGTTCTATTAAAGTTAATTAATAACTATTAAAAGTTAAATTTTGACATTTTTTATTAAAAATTTAAATTTACAAAACCTAAGTCGACAGATTATTTATATTTTCTCGTGAGTGTTATAAGAATAAACAGAATTTGATTATCTCTATTAACACGGGATATATCGATCTGTGTAAATCCCGGTAGGACATCCTATATATATATATATTTAGTATGTTATAATAGAATAGGTGACGTACAAATCATTCGTGTTTTTATAAACATTGTTATCCGATAAGAGCTTTCGTATTCGAGCTCTTGCAGTACCAAGTCGGAAGTACTACATGATGGTGACGGCGTGGATCTACTCAACTTTCGTTGACTTACGAGAAAAAAATCACCGGAGCCCCCACCTCCCATCGGTTGTTTCCACCAGGGAATAAATATCTCACAATTCATGACTCTATACCCGTGCATCCACACCAAGTTAAGATTATATTTTTTAATAATACACGAGTCCTGGGCCTCGAAAATATACCCTCTTTTACCGCTCCGCTGCTGATGCGACTTTGATGTTATTGTATTATATTTTATTTTTTGCGTTACGTCTGTTTGCAAAAAAAAAATTAAAATCTTGAACAATGAAATAATTAAAATTTATCAAACCGTAGAAGTGCCTCAACGGTTTTATTAAATTATATCTGAATAAGTTGCACGTCACAACGCGAATACACGCGTACACAACCACAACTATAATATATATACAATATACATGTACATGATACCATTGAGACGTCTTGCCTCGAAAGCACAGACCATTGTCATGAGTCGCAATAAGTCATATTTTTTGTTCTTATTATTATTATTATTATTATTATTATTATTTTTGTTAGTATTATGATTTGACTACTTCAACAGTCGACGTATGAATGATAAAATCTACATTTGCCTTGAACACAGCATACAAGAAAACGTTAAAATGACAAAAAAAAAAATGTATTTATTTAATTTTATCTTGGTCGTGCAGCATACTGGTGTAATAATAATGCATTAACCAGACGTACAATCGCCGCTAACCAGTAACCGCGTATTCTGCGGTTGTGGCTTATTGTACGTCAGATGTTCGCCTACGCAGCGACGTAATTCCAGTTCTTTTTCCTGCTCTTCATGGTTTTAGGCAATTTAATCATTTCACAGGGCCATTACCTAAATAAAAATATACCAATATGTATATTTTATATTTTTCCCTTTCATGAGCCCAATGACAATTGATAACCCTTTACTGTCATAGATTCGATGGTACAGCTGAATATCGCAACGACGAACCAAAAATAAATAAAAAGACAGTATTGAAAAAAAATCGATTTAAAAATTAAACGTTTATTTGTAGACACTCAATCAATACAAGTAAATTATGACGGCGCGTTGGAGCATTAATACACGGAAGGTCAGTTATGAGATGGTGCAGGTGCCGCCGCACATCTTACCTACCTACATTCCCCTTCAAATTACACCATTATGGTACACGCGCCTACTGGCTACTGAAACTAAAAAAAAAATCGGCTTAAAACATGCTAGAAATGAATAATTCTCGATTTAAATTTGAAGTTTGAAATTTCGCTCGAAAACAAATTAACTACAAAACAACGTTTTGAGTGATAACATTTAATTCGCCATACGGCATATTGTGTGTCGTACTAAATTAAGATGAAACATTAAATGAATATTCTGGAATAGAAATCTGTTGTGTCACTATTATACCCTCTGCCAGTACAATGCAAATACCCTCGCCTAGGGCCGCGTTCTGTAAAATACCTCGCGCGCTGAGATACATATACCGTCAGAAGAGATTTACGTTTCGCGTTATATTTATATAACGTCTAACCTGGCCCCAGGGTTACGGATTTTCTATAGGGACGGCCTTGACGATGAAAATATTAAACTTAATCTCGATGGTAATAGAAACATTCTTTATATATATTTTTTTTTTTAATCTGCAAATTCCATAAACCAGAATAGTCCACATATTTGTCTTTTACGGTACGGAAATAAATATATGCGCAGTACGGTGTTTATCCACAAATTATATGAGATAATATTATTATTTAATGTATTATTTGACGATACATGATGTAGTATGCACTACATAATATATAATACATAACTATGTATCTTTTTTTTGGTTTTTTTTTCTTTTGTTAACATGACGTTATAATTACTGAACTGGTATAATTTAATAACCGTGCAGGTAAAATAAAATAATTAAAATATAATATATTCGTATATAAGATTAAAAATAAGTTTTCCAAGTGTTTTTGGGTTGAAAAATTCCACGAGTGCAATTTTTATAAAATTATTTTCACGATTGTTTTATCGTACCCGTGAACTCCATTAGGGAAGTAATAAATAAAGAATTTTGCTAACCATTTTTTAAACAACTATAATTTTGCTAACCATTCGGTAGCGACGAAGCGTATACAAATAGAATATCTTGCTTCGGTTCCAACTTTAAAACTTTTACCCGTATATGTTTGTATAGTTTACTGAAAATAAAAATAAAGTTTTTTTCCCTAAAATACTTTGGAAGAATAACGTACAAAGTTTTATAGTTATCAAATTACGAACAAAATGATATGTATAATACGTCCAAGATTAGTTGGAAACGACACAATACACAAATATGATGGAAAATCGTTAAAATATTTTAATGAAAAAACTTTTAAACACGTTATACCACACAGCGTACACATATTCATATATTTATTCGTGCAACACGTTTAACGGTCATGAAGTTAGCCCCTCCCCCCCACCTCGTCCGATCCGTTCCGAGCCAATGCCGATGTTTTGCAAATTAATTGCGAATTGGTTTTTACAATTTGAAAATCACGTACGGAACGGCATAACAAGTTTATTGTATTACTATTGTAAATTGAGCAGCATAAGTTGTTGTTGTGCATTGTTTCCGAGATTCGTACAATATTCGTTATCCGTGTGACTGTTGTTAATAATGGAGCGTTTGTTAAAGGAACAATAAGAAAGTTTTTCGTGTCGTTTAAAAATATACCCTTTGTTTGGAATATCCGATGGAAGGGAGATTTTCACGTCCTGACACGTGTACATCAGCTGGAGCCAGAAAATGTCAACTATTAAAAGATCATCTGCCAACTACAGTCTGATTTATGAAGATATCAGCCGTGTTGGTTGCGTGTACTTAAAAAGATGACGCGTATACGATAAAAAAAATTTCGTTCGTATTTCCGGAGTCTCTCGACGTTTGGATTTACTACAAGAACAACCGTTAGTCGTTTAAATTATTTTAAAACACTGGTCGTTAAATTAGAAAAATAACATAAAATGTTTATAATGATGTTGGTATTTAAATCCAATAGTTCTTGGAAAAACATTCTCGTTGTTTCTTCAATTCGATCGGGTCTATTAAACTATAAAATATACTTAATACAAATATTTCGTTGAGTACAAGATTGACATCTAAGCTATTAGAAATATTATACAATATCATTCAATTTTTTTAATTATAGAATACAAATATCAATCCACAACTAGGTTGGCCAAGTTCGTATACGTTTTAATATAATAATAAAAATTGTGTTCAATTTAATTGTTAAATTGTGAATATGTACTATATCTATATCTAGTTATATTGTCATAATTAGGGGCCGAATTTAAGCGATTTAAGAACCACGGAAGAATGTTCGATGACAAATAGGCAAAAAATGGCCTTAAAAAATGCATTTAATCCCAAATATACGCTTAAAATTTAACTACAAAACTAATCGTTAAAATAAAAATAAAAAAACTGACTTGATGCGGCGACGATATGGTATTGACTGGAATTATCTTTAGATATAACTAGTAAAACTTAAATATTATTCATCTACACAGTGTACAAGTATATATTGACACAAACAAGACGACCGAAAAATGCTCGAAAAATGCGATATAAGTGTTTCACCTTTCAAATAACTGTTACACGAAACGAATTATGTACTTGGAAAGCATTGCTTATAGGATCACACACAAAAATATGCATTTTTCTAGGAAATTTGGGCTCTATATCGTCACAACACTCGTATATAACACACTGCCGCTGTTAAATTGGTTGACAAGCGCATGATACCGACACAGTTGTAACATTTACACATCCACAATTCACCCCCTAGGGTGAAACGGGAAACTTTTAATTTCTTAGATATTTTTCGATTATTGTATACCTCGGGCGCATATATAGTTTAATTTTGTTCTTGCGTGTATGCTCGGGAAATCTATCGATGTATCAAACGCAACACGATCCCACTTCGAACGCGACGAGACATTTGTTATGGAAGTTTATATAAGACAATGTTTTTATATTATTATTATTTTATAACAGGCGATCCGTCCACGAGTCGTAAGCCCGACCGCACTTTGTGATCGATGACGATCGATCGTAGTCCGGTGCAATCATCATCGTAAAAATAATATGCGTGTCATAAATCACTCGGGAAATTACAAGGGCTTCGGAAATCAAGGAAAAAAACTTATTGCACGGCACACAAGTCTGTCGCAGACCTATACGTAAGTTGTGGTGTAGGTGTACGAAAAAAAATAATGCGCAACATTTTTCTCCTTCACAACAGGTATAAAAAGTAAAAACTCTCATGAGTTGCTGCAACATTTTACAGCATGCAGGCTCGAAAAGGATGGTAAAAATGTAAGTCACCATTAGTCGATAAGTTAAGTTGTCTTTGATGATTTAAAATTCATATGTAGTATACAAACGTCTTCTGGTTATTCATCCTCTCTCTCTCTCTCTCTCTCTCTCTCTCTCTCTCTCTCTCTCACACACTCTTCGTCCGCCCACCCGTACGTTTTTTTACATATTGTCATTATTATATTATCACGTGAAAACCGCTCACTCCGCATAAAGTTACACTTTTACACTTTGCATGGTTGATAACGCACTACGCCGTACGCGTTTGTGTTCGAGGATTGTTATTTTTGGATAGTACGGCGCATACGAGTGAAACTTAATACGAAAAATAAAACCCGTCAACGAGGCGACGACGACGGTTCGACGTTATAACGATGGAAAGTGAAAGAGACGTCGCACTTATCGGTCGATTTTGTCACCGCTAATGCGTTGCCACTCCCGCACGGTGTACAATCGTTGTTTTAATTAATTTTCTAATAATTGTATAACAATAGGAGATGAGTTGTCGAATGATTTTTACCAGCCACCGGCCGCAGCCCACTACAATTACTGTCGGTGGAAAAAATAAAAAAATGATACAATAATATACGAAGTACCATAACGTCATTATGATGACGATTGCCAAATAGGTGTACAATGCATTCGGTCTTAAATGTACTCGTATTAGTACTAAAATGTTTCCTTCCGTTCGCACGCGTTGACGTTTCTCAATAAATGTACCGTATTGTGTATATGTGATAATCAGGGCTTCATGCTCTGATAAACCTTGAAAATGCAAGCATTTGTTCTCTAAAAATGTATCATATATGCTCTGAAAAGTATTTTATTTTCTCGTTCGTTAAAGAATAAAAATCAAAAATTGAACGTATATTTATTTTTGTACATAAATTTCAATAATTAGTGCATATTATTATTATATCTTGTTTATGATTGAATGATTAATTTATTATTAATTTTGTAACCATTTTAATCGATTTTTTCCCAAATTCCAGAAAATTCATAGCATAAATATAAAATAATGTGTGTAAAAAATGTACTAAAAATGTGCACTCATGTAGAGAAAAAAGAGATAACCGTGCAAAATAAAAAAATCGCCCTAAAACACCTAATATTATGAAACCAATTTCGAAAATCACTAACTACTAAACCGTCTGTGCAGAACGTTTGTTGCGAAAAATATGCAAACTCTCACAAGTCCATAGCACCGGACTGCATATAACAGTGCGTACTGGCAAAAACGTTATAACGAACGCAGAGGACAACTCGAGGGTTGTGTTATAACGAAAAACGCATTAGCACCATCATCATCTTCGTGCACAAAATAATAATTGACAGCTGGCGGTGTGTGTTACTGCAACGCACGTGCATCGCGCTAAGACGGTGCACGTGTAATTTGACACGTCATGTTAGCGTACAGTGCATCGCTGCGCACGTTTTAAACTATTTTGATTTAAATCGTTCGTTTTACAGCTTTGGTAAATGCGCCGGCCATTCACATCACGCGTATCTACCGCGTACAATACGGACGTACGATACAAGTGCATACAGCGTGTCACATAGGGATTTACACGGAGCGCGATATCTCCAGTGTTATTGGAGATAGTCAAATTCTGTTTTTTTTCTATGAGCATCTGTGGACAAAGGTAATGTTGTTGGTGGTAGTTTGGTAAATACAAGTGCACTATAAAAGATTTTACTTTGTATTTTATAACTTTTACGAAACTCGGAGATAGCCATATTATAGGGCTATTTTTTCTGAAAATTTCGACGTTTTAACTTTCAGTTTTCATCGAGTATGTATGATTTCTAATATTTTTTTTAGTTTACGAAGAAATACTGTAAATTATTATCACCTAGTCATTTTTCCGATACGGTTTTCTGTTCATGTTATAATTTTTCTAATTTAAAAGAATACGGAAGTAGTACAAATGTTAAAAAAAAACTTAAAATATAGAGATATATTAAGTTTTATAGCAGATAAAACAACATTGGTTTGTTTAAATGTATATAAAAAAGAAATGAAAACTTCAGTAAATAAAGGTGAATTATATGAAGTTTTCAATTATGAGCACAAAATGATTACAAAAAAAAACCAATAATAAATAAAAAGAAAATCCAGACGCTAAAAAAAAAGGTAATTATATAAAAATGTAAATATTAAATTTAAACAAACAAAAACCAAACAATATAATAATTAATTTTATATTTTGTCATTGTAGGTAAATATATTATATGTACTCGTATAAATAAATTGGTATTAACGTTTCTAATATGTATACAAAATAATTGTTAGCTTCAATTGAGAAGGCATGTATGAAGTAAATAACAAATATATAACACAATTTCCCTGACATTATTAGAAATCGAGAAGTTAATGAAAACTGAACCGTCAAAATATTCAGAAAAAGATGGCCATCTTCGAATTTCACAAAAATTATAAGATAAAATGTTAATTTTTAACTTCTTTGATACTACACTTTTATTTACCAATAACTATTCTTGTCAACATAATTGCCTTTGCCCAGGGATGCTCATAAAAAAAAAAAATCTGAATTAATTATTTCTTTTAACATGGGAGATATTGCGCTCAGTTTAAGACCCGGTATATTATGCGTCTTGAATTATTTAACACAAAATCGCGGTCCGTCCGGAATTTATACCAAAATTGATATTGTTTAACATATTTATAACAACATGACGGGTTATAATTTGCACCAAAATAAGGATGTTTGTGATACTCACCAAAATTCACACCGATTATTTTTTCGATATAAGATTAATAATTTAACAAAAGATATTATTTTTGGCAAATTTAATTCATCATACTTATCAAAAATACTTACATTTAAAAGCCTCATATTATAAAGAAAGTTGATAAATTAAAACAATTAGTCAATTTTTCGTTGCCAAACGGATTTAATCCCACATTATATATATTTGTTTTATGTTTCTTATTGAAATCATAGAATTTATAAATCCCGAATTATTATCGTCGACGAAACAATCGAATATTCAATAATCGATACTAATTGTTATTACACATTATCTCTTTTTTTGGTGCAAATTACAGTTCACATTTTTTACTACTTGCGGTGGTGCAAATTACAGGATATCTTTATTTTGGTGCAAAGTTACAATCTTCCAAAGGACGAGGACGTATTTAAATTTTTAACGCTGCACACCTTCCGAGGCAGAACGGAATATTATACATATACTAATATACCGTGTGAATTAAAGAGTTCCGTTAAAATATAAATAGCTGACTAAATATTTGTAATATATTCTATGACTCTACGATGCATTTTTATTACGGCAGTATAGTGTACAATGTAAATAAGAACAGAAAGAATAATACGTGATAGCCATCTGGTTGATACATTTCACGAGACACTCGAACGTTTTCGGCCATGTACTTACCTCCGGGCTTGAAATGTTTTCAAGACAAGGCTGTTTGGTTAATTAACTAAAATAATATGATATTTTAAAATGTAGTTTTTTATGTAATCGTATTCGTTGATGTATTTATTTTAGCAGTACAATATAAAATAATACGCCGGAACCTCCACTTAAAAGATAAAATAACGATTTAATTATCTGTTGAAAACTGATAACATGACTGAATTCTTATTCAAATTCGAATACGTCTAACACAGATTATTGTACTGGTTTTGGGGTCAAAATAAATTATTTATGAATTCCACCACGAAATACCGTCACTTTTGTAAGGTTATTGTAGGTTAAAACCGTGGGCACTGTCGGACTTTTACCCAAGGTGCAGCGTATAACATATAGAAAAGTCAAAAATGATGAAATAAATAATAAATTTAGCCGTGACCATAACTTACAGACCACACTCACTCCGATAACCGTTTCTTTTGGTCGTCGCCAATAGTGATATACGGTAGGACATTAAGAAGTAAGTACCTACATTATTAATACCTGATAAAAGGCTTTGGGTGGTGGCTGAAATAGTGAAATGTCAGGTGCAGTACCGCTCGCAGGGGATGGGCTATAAGGGCTTAATATTATGAATGGTATTTTTAAGTATACCCCGTGCACGTGAACGTGTTTACGTCCATACTATGATTGTAATGGTTTTTTTACGTATAGTTATACTAATATTATTATGAACTCAGAATTATGTTTATTTATGATACAACGACTTGTGAAGACCTATCAATTTCAACGACTCATTGACGACGTCAAAAGTTACACCAGTGAAGTAAAATTAATTAATTTTAAGTGTAAGACTTCGAAATCACTTATAAGAACGAGTTGAAAAAATGTGTCAAATCAGTACTTTTTATGTTTTCAAAATGTTATAAAAACTTACGGCTGTTGTAATGTAAAACCATTATAAACCACAAATAAAGATTTTGATAGTTAATGTTCACTAATATAACCCAGTTCAGTCTTCGTTTCATTTTAGTATACACATAACGTCATGAAAGGTTGAAAAGACCTATTTGGAATTTACTCCCAGAAAATATTCAAATTATAACGTAGTTATACTGCTCTCAGGTCTGGCAAATCATTGGTTTTAGGCCCGAGTCTTAGTGGCAGCACGTGTTGTTTAGGTGCTATGAAAAAAAAGCGCGCCAGTGTTCGTTATACTTCCACGATTAAATAAATTATTTTTAATGATCAATTTCAAAGCAACCGCATACGCACGGTATAGAGCACAGCAACTGACAAATTAATGTCACTAATATAATTCCCGCGGTAAAACAATGTGTCTTGAAAGTTATTTTTAAAATGTGAACAGTTTCATACCTATATAGTTGTCACGACCTCACAAAGTTTATGAAATCATTTGATAATATTAAGCGGATGTACGGAATCGCTTATGCCTAAAGGAGTATGATGTAAGACGAGCGCGGTGCCGATGATATGCGTGAATACGAATCACGTTATTTACAATTAATAAAATATTTCGTAGTGAATTACCAATGAACTACGTGTGTTACGGGCAAAAACCCAAATCCAAATATTGTTTCAATAAATCTTATGGTACAATATATATTATGTAAATAAAGCAAGACCGGCTCTATAAATAATCCAAATCGGTAAATTTTAACTGCCTGCTAATTAAACACTCGGAACGCGACCCGAGTCAAATAAATAGTATAGCTTTGCGGACAAATTTCGCTGGAACCCGTTTAGAACTTCCGAGCGTTAAATAGTAAACAGCTGCACTCGGCAGAGTAGTTATTTGACGAGACCGCGAAACGTTGATTCACAATAGTACCCATACGTAAGCTTAACCAAAAAAGTAAACACACCGTTACGCTAATAATCAAAGGTTTTCCGTTTAGTGCCTCGTCGAGATAAAGTTCAGAACCGTTTTCTGAGCATTGCCAGTTATCGCCTCAATATTGACCCCATGATTATATAGTGAAATCAGCGATATTTTCAGATTTATACCAGAAGGCAGTTACCTCTACCGGTTGTTGTCGGCGGCTTCTTAATGGTATAATTGAAGCAAATATGTTGATGCACCCCGTCTGTTATAACGAATGTTAGGGACATTTATATCCCTGGTTGCAGCAGGCTTAAGGGATTATTTTACCCGCCAGTAAATCGTTCTAATTTTGCAAAAAATTCTCCTCAAGTTAAAGGATGATGTCGGTAGCCAAAAACCATGTATAGTTTTTTCGTACCTTGGCCAACATCTATACCGTATATTATAATCTTAATTATAGGTATATTTTTAACACATTTTTCAATTAATTTTGTTATAATATCTTGTTTCTGTTATATCATTTATAACCAATCATAATATCAGTTAATTTTATATTGCTAATATTCTTTTCAAAAGTTACAAGGCATCTATTCGAATAAATAATTAAAAATTAATTAATTAATATTTCGAGTTTATACCGAACGCGCTTGGAAAAGCTCGCAATAGATCGGACCTTGTTTTATAATTCAACCATTTCATATGTATTTAAGTTTTCGATCATTAGATACGAACGTACAGCCTATTACAATATATTGTAAGCTTTATTTAAATTCGACCAGAAAATAATTGTGACATGCCGTATTGGAATATATAGATACCTTTAAGATGTTTGAAAAAGTTAATTAACTATGTATTTGAGGTCGTTAAAGTCGACTTTAAAAGATTTAAAAGTATTATACACTTCGTTTAAAATGAATAACATTATTACAGTTTTATATTATAATAGTTAATAATAATACAATATCCACGGTTCATAAAGAAAATTTACAATTATAATTAGGTCGGTCTTCTTTGATGTAATTATATTTCATTTAAAATTTGTTGCGTTGATTTGAAAAGCACACCGTACTTTTTTAACATTCATTTTAATAACGAATTATTAGTTGCCGCTAACACAGCCGAATTTTAATGGATTTCCTGCTGTAATGACGAGGGCTCGTGTACTGAATATTTTTACAAAATTAATTACATTTATAACATATTATCACTTACACCGAACTTGGATTTAATTTTAAACAATTCCAACAAGCTTTCCCCTCGCAGGGCCTACAGACGTGTACGTGCACGAGTGTATAATATCCGTACACATGAATGCTCGGGAGTTATTCATACGGTAGAAAAAAACGTTCGTAAAATGTGGCTTTGAATAGGTCCCTATATTTTACTCATTTTTACTCATTTTTTTTGTTATAAAAAGTGTAAAATGCTACAATTGGAACGATTAAGTTTTCTAGTGTTAAAATGAAACTGTATACATTATACGAGTATTACATTAAAAAAAAAAAATAATAATAATAATAATAATAATAATAATTTCTGCGTAAAAAGTACGCTTGCGTCGAGAAAAGAGAACAACTATAATCATGGCCGGGAAAGATAATGTGACGAATTCGTATGAAAACGAACAATAGCCGTAATTGGCGAAACAGTTAAGGAAAAAATTAATTTAATATTGGTTAATGACAGAAATGGATACAACTTAAATAATATAATCAACGTTTTATTCTAAATCCATATTATGTATCACGTTTACCATAATCTATTGAATGTGTACGATTTAAAAACTCTGTTTTACCACACGCGGTTATGCACCATTGCACTGATCTTTTCTAATACGAAACGAATAAACGTATTAAATATCAGGTGGGAAAATAAACGATGAGCGCCGCCGTCCTAAGGTCTAAGGTCGAACACGACTTTTTGATTTTTATTCGTGGAAACCATAATTTTCTGTAGGGGATTCGACAGGGTACGAAGAGTTTTAGGTAAAGGTTATAATTTGGCAACTGAGCCAAACCATCGTGAACGCGGCCAATAATTGAATGCAAAATGACCTTGCGTTTGCATCACAACACGAGACTTTGTGTTTAATCCTTAACAAGACAAAACGCATCCACGGATTATTTTTAACCACTATTTGATGTATGCAATTCTAAACACTGGTACAACATGCGAGCTTCTCACTCGCAACCGAATACTATTGACAATATGGTATAAGTGCATAACGTAATCATTAATACACATATTATAGCGTGAGTAAGTTTTTAAATTAAAATTAATTCTACCGAATCCGGTGCGTAGGGATCCCATTCTTCGGTAGATCCGTTTCATTTTTGAAACAATAACAATCACAATAAACTTATTTTGAAATTGAACGATGCGTGTCTGCGGAGCGGACACCATAACATTTGTACATCTACTCTTTGTTACTCGTGGCTACGCATCGATTTATGAGATTCCAACGAGCTTAAACCCTTTCACTTTAATATGATATAATATTATATGCTATGGTGTGCGTTTATTTATGACCATACCTCGCGGAAAATATTACTTTGTCGTACCCAGTAAAGCCTCGGCCTCCAATCTGTACATAGTATACTCGTATACGCAGAAATGTAGCTGTCTGCAGATCTTCTTAACTATAAACCTTCCGCGTATATTACACAATATAATAATTCATCCTTTCTCGGTAAACGCTTTGGAATTAGCACGTATAAGTCCCTCGTCCTGTTCCTGAAAGGTACGTACACCCAAGCACGGATGCGCGGGTCCCGTTTTAAAAGGATTTTAGACTCTAATTGTGCGGCTTCCTTTGATTGATGCCACACGCGTTTACAACGTGCCCAGAAATGTATCCCTCGAGGATTTAAACGGAGTTAGATATTATTATTTATTTTGTTTTGAAAACGGCAATAATTTGCGTGTGGGAAACCCTGCGTAAAGCATGACATGTAATTAATCTGTTTCTCTCTCTTTCTCTCCGTATTCGAACTAGTGTACGCGTAAATTAAAATTTGACTTTTTAACCGTCGGTTTATATTCAATTTAGAGTATGGTGGTTAAAATAATCAACGTTGGAATAATGTTCAATCTTGTTTTTTAAGACACGTAACACTTAGGTTTGGATCAAACGTTTCGGTTGGTAACTTAGGACTCGAACTCGGCTTATATTATCTTATATCCAGGCCAAATTTCATCGTTTATTAATAAATTATCATGTAATAAAATAAGTTGTCCTGAAATACTCGAAAAGCCAAAAGGTATGCTGGCACGTTCGTGTTACGTCTACTTTTTATGTAATTTTCCACCCACAATTTCACAGTTTTAAGGATCCTCAAGTCGTATGCTAAGTGCGTTGCTTTTGATTTTGATTTTGAAAATGAACTTAAACTTCGCCGTATCTAAGTTTCGGATAAACAATTATTATGCTGCACATGTAGAATTTAAATTTAACATTCTATTATTGTTCTCTAAGATTCCATAATTACTGTTAATTTCCAATGTCTTATATAGTATCGTTTGTGTACATTCTTCGGTTATAAATTTATAATAATAGTAACAATAATAAAAAACCTTTTGAAAATCAATGAAAGTCTTTACGTTCTTTTCGTGCACAGTCTGAACGGGCATTGTACATTTCACCCGCGCAGTACACATTACCCGCACTATTCTTATTATTAAAAATAATGAAAAACGTCCGGGAAACGCTTTTAAAGTTGTTTTCGAACCACCGCGTTATGGTTAGATTAGGTCAGGTAGGGCGCAGCGTACGCGGTTGGTGAAAGAATGAACGGCGAATCAAATGTCGACGGAATAGTTGTCGAAAGGTCGGGCATACATATAATAGCGTTGCAACGTTGCAAATCGGCCTATAGGCTATAAATATCAGGGATGGCCAAACGGTTAATCGCGATCTATCAATAATTTAACCACGTTCGATTTGAAATTCGATTTTCGGTATTTCGTTAGGGTTTGTATTTTATAGTCACCGATGGTTTTCCCTCACCATTTCGCCTATTAATGCTATCGTTATGGAAGCTCTGATCAAGTCGATCGGTTTGAGCAAATAATATTTTCTCAGTCGATCTCTATTCAATTTGACCATACCTGGCCTATATATAGGGTTATGATAAAATATGAAAGGACTTCTGACAGTCACGCATTTACAACATCGCATAATAATATAATATTCATGTCCTTTGAGTATTTTTTTATCGTTACCCCCCCACTCCCAAAGAAAATACATAAACAAACCATCAATTTATTTATGGTTTGGGTTAGTAGCTGTTTTGAGATGTTACTCCCATTTTATTAACATACCATTTATACATGTAAACGCGTTAAATTAAACGCGTAAACGCGTTCAATATTAAAATATTTCTGTAAAATAATGTTGATTGAAAGTTGATCTCTTTTATTGACACATTCTTGTTCTTTTTTTGTTTATGTGTTATTCTCGATAATTTTTATTTTTACTTCGTTATAATACATTATATACACCATGAAAAGAAATTAAACTATGAAAGTATAAAAATATCCTATATGTAGAAAATAAATAGTTATATTCAACGAACGTAACATAATTACTCTTATATATTTCTTAACACTTTTTTTCTTTTCAAATACATTTAATTAATTCGTAAAAATAGTATCTCGTACAACTTTAAATAATTCTCAGGTTTTACATAAGTATAAAAAAAAAAAAACGTCACAAATCGTAATCAACATTATATTCCACGATATTATGTAATAATCGCGAACGTTGTGCATTGCAGTTGACGGCAGGTCCTGCGGCAAGGATTGTGCATTTGTTCTTATTAATAAAACAACACGTGCGGCGATGAACTAGAGTATTACAAACGGATACAACATTTATTATCATCATAATTATACATTACGTGGCGTGTGTTATGCACCAATCGTCGCGTAATACGTAAACATTGCGGGTATACTTGAGTTCACTCGCTGCGGCGAATCTACGAGATTTGCCAAGTGTTAACAGTTCAATTTCCTTCGGTAGTCTACAAATAGATACACAAACAAATAAAACAAACGTTTATTTACCGATCCGATACTTATAGCCACCAAACAGTTATGAACAGTGACACGTCATTCGCGAGTTATTTGCAGATCGCAAGGGTGTGCAACGAGATTATTACTGCATGTATATATCCCGTGATTTTTTTTTTTTCAAAACCCAAGTAAATGAATTGTTTTGTAGGGACAAGATAAATGTCCGTGCTCGTTTCAGATTTATTTCACATGGCGTTGTAAGACGTTCGGAAAATCGAGTGTATGCCGGGTGAACGATAATCGAACAATAATTGTTGAAAGTAAATAAATACATATCAAATTTGAAACTTTTTTTCCGTACCGTTTTACGTCCGAGCGTTCTCCGACTTATGAAATCATAAAAAAAAAAAAAATTGCAAATCTAACTTTGAACTTTATAGCACTTTAAAATTTGTTCCGTGCCGTTGATTATGTTACTTTGATTTGGTACATTATAATATAGAAATAATACACTTCAAGGGCCACCGAGTCGGGAAAAACAAATTATGCTTTAAGGATGAGGAAATGTTTACATGACCGTGGTCGTAGTAATTTTTTTTTTTAAATCGCACGACTCGCCGAAGGTTAAATTATATAAAACGTCATATCTACAGTTCAAGTGCAGCTGGTATTACATGATGAATTCTGGTCGTTGACCATTGGCCAAGTGGTGTTGTTGAAAATACGGTTTGAATATATTTTAATATTCCGTAGAAATCGAACATATTTTAATATACATGCACAGTACACGACATAAACAGTTTGCGCAAAATGTATGAATTATTCATTGTAATCATTTTACACGTTAAACTCCGCATAATCATAAACAGTTTGAAGTGATATCGATTTTTGATTTTTAATGAACAATTTATCCGTATGGTAAAATCGTTTTTAAACATACTGCTGTTTGCCCTAGTTTAAAATCATCAAGTCGTCAAGACATCGGACTGCGGAGTGCTCGATTGATGTTTGGGCGAGTAGGCTTATAGGTACACTCGTCAAGATGTACGGAACATTGTGCAAGAACACGATACATTATTTTAGTATAAATTAGTACCTGTAAAAATATGTCTATCAACTTTTCCCTAAAAGTTAACGTTTTCTCGTTGAAAAAAAAAAAATGTAACGTCAAAGCGCATAATTTGTGGCATATTATGGTAAGATAAGAAAATCAATATACTTCGTTCGTGTGCGGACACACCTACCTTGGATGCGTTTCTCCTGGTCGGGATGCGTTCCGAGGGCGGTCGCCAGCAGTTCCCGAGCCCGCTGCACTTCGCCCAAACCGCACGACGCCTCGGCCTTGTAGAGAACGGCGTTGAGCGACCGGTCGTTCAAGCGCAGCGCGCGGTCGCAATCGTCGCCGACTTCGTTAAAGAGGCCCAGGCTGATCTTGGTCAGCGCCCGGTTGGTGAACAGCACGCAGCTGTCTTTGCGCACGTCGATGGCCTGTTGCGGACAAAGCAGCAGAGTGCGTTACACGCGATTCGGTCCACGGTCCGCGGCAATGGAATATATTATATTATTATGCAGCGGCGGGCGCGGTCGGGTCTTAGTCTTACAGTCTTAAACTCAGTGCTCGAAGTGGGGGCGGGGGAATACGGAGGGATGGCATCCCTCTACTTTTTTGTATTTACAGTTTTCATCCCTCTTCTTGTTTTGTCTAGAATAACGCATTCCTCCTAAGACTTGTATTTTAAAATTATATATCTATTATCATTTTTATATATATATATATTATTTATATAAAATAAATTACATATAAATATAAACCTCTAACTCAAGCTGTGAACACATTAGTAGTTTCTACTGCTGAATGTGAGAGGCTCTTTAGTGCCATGAACGTTGTTCATAATGATATTCGAAATACATTAAAAGTTTCACGTGTATCTGATCTTTTGTGGATTAAATGTGTTGGTCCACCTTTATGTGAATTTAATGCAAATACATATGTGGATTCTTGGATTTCTAAAGGTAGAAGATGTGCTGACCATACACAATGCATTTCAAAGCAAGAAATAGGATATAACACGGAACACAATAGTCTTTGGGAGCAATTAAAGTAATCTACATACTCAATATAAGAGATAAAGTATTTAATTAAGAAAAAGTGTTTGCTAAATTAAGTACAAAAAATGTTTTACTTAAATATTAAATAATACTTTTATAATAATAATAATAGATTTTGTTATATTACATATTAGGTATGTTTATCATTGTTATTATTAATTATAAATTTAACTATATACCTCATCTCAAATCTTTACAAAAAAATATTAAAAATAAAATACTTTATAAGTTTTTTTGTTACTAAATTTGAAAATATGTTATTTATTTGTTTAATTTTAAAGATTAATTATGATGAAAAAAAATATTGCAGTGTTTTGATGCATAAACAAAATGTGAACTATAAAAAAAATAAAAATACAAAAAAAATATTATAGGTACACAAGGTTTGAAGAATGTTATGATGATATTAGAAAATCTGAATTGTAAGGCATCCATCCACTTATCTTGAGCCACTTCGAGCACTGCTTAAACTACTATACGACCTATCGGCCGGAGCAAATGTAAACTGGGCCCGCGGTTACCTTTTTGTTGTAAACTCGGACCGGAAGTTTTAAGTAATTAAAGTAGGTAGATTGTAAACTCGGCCCGGACGTTTAAGATAATAAAAAAGGTCGGTTGTAAACTCGTCCCGATCATTTTTGTATCTTGTGATGAACAATTTGTTGTTAAAAATTAAAAAATTAACAGCCTAAACGCACAATTTCAATTTCAAAATATAAAAACTAAAAAAAAAAGAAATCTTAGAAAATACACTTTAAAAACATAAAAATAAGGAAATATCGGTGAGTGAATACGTCAAAAATATGGCTTTTTACTTAAAAAATTAAATTTATATTATAATCTTACATAATTATACAACAATTTTATATTTGTATCCTTTTTTATACTTAAGATTTTACATAAATGCATTTTATTTATAATTTTTGCTCTGAATACTCAAATAAAATCCAATACTTAAACATTTTATTTACATTTTTACACACTTTTACATTAATATAACGAATTTCATTCTATATAATGAAAATAACTTTTGGAGGATAATGAGAATCGCCTCCTCGTGGTGTCCTCTGGGTAATGCTAAATGGTTCTGAAATATTATAAGAATATTTTATTTGGGCCGAGTTTATACGATAATCATTTTTACCTGAAAAAGACTCGGGCTGAGTTTACACCTAAATTATTTTTACCTGAAAAAAACACGGGCCGAGTTACGAGTACAATAGACCTTTTGAACATTTTTTTTCTTCGAGCCGAGTTTACAATCTCCCATCAGCCGAACTCTACATTTCTTCTAGTACGTGTAAAACAATTTATATGGGCACGTATGACCAGGGCCGTCCTTAGGGGGGGAGCATGGCCCAGGCCCTGGGCCACGCGCTTTTTGCTTAAATTTGGGGACTGGAGTTTGAAAAAAGTAGTATAATTGGTTTTATTTTCTGATGTGTTGAGTTCTGATAGTGTCTGAGGTACCTACCAATTTTTTTGTGTGATAAGAATTATTAATGTCATTGTAATATGTTTACAGATAGATGATTTAATATCTAAAAGGTGTTTAAAGTATTTTCGCCCTGGGCTTCGCAAATCCTAAGGACGGCCCTGCGTATGACCATCGTACAAACTATATAGTGAACGTAATGTGATCCTTAATCATGCTCGCCACCCTTTTTACTTTTTAGACGTAAATGTTCAAGTTACATCTTACGATCTGCGTTTTCAATAACTTTTCTTTCATGCCACCTAAAGGGTGGCCTGTGATGACGCATAATTTTATTTTTAAAACGAAAACAGCCTTTTTTTCAAAAAGGTATTTTATTGAAGGAATTTTTTTGTGAATTTTGATGTGTCAAAGTCAAATTACGAACTAGTAGTTTTTGAATTATTCTAAATTTAAGTATTGAGGAAAACAGTCTTCTAATGTCTAATATTATGATATAATTTGCATGTAATCGCTAATACTTAGGTAATCCGAAATTTACACTTTTCATTCGAAATTTAAAATTTAAATCATTCCGAAAGTATTTTGGCTGTTGACCAAATTACATTGGCTAGTTACATCAAAAATTATTTGAATAATATTTTGCGTACAAAATATGGTGGTCCCATTTTAAAAAACAAAGTTTGTGAAGCCATATGACAACCTTAAGATGGAATGAAAATAAAGTTATAGAAAACATAGGTCTAATGGTAACCCGAACATTAAAAAATAAAATCCAAATTTATTCAATTTTACAGCTAAAAAAGGGAGTGAGCTGGGTTAAAAAATCACCCTGTATTCACTATATTGTAAAAAATCCTTCAAAAACAATAGATATAACCGAGGGTTTTCGGTCGGTAGGTGGTAGGTTGAATGTCAACAATTGCTTCTCTATTGTTTTTAAGTTTGTCACTCCACGTGATAGGAAAAATAAGGCGAAAAAGATGGTCGGAACCGGTTCAATAATAATAAACACCGGACGACTACCGCGAAAACCGGACAATCGTAGTAATAATAATGTCTACTATGCCTCCGATCGAAACTCAGACTTTTGTGTCCGGCCACGTCGTAATAGTATAAGGTTAACCAATTAATGTTAGTATAATATTATGGTGCTTCCGGGCAATAGTGCTGAAGTTATATGTAACGCGCGTTAAAGGTGTTTAGAACGAATCGGCGCGGCGCGATCGTTTAACTAATACAATGTGGGTACACATTCATGCCCGGCGTTTAGTTCAACGCTGACATTTTCACAAATCATACCATTTTCCGCCCTCGAGAGCGAACGGGTCAACGCGTATTGTTATTATTATTTTTTTTTTTTACTGTTGACAAAACTAACGTTTTCATCGTGTCTCCGTCGTCCGCGTTTTTCAAACAGAAACGATATTTTTTATCACCATCCATTCCCAATACGCTGTGACAGGAGTATTGTTATCGGATATTTTGTATATACCGACGTTAAAACAATAATACTGTTGTCACCGTCGAAACAACATTCATTGCACCTATGATGATAGGTTAGTAAATCATTCATAATAGAAGCACACCTGCACCGACGTAAATCGTAATTAATTGGCGTATTACGTTTTAGATTTCGAGCAGATGCTCACAACACTGCTACATAGGTAGGCTGTACAGTAATGTTTGATTTTATTTTTTCTCCGAATTGTTGGGCTTACTGTATGTAACCGATTTTCCTGCAGCAACATTTTAGATGGGAAACGGGCAATTCAATTTATTCATCCAAAATTATGGACATACGTAGAAACAACTTTGAAATAATGTATTAATATATTCAGCTTCGTACAACAAGCGTTTACATTTTTTCCACTTAAACAAGTAATTTTATGTTTTATCCATTGAAAGCCATTTTGAAGCTCTTCCTTGCTCGTATAGTTGGACTAAGCACATTTTTATTTGTATTAATAACGTGTAATATTTAAAATGTGGTAAAACTGATTGCCTTCCTTCATGAACACTGACCGTTTTGTGAACACATATGGTTTTGTTATCAATCAATTAACTGATTATTATTTTTACAGAATATTTTGAAATCTTAAATTTGTGGTTTTTTCAAGACATTTTTTAATAAAATCAACGGTTGAATAATATTTACAGCACAAACTATAACTACACAGCTACTCAGACTTCCGAGAATGATTATGTTTTCCATTGCTTTCAAATGTGTTCAGTATTATTAAGCCTACGGGTATTACAATCAAGGGGATTTCCACTCGAGACCATGGCATCTTATTATATTATCCGACTGTACGTAAGACTGAAACGATACAGTTAATGGTAGTCGCGATCAACGGACTCTGCATCACAGAACGCAAAATAAGTAAATAGCGTCAATAACGCAGATGCGATGGCGGCGGTGCACATACGTATATGTGCGTTATGTTAAGCACTTGTAGGCTTTCTATAACAAGAGGCTCTGTACACGGTTCTGCACAAAGACGTAAAACATTTCGCCGAAGAGCGTAAACGAAATTTAATTTTACACGGTCCCTTGTGCTGCTGCTGCTTTGCCTACACGCGTCGCGTACTCGGTTTTCGAGAATAACTCGTAAATTCATCAACGGCAAAAGCTGTGCGGAAATCGCGCGGTTTCGTAGCGTTCTGAGAAATGTTCTAAGAAATATACATTAAAGTAACAACTCGATTTTTAACGTAACCCCCGAGTGCTTTATAATAATTGAACACTCGTGTGCCGCGCTGCGGTGTAAAGCGAATAATACGTTATTGGAATTTTCCTTACGCGTGTTGTTCATTCCGGAACATGGACAATCGACCGGCAACCATTAAAAATAATACGACATGCGTGATAAAATGGAATTGTGTTTTTGTACGGAAAAAAAATATTAATTTATAAAATAGGTAAATTGATTTAAAAAAAAAAAGGAGTTAATGATTATTAAATTGGGAGGTTGCGAGCAATACCTCGAAGATACTCTAAGTAGGTTTGTCACATTTACATAGTAATCATACACTCATTTCAGCATTAGTGTAGATACAGCAGTTGGTCAGTAAATAAAATTGTAATGTTGACCGAATACTAATAGGTAATCATCATAGATATTAGAAAATAACAACAGAAAAAATTCTAGAAAATTATTGAATAATTAATTTTGGTAGCTTTGAAAATTGTAGGCGACTAAGCTCCTTAGTTCCCTTAGTTGCGTTAATGTGCAGTGTATGTCTAATGTAGGCTGATTATCCCTGTCGGTATTTTAGCTGTCGGCCGAGTGTCCCTGTCGTTATATTGGCTGTCGGTCGAGTGTCCCTGTCGTTATTTTGGCTGTCGGTCGATTATTGATCCAGATCCCTTTATTTCCGTAAGGTCTTATGTGCTGAAAAAGTTACATTTGACGCTTATAGCTCTGATCTACCTTAAAACCTATACACCTGGTGTACCGATTGTAATGATTGAAAACCGAAATTAATATATCCAATTATATAAATATATATATAAATTAATAATCGAACGGCTTTTGTGTGATTAATAAGTGATACTAATAATTTACTGGAATGGTAATCGAGTGCGATGGAGTAAAATCTTTTGAATTATTGAAATATTCCAAATAGTCATGTGGCACGTATTCGCAATAACAATTGTTTCTACGCATAGGTATAATAGCTGAAGTGTGCACGGCATGCCCGTTTAATAAATAATAAGCATTACTAAAGAGTTTTGTAATATTTATTGCGTTTACGGTAAACGGTAAAATTAAATCTTATAAACAAAATAAGAATACGAAAACACAATACGAAAAATGTATTGTATGTTAATGAGCCGAGTGGCATCGAGGCACCGACCGAAAAAATTGTATCTTCTACCAACCACTGATTGTTAGTTACGTGAACGATACGAAGAAAATAGGCTGGAACATGACTTTTCGTGTGCTTGACAAAAGCCAAATTAAAACTATTTATCAGCTAATTCATAAAAAAAAACGAAATAAATTGGGAAATACCTAAGCATAACTTTAAGGCGTTTAGTAAAAAAAAAAATGACCTTGTCATTTTCTCAACAGAACTCGACTTGGACTTTAATTCAATAGCAGTGTCTTGCTTTACGGTTAAAATAGCTCATATAGTAAATACGATCCACTCGAATTATAATATTATAGTTATTCACGCAAAGCGACTGCACACTGTCGTCTACTGAATACGACTATAAACCGCAGCGTATTGCTTTGTAGTTACAATTAAATTATATAATATTCAATCCGTTCAAATTATTTATACTATTATAATTATCGTAAAGTAAGTATACCGTCGATTTAAGTCGTACAGACACCTAAATATATTTCAGGATGAATAACTATTGCTAACCTAACCGTCGGTTAACGACGTGGACGAATCGCAAGTGAGAATTACCGAAACAATAATGCCTTCAAATTACGGCGAAGACATGGTTCGGCTTACAACGACGATCGATGTCCAGAAAGAGATTATTGAAGGATTATCATCGGAAATGAGCGAAATGGAAGGTACTACACTGTTACAAGCCTTCAATAATATACGAGTAATATCTTCAGCTCGTGTACTATGTAACAATTTGATATTCCTTTTCAGTTGATGTTAAAGTTCAAAGTAAATTGAGAGACCACGAATTGGCTTCTTTTAGGGAGAAGTGCGAATTGGTACCAACAAAGGATTAAAGTGTAAGAAGGTATGGAAACAAATCATATATTCGATAGACATATAGAACATTGTAAAACAATGTACATTTTAGTGTAAAACAGAATTGCACACACGTTTTTCTTTTAGACAATTCACCGAGGGACGTCCAACTAGAGTTTGATCGCTGTGAAAACGCACTGGATGCTTAGACCGAAGAAAATGAGTCGACGAAGAAGAAAAATGAAGATGTGTTCGATGACATAAACATTAAGGTCGATGTAACTCGCACTAATGAAAATTGCTGCCAGGTGACCGCCGAACCCACCGGTCATGATGGGTTAAAAACGTCCACGTGCAGGACCTAATCGGGTCGGTCAAAACTACCGTGAACGATAACGAGTATATATAATATAAAAAAAAAAAACAGCCAATTCATGATAAACAGAAAAATGTTGTAGAATATAATCGTTTTTTTTTAGAAAACAACGCACGGATGATGCACGGGCAATAATATGGATGCACGTTTAAATGCTGTTCCGATATGCGCTTTGCAAGAACGGTGCACGTCTCGGAAATGGACGCTACCGAAGTAAGAGTTTTTTTTAAAGATGATGATACTAAAACTTTTACTTATTCCGAAGAATGCACAGTCGGAGGTAAGCTATTTAATTTAAATTCCTTATCAAGTATACAATACATTTGCAATGTTCTTCGGTGCCGATTGAACAGTCGAAGGTCTGATGAATAAAGAGGCAACAAAATACAAGCGGCTTCGATTATGTACCGCGAAGTACTGCATTTTTACGTACTTCCACCAATAAGATCCAGTAGCATTGCAACCTGTCATCATCACAGACAACACCATTCATTAATTGTTCTAATCAACGCATTATGTAATTAATTTCACCGGCAGTTGCGGTAAAACGTCTCACTTCTCTACTGACATCTACCTATTAAAATGTAATTGCCGCATAGCATATAATTTATAAGCAATTATAACACCATGTTTCGTGGCTATGATTAGTTTTCATTAAAATGCTGTTAATCGTGTGTGATAACATGTTTAATAAACGACAGGGACTATTTACAATAGTAAATTAACACATAATACATGGTATATAATGCAAACTTAAAACATTGTCAAACACAAAGTAATCGATATTATAATCAGTCGTAATATTAATTATTATGTTCGGTTGTACGTGTTCCGGTTATGTCAAGAACGATGAGCAGCAAGTTATCGATTTTTTTATATATAATTTACAGTCGTCTTGGCTTGATTCGCTTACAATTTTTTTTACTTCTTGCGGGACAACCATCGTATAACTATAGCATTACAATATTGTAATATTTTCTTTTTGTACACACACGGTGTAATGGGATGCGAGTTATTAATATTATAAGCAAGAAATGGTACAACGACCGCGGTCAAAATATTTCATAATAAGCTGACATTCATTTTCCGTGATTTACGTATTTTTCTAACGATATTGTTCGACAACAACTCTCGTAAAAACATTATAACTGTATTGATGATATATGAGCGTGAAAATGGAATGAAAAGGTTTTTCTAAACGCTAATTTTTTTTCTTTTTTTCTTTTTAATACCACATAAAAATATTTATATAATAAGAACATTAGAGAATTGGCATTGGAGTTTTTTCTGGCTTACGCCGAGAAAATGTTACGTTTGTCTGAAGTAAAAACATTCGCCGAGAAAAATATTAAAATCGAGATAAAACAAACTATAAAGGCACTCATAAAAACTTAGCCTTCCACTGTTTATACTACCGACTGTTATAAAGTTTAATTTATTATTATTATTATTGCTATTTTATTTTTATTTTTACAACGTCACTTGTGGGGCGATTACAATGTTTCTCGTGAACCGTTTTGTGCGTGTACGTGAAAATCGTAAATTTATACATATATATAAGAGACGGGACGAACGGACGACGGAACATGAAAAATCGAGATTCTTCACAATCGAAAGTCGATTATTGTCACTCTTGTACCGTGCACAGTAGGAATCAGTGATTCATCAAGTAGTAATCTTAATTTAGATAATTATTTATGTATGAAATACGCCCCGATAACTTCGGTGGACGTAGAACGATCCTTTTCGATGTATAAAAATATTTTAAGCCCAAACCGTCAACGTTTTTCTGAAGACTGCTTATCAAAGTGTATGGTAGTCAATTTTTTTTTAACACCTACTAGTTTATTTTGTATTATATTTATGAATTGCTTTTTTATGTAAATTAAATGCCTTTTTTTGCCTTTTTTTACATTTCAAATGCTTTATTTTCTGATTGTATTGCCTTCAAATCCGAACCCTACTAATCACTAATTCGCAACCGACAGTAGACGACGACGTGGGCACCTAAACGAATAAAAGCCGATTTGCACCTCCGCGAGCGCACGTCGGTACCGTTAGACCGATATTTAGTACAAGTGCCCCTTGTTTGTTGTTGTTGTTGTTCCGTCCGATTATTAGTGATTTTTTTTTTCTCTTACGTCACCACCGCTCGGTACCGGTTCTTTCGTCTTTACATTTCAGCGCGTTCGCGCACGCATATAAGCAATGAGCAATGCGCCGACCGGTTTGTTGAACTTGCCCCACGATGGGACCGCGTACATTTCTATCAATGTCGTGCACGAAGAACGGCAAAAATAACCACCTGACAGCCCGATGAGACGTCGGAAAACGTTCGCGAGCAGTGTGCAGCGTACCCATGTGCGGCCTCGCGCCCGGGATGTGTATACGATACCATTTCAGATTAGAGCGATTGTTTATAGTTGGATGTAAAAAAAAAAAAAATTACAGGTCGAAGAAATCGCACAACATCACGTCGTATTGACTTGTATTGATATTTATTTTCAGTACTAAATTGATTTACAACGAACCTTGGACCTCGTCGATCGGTATTTGTTGAAACCGGTGTACTAGACAAAGTGCAATATTTCCACGGTAACCGAAAGCAAGAAAAATGTTTGGACCCTTAAAAATGCGATTTTCGAAAAATCCATTCCAAGCGGATGCCGCTTGTTGTAGTCGGATATATTTATACTTAATGCGTTTAGGTACAACGGGATATACCCGCAAAATGAACATTGTTATACGGGCGAGGAATTCCGCAAAAGTGGAAATTTATAGTGGGACGAGCAGAAGAGCACATTAATTCGTACAAACTACGTAGGTTCCATTTGATGAGAATACCGTAATATTATGAACGAATTATTTATATTCTGACATACTAAGTGCGATAGGAAACGTAAA
This sequence comes from Periphyllus acericola, assembly GCA_949715065.1. Classification (NCBI taxonomy): domain Eukaryota; kingdom Metazoa; phylum Arthropoda; class Insecta; order Hemiptera; family Aphididae; genus Periphyllus; species Periphyllus acericola. Next base: position 25,455,422 of record OX454271.1, on the reverse strand, counting down.
AGATCTCTATAATTTCCACCCTTAAAGTCCATACGTACGCGCACTTAAAAACATGAAAGGCACACTCTCTATACTTTGGTATGTGCAATACGCGTAGTGTAGACGTAGAGTACCTGAAATATCTGTGGTGCACTGGTAACCTGGTAACCGAATCGGAAAATTAGATTTACGCACTACAGGCATATTATATTGTACCTTGATGGTAAAATGTATTCGGATTTTCGGCAACTATAGAAACGACGTTGAATCGTTCGCATTTCTAAATCATAGAATGGGAAAATCAATGACGATGTTTACAATTAAATATTTTCGGGTAAATTTCATTAAATCATGGTTCTTAAAATCGAAATTGCTGATTCAATCCTCGTAGAAATTTTTCCTACTTATTTATTTCGGCCCAATGAATAATGCATAGAATTATTATTTAGAATGTCATGGCATCTGTACAAAATTGTAATTTTTTATACGTCGATATTGTGACACACACTCGTTCGATGGACCAATATTATCATAGCGGACCGGAGGTGAGTGAATCAAACGATCCGATGCTTATTTTAAATTTAAATATCTCTGACCTTAAATAATTCGACGATCGTTTCTATCTATAGTCATACGATTTAATATATAAGCCCAACAATAGTGTAATTTAATTATATTCACAAAGTCTATTAACTTAAGCGTTGATATTTTTAACATTTGAGATCATGTAGGTGAACTGTGTATAATTTCTTATTCTTACCAAAAATCTACTACCAGAATTTATGCTATTGATATGAAAGTTTAATTTAAATTTCCATTTTATTCGATCGTGAATTTCTTTCGATTTTACGGTCTAGAACGTCATCTTTTGTAACTCAGTTACAATTTTCGGCTGTTCTAATGTTGTTCTTTCGTGTAAACAAAGCTATCGACCCACAATGAAATCACTAGATGTGTATCTACTAGTATTTAAACGTTGAGTCATTTATTTACTGATTAATGTGATTCTGCGAACAATAAGAAAAAAAAAACAATGCATTCTATTGAAGCCGTACAAATAAAACAATATCATGAGCAATAAAACAGTGTAGTTTATTAATGAAAAGTGTTTCTAGATAGTGTTATGAGTTAAATTGCGGTTGTAATCTCTACGTAAACTGACAAAAGACAATAAAACTATGGGAACGACTGACATTTTAAACACCATATAAAATCGATTTTATGATTTTAAAATCAATGGAAGCAAGGCTCATCAAAATTAAACAAAATTAAAAATACCATTCTCTCATTGCCCTCTCCACGGGACTGCTCAAGGAAAACGGAAACATCAACAAACAGAATGCGAATAAGACACACATCGCTAACGCACCAATTTTAGATGTAAGATGAAGAAGGAAGACCCACCCCAGGCACGTACAAAGGGGGGTGTTTTGGGTGTTCAAACACCCCCCGAAATGTTTGGTTATTTTCTTATTACATTTTGATGTTAATTGTTTTATTATATTATACTATAATAGACAGGTATAATATTACATTGTGTTTGTGAAACACCGGCGAAAGCAAAATGAAAATTTAATACCAACAAATTCTTATTATTATTGAAAAAAAAAATAAAACAGAATTTAGAAATAAAATAATAATATACTTATTGTGTAAATGACATGGCTACAAAATAATACTAAAACGTACATAGACTCAGGAAATACCTAAACTATACTTGAAACAATTACTGCGGATAAGGGTATTATAAATATTATCGTCTTTCTTGTTTTTTGTTATCGACATTATCGTAAATGTTTTTATTTTGTATCTGAACGAGGCCACGATGAATTGACAATATACTATTTTATGTCTCAACTCTCAAGTTGTTGTATTATTATAATAATATACTAAATTACTAATAGATAATACATTATCTCTAGGGTTCGGAAATTAATGTTCTTAAAAAGTACTAAATATGCATGCACTTATGCTCTTAAAAAAGTACAAAAATGCTTTAAAAATATGAACTTTTATTTTACCTTTTTTACACAAAATGTTCATTCGGACAAATATACAAAGAAATATGCTCTAAAATCTAAAAATCATGAATTATTCAAAAATATGCATTATAAGTTAATTGTGAAGATAATTCTTAACATCTTACATAATGGCTGAAACTTCACGAAAATTAGATTTAGTTCTGTGATTTTTTTTAATACAATATATATTGATATTAAAAAAAAAAAAAGTAATTTAAGTATATCATAAGATATTCATAATACAATTTCATTTGTTTACTGAAAAAAAAGTCCCGATTTTCAAAAACACCCACCCAAAATTTTTTTCTGCGTACGTCCCTGACCCACCCATATGCGCCAGTTGCGGTACACCCCTCACGATCAAACACATCGTATCCGAATGCCTTTCAAACGAAACGGATATACGGGATGCAGGGGTATCAAGCATTCTGTCAGAAGCTCTCAATCCAGACATTATCAGCCTTTACAACTAAGTCAGAACTCATTAATAGTTTATAATCTTTAACATATATGTAAACAAACACCTAAAGAAAATGTGAACCTGTAAAAATTCTTTGTATGCCAATGGCCATAGACGCCGAGGCTAAAATAATAATAAAAAAAATAAAAAAAATTTTCAAGTGAAAAAAATAGCCGATATAGACCGTGATTCACTGCATTTACATTTAACCGTCTGTACATAATTTGGTACAGTATCCGGTAAAGGAATAAAACAAATGAATCAATCTTAACAAATCACCACGGTTACATTATTACATACTATTACGACAATGTTTTCTAGCATAAATGTAGACCACGTATTATTATCATTTTCGTCGAAGCGAGATAACATTGTAGTATTCCTAATATTTGTTTTATAGTTTGACACAATTGAATGTTGTCGATGTGCTGTGTATATACACCTACATGTAGACAGACGACCGCTTCTAAGTTACAATGCACGTTGATACTTTATTTGCCCTTTTTGTTTTTTTTTTATGAAAATTTAAAATTTGTAACATACATACGTACAAGAGGCAAATGTTTTTTCGACAATGGTCGGTTGCACCGTGACGTTGAATAGCATGAAGTTGGAAGCTGCGCCCAGTTTCAGAACTCTCAACATAGAAACGTATCACTGGATTACGAGAATAGTTTTGAAAAGTAAATGATTGTTCGAGTACTCACGAATAATAAAGATATAAACATTTTGATTTTGTTCTTCGTGGGTAGACTAAAATATAAAAACTCGCTTTGTCTAAATCGAAATGTTTTCTCTGTGTTTCTCTAGAGGTTAATAGCCAGAGGTTTCCTATTCAAATATTCAACACAAAAACGTAAGACCATACTTTGATCGACTGTCGATATCGTTTCCTGACGTCAATATTTTACATTTTAAATTATTCCCCGGTATTTCTCGCTGAACAAATCCATTTTCGGTATAAACGGTAATGACACGTTAAAAATCATATATATGCTTGGATATACTTTGACGTTGTGGTATCCGTATACGCAAAGTTCGTGATAGAGGAAACAACCGAGTGTTTCCGTACAAAACAATATTTAGTATTTTCCATCAGCGTTGACGTGAGTGCTCACGAGTGTACCCGATGATACCTAATAAACAATTTGCACGAGCTTAATTTTATACTCGACGCCTCAACGCAATACCGAAAATATAATACTAAAACCATAACATAATACGTGCTGATCGCATTGTCGATTTTAAGTAATCGTTCATCGGGTCACAATAATGATTCAACGAAAACGCCGTGTCAATATTATCTATTATCGAATCAAACATTGAAATGTGATTATTTTGATAAGTAAACGTCCGTCGAAAAAATAGAAACACCCCGCGCGGACGCGAGATTATAAATGTAGGACAGTATGTACTGGGACTTTTTTCTCCACCACTGAAAACGTTTTATCCATACACGTGCGTGAACCTATCTCGTATTGTTGTAGAAAGTAAGCTTTCGAATATCATTAGATCTCGCGAGGGCGAGACGGTATACCGTTATGACTTATGCGCGTTATATGCGTGCGTGCGTGCAAGTGTGTTCGGTACATTTCGTTTTTATTTCGTCCGACAACTTTCCACGAGGCCGCAAAGCTGCTTTTTCGACAGAAAAAGGATCCCGAGAACAACACTGTATAACGTACCCGCGAGTGACGTTTCTATTACTTTGCTTTTGTTTTCGCGAGCTCGAAAATCGTCACGAAACGCTTTTCGAACAAAGTTTAGACACTTATATTCGTATACGGAACGACCGCTTTCCGTTTCTGGGTCACAGCAATACAGACTTTAAGTGTTACGAGTAGTACAATACCGTCCGAATGTCGAAACCCGCGCGTTCAAACGGTAATTATATAAACGCCAAAGTGTGCCGTAATATATTTAAATGGTAGTATCTATAATTAATGTGTATTAGATTACGAGATCGTAAATAATGTATAAAGGCAAAAACCCCCGCAACACGAGGCAAAGTGTCGTTCACTTACCTGATTGTAGTAAATCAGAGCTTTTTCGTAATTTCCTTTTCGGTATTCGCTGTTACCCATCGTTTTCAAAAAGTCCGAACGTTTGATTTCCTTTTTCTTGGCCTCGGCTCTCTGTTTTGCGTCCCTTTCCACGTACGCCATAAATCCGGCTGGTTAAGACACAAGGACGAATACAAATAAATAAATATCGGTATACAAAATGAACAATATTAATAATTATTCTTAGAAATACAATATTAAATGTCATATAAAAACTTAAGGAATAAAACGGCAGGGAAATTATAACCACTACATGCAACGCTTAGGTCAATTTTTTTATGTAATAGGACGTTTCGAAATCATTTCTGCATTCCAAAGAAATTCATTAAAAAGAACACAGCGACGCAGTCTAACGAATAATTTGTTCGTTATCATTTTCCAATCATGGGCGGAAATAGTTCATTCTATTCCGAGAAAATTCGATTTTATTTTTGGTAAATAATGTAATTGAAAATGATAATGTTCTTATATTATCATATAATATGTGAATTCGGCAAAAATGGACTTAAGTCCTCACTTTTTTTTAAAATCGCAGTATAATTATTTACAAGTTTTCATATAACTTATTATTCGTTGAAATAAAATCGATTTTATTCGACTGTGATGGATACAGGTAGAATTAATGGAATACAACAAATCAATTTAATACAATGAAAATGTGCGTATTATCAATAACTATATATGTGTTTGGTATCCATATTTTTTTATTGCACAATGAAATAGAAAATATAAATAATATCTACAACAAAAATATAACAAAATCTGCTTAACTATTATGAAAAAAAAAAAATGTACAAAAATACATTGTTTAAAGGTAGAAAGGCGAACCTTTAAATTTTAATATATCTTCTAAGAACGGGTCCTTATACTCACTTCAGCCCTTTCTATTTTCTAATTTTAAATGTTATGCGTCTCTATGAATGGGCACATTAAGGATGTATATTATAGGTTAGAAAAACTACATCACCGCATTTTATCCAAACTCGTATAGTACAGATTGTATAGTGTTTTCGTTTAATTCGTTTAACCGTACACATAATATTTATATTACATATTTCCTATGTCATAACGATGAAAAAAAAAAATGTATGTATTATCAGAACACAATCAAGTCGAATCGTGGCTATCGAGATTATATTATGGGACTAAATAATATCTCTAGTGAAACATGTGTGCACAATGCACTGCAGTGTGTATAATAATGACCGAAAAGAATACAACCATGTACACCGGCTACAACGAACACACGCACACATTTATACACCATGCGTTATTTCACAAGAATGTAATATTACACAACCGTCGGTCGTGGAAAACGGTTGGAAAATTATTTCTGGTTTTCACCGGCTGAGTTTTTGGCCACTCGTTAAGGGCAAATTCAAAGGAAAACGCGGTAGGCGTCGGTAGGAAGTTCATCGTTTATCCGACGGTAAACAAATGTGGGGCATGAGAAAACCACGTCGTAGGCACACGCGTTTGTAAGAATCGTTCAAGTGAGTATAATACACGTTTTCATGTTTTTCTTTTCCCCTCTACACAGGCACGGCGAGTATAACGTAATGTATGCAAACAAATCGTTTTGTTGACGATTCGCGCGAAGACGAAAGGGGTTAACCGACTGCCAAGAATGCAGGCGCGCGCGAGTTGTTTAATGCGTATCACACGGTGACGATACACGACCGTAATACGTATTACTCATAAATGTGTATGTAGGTAAACAAATGATGCAAGCGTGTGCGTGTGTGTGTGTGTGTGCGAATCCGATGGATAATACGCTATAGTGCGGCAACGGGATCGTAAAACTTGTATATGTAAATAATACACGGTACAGGAACATCGGTGGCTGCCAAACAGAGTATGAAATCGACGGATCATTATTATATATATATATTAGATAAGTAGTTACCTACAACAGGTGTATTACCCATTCATCCGAGCAATAGTTTAAATCACGAGGGCAAGACAAAATTGACGTGTAGTGATGTACGTCATGTCGATTGGTAGTTTTTTTTCATCTCGATCGGAAGCGAAAATATGAGCGTTTTCAACTGTGATGGAAGTTGAGCATTATTTTACCGTTATAGATACATATAATATATGGCCGTTCGGATAAATTATTTACACGAAAAATCGTGTCTGAAATCAGTTCGACGTGATTATGTTGGTTTTTTTTATTTCTTACCAACATTTCTATTTGGTAATGTTATATAGATATTGGCTCCAAGTTGAGCTATAACCTTGAACCCAATCCACACATGGAATAATATGTGTGCTGCAGGGCATTTAAAGCTCTCGGATTTGTCTTAGGATCGGTAAAAGCATGTCAGCTGAATAGTCTACTAAAGTTTTATTTTGTGCTCTTAACCGTCCAATATCAGAGTATGGCTGTGTTCCGTGGGAGCTCCCACCCCGCGCGGCTAGAGACATTCAAGGCCTTCAAGGTTCAGAGAAAATGTTTGCGTTTGGTCCGTTTTGCGCTTAAAATACCTTGTCCATAGCATTTATGTTCAGGTAGCAAATATAATTGGCCTTTCTTTTAGCTCACCGAAGGATTGCCAAATGGCAAAATTGGAACTTCTGATTCGCTACTCTATTGCAAAGTACCTCAGCGTTTAATCCCTTGCACTTTTTTACGTCCCACATGTCACCGCTAATTATTTAGCAAATGAGCCATTAAGAAGATAACTATCAAACGCCAGTGTAGACCCGAATCTTCTAAATTAAGTCTATTTGTATAGGTACGGTCATGTTCATAAATATATTTTTTTGCCATTTTATTTCAACACGTAAAATGTAAAACTTACTATGTTAATTTAATTTACATAAGAACTGTTCACATTTACGTTAAAAAGAGCCAACCCCTGTAATTTAGTAAAAAATAAACAAATTAGTATATTTATATTAATTTATGTTTATATATGTATTTATATATATAATATACATTAGTAGATCAGTTATAAAATATTTAATTTTCATTCAAATCGTGTGGTACTATTATATGTGTTCGTTCTTTTCAATTAAATTGTTGAGCCAAAATATTAATCAACCTTATTGAATACATATAAAAATAATATGAATACGTATAAAGGGAGAAACACCTAGGTCGGGTGAGACTCCACGATCGGTCGAGATAAAGGGATGGGTTAATAGCTGTATTTGTCATTTAAACTTGAAACCATTTATGTTATACCTTCTACCATTATTCTCGAAAAAATGTCAGTTTTTAAAGATAGTTGATATATGAGTAGAACACAACCAAATATCATAATAGGATAGGTTTATAAGTATAATTTAAAAAATTATAATTACCTATAATTAATAAAACTATATACTCGTACGTACCTAGTATGGTATTGTTTTTTTATTATTTTTTATTTTTAATTTAATTTTCATACACTAATTTTCATAATTATTGAAATAAAGTTTATTCATAATCAGAATTATAGATTATAATTAAGACTCTGTTATAATACATATCTCATATACTTAAATATGAACAAAATGGTGATAATCCTAGGTCAGGTGAGACTTAACGGTTAGAAGAGGTACAGAGATATTTTTACTGTGCTTAGTCTCACTTTTTTTTAAAAGTCCGCTTCAAAAATATTGAGACCTCTGAAGACAATTTTACTACCATAACCATACGAATCTAATAGCCTTAAATGTACTTAATTTAATGTGATTATTATATGTGAGTATATTCAACCAGGGAAAATCTTATTATATCTCGTACATTATCGTGCACATTAATGCATCGACATTTATGAGATTTCTATGAAATTCTTATATCGATATATTGATTTTTATAGCATAACAACCAAATATCTTGTATCAATGAAAAATAAGCAAGTGCATGGTGACGAAAATAGTAGACGATGCAGGGTTCGTTAAATTCTGGACCTCTAATGAATTTTTTGCTCTATTTTTTTCATTTCCTCGGAAAACCGCCGAGAATTTTAAAAATGACCTGCTCAAAGTACCAACTAGACAAAATTTCCTTTCAGAAAAGTACTATGTTTGTATACTTTAGAGCAATCCTTCTGGTCAAAAACGTGTATACAGACGCGAAAGAAAAAAAGAAAAAAAAAACCCGTATCATGATAAAACCAATAAGTTCCTCGTTTCACTCAGAATCTATAACAAAAAATAAATAAATTTTGTACCAAGCTAAAAAAAAGTCTTGAGTTTAATTAGACTTATAACTTTAATACCCATTACGCGACGGTTGGTGTAATATTTATAAAATTATCTATACAATCGTACTCGATGGATTATCGAATTACAAAGTTGACAAAAAAAGTTGAGGCACTCGCCGCATCCGGTCGATTGTATTATTTTTATGATTTATGTTTTAATTGAACAAGAAACGACTCCTTCATTTTTAACCTTTTTCAAACGACTTTCTCATGTAAATTTTAAAAATAAATCAATTCGCATCCGTCCGCGTCCGTGTGCTACTTTTTTTTTGTAATCATATATTGCATATGAGATTTTATTGATATCGCAATACAGATTATTAGAGTATACGTTCAGAGACGCAATATGATTTCGACGAGTTTTGACGAATATTAATAGTAAATGTAAAGAGTGAAACTGAATAAAAGCAGAACATTTTTAAAGCAAATCTGATGTGAAAGCGTTTCAGAACTAGCCCATTTTGATTTGAATTTATACGTTTTATCATATATCACTATATCGATTTCGCGCAATCAAACAAAGGCTTCAACGACACCAGTGTATGCACGTCTCGGCGTTTCATCTATTCGGCGAAGTGTCCGGGAGGAACTTGCATGTGAGATGCATTGATTATGCATTTTCTATACGGCCGACTGCAATACCGGGGGGATGTTGTGCAGAAATGCACTTGTGTGCACATCGCGTTACGCGTGAACGAACGAGAGACCACCCGCTACTTGGGTTCGATACAATATTAGTCGTCTTGCGATTCACACGCGATTCCCGATGCAATAGCTTCTGTCTATCGCGCGATTCGTCTCTTTTATCTTTGACCGTCCGTTTCGTATTGCATTTACCGGATGCCGCGGATGCACCGCAGTTGCAGTTGCCGTCACACTGAAATCCATACACAATCGGGTCGACTGCGCACACAACAATTGATTTACACGCGACGCGCGTGAATCGTTCGCGCCTACCCATCGCGTCCGTCCGTCTGTACATCCGTCCATTTAATACGTACCAATCATTGTCGACCAGAACAGAAGGTTATTATCGCGGTGTTTGTTACCGGAAAGCTGGTGCACCGAGCGCATCCAGTATTCATACTAAATCACATGCACGCGGAAAACTCAAAACGGTTTTCGTCAAAGTTATCCCCGCCGGCCGCTGCACGATACACGTTCTGCACCGTTATTGTTGTACATTTTTAGTATCGGTACGAGATTCAAAGTTAGGCCAGGGTCCGACCACTATTTTAATAAATGCGGTCGGGGTACCGAGTGGGTCGAACGGCGTTATCGTTTGGCGATTTCGGTCCAGAATGTGTGTGGTTACTTAACGAAAATGCAGGATAAATAATACGAGGGTCGTAAATAATGCGCGCCATGTAAATACTTCATATTTTGAGGCTTGGTACCGTTTTATTATAATTTGATTTGATTTTCAAGAAGTTCGGCGCCATTGTACGGCGTACTACAATAATTATTGTTTATATAGCTGCGGGCCGTTTTAACCATCGATTGGAACCATTGAAGGGGGGGGAGGGGAGGATGAATAAATGCTTACATTTTTGTACGGGTTTAGGCGGGGTTTTCTTTTCGACAAATTAAAAATATTTTTTCCATGGAAAACACGCATTTATTCTTATTCAATCCGTTTACTTTTCTGCTTTTCGAGCAATCCGTGGATTAACTTTTTGTTATTGGAAAAATACATAGCCAGTAACGGCGTATTTCATAATATTAGTTATTACATTTTCTCTTTTGAATAAACGTTATCGACGTTTTAACGTTGGATTTAATTGAGAACTCTTAACGTTGAGTTTACATTATAGCGAATATCAAATCTTCCACGGTTCTTATTTACAAAACAAACGATCTGTACGCGGATCAAGCTGCACCAATATTTACTCGACTTCGAAGCGATAGCGTAAAAAGATAAGACGACGGGTCTCCCACAGTGCCGTGGCATTTCATTTTTATGTTCTGAACTATAAAATGTTACGTAACTTTGATGTTTAATATTTATATATAAATGTGTGTTTGAGTTTATTTATAAAACATTTATATCGATTATATTATTTTAATTGTGACGAGCTACGACGGTGGTCTGAAATATATCATGGTTTCTAAATATATGAAAAATCAAAAATGTTCAACACTATTTACGACGCAATCACCCTGTAGTAGATCGTGACATTTTTTCCATCATCACCAAAACCGCCTTCCGTCTGAATGAGGTTTCAAATGAGGGAACTGTAGGTAGTGAAGTCAATCGGATCCAAATCTTGATTGTTGAGAACGTACGTCACAAATCACGATAGCCCAACGAAAATCGTCGACAAGCATCCGACATGAGAGTGGGCGTTTTCACGGAGAAGACGGTTTGTACGGCGGTTTCTACTTCGATTTTGAAGCATGTTGAATATTTTTTAAGTCATGCTAAAGGTTTCAGTTTTAATTGTAGTCCCGGAAAGCATCACCTTGCCGATCCCGGAAAACCGTGACTTGTATAATATGCTTTTCCTCGTAGATTGTGTTTGCTTGAATTCCCACGATTTTGGGAAGGTTAAACGTAGCCACTCGAAGTATTCTTTTATTTTTTACTGCTGCCCAAGGGCGCCCGCAGGAATTTTATCAGGGAGGGAAATAATTAAATCAAATATCAAAAAAATTTTATATCATATCATTAATTATGAATGTCTGCGGTAGGGTTGCCATACGTCCCGGTTTTGCCGGGACACTACCGGTTTTTAACCAAGTGTCCCGGTGTCCCGAGAAAGAGTTTCGGGACAGCGATTTGTCCCGGTTTCAACATTTTACTTGATAAAATACCAATTTTCAATTATGAGAAAACATCATCTTCCTACACTTTACAAAATGCCAAGATTATACGCGCGATAATCATAGGTATTTTATTTTTAGACTTTATTATAACCGCTACATCACTACGGTAATAATGTAGTTTAATGTTCAGTGTCGTTGTACACGTTAAATATACTATTTTTTTATAGTTCTTAGTTCATGCCGTATCGCCGCCTGGCTGTCAACTATAAATTTCCGATTTCCGTTCGTATAAAATAACTAAAATATTTACTTAGTTTTGGTTAAATTAATTGGTGTGAGCTATTTTTCTCGTGACGACACCAACGCGGAGTGGTAAACGGTTATGTAGATTTACAGAAAATTGCAAAGTGAATTCACGTTTTTGAAAAAAGTTTGTAACGATAACGATTATGATGTGTACTGCACAATTTGTTCGAGTTCATTTCCGTCAGTCATGAATCAATCATTCAAGAAACAAACTTGATATAAAAACGGTAGAATCTTCTCGTAGAATCTAAAAACGTGCTTCAATAATACATTTTGTGAAGAATTCTACGAACAAATTTTGGGAAACAAGTCTTTATTAAAACAAGTTCATGGATCAGCCAAATATGTAGCAAAATCAACAGAAGAAACCCTGGTCTCCAAAAGTTCCGAAGACTAAGAATATGAATTATTATTATTATATTGCTTGTATTCATAATTCATTAAAAAAAATATATACATATAATGATCAAAAAAAGTAAATATTATTTTATATATAGATTTTTTTTTCTTTCATATGGCGATATATATATATAATATTTATCCATTCAAAATGTCCCGGGGTTCGGAAAAATATAATCTGGTAACCCTAGTCTGCGGACTGCGTTATTACACGAGGAATGTATTGTTTTTTTCTTCGTTAAAATGACGATGAAATATTTGCTTAAACAATAATAAAAATATTAAAACCTTCAAAATTATATATTTTATTTGAAGTCCAAAGGGGAGGTACACGGAAAAATGCTCAGTCTTGCCTTCCCCCCTCCAGGCGCTTCTGCATAACCTCATACATTTGCGACATGCTCGAGAACTTTCGAAGTGAGAATTTAAATCACCGCGAGTATTTCGCACTCGACGAAGCAGCGTTGATTGGTGTTTCCATCTTAAACATCTAAAGCACGCCCAATTAAACCTCGTACACGGAAAATTTGAGTTTCACATAACCTTACCTGACCCAATCGGTCGAATTAATATCAAACGATAAAATCAGGTTCCACTACGTTTCGTACAAGAAACACGTGGGATCATCGAAAGTATAGGGAAAGTTCCTGCTCAGATATGCTTATAATATTTGTGCATGTTTTATCATAAATTATTCGCCGTATACAACGTCCAATTTTGATCGAGTAGCTATTTGTGCGCGACCATATCGTGAGTCTATTTTACTATGTTTGGTGTGTTATCATTCGCTGAAATAACAATTTTTGGCGATAATAATATGTTTCGCCGCAGCACTGCGCACACTCAACTTTGAGAGCACGATAATGTGCGACAAACCCAGATTGTGTAAGCATACATGTCTTACGAGATAAAATCCAAATCCATTATTCGAACGCACGGTTTATTCCGCGACTGCGTATAAAATTAAAATAATTGTAATAATTTATAATCGTTAATCGTATTCGCGGCGTTCTCGATGTACGACGCGCATTTGCACATGCACGTACTATTTCGTGTATAAATGTATAATATAGCGTCTAACTATAAATACATAATATGTTACGTGTGCGCGTTTGCGTTAGTATTGTTCGTCGCGGACTATACGTGAATTATAGGAACACTCGCGATGTGATTTGTTTTTCCTTTTTTTTTTTTCGCGCGTCGAGGGACGAGAAGAAAATAAGCAATAACAAACGAATAATATTATATAAATATATAATACTAAATAATAATTACTGAACGCATAAGTATTACGTGAAGTTGAAACCGTATACGTCACGGTGTTTACATTTCAACAGTCCACCCGTCGTGACGTGTGAAGTCACCTCTGCCGCGTTTAGACGCGTATACGATATACATACATACGTACACTATGGTTTTAATGTACGTTATCTAGGAAGTTTGAAACCAATCAACTTTTAGCGGGATCACGCGTGATAACATTAATTATGTGACGTTTGTAGATTAATTCGGTTAAAAATTGTAACTCGACGATTAGCAACTCCGTAATATATGCGTATACCATATGCCTGCCGATAAGTGTGCGTTCGTATGTTATCAGTGGCGTAACTATGGGGTGGCAAGGCGGGGCAATGCCCTGGGGCCCTCGTCTTAGAAGGGCCCGTAAGGCCTTTGTAATTATTCGATTTTTGTATAAGTATACAAAATTTAAAATTTTGTTTTGAAATGTATGAAATACTGTTATTAGATAATATTAAAAAAATGCATAAAAAAAAAAAATATAAATATTAAAACAGAACATAGATGTAATATGTGTAATGTGTTTATAATAATATAACCGAATAAAATTGAATACGATAATAATCAGCTATATTTTATGATTATTCTTCGTCTTTGGGTCGACGGGGATTTCCAAAAAGACTTCGTTATCGTTATGATTATCAGACATATTTTAGACACGGTTATAGATAGAATTCTATCTAATATCGTGATTTTAGACCACAATAATAGTAAAGTGTATACGGTACAACAACCAACAAGTTTATTTTGTAATCTTACATGTTCATGTGCGCTGAAAAATTATATTGGTAAGTAAAATAATATGTTATAATATTACCTTATCATATAATATTACATTATTACTTGATTTATATTGTACACTATACCAGGTGTGATTATTATAATTTTTATTTTTACATTTTTTAAAAAGAAACAAAACTGTAATTACAAACTACAATTTTGAAAAAAAAATGTATTTGTTGTTTTGCCTAGTTGCTTGTTCAATATGCTACTTTTTTCAGCGATTTGAGCCCCCCTTAGTAAAATATACTTTTTTCAGACTTGATTCAATCAATTTAAATCAAAATGTTAAGCAATACTAGTGGAGCATCAAAAAAACGAAAACAAAAACAAATTGAGGTTACATAGGTATAATATAAAATTAGCTATAATAAAATGAAAAATATTGCTGAACAAAATAGATGGGGGCCAAAACTTGATGCTGCCCCGGGGACCCTAATTTATAGTTACGCCACTGTATGTTATTCATAACATTTGCTCGTTATCGCCTTATACAGATGAATCATGCATTTGATTGTCGCTCGACAAACATACGATATGACTTTTAGTGAGCAGCCGCCAGCCCCCGCTATTTCCGTGGACGTTTGAACGGTTCAACAATGGAAATATTGTTTTTGCGAAATTTTAAATGGAATACAAAGACCAATTATATACTTTTAATCGTAATGACCTATTCATTTTTGACCTTTATTAAAGGTCAATAACATTTTTTTTTTCTAAGCAAATTTTTCTGAATATTTTGTTACATAAATATCCAATATCGAACTAGTAGTTGATTATTCGTGTAAGTATTTCGGGTTGGAGGCAATTTTCCCAACACCATTTTTCCAAATAATTTATTCCCCGAATAAAAAAAAAATAATATTAATATTGTACCTAGTTAATATAATAAGAAAAAAATTATAATAATATTGTTATTTACATATTTTAATTTTTATTAAAAAATAATACTGTTAAAATATGAAAATAAAAAATGTCAATTCTGATCAATGGCCGTAAGAAATGGAATGATACGGTTGCTCGGTGCGTTACGATAAAGTACACCCGACAAGGTCGCGCTTACTTAGATACGAATAATACAAAAATAATCATAATTATAATATAATAATAAAATAATTATATAGTAAAAATAAAATATAAAAAATAATATAAGTAGTTCATATTTTATATTTTTACAAAATGAGTCATTTTAGGAAAAATTGGGAATAATACAATTAGGAATAAAATTGGGAAAACCGTACTGTCCTAAAGTCAGTATTTAGACTTATAAGTTTATTGATTAGTGAGGAAGTACAAAAAAATGTTAACGTTACGTGCCGCATTCTGTCCTTACCACTTCACTCAAATCATCTAAACGTAAAAATACTTGAGAATATTTAACTACTGGTTCGGTATTCAGTTTTCACAAAACTGTAATGTTTTCGGTTACGCACACAGTGACCCAAATTATGCGAGCTCCTTTTTAATAATAATTGTTCAAAATATTTTATTACTCAGTGTAGATAATAAATATATAAAAAATAAGTATAGGTAACTAAAATGTAAGATGATAAATACTAGACTGTTTTATTCCATACAAATCGATGTAATATTACTGGTTTGATTCCATAAATAACATATTAAATATATAAAGAACAATAATAATACTTGTCTATTACGAATTGTAAACGATGAATATCCATAACCGTAATACAATTTAATTCTATAAGTATCGATAGAATATGCTATTTTTTTTCCATACATAAAAATATATTAAACGTTAATGTCACAATAGATAAACCATATCACATTATTTTTATGTGACGATTTTAATGGATTATAAGCAGATAATTTTTACACGTTGAAATCGTTAAACAATTGTTTAATAACTGATTACTTTCGACACTTAGGAGGCATTCATCAACATTAAAATACGAAAAATTAGGCTGGATAAATGTCAATGATCGTCACTGTGGGTATATTATGGTAAAATAACAGTTAAAGGTCAACGATAATGGAGTGTACATTATTTTAGCTGAATTTACAAGTCTTATCATGGTACATTAGTCAATAGGTATACAAAACCATAATTACAGTGATTATTTACAATAATAATAAAGATGAACTTCGGTGCTTCCGACCTATTGTTGTTTCTCATATATGGATATATGGTATAAATCTTACAACTGCATACAATATGAAGAGGTCAGTGGATGGAGGTGTTAACTGACATTTTTTAAATTGTTCGGCAACGCTACTTTTGCGACTAAATATTAAACTGCAATAATAACAAGGATAAAGTTTTTGTAATTCATTATAAAACTCTATGTGTACAACTTCGTTATATTGGAGTGTTTGCATACACTACCATCTTTATCCACTACAGCTAAGGGTAAATTCTTCTGATAATACCTTTATCCATTTTTTATCTTGGTAACCGTATGAATCAAAACGTTTTCAGACTCATAAGAAATGTGTTACACTATCCTACCTGTATTCGTGAAATAAGATGCATTTAAAAAAAAAACTGTTGGTTAACACCTTTATCCACTAACCCCTTATAATATATTATGGAACGGTGATTTTCCAGGCGGAAAAACCTTATTACACTCCCGTAATAATGTACAAGTTCAACCGGATTCTATAGGAAAATAAAATAATTCTACAAACGGAAAATTGATACTACGTGGAAAAATTGATGTATTTTTTTCATATTAGTATAATATTGTGAAATTGTTTCGAACCTTAATGCAACACCAAAACCCGAGTTCGAACAAGTGAAACTTTGGGAAGACGGCTGATTGTTGAAGTACGCGAGAAGTGCTTAAAACGTTCCAAAAAGGCAATTTAACGAAGAGCGTATAGTGCGGTGGCGCTCTACAAACAGTCCTATAAAATAATAAGACAAAACATTTTTACGTGACCCCAAGGATTGTTAACGCCGTTGACCCTACCTACTATACGACTGCAAACGATATTTCCATTGCCGAGAGAAAACTAAAAGCAACGAATAAAAGTCTGCAATTATCAGCATAGTTTGTAAAAAAATACAATAATAAGTTCTTAATTAGCATTAGCCGTCGGTTATTTTCGATCGTAAACATATGTAAGAACATAAATATCGTAATACGCGGCCACGGAGGACTACACGGGAACGGGGGGGGGGGGAGAAAGACTTGATTTAAGTAAAGTATCGAGATCGTCATACCGGCGTCGGCGGGGACCTCTTCTCTGGGCTTGCCCAGATCCTCGAACGCCTTGCGGTTTATTTTCGTGCCGTTCTGCACGGTTTTCAACGAGCCCTCTTCCCACGGTTTCTCGCCGTGGCCCAGCAACTCCCCGGCGCGGAGCATGCCAATGCGCGCCTTGTTTTCGTCCGTCGAGCTCAAGTCTTTTATTATGCCGCCTGCGAACACAAAACGCGCGGTGCACAAATGCACATTGTAACACGGTCCTTATCCTTAGCGCCGTTAGAGTATCGTGATTACGTAACGTGCAGTCTGACCTATTAGGTTGACTTTGTGCATGGATTCTTCGAATTCCCCGTCGTCCTGCATCGTAGTGGAAACGATAATAATATAGTAAATATGACAATATCACGCGGTAAAAACGAGCACCGTGCCCCGTGACTGCGGAGCGGCTCGATTCGTATTCGGTACGCGACGCGTGAAAAGTGTGCGACGACTGCTTCCCTAACAGTTGCCATGGCGAAACTATTGATAACGCATGCGGTTGGGAACGTGCCACAGGATACCGACCGTACATACATTATTATTATTATAACTATTATTTTTATGCCACGTCGCGTCGTGGCAACTTAGTCAGCTGATAGTATCAACGGTCTAGATCTATGGCGAAGAGTATAAGCGTTAGAGAAATAAAAAACAGAAGGAAAAAATACGTACTCGTATTGTTATCTGCGGCGGTCACGATGATCGGTCACCGCTTTACGGTTTCAATGTACAGGGTAGTGTCCCACCGGGATTCGCACACGGAGCGAGTAATCTTCCGTGTTAATAGAGATAATCGTATTATTCTGCTTTTATTTTTTATGCACATGCTTGGGCAAAAGAAATTTCGTCGACAATAGTTAATGGTGAATACAAGTGTAGCATTAGAGAAGTTCAAAAAATAACTGTTTGTTTTATAATATTTGTGAAATTCGAAAATAGCTATTTTTCTTCTAAAAATTTCGACTGTTCAATTTTTAGTTTTCATTTGATTCGTGATTTTTAATCATTTTTTTAGTTTTCAAAGAAATAGTGTAGGTATCACCATCATTTTTCCGATACGGTTTGCTGATAATGTTATTGTTGCCTAAAATTATATAAATAGCATACTAATTCCTGGATATTGTTCATAATCTGTAGACTAGGTTATCTCGAAAAACGTGTCCCCGAATTTAATAAAATTTGTTTAACTTGTGCGGTTTGTATATAATTATTTTGACGGGCACGTGTATGTGATAATACTAATTACTACTTATAGATTCGTCCAATTTTTTTTTAATCGTGGGGTGTCCAGAAATTGAGCCCCCCCCCCCTTCAAATACGCCACTGAATACATACATATATACCTTTATAGGCGCCCATTTATGTCAAAAACCAAATGGCGAAATGCCACGGAAAGCCAACGTTATCAAGATGGCTGGCACAAAATGTAGATATCCTATATACGCATCACTGGAACCTCCTAACGAGCCGTGCGGTATAATTACGATAAACTACCGATGTTACCGTGCTTAATACGTTTCTAATGTTAATATTATGTAATATCAGTGATTATGAAGGGTGTGCAAATATCTATACGACTATACAGATAATATAACGACGCGGCTGTAAAATTATATTTTTATTAACGAGAACCGTATAAATAAATATACCTATAAAAAAGCGGGCTATCTTAACCAGTGGTAATAAGTGGTCCTCGGACACCTATATAGCCATATAGGAACTCCGTAAATGCTAACTCCCCGGGAATCCGAGAAATGGGTCCTGAAATTAAAATTCCAATAACAAGATAATTATATTTTACAAATAATTATTTGGCCACAAAGAATCTGTATTTAATACTATTTAAAATTAACATACAAATAATTAAATAATAACCGAAATCAAAGGTTTTTCTATTTGAAAAGGTGAGGGAGATCGTTACATTATGTTTTAAGAGGGTTCAAGACTCAGAAAAGGTTTAGAACCACTTTGTATGAAGGATTATTTAGATATTTTTAAAGCCACTGAAATCGTACACTATGGTAAAACAATACAATCACCTTCCGCTAAGCAGTTTTATGCTGTTTTTAAATTCTTTATTCAAATGTAATTAATTTTTTTTTAATGACTTGACTTTTAACAACTACACTTTACGCAATAAGTATTATATTTAAATTTACTATGTTATTTATGTATACGCGTAGTAAAGTGTGTGTGTGTGTGTGTGTGTGTGTGTGTGTGTGTGTGTGTGTGTGTGTGTGTGTGTGTATAGTATGGTCAATATCCCGGTAATTACTTGAATTAATGAGAACTTTATTTTTGAAGTGCATGAGTCATTGTGTTATAGAAATTATTATTATTTATATGAATGTTTGCCTTTTAAAAATCGAGTGAAAGGCGCATGTGGTATATATTATAGATGAATAATTATAACGATTCCCTCCGTATATGTAGATGTAGAAGTCTGCACATTAAAATAATAAATGTGATAAAGACGGTGATAATATAAAATATCGTGTGGTCTAAATAGAATAAATTACGAGGCAATACAATGAAAGTAACGTGGAATAAACAAAATTAAATGTTTACTCCTGTTTCGATTAAACTCGTATAATTATATAATATAACAGCCACAATGTATAGTATACTATTGACTGAGACTGGAGTTGAAAAAAAAAATGTAAAGTATTCAATTAAGATACAATATCATAAATAACTTTTTATGATAGCTCTAACCGTTTATTATAATATAGTAATTCGCCTTTCCAATGCCCTTAATTGATTAATTTATCACAGACAGGTTTAAAAGGTTAATGTCATCACCTTGAGCATTCTGACCATTTTTTTGATAGTATAAATGAAAATATGTAATGTACATTTTATTTAAATATCTCAACGTGCCTTCGGACTTTGTATGCTTAAAGTATCAAATAAAAGTTTTAATGATTAACACACTTTAATTGGAATAAAATCAAAACAACTAAATTTAAAAGATAACTTACTATACAACGCTAGTGTAACTGCAGAAATAATGAACATTTTAAATATACTCGAAATAGAGTTGGAGTGGTCCATGGTTATTCGTAAACTGTGCCCGACCATTTTTCGAGAACTGATTTGTGCAACTTCACAAAGCAGGAAGTTAAATCGCAGTAGATTAAAAAAAGAAAAAACTTTCAGAATATAGTTTAGTCGACTGTGAGGATACTTAAGCAGTTAAACAGTGAGACTTAGAATTATTTATTTATTTTAATTCGATCGAATACGAGTAAAAAAAAACATAAAAAATGTTTATCTCTAAAATATACTGTTTAAAATAGGTCGGCAAATTATTAAAAGAAAATGTTTATGTACCTATAGTCTTATTGAACCAAAAGAACAACTGTTTAATCCAATTTATTTTCTATTTAATATTTATAGTTTTTAATTGACGTTTATGTATTTTCGTAAAATGCATATATTATTACTATTGCAGCCCGGTAAAATGTTCGGAGTCACTATACTTTTCGAGCGGTGCCCCAATTCTTCTTGGGTACGCGCATTGTATCGACTTCATTACTGCTCTCGGGGTTTCGGACCATCTACACATATTATAGTCTACAATAACGTATTACTCGCGTATAATACGGCTGCAGCGAACTATTCGTTATAGTTGTCATGTAAGAGCTGTGTGCACTGTTCGGTTCTTCCACCGAAGGGTCCGTGCCGAGATAACATGAGATTTGTATCAGCATTTGAAAAGTGGCTTCGGCCGGCGCCGTGTATAACGAAGTAATTGCTCCTTATAAATAATAATTCCGTTTTCGATTCTAACGAGTGGTTCGTTACTGCGCGCCCGTCGAATGGCATTCATCTACCCTGCACGTCCTAACACAATACAGCATCGGTAACGAAATACGCTTAGCGCTGCGATTTAATCTTTTAATACCATGAACGCGATTCCTCATGATATCAGAAGCTATTAATTCTTCGTACGGCTATGCATTGTTCTTGTTTTTGGATATTTTAAAATGTTGCCACGATGTTACGTTCGAAAAGCTTGCGATAAGACGAAAGTTATGTTAATCATACGGACAGACACACCCGTTTTTCGGTTGACCCTTTTACACTAGATGATACTCTACCGAGGTTGGACGTTAGTACATAATATGTAGTGTGTTTTGGCAGAGGCAAGTCCACCAAACACGACGTGGACACGGAATCGATGGGAAAATCGTAATAAACCGATGAAATTATCAGTGTCGTATAATCGGATAGGTACCGGAGGTAACGTGAAACTAGTGATACGATCATTTATGCCTTCAATTACTGACTAAATAAATGTGCGTGTTCTTGAAACCGTTTCGGAAAAATCATATTTTGCGAAAGTACTGGACATAATTTTGTTTTTTAAATAAAACTGCTCGAAAACCAACTATTTATGTACTTATTGTCGTAGTATAATCACATTAAAGACGGAAATTGAATCGACAAAAATCATATACATGATGCTGTGAATATTTATACAGGCATGCGAACTCGGAGCTAATACATTTAAATTTAGGTGTACATATAGGTACCAGTACACACGAATTGCCTCCACAATCTGGTTGGGTTACTTTTTATCACTAGAATTGCCTCCAGAGTCCAGATATTTATTGATATTGGAAATAAGTAGGTTTGGTTTTTTTTTCAATAATTATGCTTATTAGAATGAATCGGTTAACAATTTTAAAATTTATAAGTATTGCCTTTATACATTTTTGATGTAACCAAGTCTGGATTTAATTTCGTTAAATATTATAATATAATATTGCATTTGGGTGTGTTGTCGTTGATTATTTTATATTATGTTATATATCAGGAATGGGCAACTTAAAGCTACTAGAGGGCCAATTTTTTGAAGATAAAAATCTAGCGGGCCAGAGAACTAAGAAAGCAAAAAAAAAAAGGTCAATCAAATTTTTACAATTGACATTTATTTTTTATATTTATTTATTAATACATGTGGTATTTTACAATTTACATTTTTTTTTATATTTATTTATTAATACATGTGGTATTTTACAATTTACATTTATTTTTTATATTTGATTAATAATAAATGTAGTATTTTACAATTTACATTCATTTTTTATATTTGATTAATAATAAATGTAGTATTTTACAATTTACATTTATTTTTTATATTTGATTAATAATAAATGTAGTATTTTACAATTTACATTTATGTTTTATATTTATTTATTGATACATGTAGTATTTTACAATCTACATTTATTTTTTATATTTAATTATTAATACATATGGTATTTTACCATTTACATTTATTTTTTATATTTGATTATTAATATATTTGGCATTTAACAATTGACATTTATTTTTTATATTTAATTATAATTCAATATAAGATAAGGGACGTATCTACGTTTTACGATAAACGTTATATCGATATAATAATTAAATAATAAAATTCAGAAAAATCCTTACATTTTATATTTTTAAAAAGCAATTTTAAAATGTAGCACGGGCCAGATAAAAAAGGTTCGTGGGCCGCCGATTGCCCATCCATGTTATGTATGATATAACAACGAAAACTTGAAATTAAAACTTTCAATACATTACACGTTACTCCAATACGTTTTCACGGCATAAGACGGTGTGCTGGTAAATTATTCTTACCGAAGTATACTGAATAAAAACACGGACCTACACATTAAAATAATCATATTTTTAAATAACCATGTATGTATACTTCTTTGAACTTGAAAACATTTTTTTTCTCGATGAAAAATGTTTATTAGGTTAACAAGCACAGTTATTTTTATAAGCTAGCAACATATTTTATTTTAGTTTGTTTAGACAATTGTACAGTTTTTTGGCTCTCCTTAAAAGTAACATAATAACAGATATACGTATTGTTAGCGTTAAGGTAACGCTAAACAATTTGATGGTTTGTATCGATAATATCGATTCGAGCAAATGGTAAATTTTCGAATGGGAGCCAATTTGAGCAAGAGAAAAAAAAACTGTACGAAAGGCAATTCGAGGGATTAATGGGAGGCCGTTCGAGCGTCCCCGTAGGTGCACCTATGCGTGTTATGACATGATAATAATATAATAACGGTCAGCTGTAATGAATCGTAGACGTGAAATGCTTTTGTCGCCACCAGCGCAATCGCCGATCAACAGGAATCTTGTGCTCTACAACGTAATGCTGTACACACGCGCACGTCATGAATAATGATTTATCGATGAACGATTTCGCCGGGTCTCCGTTTCGGTTTTTACGAGACGGACCGTACCGGAATGTAATTGTATTCGGCCGTACGCGTGTTCCGACCAAATAATAATGATGATAATAATATGTCCTGCCGTCACCACGATTACGTGTCGTAAAACTCAATTAGGCAAAATATGCTCGGCGTGTATGTACAATGTGGCCCGATTGACGAATGTTTCGCAACAAATGCGCGAAAGTTATACCACACGTGCACGCGACACACGCGCACAAACCGACCATGTTGTCGGGTCGACCTTACACGCGCGGAACAATGCGATCTCCTGCGATGACGTACAAGAATCGAAATCAACAGTATATTTTCGGTGTCCATCCGGAGCGTTTTGCAATATTTTTGGCCCCGGCTAGTACCGATGTGATCGAACACTAATCGACGTTAATAATATTATCGCGTGCACATTGTTACGTGCTACACAATTGCGATAATTGTTTTCGTGTCATAACGTCTGATCGTTCAATAACACTAAGCTAACGTCGTCTCGGAAAATTCAAAAGCGTCGTCTACCACGCTTTTACGCGCACTGCCGTTATGTCGCACGTTTCGCTTGGAATCGTCGACCGAAATAAAAAAAAGCTAGAAAAAGAGCACACTCGTCCTTTCGAGGCAGATAGTTTCCGCCGTAACACTCGAGAAAGCCAATTTTTGCGAATTGCATTTTTATTCAACATCACGGTTGTTTCCCTCTCAATCGACATTTCAAACTTTGAAAACCAAATGAACGCGGGGAAAACTTTGACCTACAATATATTATATTATCGTTGAAATTCGGAAGTCTCGAGGTTTCTTTCGAACGAAGTACGTAATTCGGTTGAAGTGTGATTGAAGTTTTCGTTTACACTCGTAGAGTACATAACATTATACTATAGATAGTACCCGTAGAACGATCGATTATATTTATAAACGCATTATGCGACCAAAATTACGTTTAGAACAATAGGAAAAACTAAGTTTTTTATTGCTTCTCCGAATATAATGTACTATAGAACGTAATATATATATATTCGTATAACGCCCATTATATTTTAAGAAATAACGTGTATAATGATGATGAGAGAGAGAGAGAGAAAATTAACAATTATTTTAATTTAAATCACCACGAAAATGGCTTTTCCGCGTAAATATTATATTTTGGTCCACTTCTATAACCACAAATACAATTCCAAATTTCTATAACCCGTTTGTTAGAATAGTAAATTTCTAGAAAATTAGAATCGAATAATTCACATGAATAGAGAAATTATGTATTCGTCCTCGATATTTCCCATGGAAAATTGCATAATAATAAGTATACAAACAAATGTTACATTTCTCATTATTTCTCGACTCACACGATGCCTTAAAATGAATAGTTGTTGATATTTATGGCGAACCTTGTGCCGGTACAAATGTTTCAATCCGTTAGAACTTTTTAAACAAATCCATTAAATTATTATTATTGAGCACAGCGGGCGCCGCCGGCCGGGAGCAAAATAATAGTTTTTTGATAATTTTTTCTTATAGCCGCGTCACTATTGTTGTTCAATTGTAATTAACGGAACAAAAAGTGAATTGATGAGCTGCACTGCACAGCCATAATTGTGTACGACTTTGAAAGCACAAGATGCGACAACACGAGTCCCGATACACTTCGGTAAACATTGGGCGCGAAGCATTTTTGCGTATTCATATCTTATTAAAACACGATGGAAATACTTAAACTGCGAACGGTTTCCAGTTGAAATTAGCATAAACAATTTGTACAGGTCGTCGAACATTATTATTTGAACACGGTCTTTCACACGTCCGTGTATTGCTTTCATGCCGCGAGTTATTAAAATCAAATTAGTTAATTACAAACTACCTTGAGAAGTGAAAACCGAAAGACGGAATGAATACAATCCGAACGTACCGCCGAGTGGTTACTATGCAGGGTAAGCCAGCTTAGCCAATCTCATGGATTTTTCTCGTTTTGAACTCTGTGGGTAAGCTATTTAATCATACAGTCACAAAAAAATCGTTGTAATCGGTTAATAAAAAATAAAAATCCATAAGGCTTTTGTTTAATGTAAAGTAATGAAAAATATCAAGGTACCAACTGATGCTGATATAAAAATAAATCCTCATAATCATAATGTTATAAAACTGTTTAATTAAAGGTTTTGAGCTTGGCTTTCTTTTCTTTTTTTTTTGCTTTACCTGAATCAGGCCGTTTACATCGTCATAATAGTAATTTAGACTGATTTAATTTTCTAATCAGATCCAACCGAACCAATTGCTGAAAATTCTTTATGGATACACCAACCACCAACCTATTTGGATTTATTTACAATATTATTTATAAATAATTATTTAATTCCAGTTCTTAAATAACTTCCGTTGGATCTATGTGTTGAGGGATAAAACAGAAATTGCACAGGGATTCCGATCTTGATAGATGACCTCACCGTTGATTTTGTGTTATGTGACTAAAATTAAGTTTATTTACAATTTTAATTTAAAACTAGAAATATAGCAATTCTCAAGTAGCTGCAGTACCGACTTCTATAGTTATATCTTTACGCGGAAATAAAAAAAACAATGGTAAAGTTGAGCTTATAATTTATTATAATTGAATCATCATGGACGCTCATAACTGTAAACGTTTGAGAAATCGCCATTTCATCTTGTGATGAGTCATTTACATTAGTTTCTAAATAGTTTATTTTTTTGATTTTATAACATCGTGTAACATCGTGAATTCGTCGTTACTAATAATAATGTGTGTTCGACAAAATACTAAATAGTTAGTTTAATAAAAGTAAAACAAATCGTCAACGTTTACGGGGCCAATAAAATTACCACGCCCTAAAAACTAACATATACGATACCATGTTTTATAAAACAAACAACATTGTTTAAATTTATTATTGTTTAAAAGTTTTCTGCGATGTGCATTTATAATATATATTAATTAGATTTAAGAATAATTAAATTATTAGAATAAATTAGGTACCTATAGATAAATCAAAACCATCTGATTAAATATTAACAATTTATAAGTATCATAGGAACAATAATGTGTTGTAAAATGTATATAATAAAATAGCTATGATATTAATTATTGTAATGATTTTTATAAAATTGGTAGGTAGTAATAAAAATAATTATAATTCTATTAAATTATTTATTTAATTTTAAAAAAGGCTGAGCACTTAAAAAAAATTATTTAAGCCCGTTAATTAATAATATATATTAAAAATAAAAATAACTATTGTTTATATCAATTATCAAAAGTTAAAAGGCATAAAAATGAAATGTAGACTTAATGTTGTTAGAAATAAACTAATGTCTATATTAGAGTACCAATGAGGTGATTAAGTGTTTTATAATGATTTCATCGAATATTTTTGATGACAAAAGGGTAAATTAAAGAGAATAAACTAACTTAAGCTTAACATTTACAATAAACTAACTAAAAAACAACCATTTTTATAATTTTTTTACTAGTACAAAAGCATACTTAAAAAGTGTTCATTGATTATGATAGAAATAAGATACTGAAAAATGGTAACTCGTTACTTGATTCAATTTTAATGAACTTAATTTAAACGTTTTACTTCGCTTATGTCCATCCTTGATTATTGCAATTTAAGTCGTTAAAATGTTGATAATATGTGTCCTTATACAATAATTATTATTGTCCATGTGGTTTTTACATTATACCTATAAGCTATTTAGAGTTATTGCCTATATCACTTCAAGCTATTGTATTACGTATTAGTTTGTTTTTCGAAGTAATTTGAACGATCAATAATATTTTGAAGCTCATTAGAATTTATATAGGAATTGATATACATAATACATACATATTTTGTAATAGACGGACGTTTTTACATTTTTTTTTTGTAACGAAGTATGTCAGCAAAATAAAATCGTGTCGTATAAATTAATATTAAATTATATATTATATCCTACAATAACCATCGTGAATTCCATAGTGTAAGACTCCCGCAAATCAAAAATACATTGCTCGCATATAGCTCAACAAATAAAAGATACTTTTATAGTTTCCAAGTGAAAAACAATGTTGGATGATAAACCAATGATTGATTTATCATTATTTGTATCATCTACGTGACCACGAAGAAGTGTTAAGTTATATTTTTATCAGAAACTAAATGAAGACCATATTAACATGTCATATACTAATTGTGTAAAGGTGATTACATTTTAACGATTCTTTTTTTTCGACCCTTTACACGATGCCGTAACGAAAATGACTACCGATTGTAATTATTAGAAAATTGATTGCCTTGTTTGCTTTCGTTGTGCATTTTAAATCTGATGGGTACAACACACAACAATAACATGTAGAAAATACGAAAATGTATTACGTTGCCATGGACACTTAAATAAAAATATACATTATGGTTTGATATAGAACACTGTATACTGCAATTTTGAGCATATTTTCGTATGGTTTGGGTACCATTAGAACAAGTGTTACGTGTCGATTAAACAAAACTCGTAATGAACAACATACAGAACAGGGGAACTTTACGAACGCAAAAACACTGCGGCTTGAAAGATATGAGTTGGTATCTTGCAATATTGCATATCGCTCGTATTGAGCGCTTTTAACACGAAACTATTTTATAATTTTTACTATCCCTATAATATTGTTGTACAGTTAACAAACTTTTCTTTCCTAAATAAGAGATTCTTTTCCTCAAACGGGTCAAATAGCCTAATGAAACTACAAACGATAGTATATTATATAGTTGAAAACATTTTATGGCGAATTTGTTCTACCTTCTTTATTATTCCGCTTTTTCGTGGTCGGAACTAGTCTCACCATTCCGTGGCAAAGAGTCCTGTCGCCATACTGTGTACAATATTATCGAGGAAGTGTATACAATATTATGAGAATCGAACAAAGAGTTGACGGCGAAGCGTCTTCGGCCGACTGTATAGAATTTGATAGCAATTACGCTATGGTTTTTCTTCACACATCAAAAAGTCATTTAACCTCCCGCACGGTCAACAACACTATATCCGACCGGGGAAGTGTGGGTGCGTGCGCCTAAATGAAATGTACCAGCTGCAGTCGTAATTGTAGTAGTAATAATAATAATGGTAGAGAATACAATGCAGTAGCGCTCGTACTTTTTTTATTCCGCACGGTCTATACCAGGGGTGGCCAACAGGTCGATCGCGATCGACTGGTTTATCGCGACATGCGTTTGAGTCGATCGCGACACCCATTCGGATTTTCTTGAATTTTTAAATTTTTCAGAAAACAAGCAAAAGGTTTTTTTTTTTTTCGTAAATTTGTGTATCTTATGTTGTCTTATGTATCCACGTTATTAATACTTATATATCAGGAGTGGCCTAACGGTCGATCGCGTATGATTTAAAAGTCGATCTTTGGCATCTTATTAGAATTTGTACATGCGGATACACTGATTGCCTCTGGTGGTTTAGACTTTCAAATGATTGTTATCATTGTTCATCATTGACACTCTGGTCGGCGTTCTCTGCTCAAGTTGACCGTCTTAAGAAAAATGTTTTCTTAGTCGATCTCTACTTGAAATAGTCTGGCCACGCATTTACATTTTTGTTTATTGACTACCTTTTTTTTTTGTCGATCGCGATAGCCTGAGCAAACTAAGAAGTCGAACTTAAGTCTATTAAAGTTGGCCGACCCTGGTCTATACAATATGCTCTTTTTATAGACACTATAAGTTAGTTTTACGCGTACAGCGACGGACGGCGAATCGGAGGAAAACATATCGTGCACGGACTTCGACCTCGGCGGTTTCCGTCGCTTCTTCGTAGAGGGCCATCGTCCCGTGCGGAGTGAAGAAGTAAAAACGGTCAACATCGAGGGCGGCTCGGGTCTTCGTCACCAGGACGCGCGTCATTTGACCGCCAGGACGCCCGCCGTCTTCGAGTACCTACCCCAGTGGTTCTTAACCTTTTTCAAATGACGGAACACTTAACATTTTATAAGATTTTCGCGGAACACAACCATAAAATAAAATAGTAATATATACATTTTTAAATTTTTTAATATATTAAACAATGAATGTATAGCATAAAATTGTTTGCATGCCATACATGTTAGTGTAAGTCACTAAACAATAATAAAATAATAAAAAAAGTTAAAAAAAAATGTAAAAATTTGACATTGAATACTTTGTATGAGATATTTGTGCCTGATGATTTTTGCGCTATTAGACAACTTTTCTCCACAAACCACACAAAGGGGAAATCATTTTCGTAAACATAAGAGAACCCAAAATTTAAATAATCATTGGAATATTGTCTATTGATCTTTTTTATTTTATTCTCACTATTGAAAGTATCATCATTGATATTGCTTGTGTTCGTACTTGCATTATCAGTACCAGTATCATGTTTTCGTTTGAGAAATTTGTCCATTTTGTTATTAAAATGGTCGTTACAAATGAACTTCTAATAATTAGAATAATTCGATGGATTATTTTATTAATTAAATAAATTTGAAATTGAAAAAAAAATGTTTTCACTGATTTTAAAATTTTGGCGGAACACTTATACCAAGTCCACGGAACACCGGTTAAGAACCACTGATCTACCCGAACAATATGCTGTGCGCTGCCGGTAGAATTTTCGAGTGTTCCGTGAAAACGTTTCGAGCACAGCGGAAGCGGGAAAACGTCGTCGGTTAGGAGAGGGAAAAAAATTGAAAGAAAGAACGCGACGAAACGCGGCGGGAAACACGCGACGGAAAACGACGGTTACGAAAGCGTAATTAATATTTGGTCGGACTTTGTCGGTTCTGTTTCGAACGGAAAACGGTCCGTCTTACGTCGCTACGCGGTAGTGCATGTGCACGCGTGTTGCCGCACTCTGCGCGTACAAAATCGGGAACACGTTGTATTCGGCTTCGATTGTTTTAACATCGCGGTACGGGCTGCAGCTTTGGTGTTGCGCGCGGTCTCAGAGTTTTAGGCCGTCCTCCCACTGGGGCAACGCGACGCGACGCGACGTAGATACGATTTTTAAAAATAGTTGCCAGGTAAAAATATCGTACGACCTGATGTTGTAGTTCTGCGCACTATAAACGATGTTGCGGCTACTAGAAAGGGTCAGTCGCAAACATGTCGTCTTCTGATGATGATAATAATATCAATATTTATATACCCGTTTCTTTAACTTCCTCTGCTACTTTTGACCGAGCTTTTTCTGTTACATCTTTTCTGGCGTATTCAGGTATTTTTTAGTTATATAAACATGGACAT
Organism: Periphyllus acericola; assembly: GCA_949715065.1. Taxonomy (NCBI): domain Eukaryota; kingdom Metazoa; phylum Arthropoda; class Insecta; order Hemiptera; family Aphididae; genus Periphyllus; species Periphyllus acericola. The sequence continues at coordinate 25,424,437 of OX454271.1, read as the reverse complement.
TTCTCAACAGCTTCAACTAAGTTTACAGTTTGAGATGCACTCATGTTTGGTTTTGGCCATAATTATTATTTATTAATAAATAAATATATAAATATTTATGTATATATTGAAAAAAAAAATACAAAATAAAATGATAAAAAAAACGCAATCAACGAAGCGACTCAACGGCAACTTTCATCAAGCGACTGACAGCACAAGTCGCTCGCGATTAGTCGCTTTCGTGTCAGTGGGAAGTCCCCGATATATTAATCCGTGTTTTATAAAACAAACGATTATCACGCGATATTTATTTAAAATCGCGTCGCGTCGCGTTGCCCCAGTGGGACGAGAGCCTTGGTCTTACGTTTTTGTCCGGTATGAACCAGAACAGGACAGCGCGCTGTGTTGACGAAATCGTTACACCGTCGACGCGAATGCGCACATACATATATTATGCATAGCGATGCGCTACAGATGGCACATGATTATAAACAATCATTGACGGAGCAGTGAACAATGGTATTTTTATTGTTGTTATCATACTGCACTCGTCGCTCGACTCGAATTGTAATTCGATCATCCGTCTCTATAATTTTGTATACATAGGTACTCCTCGCTTTGAACTATACGAATAATTATTTACATCCATATTATGCCGTCGACGCGTTCGAAATTATATTCCGGGTACATTTATACGCTTGCACGTGTCGCTCATTGTGCATCGCTGCTCTATCATGTACCTACGCGGTCGTCTGTATACATATGGTTATTAACCTCATACGGCGTCACACCTTTAACCCAATTTTTGTTACAGATAGTTTACGCTAAACACATACGGCGTACATTAGGCGCACATGATGTAGGAAGCTGTTATACAATAATCTGCAAGTAACAGTGTACGCTGCTGCAGCGGGAAGAATTTGGCTGTAGTGTTAGACAGCTGATCAGAGGCGGATCTAACGAGCGATGGTTCAGGAGGTCGACTGGCCCACAGTTCAAATTTCATGATAGAATTGGACTCTTGGCGACTTCGCCTATTATATTAGGCACTTGTCACTTGGACACTCGGACTTACTTATTGAAAAACTAATGTAATTTATACCAATAAAAAAATCACTCTTTTTCATTATTCATTATTTATAATTGTAATATTGTATTATACATTTGTACCGTTTTAGAATACCAAATTAAAATTATTTTAAGAGTGTCTATTCAATATAACCAAAGTTTGTTCAGAAAATATTAAATCCATGAGATCAACTAAATATTTTTTAAAAATTAAAAAAAATGCAATTGTGTTGTGTCAAAAATGTTATGGTTCCACAAAGTTGGACAAACAACGAAACAAAAAAGAAAAACCTTTTTTTTTTGATGAAATGGGTGTATATGAAAATTCAAATAAATGAGCTGATAAAAAATCATTAAAATCAATTCATATTTTGTAATTTTAAATTAATTATTTATGGTTTAAATCATAGATTTGAAGATTTTTTTAATGCTTACAGTTAAACAATTTGAAATGTGAATTTTTATTCAAAGAAATATTATTTTGGAAAAAAACTAATGAGCCATCATTTGAACTCAATAAACACACTGACATTTACCAAATTGATATTGATCAAGATGAACTTATCTCAGAGTATAAATAATTTTCCTCAGTTAATTATCATTTTAATAAGGACTGTGAAGATATTTCAAGAAATTATATTCAGAAATATATGATTACTAATGATATGATTTCATCTTTCCCGAATTTACCCACTCTGTATAAAATTTCTTATACACTGCCTATCAGTACATCGGTATAAAGCTGAAAACATTTTTAGTAAGCTTAAATAAATTGAAATGTTTCTACTCTCTTAAGGAGCACCTTAAGAGAAATTGTCTGACATTGCATAACTTTAACATTGAAAAATGTAAAGCGGAAAAAATTAATTTGACAAAAGTATTGGAACCTTTGCGCAAATGAAAAAAAAAGAAAACTATTGTTATAAAATAATTGTACAAAATGTTTATTAAATTTTAATGCATATAATATAAAAAAAATTAATATTTTTAATCTGGTTTTCAATGATAATCATTATGAATACATTTAAAAACTGTACTTACGTATAATTTATTGTTTATTTATTTATTCATTATGAAAGGTAAAATTTATATAAATTTCTTATGTTTGTAATAGATAACAGAAATAATTTTGAATTGTAAATATTAAAATTCTAACAAGTGTTATTATACATAATCTATGAATATTTTATGTTGTTTTGTTGCAACGTGAAGATATTGAATCCAGTTTCAGCACTATAAAAGTGGCCTATCGAAATAACCTGGAGGGGACGCGAACCTACAAATTCCAGCACAGTATTTATTCACGGATGAATACGTAATCAATTCGGGTGTATAAACATAACATCAAACAAATTTAACCTTCCCGAAATTCCAGCGAGTCGAATATATATTATTCCAATGTATTCAGCGCGTTCGATTGCGACGTATAATTTACACCGCGGTTACAATATGAATTCTGTTTTGATTTTATTACATTGTTCGAATAAATTTGAAACAACGCTTTGACTAGTGCAGGATGATAATTGTTCGACAAAAATGGAGTACGCGCATACCGTATGATATACTTTATAATAGTATGTGCACGCAGCTTACTGTATTTTAATGCCGAGATTTTTAAACGGACACGACCGCCCGATAAACTATTACAACTATGACATTTCTTAGCTACTAGAGTTAAGCTACACTTACGCACTGCAATAGATAAGCTACAGAACCGCAGATATAGCTTCATATTGTGTTGTTTCGTTTGTACACCGAACGACTGGTTGATCGTTGCACCACAGAATGGTAAACATTTTATCTGTTCCGTGGTTACACTTAATTGGTACCGCAGCCATAAAAAAGGATTTAAATTAATTTAAGCGTTTTAGGATTGTTTGAGCTCTTGCCATTTCGAGTGGGATTATTCAAATCGTCACAAGACTGTTTCTAGGGATGCTGTCTATTTGAATTAAATTAAATTCTGAATAAAATTATATTTTGAATTAACACACCGAATACGAAATTGATTATATATTTTTTTTTAATGACGATTTTTTATTTTTATTTTTATTTTCAGAACGTATTGCTTCGCGAAAATTCTCAAACGGAATATATTATTGGCAAAAGTACATCATACATACTTGAAATAGGGCAAGCGGTTCCGATCACCGTATTGTAATTTATTTTTAATTATTGAAAATCACGATGAACAGAGTTCAAAAATACCAATAAACAATACGGAGTGCAATACGAGCAGCGGTGTGGACAGGGTGCCGGTATTAAAAGTAATAATATCACACGAAATTCGTAAAACCAACCATCAATAAACACAGAAAACGTTCGCGTACTCACGTAGTAAACCGTTAGTATACACTATGGTGAACGCAATTTCGTTTACGATAAGACACGATCCGCGATAAGAACGGTAAACCTCTGCGGAAACAAAAATAACAAACGCGCCGTAATCCGTACACGACTCGTTGTGACCTAGAAAATATGGTGACACTATCACTGGAGATTGACTTAAAACATATTTTGCCGCGGTTATGGGGATGAAGTTAGGGATGATCACTTATGCAGCTGCAGACTGATCGTAAGCTGAACATCGATACACCGTCCACCGTCGATTGCGAATGCGTAGCATGAAAATATTTTGTTTTTTCTTCCAAACCGTGGAACGTTTCTAGACACTTCGTTTTTCCGCTCGGGGGACGGAAAGTTTACATTTTTATATTTCGCGTTTTCCCCGCGGCACGTCGAACGTTTGCACCACGAAGCTCGTATCGATCGATCGGTCGATTTCATAGTCTGGAAAATTCATAACCACAGCGTTTTTTTTTTTTTTTGGTCGCTTTGTATGAAAAATGTCCAAATCAAAAGTGTGCCCGCCGAACCCCTTCGTTCGCCGTTCGGGGATAACGCACAACGTGCAGATTGACAGTTAAATTGATTTTGTTTTAACAACGGTCAACACTATTACGTTATTATTATTATTATCGCGCTGTATTCTCGCCTTGTTATTTTTAATCTAATCTCGTCGCGCACGCCTGAGTAATACGAGTTTGCCGGAAGACGGTCAAGATCACGTTAAAAGCGATTGCGCTTGATTTTCTCAATTTCCTATCCATTTTCCGCCGTTTACGGTTTATAAACTACTCGGGAAATTGAAAATGTTCCTACCCGTAGACGGAGCCCTGCTGTTTGTATTCAATTTCCAGTCGATTGACGGGTCGACGAGTGCTACTGCACGGCTGCACGTCTCACGAGCGTTTATGCAAATACATAATATTATTATATTTCGACGACTCGTGCGACTACGACTAATTTTGCTTTACCTTCGCTTCGCATGAATCGATATTCGTCGTTGGCGTGGCTGAAAATCACATGTATCATTTGTGTTATTGTAAAATGTAAATATATTACATGAAACAATGTGATTCTCTATCCATACAGCCTATATATTATAAACTCCGATTCCGATCCACACACGACGATCGACTATACGTGACGGAAGATGCGACCTAAATATGACTTACGCCGTTACCAATCATCCGGTGCTACGTCATGAAGACGGACATCGAACGGCCGGCCGGAGTTATAACAGTTTAGCTTTTAAAGTAATGAGACATTACAACGAAAATGCCGCGAGTCTATATTTATAGTGTTCCGATTGGTCGTATCTATTTTATAGGGTACTGCAGTCGTAACAATGCCACTCCCTCGACCGACGTATACATTAGTACTTCATTATTTGCACAACAATAATAGGCAACAGCGTGTTGAGCAACGGACGTAATAATGATCAATGTATGTTGCATTCGTGTTGTAAGCAAAGTGCACAAAAACATAATATAATAATAGACCGGCCATTTCGGTTGACCAACATTATATTCACTACTGATTGAGTTCGTAGTTTCGTACACATTTTATACGACACGTATTTTATTTCAGATTGCTGTCGTATACGTTCAACCAAAAGACTACATCGGATAGAGTGGAAATATCTGAGCAAGTTACCGTAAACATTGTCCTGCAGAACTACCCACATATGTATATTACGATATTACCGTAAATACTAATGTCTAGGGCTCGGAAGTTATAGGAGTTAAAAAAGGCAAAATATGCACAAAAAAATAATTGTAAAATATGCATGAAAATATGTTAAATATACAAAAAAATTTATTTTTTATGTTTGGCTTAATGTTTTGGCTTGATGTTTTGGCTTGTATTTTGTGTTTGATGGATTGTAATTTTTTCAATCTTGAAATATATATAGAATAAAAGTTATTTGAAAAATTACATTAATTTTTTTTTTATAGATTATTGTAACCGTCATACCTGTAAATTTATTGCATTGAATAACCAGAACTTTCTTGATATTTTCTATATCAAACGAATAAATCCATAATTATTAGAAAAAAAGATCAATTTGTTTAGAAAATATTAAACGAGCATAAAAATCCAATGAAAATTGAGAAATATGCACTTTTTTTCTAAAATTGACAAAATGTGCAAAAAAATGCATTTTTAATTTTTGTATTTTAACTCGTCATTGTATAGAACGGATTTCTAGCTTGGTCTGCTATAAATTGAGAACATACAGAAAAATATGCAACTCGTACAACTTCCGAGCCTTACTTATGTCTATATACGGTCGCTTTTCTTCGTGGAAGACGACTAAAAAAATTGAATATCAGCACGTGCAAAGTGTCTGTGAAATAGCGCCCCAGGAGCAGTGTTAAAAAAAAAAAACACGCACACATCACTCGACGTCTCAGGACGAGTGAACCGCGACATGCTCTACGGCGAAATCCATGCGTTGATCGCATCCGAACAGAGCCGGTCTTGCCGAGCGCGGACAAACTGTTACATACTTGTGTTGTGTTAATTGTGCGCTTGCATTATACTTTTTACAGCCGTAAACCACGACGATGGTGTATAACGAGCAGGAGAAAACCGGAACAAGTGATTATTAATACGTTTGCGTTTCCGGTATAGGCAAACGTTACAGTGGTTCTGCGTAAACAATTGTAACTTGCACGTCGTCGCGGTTCGACGGGAAGAAAAAACAAGTGCCGCGGTACGAGATTGTTTTTCCCACAGCACCGAAAAAAACCCCATTAGATAATATAGTATCTGTGTACGGCGCCGTCGGAGTGTTGTCGGTGCACATCAGCTGTAGTATATCAACACATCGTGATAAAAAACAAACAAGCGGCGCGCGCGAGAGCTATAAGTTTTTCGCACGTTTGATCCGGGTTATGCGCACACCAGCCTTAACGGGCACGTGAAAACGTGTAATTATTATTGTGTTTTTTACGCGCGCACAGCGGCGACTCGAGGCTCGGCAAGCGTTTCACAAGTATTTCCATTTGCATTAACCACATACTACCGAGTCCTGGAAACGCGCGCGTCGGGTTCTGTCGTAAAAACGGTTTGTGCGAACGCGAATCTGTTGATTCGCAAACACAATATGCCGCATATAATATTTACCGGACCCACTCCATCAACTAATTCAACGGGCGCGTTTCGAAGTATAATTTAAGAACAACAAATAAAATGGTTCAGACGCGAATATTATTTCAGCATTAATTACCGCGAATTACCGGTGCACCTAAAACACAGCTTTTGTAAACAAAGTTCGTCTCACAGAATTTATTCGTTATGGTTATTCGACCGCAAAAATGAATGTACATAATTTTCAAACGTAACGTGTTAAACTGTGCATCATAAATGTAATAATCGTTTTAAAAATTGCACTTTTAATGATACGCATCTGGTTATCTCATTAGAGATAAGATATAATTTGTTTTAATAACCCGAAAAACACTCAACAATTCACTTAAAAAATTACCGAAAAAACTTACAGTAAAAAGCGTCAACGGCTTCCTATAGTTGGATTCAGTTTGGCAACCTTTAACATTTTTAAAGTACCTATAATCTATATCTAAAATATTAATATTATTTGTTCAGTATTAACAGCGGATACATGTCGATTCCTACGCGGTGTAGTATCATGTACACGTCGTATTTACTACTAAAACTACTATTTTCCATGTGGTTATGTGTTCGTTCGATATGTAATCATATCCTAATAAACCGAAAATGAATTATATTGTACTTTTTAGTTTTTCAATATCAGCGGACAATATTTAATTAAATAGCTCATCAGATATAAATCTGTATTCTTAGATAAGAGTATAAGATACAATTATAACCTATATATGTGATTCAAAATAAATTTAAAATAAACAATAATAAGTTAAATACACAAAATTAACTAAATATTTGTAAAAAATTACCATAATAAATGCATTCAATATGAAATATAAAATAAATGCAACAAAAAGAAAAAAAAAATGGAAAATAAAAAATATATATTCTAAATTGTTATGTAGCAAAACAAATTTGTAAATTGGTTAGCACTGTAGAGTTTAGAGTACTTAAAGATATAAAATACAAAAATCATTTGATATATTATACAACGATCATATAAGTTTATCACTGTCGATAGAATTCTCATATTTTCTACAATCATGGGCCGTGATAAGAATTCAGTTATCGTAGCTCAAGAAAACTATAAATCCGAGAAACCAAAAATGTAATAAATACCTACCTAAATATGTACTAAAAAAAAATTATCAAAATAATATAAAAATCTAATAACAATCAACTTAAGTGTATATATTTTTATTTTACTTCGGTCTATATTTTTATAAAACTCGTGACTTATGATCCTAAACAATCTCGTTCAAAATAAATTCAGCAATTATTTACTGCCTATTATTTTTTTTATTTCTTAACTATAACGATCTACAAGTTTTATAATTTTACAATTAAACTTACACAAGAATTGAGTACATATCTGAAAAAAATAAGTGCCCATCAATATTTTAAATGCCATCAAGAAGTACATATTTTATATAATAAGTGAAAACTGGAAGAATAAATAGTATATACTCATTTCACGTACACATGGGGGTAACATGTAGTCTGATTTAATGTTGTTATAGTAATAAAAGTAAATTAATTAAAACCTATGATCAATACAACATACAATCAGTTGAAAAACGATCGAATGTATACAACATATTTCCAAAAAATGTAGAACTTAATAATTCACCGACGTATATCAAATACAATATACAAAGAATTACAGGAATAATAGTAATAATAAAAACTTATTTTACTCTGTGTAATATTTCTTTAGAGATCATATTTTTATTTAATACAACTATGTGATCAAGGCCATTAATTCCATTATTATACCATATAACAAGTATACAGAGACGTGTAAAAGTCTCTAGCCTTCTATGGGGTCCATTGCCCTCATCAGCTACCTTCGTTAGATCAAGGGTAATTATATGTATAATATGTAAATATATACTTACTGTAACGTTGACGAGATAAAGTTAAGAAGATAAAAGTAAAAGTTCTGATACTTTTATAAAATCGCAATATTGTACAATATACAAATTATGTATAACAATATTATTTAGGTTGATTTTTTTTTTCATTTGCGCATCCAACATGGCAACATAATCGATTCGGTATGAAATAATTTCAAAACTATTTAATAATATAACCATGTCTGTTGAATTATACGTAAGCTATTATGCTCGGGATATTGAATGATGGTAAGCACACAAAAGAGCGTACGAGTTGTTTATTAATGTAGAGTGTTTGTACGAGAACTCAATTAAAATGTAACAGAACACATAAAGTGTTATTACAAACCTAAAATATGGGACCGTTTTGTAAACAAATTATATTACATGTTTATTTATTTTTATAGCAGTTAGTTTACTTAAAATCATACTCGTTCAACCGGGAAATTGGCAACAATGTGCTTTTTAAGAAAAAATTAAATTAAAATCTTATAAGAAATATACACAGAAATTATTTAATTTTAAAAATCGATACTTAAAAATGCAATAACGTTCAAAATCACAAAAAAGAAATGTACAAATAATACTGAATAACATTAATAATAATAGGTACATACGGTAGATACATATATGTATAGCTTAATTTTAGACATACTATATTTCTTCAAATTATTAACATTCATGTATATTAAATATTCATTTCGTTCTCAAAACTTTCTAGCGTTTATTAACAATTTTATTTATAACGAATTTTCTACTGACTGCATCTCATTAAAACGTATCGATATGTGCATTTAAAAAGTGAAAAAGTTGAGTTTCAAAAATATTGTTGTTGTTATTGTATTATTAAAATGCATTCGAAACTAGTTCCACTGGGGACTCGAAGTCATTTTGCATTAATTTACTCCGAGTAACCTGTATGAAAATCGAAAGCTACATTATGATGATGATTAAACAGGTAATTTTGCTTTTTGCGTAGCCTGCACGTGCATATTATTAATTAAGGCTTACGAATATCAAACTTTTAGTTTTCGTTGAACAAATTTGAAAAGAAAAAATTATTTTGTTCGTAGCAGATAAATTTTTTTCCCCAGGCAAACGGCCAAATTATTCACGTAAACGGATAATCATTTTCCATCTACTAATCGTTTACTGATCATTTTTGCTTTTCAATTCCTAATACTAGATTCATAAATTTTTCTAAAAAATTCTCAAATTGTATATAATGTTAGTACATTTTAATCCCGATACATGCATATTATATATCTTCCAGTGGTCAAATGGTCACTGCTTCTTGTTTAAAATTTCGAAAAAATAACGTTTATTAAATGCTAATAAATCGCACTCATCAGTCATTATGAGATATGGTTTTAAAATTTTTAAAAAAAAATTATAATTCGAGAAATGTTACCACTTAATTTCAATTTGTTTTAATCAGCAGTTTCCGAATATTTAATAATGTATTAACGGCCAACAGTTAATTTGTAGAAATCAAAGTAAAACAAATTCTTACACAGGTTATTGTGTAATCGAAATTATTTTTGTTTGCATTTCGTGTTAATTAGTCATGGTACTTGGTAAACACATTTTATTTTATTGTTGGCAGCATCAAATTCCACATTCAGTTTTCTCAACTCTGTAAGCGATTATTGAATTTGAATTTTTGAATATGTTTTGTTTGTTTTTGGAATGTTTTACTGGCAGCTTTATTGTACAGGTAATATAGAGGTTTATAGAGTTTATAGAGCTTTATTGTACAGGTCAAAGAGTAACTGTAAGAGCTATACAATAGAAATGTATGTTCACTGAACATTAGCATGACTATGTTGGTTCTTGAATTAATCATAATATATTAATCAACCGTCTGCTACTATGGAAAAATTCGAGTGTGAAAAAATATTTCGTAAAATTATTCTCTTTGCGAAATAAAAGTAAAAACCATAAATGTTAATAATATAAAAATTATGTTTGTATTATATAAATGATAACATAGACTGTCGGGCACGTTTCAGAAAGTGCAACCAACAGACTCGATTTGCATAAAGGAAATTGGGCATTGGCATGATGGGCATTGGGCTCTATGAAGATATACAAGGAATATAGCGGCTGAAATAAATGGACCCACGATTATAGAACACCAACTTATACCCGCAAAACTGTAAACTTGCACTTTAAAATATTTACTCTGTGTAATTATAATTACATTTCTACACAATTATTCATAGTTAATAACCAATAAATTATGTTTAATATTTTTAAATTCTATAATTGCATTTCCGATTTCCATTTAAAAGCGAAAAACAATAATTATTTTAACAAAAAACATCAATTTGACACCTAGAAAGTTAGCAATAGTTTGACTCTCAGTATACATACGTATATATATAGTGATGTAAGTTTTCTATTTCTAATTAGGAATTTAAATTTTAGAAATTTCCAATAATAATTTCCTTGAAAAAATGTTTATCATTGATTTTTTTTTACACTAATTTTGTTTTAGTAAAAACGTAAAAAATATGAGTTAAAACACATGAACTATTTATAATTATTTGTATACCGGTAAAGATTTTCAATCAAGGTGTCAAATACTAATTGTTTGTAAGTTACTATAAGTTTTATTGTATGATTTTTAGGTGGGTGTCATATTATACTTTTTGTCATGCATAATAAACTTTTATATAAACTTACTTTGTGTTGACTATTGAGGATATATCTATATATTACAGCTTAGTCTCCTTGAACACAACTCAGAAATAATAATTAATAACTTAATTAGGTATTTTGATAAGGTGAGCAGGTTGGTAGTTAAATGTGTGTTGTCCTACATTTATTTTTATACTTTAGCACCACTGAAGAGTTTAATACCTATTTGTAAGTTTTTCGTCCTTTATTCAAACTTTTACTGTTTGCTATTTTTAATTGTACGAAATACCTACCTCAGAAATCAATGAATATTTCTAATTTTTACATAACTCGTGTTAAAGTATAAGTTGTATAAAAATAAAAAAAATGTAATTCATAAATTTAAGGAAATTGACGTACAAGGTAAAACACTATCTATATATTTATATTAAATTTTACTTGAGGGAACATATTAAAAGACATAGTTAGTAATAAACATTGTTTGAAGTGCCTTAACCAGCGAAGGTTCTTTAAACTGACCAATTACAGACTACACTACTACAGTGTAATATTTATTAGAGATAATTAAGCATGTTAAAAATAAAATTAATCACGTTGTTTATTATTTTATTGTAATTACTAATTATCATTATACGATGATAATATTATTCCTTTTAATTATGCAATCACTGAACATTAATAGTGGGTATTCGGAACTACGATCGGCAGATAACTGAATTAGAAATATTTATAGAGTTTATGATATTACGTAAATATAAATTATTATATAACTCCATTGGATAATAATATCAAATTAATGTAAAGTCCACACCGCCGTCACTAAATAAACCTAATATATATTTGCAACAATACCCGGACTGGCAATTCGGCGCGCGAGCTGATGCATTTATAATTATATAATTAAGTATAATCATATTCTCTCACTTTCCATCGCCGACTAAATTAATCTGAAATTGAGCTTTTACGACCAAATTAATTGACCTATTTCTATTTAATTGTCTCGCGTTTCGCAATCCTTTAATCTTTCTTATTGAACTGATAAAATATAATATAAATAAAAGTTTATATTCGTATCATTTAACATCGTTTGTACTTGCAGTTTTTTTGTCACTGACAATGATTTGCAGATTGTTTTAATATTATTATGCACAATGCAGAAGCAGCTAATAAAATTCTATAAATCAATGTAATTCGATAAAAGAATGACAAAACAAAAGCGTATAAAGTTGATATAATTAGCGACGTTTATACGTTTATATGCATGTATGATGTGTATAATTTGAAATGGTATCGATATAATATTGCAATGAAATCGATTCGAAACGATATCGATACGCCGCGATCAAATAAACGCCACGCCACATCGAAAAATTGTAATTTTAACAATATTTAATTATGTATTTTGCGAGAACCGCCCACATCATAATATGTATGTAGGGGAAAATAGTATGTAGAATTAATTATGAGACCGTTAGTACAATATTATTGTGCAATGGATTTTCATTATGGATACAAAAAAGCAAATCAAATTAAAATCATGTTTTATCGTTCTTATAATAACACTTGATTCGTGATCAATAAGGTATCATTAACAATAAGTCAATAAGTGACCCGTGCCATATTGTGTAGGTAGTTGGTTCTTGGAAATCAAGTGGCGTGAACAAAGAAACTTCATGGAATGGGAAAGGATTAAAATATATACGTTCAGGGTGTCCCATCGTGGATTTACCATTGTCATATCTCCTGGGATAATGGAGATAATCAAATTCGGTTTTTTTTTCTTTTATATATAAGACTCACAGGTACTAGTACTACATGTTTTGGAAAAAAGTTAAAACTTTTTATTTTATTTTATTGTTTTCAAAAAACTTGAATCAAGCTTTTTTATAGAATTCGTTTTCTAAAAATGTTGATGAGTAAACATTTTATTTTCACCTAACCTCGTGATTTTTAATAATATTTTTAGTTTTCAGAAAAATTTAGTATTATTTAAAAATTTAATGATTTGATATTATCTCGTCTCGTTTTTTAATATGTTTTTTTTAATACACAATTTTTCTGAAAACTTTTGAAAATATGAAATATTCGTAGTCCTAGTACATGTGAGTATAATAAGATGAGCATCATTTTTATTATCTTCATTATCTCATGAGATATTGCTAAAGGTAAACCCTCGGTGAGACACCTGTATAGTTGGTACCTATACTTTTTTGTAAACATTATTCTTCTCTTTGTGCCCACCAATTATTTTCCAGCCGAACAGCAGATAAGGAGAAAATCAATTTTTAATGATCATTTTATTCATTCACTCCGTTTTTCTCAAATACGAGTCCCATAACAAGCATCAGCCGTTTGAATCCTTCCCCTCCGTTGGTATACTATTCAATATGCGTAATAATAAAGTACTATTTATAAATGAATAAATGAATATATATTATTTAAACTTAAAAATATTGCAAATCAATATGATATATAAGAAAATGTAAGAAACAAAAAAATGTTTTTTGTATTTTTATGTCTTTTAAATATTTTAACTGCTTAAAAAGTTGTAGGGGGAGCAAAATAATAGCTTTTACACCCTAGTAAAATGACAGGAGGATATCTCGGAGGTTTATGACTTTGAATGCGAAGAATTGGATCAAATTTAAATAAATATATTTACCGATAAAAAAGTCCCTAAGCGAAAATATCAATTTTAGTCGTTTTGGAAATGGTATTTTTGAATTCAATAATGCTACATTTAAAATTAAATAAGTAATAAACAGATATACCCACACATGAAAATCGAAGCACTGACGAAAATAAAATGACAGAACACACTAAAAATATTTCTACCTTAAAAACGGTTTGATAAAGCAATAATAATATACCTGCAAAACCAATTATATAAATAAAATGTTTTTATAGAAGTCAAATACATTTTTAATTAAGTAATTAATAATTTTAATATCATAATTGCCATCGTGCACAATGCACAAAGTATAATTATAATTGGAACTGGGTTGAGGTCTATTCAGGGTCTAAGGTACCTAGTTTAATATTATAATAATAGATGGATGTTCCTATAAATTAATTGCAATTTGTATATACGTTATAACTTTATAAGTATTTGAAGTATGGATAAGAGGAGTAGGCACCATCACCCACTCCCTTCTTTGAATACTTATAACTTATAAGTTATAACCTATTAACTACTGGTTCGGTGTTCAATTTTTTTTTACATTATTATTTTCAGAAAATAAAGCCACTTCAAAAATAATATTAAAAATATAAATTGCCATTTGAGAAAAACAAGAAACAAAAACTGTGATTACGGTAAAAAAACAATTATTCGAAAAAACTTATAAGATGAATAGGATTTCCAAATATTGTTGCAAATAAATTGGTGCCAATAAATGCTGCAAAACTAAAGGTATGAAGTGGGGTGGCAAAACTATTACAAAAATGATCTTGTATAACATAAGAGCTAAGGATGTGTACGACCTACGTAGGTTGGCATATAAAATATCTATACATCACCTATATAATAAATGCGTATTAATATATGTACCATAATTATTATCTGTACAAAGCGCGGGATTATATGTAATTGGTAAGTATATAAGTAGAAATTCGTTACTGACAACTGCTCACTGCATAACGCCGTACTCAATTATGTCATAATTTTATTTCAATTTTGATTTGAGAGTCGGACATTTACTCTAGCATACGTGGGATTTTACTTTGGTTAGAGATTTCACTGTAGATTGCAGAGTTACTAAAATCAGCCGGAAAAATCAACACAAATATCAACACTTAAACTACGGTGGAGAAGACGTTTGGGGAGGTTTATTACCTTACCCAATTGGTGTGCGCATGGGGCTGCAGGGTTTTCTTTTTTTTTTAAATTTTTATTTTTAATCAGAAAAATGTTTCTAATTTTTAAATTTTCAATATTTAAAATAACATCACTTTTTTGTGATAGTACGTATTATTGTTCATTTCCACGTTAAAGACACCGGTGATCACCGGAATTTGCCACGTTCGACGAGGGTACCGCGATTAGAAATGCTACTTAAAACGCGTTTCATACGAGTATCACCGATTCGGCGTGACCGCATCGTGGTATTATTTACTATACGTCACACATTACACTGTAAAACGTTCAGGTACCAACCACGGTGGCGCGCGACCGTGCGTACCGTGAACACATTTTTAATTCGTTCGACAAACGTACGCGCCGATCCCCGATAACTATATTTTAAATCAGCGGTTCTCAACCTTTTTTCATTCGTGTGCCCCTTGGCCTCTCACCACTGCCTTACGGACCATCGAATGTCAACTTGTCGTATATTTTCACGTAAGATAGATAAGAATTTACGAAATAACTAAACCGAAAAATTCGGAAATACTTATTTATTTTAACCGGCATGTGCCGTACAGTGTATGATGTATACAATTTAAATAATATAAAGTTAAATATTTAATTTTATTGCGATCCTTGGGCTTGTTCACAACGGATATCAGATAATAATAATGGTTAATGCATTTAACGCTTATAATGGTATATTTCATATGAAAACAGAAAAACCTATTTACAATATTTCACAAATCACAATAGCACAAATACAAAATACAATTTTCACTTTTTCCGCCTTTACGTTATTTTTCCCGCGGACCCGCTAGAACCTTCTTGTGGACCCCTAAGGGTCCGCGGACCTCCGGTTGAGAATCAATCTGTTTTAAACGAACGATCGAGCAAATGAAGCCCACCGGGTAACGTTTACCGTCGCACCCGCGAGGTGCACAATGGATATTTATACGTGGTGTGTACGACATGGACCTGAGACGTAAAAGGTTTTCTCTAGAGCGACGGGCCTGTATGTGCGCAGAGTAAACGTGTGCGTCTTGAAACGGTATTTTAACGCAACGGGGTCGAGTTGTCGAGTTTTCCTCCGACTTACGACACCACGTGTGAAAAGCTTTCCGTCGAATAATATATTTGAAAAGTTCCCACGAACGTTTATCGATACCGGTTGTCCGCAGCGCCTCTTTGGGTTACTAATAACTTTGTGAATGACGAGCACCAAAGAACGTGTTCCCGTTCGTATTAAAAATGCGCTTTCATCTTGTTTTTACATTTCAATATAATATTATCACGCTCGCGCAGTCTGATGATTTTATAGGTATTTTAAGACAAACGTACGATATTGTTACGAAATTTTCGAAATCACATGAGCGATGTTGTACTAAGAGTACCTATACATAATACATAGAATAATTATCATTTTATTCTTGAGTATAGAAGTATATAGTATGTAGGTACATAAGTTTTTCTTCCATCGCTGAGCCGCGGTGTTTTAATAATCAATAATGGCACCGACATAAAAAGTATAAAAAGTACATGCATTATACGCACATGCGTTTTCTAATCGTCCGAAATCGCTGCGGTTGGTTTTAAGGTGCATTTATGCTTAATGCATTTTACCGTAAAAATAGCATGTATACGTATCTATAAAGGTATGTGGCTAACACATTCGTTCCGACTACACGTCGATTTCTGGAACGAGTAAATCGCGACACCGGTGAGAGTGATCTACCGGATTTACAACACCGACACGCCAAAAAGAAAAATCGAATTTTAATGTACCTACATCAGTACGACCTTTGGTCGCCGTGCACTATCTATCCTGTGTATGTTTGTGTGTTTTTTAAGGAAACAAACTACATTTGTATTTAGCATGTAGACCTGCACAAACTTTTTGTTCTGAGCAGGGCCAGATTTAGGCCCGGTTTGAGTGGCCTCAAATTCGGGGTCCCCACAATGGCTCGATTTTCATGTTACAGAAAAATGTATTTAGTTTATATTGACATAAACTAAAAGGTAAAAATATATAATATATTAACGTGAACGTCATAGAGTTTTGTGGTAAATATTTTTATTTAACGATAACTATTTGGTTGAATGTTCTAAGTTTTTAGATGGAATCCTAATGTGTATTTAACAATGTTTTAAAATAACAGAGTACGTATTTATTTTTTTACTATTTATCTTATTAAAGCCACAATGCCCACAATGTTTTTTTAATGGTCACGACATTTTTGTGATAATAAAACGCGAATATGTTATATTGTTTACGAAAACTACCAAAAATCCTGTTAATTCATCATAAAATGTATACCTACAAATGCTATATTTATCGGGTAGCCATTATTAGAAAGTACGAAAATGAGAAAATAAAATGTAATTACAGTAACAAAAAAAGTTTTCAGTTCTCTGTTCAGGGTATATAACCTACTGCATTCTGTACATCGCCTGTAGACGTCTATGATTCTGCGCTAGAAATGTCGAGCTAAAACGTAAAAATCAAAGAATAACGTTGCAATGAATCAGGGAGATGACTACCTCTAACATAGTTATAATTGTTATATTATTGATCTTCGTTATGCGTATTTGGCTCACCATTATAGTTCATATTCTTTTTTTCTCATAGGTAAATTTGAATAACAATTTTACTTTATATTGTTCCGGTGGACTGTGGTACTATTGCATATCTCGTTGATCCGCCAAAAAATTTCGATTCAAGCTCAGTATGATTATTTTAGCATTATATTAGGAAAATCAAAACTGTTATTGGCAGGGCTGGACCTAAGGCCAGGGATTTAAGACTGGGCGTAAAGTTATTTCTATATATTAAGAGCGTGAATTTTTTTTTTTTGTTTTACACGTTGTGTAGCATATTACAAGCGAAATATAAACAACATAAATGTATTTATTAAAAATGTATAAAAACGTAAACGTTTTCAAATTAGTCATTATTGTTATAAATGTAAAGCCTATAGTTGATTGATAGGTACTAGCGTTGACTATAGAATAAACTGTTTATTCTGTAACCAATGGTACTAGTGTCGATAACTCGATATCGAGTTGAAAATAAGTACAATATTCTTGTGAAAAAATGTATTTTTAAATTGTTAAAAGTTCAAATTATTTTTCGGTTCTATAGATTATAACGATAAGATCGATCGATCACACGTAAACATTAGCGTAATATGCCTATAAAAATTCGCATATTTACTATGATAATTGATAAAATCGACATTGTTTTTTACGCGTGTACATTTCCTCTTATTATAGTAATGAGAACAATTTAAAACATGTGAAACGTAATTATTACGTATTATATTTATTCGTAATTTAAAAAATGAAGATATTTTATGACGAAACAATGATCGCGGTCCGTTGGCGAAAAACCAAAAAAGAAACGAAAAATGTTATTACCGCGTGCGACGTCCGTTACCTGGAAATTTCAAACGTTCAAAATTGCCGTACATGCGTGCACTTAATTTTATGATAATATGTAATAATAATAATAATTACAAGTGTGCGAACCTATATCGAACGGGCGCGTAATGTGCAACTCCTCTATACACGTATTATTATTAATACTGCTACATACCATAGGCACTTCCCGTTTTATTATTTCGGTGGGACGAGGAAATAAACTAGTTTAGATGTTATTTTAATGGCGCAAGTAAATTTGCCGCGTTTGTTTTTTTTTTTTGTTCTTATAGTCATTGACCTGACGATGACGGTCCTTGTAATATTATGATATTCTGTTGAGCGCGCAAATCGGCGCGCAAATCCTGATTCGACCCGATTTCGGGAAGAGAAAAACCTGTACAACCCACTTGGATATTATTATAATAGCCACAGCGACGTATACGTAACACACTCGTCCGTACCCGGTGTAGGTGCGTGGTACCATAATTGCCGCGGTATCCGTATACGACACGCGTTTCAATGTAATACGCATATATATATACGTATATTACACATTTTTACGGGGTCGTCCTTTAGACACGATTACGCGAGTCCGGGCCGCAGGCTGTCCGGTCGGTATGTTATAATATAATAATATGTACGCGCGTATACATAACTGCGGCACAAGACAAAAACCGAGCGCACCGTACGAACAGGAAATAATTTAAAAAAAAATATATACTTCGAACGACATTATTGTCTCAGACATGCGGACTCATTACGAACGGTAATGTTATGCGAACCACCATTGAAAGGGGTGGGAGGGGGGGGGAGGCGGACAGAAACTGCAGTGAACGGAGACGAGAAGACAGACAGACACATATGTATAATAATATTACAATAAGCAGGAAGTGCGAACAATACGCGTACACACACGGTCCAGGACGAAAAAAAGTCGCAGTGTTTGAAGTACATTTTTCATACACATTATACAATATTTAATATACATTTTCTAGAAAATGAAAAAAAGGATCTGTTAAAATGATTAAAAAATCGACCGATCCTTTAGGTTGGGGTTTCCACGTATATATAGGTACCTACGCACGCATGTGTACTAATCGGTCTCTCGTGGCTCTATGGCATAAAAATCGGTCTGGTTCGACTTACGGGTTAACGTATACGTTTGAAGTGTCCCGCAGATGCATTGTTATCCGACGAAGCCGACCCGATGTCCTCATGTCGCCCCGGTGAATAATTTTCAACTCTATTGGCACCACTTACCTAAAAGCTCCTTCGCACATTTCAAAATGTATTTATAACTTGCACGTTGCAACAATACCGCTACTAGCTGTTCATTACCATTGAGAGAAGAGTGTTTATCGCTATCGACGTAAGTTTTAAATCAACGTCAATACTACGCGAGCTGTATTTCATTTTTTTTGCCCCCCTTTTACAAAGCACAAACTGTTTTCAAAGGCTTGTGGCCCGCAAATTGTATAAGAGTGAATAAGTACACTACCCCATGTAGTATGTATTCACGGTACCTACGCACGCGGCAAGTATAACAATATCGCATATTATTTACGGGCCGGTCGCGTGTGTGCGCGTGCACAAAGCCGAGGATTTTCGTCTTTGTCACGATACCAGCGCGCACATTATTATTTATTATTATTTTATTATTATACATCATACGTACGATTCAATACTCTTCGGTGCGGAAAACAAATTATCAAGCCGCGTGTGCCTACTCGCGCGTATACTGTAGCGGCTTTATACAATAAAAGCGAAAATCATCGAGAGACCAGCGACAATAAATTGGTGAAACGAAGAAAAAAACCGCTTCCTATATACGCACGAAATCGTTTCGTGCGTATGTATATATATAGTATATACAGATACTTCTAATGGCAAACTGCCGATTGTAAAGTTTAGTTAAAGGCTTAGCGTTATTTTTTTAATAATTTTAACTGAAAGTTGGTGATTATTATTACATTTATGGTTTTTATATATTATGTACCTTACTATTTTCTCAGAGTTACGATATGTAGGTAACCTTACCTAAAGCTTTAAATGTTCATTTCTTTCGCAACTTACAAATGTAACTATTACACTTCGTTGATTCACTTATATTGACTCAACATGGTGCCACTAATAATTCATATGTACAACAAAACTTAATTTTTCTTATACAATTATATATCTTATACGGTTGCGACCAAACACTACTCCTTAGAAGTCAATAAAATGGAAAATTATTTAAATAAATTATTACAACGGTAATACATGATACAATATATGGTAAATATAAATCTCAATGTAAAACACATAGTCATCCACTGTCCTTTTTTCTCAGAGCCCAGAAATGCTTGCCAAATTCCAGACAATTTTTATGAAGCGCTAAGACCCGTTATTCTAACACAAGAAATATTATAATGTTCATTAAAAAAATTGAAATGTATAACCTAATATAATCTAAATTAATGTAAACATGTATATAATGTGATGTAAGCTAATAACTGTGTTGTTGATGCTGAATAAAGAATAAAAAAAAATAAAAATATACTATAGTGATCAGCGAGATGTTTTCGCGCGCGCACACGGAATATTTTACATAACCTCATCACAAAAACACGCAGGTGGCTTCTCGGAGTGCAGCTGCAATCGAGCCGGTCAAGAAAAAAAACCATAGAAATAACATTAATTACTAAAAATATATATAGCCCTGTAGAGTACAGCAGACTTACAGCGGCATATACGGCTTTTGCCGTTCAGCAATACGAATAATGTGGTCACGAGTACGTATCGCTCAACAGTCAATGTGTCTTGAAGGAATATATTGTACATAGTTTTTAAAATACCTGCTATGGTATTGGGATCGAAACGTTTTCAAAATCTTGGAGCGCTAATTTAATTCTCAGCAACCGAAATCGTAACCTATTGCAGTTTACTATACTATAGTCGTACGTAACTCACGGGCTAAACCAATATATAGTTATGATGGCATAGATTTTTTCGGTTCCATCACACGTGGTGCAGATTTTTGTTTTACTTGGTATTAATCATTCGCTCTTTAATTGAGTTCGAATAGAGTTGAAAACGTGCAAGTGCGGGTTTTTAATGAATAAATTATAAAAAATGCCTGGCATAAGAATTACAACGAAATTATTTCATATATTTTGGTATGAACTGCAGTAAGTTGTCACTTCTGTGAGAACTTAAAGTTTTTCTCTATTGTCAATTTCTTAAGGCCGTATAATTAATTAAAAATTAATTTTTGAAATCATTAATTTGAACGAAACCCGATTGAATCGCAATTGTTTCTTCAGCTATACTCGCTAAAGTTCATTGCTCAGTCGAGTGCACCGTCTATTACCACGCCTGAGAAACATTTCTTCGATTATACTACCAGGATTTCCACTAGCACTCGGCTCCGGTAAATTAAATACGTCTACAAACGAAATATTATTTGGATTTCACGTATTATTGTGATCACTACTAACAATCGATACAATAAATAAAATTTGAAATCATTTAAATGTTCAAAGTACAATACAAACAGTTCATTCGGAGGGCACTTATAGTATATTATATAATTAAGGTTCTCTAGTCCGATTGTTACAAATTATAGTATATCTTATCAAAGTTACAATATCACATTATCATTTGGATTTTTACCGTCATCTTATTTAGCTCTATCTGATTGATCAAAGAAGAAACATGATGTGCGAGGGGCTATAATAGATAATGAGCGTTGTATGTATACACTATACAGCTCAAGTAATACCGTGAATCGGTTTACATACACCATGCACGACATCATTGATATAATATTATCACCTTACAACACCTCCATGCGTCAGGAATTCTCTTAACGTTTCCGGGAGACATTGAAATGAAGTTTCCGTTTCCGTTTTCACCTGTTATTAATTATTCACATTAATAAGACCTAATTAATGGTTGGTAGACCGCATGATTATCTAATACCCCCCCACGCATTGCGTAAATAGTTTTATTATACACGCATATAAAAATAAAAAAAGAACATATTCATTTTCCATCGCGGTATGCAACAATATAACCGTATACTTTCATTATTTATTACAAAGCACGCCCAATATGTACTACTAAATCATACTTCAATTCGAAACGATTTACATGTTTCCCCCGTCCAATAACGCGTGTGTACCTATAATATTTATACCGATCACACCCGTTACACGAATTACGTAATATTTCAGAGTAGGTATAACGATTTAACAATGTGAATCCGCGCCTAAATATTTACGTTTAAAACGTAGGCTGGTGAGACGCGGCGAGTGCGTAGTACATGTAGAATACAGCAGTACCTATGATAATAGATTTATAATTGCGGCGTAATTAATAAAGTGTTAAGACTCGAATATATACATTTCTGCTGTGGAAGGTAATCTCGTCTCGTCGATCTAAACCGAATAAATTGCAAACGACCACCGCGCCACTACATAATATACTCTACACAGTCCATACATATTATATAGTACACCCATGCGGTGAAAATGCAAGTATAATGTTTGTGTACAATATACTGTATTAGTTTCCGGTGTGTTACGAACAAGAAACTTGTCAATATGTTTGGCGATTAACTTGAAAAATCACGTATAATCTAGTTGCTTCGCCCTAAGAAACGACAGTCGTGGAAAACACGCGGATCTTTTTTTCTGCGCGCCATAAACCGTTGATAACATTTTAAATACGAATGTAATACTCATTATTACTCTATGTTAAGTGCAAAGTCTGAATTCGTGTACTTCGTGAAGTTTCCATCGAATCCTGTACACAGCAAAGTGAAAATTACTATTACCGATTAGTCATGCTGTTTGTTGGTACCTAATGTGAATTATACTATAATACACCCTCCTGAGTTCACCACGCATATAAACACCGATTTCGTCTTAAGACCAACTAAGTGTAAAAACGTGTTGTATGTGTGTTTGCGTCGGGTCGCGGTTGTATATATTTATATAGTATAGCATAAATGTATAGTCAGCTGAGTATCAGCTAATCATACATTATCCCGTCTGAAATAGTCAAGTATATACAATATAGATGTGTCCGAAGTGAACCGTGAGCTTGGCGTGACGTTTGGGAGTTACGGGTCGTTGCAGGGATGAAATCAAAATACGGGATATTTAAATAATATATAATACGTCTATTGTTCTAAGACCCATATATGGGCTTATAGATATATAGCTTCAAATTTGGAATGGTGTAAAACATTCCCTAACTAGTACAACTCAAGCTTTTAAAAACACATCGCTTCGCGTCATCACATATGCTCCCTAGCTAGTACATATGACAAACACCTTATGTCCTAAGTACTTAAACATAGAAACATCAACCAATCAACAAAAAAAACTTTCAAAATGTACTGCAAACTCACCCAAAAACTCTAATATCCCGTCTCTCATCTCGCGACCTTTTATGAAATAATAATAATAAAAAAAAATTGTAACTCAATTTTTAACCGTTAATCTTAAAAAAAAAAAAAACCGTTAATCTTTTTCAGTACCTGCAAATTTATATTATAAATCAAATCATTAGAGGGTTACATCACTGGGTCGTCTCCTTCTTCAGTCTATTTCTTGTTTTTTATTTGTTTCGCTTCCTCATATTTCCTTATTAGTTATTACGCATGCAGAGCACAGATTGTATATACGATTTTTCTTTTCGATAAAAAAAACAAAGGTGTATTTTGTTTTATTAGGTTAATAAGGCTTCAACTTCTGAAAACTGTAGTAATTACAAAATATTGGTCTTAAAACTAAGGGGATACATTATGATTAACAGTGGAGGGAGTTAGTGAAATACACGTATATTATTTTTTTCAAAGGAAAGTATCGTACATCGTGTTTCGCGTTCGATATGCACAGCAAATATACGGTGACGTGTTTAATTATTTCATGCGACGGCAAAGACGGATTTAGAATTTGAGCGAAACAATCGCGGAATATATGCAGAGTACAGCGAATCTATACCGAAAGTCAAATGTGATTGGATAGCAAAGGGTACGACTGTACGAGGTGTACCTCAGAGACTTTTTGTTTTTTCAAAATACGAAGTGTATGATAAGTGGAAGGATAAGCGAAGTGTAATTATTTTATTATGTGTTTTACGATACATTTATATATCAGTGTCCGTATACGGTTGTATATTATGACAATGTGTTGTATCGACTTCAGCGACCGTTGATCGATGATAGTATTATACGGATAAGAACGATTTTACCAAAGCCGCTGCGGAGAAGGTATGAGGTAGATGAGATATAGGGATTTATAGTGAATGCACTACAATATGGGCACCGGTTATCGCGATTTTAGACGTTCGCTCTTCGCGAAACAATGCCAAATTTTCGCGCCGACGTCATCGCGTGATCTTTTTTATCATAACGCCATGAATCATCTGCAGTGCACATTATTCGATTACCTAATATAATTAATAATTATTATTATTTTATATCTATAGGTACATACCGTGGAGACACACATCGATGGTTAATTTTTTTTTTCTTTCGGTCCATCACATTTTCTGCTTTCGTATATTTCTCGA
Source organism: Periphyllus acericola (assembly GCA_949715065.1). Taxonomy (NCBI): domain Eukaryota; kingdom Metazoa; phylum Arthropoda; class Insecta; order Hemiptera; family Aphididae; genus Periphyllus; species Periphyllus acericola. The sequence goes on along the minus strand of OX454271.1, from coordinate 25,399,549 downwards.
TTGTTGCTAATAACGAGAAAAAAGAAAAAGAAAAATTAGGTTTACACAAAACCCGTGAACGACGTGACTTTTTTCGCTGAATCCCGGCCACTGCTGCGCTATGATACGTTTGCGTTATATTTCATCGATTTCAGTGCCGCAAAACGAAAAATTTATGTGAAGTTCATTAGTTTTTTAAGGCTTAGATCGAGGTCAATCATAGTTCCTTCTTTGTCACAGTAAACAATGTAGATAGAACTACATAGCGCGCGGTGAGGTGAAGTATCAATAAAAAAAAAAAAACCATAATTTAAAATTATAATTATGTATTGAGCATCAGCTTAAAATAGAATAATTGATCGATAGTTACAATAGTGGCTGATAGTTGCAATTATATAAATAAATAATGTATTTAATACACGTTCAACATATTGTGTAACGGACCAATACAAAAGATAATGTGTATAATGTTTATGTATACGAGGGTTGATCCGTCTCGAGAACACAATTAATTCGGAATTTTTTAAAACAAAAAACGACGGCCAACAACCAATATTAATTATGTACAGGGTGCCATTTATAATGTGGTAAGGATACTTATTGTTATAGTTTTAAAATAATTTGAGGTGAAAAAATGAAAATGTTTGCTATTTTTGTTTCGTACCTATAATTTTTAAGTTTCAAAATGTACATTCTTAATTTCGTCTTAACCGTACGAAATCAATGATTTCTTGACAGTTTTGAATAATACTCAAACGTGGTGGATTACTGCAGAACTCATATAACAAGTTAATAAACTACGTATTATAAAAATTTAAGTTCATATAAAAGGTATATATAATATGGCCGAGGAAAGGTTGAGAAACAACTTATAGTACCCCTCGAATTTTTAATGCACTGCTTTATAATAAAAATCAACTGCCAACAGCCAATAGCACGCAGTAAAATTAGCATATAATGAAAACACGGTGGCGACGCGCCAACGGAATAATTAACAATTAAAACATATACCACAATAAATTGCTCATTTGGCCCAGCGAGCGTATATCATACAATGTAACGTGCTAACGAAATGTAATATCAGTGTGTAGACAAATCGATGTGATAATATTATAATATACGAACCATACTGTTGTACTATATATATTAGCTAATATAGCTGCTTGCGGACTGATTGTACCCCGGGCTAGGGGGGAGAGATATATTCCGCAGACATCCGAGTGTTCCGACGGCGACAAAGGTGTAACGATCCTGCGAAGTAATCGAGTGGCTCTCGGTCCCAGCTCCGGGTCCTTTATCACGTAATGATCATGAGCACCAGGGATAGTTTTTTCCAATCAGAATCAGCCGTTTGCACCCGTCCGAACGCGAAAACGTAACGCTGCTGAACCTCATATAGACCAGCGGTTCTCAACCTTTTTGTAGTGGCGACCTAAGATATTTTCCAAATTGTTCATGCGACCTTTTTATAATTAATGTTTAATGGAGGAATAAAAAAAAACTATTGGGTACTCTTAATTTACTAATTTTTTTTACTCATATAACTTACGCTATTAACAGGTCATAATATATATTACATTATATTTAAAAATTAACATTTCTATTAATAATTGTACTGTACATCATTTTTTTAAAAAAATAATGAAAAATGTAATGACTTCCTTGATCTTGATGTTGTTCACTAATGAATAAATTCGAGCTTCTATGGAATTAGTAAGTGAAACACGCATCGTGGGTTCAACATTAAGTTTATTTCTTGGTTTGGTTTTGATTGCAGTTAATTTCGAAAATCCGGACTTACATAAATATGTTGTTGCAAAAGGAACTAATTTCTTTAATGCTTCTTCGTAAAAATTAGGATACTCATTTCTTAAAGATATCCCAAATTATTATGATATTATGGTGATCCAATAATAATAGTGTGATCCAAGCCTTAGTACCAATTATCAATATTGTGAATGACTCGTAATGGTTACTCTTAGAAGAATTTACGAAAACTGTTTCATTTATTATTTATAAGACTCAAAAATAAAATAAAAATATCAACGTTTTAAATTTTAGCCGACCCATTAAAAATTATTGGCGACCCACAATTGGGTCGCGACCCTAAGGTTGAGAATCGCTGATATAGACGACGAGAAATTGGAGTTTCACACGATCGAGAAGACTGCATCTCCTTTGCTTGTGCACTATACTTTGGCCGACCCATTAATATAATTGTAACCAGCCAGTTTGTTCGCACAACTTTGGGTTATGCTGGAACAGGAGGAGGAGGACCGCCCCGGTGAACGATGCGGTTTTGACCGGACCGTGAGAAAATCGCATGAGATAAACGGTCGTACGACTATAATATTATAAAATGGTTAACAGCCGGGCTGCGAGCGATCGGCTAACAGTTGAACTCCGAAGCTCATCGTCTGCTCTGATACCTTTATTTCTTCGGAAGACCTTCGTCCGCGGCGAAACCGATAGCACTGAGGTTTTAAACGAATTCCACAAACCACCAGCGATTGGCCGCTATCGTCCTGAGCCGGAGACGAACACAAGTGGACGAGCAGTTAAGTTATGCTGTGGTCAACGATGTATTACACTTAATGACCGGACTTTTATGCAAAAATATTGTTGATTATGGACAATGCGCGTGTTTATGCAAAAAAAAAATATTGTATTGTGTGCTAAACAAAAATTAATTATAAATTGTAAGACGTAAAAATAAAACACAATGTAATATTAATTTTGGAACGAGTGTCCCTATACGATATTACAAAATGCGATTTTGATTTTTAAACTGGAAATGATTTGTCTCTGATAGCTTCCGATATCCTATGGGCCTATAAGCCATTTAATATGAGCTAATTTAGGACAAAACACTTTTAGCGCTTATCCAAATTTTATCATGTGATATAGGTAGCTTCTGTGATATAAAGTAATACTTTTTTAATATACTCATGAAGTCTCATTGAATAATTTCAAAATTGTTTGAAAGTTAACCTTTCTAAGTTATTGTCAACTGTTTAAACTATTGGTTTTGTTGACTTTTCTGAAGATAGAGAACCAATACACAATACTTGCGAGGATTTATAAATCGTTCAGCACACAACCAAAAGGAATAAAAATATTGAAAAAGCGATAAATTTAAAAAAAATTTTGATCATTCAGAATGAGATTTATAAAAACATAAATCATTATTTTTTAAAAAAAAGGAACTTTTATACAATCATATATAAATTTGCAATTTAAAGTAATTTATACTCCTCTAATATGCAAAAATATGCAAAAAAAAAATTGACCGTTAGAATCTATACATGACGAAACGTCGACATTTCCAATCAAAATTGTTCGAGATGAAATGCAGTAGAATATGAATTTACATAAAAATCCAGGCGTTGATTATAATATATATGGGAATATCTACATTTGATAATTACATTGAAAACTGGGCCTGCAAAATTCGACGTAAATACAAAACCATCTACACAACGAAAACCATGAAATAACGAGGTTTCCAAGAGACACTATTACAACTTTAAAGTTCCTATTTCACGTAATATATGCTATATTTTGTACGAGGAAGCGAACGCGATGACGGCAATTTCGTTTTTAAACCGCCACAAACATTTAAATTATTCAAACACAATCTTCAGTATTTTCAATACTATTTGGACATGTTTATTTCAAATTATTTCAGTCGAATATAATTTTAAACCACTTAACGTGGTGTCAGTATCCCAAACTAGTAATCACATTTCCTGCTTTTTATTCCATTTACGTTTCTGTGAAATCATCACACGTATTTTTCAAAGGTTATCAAATTGGTGCCATAGAAATTAAAGTGTCGTCCACAACTTATGTCACTTCTAATCTCCTTGGTCTTTATTCGACAAATAATGCTTATCAAAGGATTTTTCTTAAAGTTTTTATATTTTTCAATAAGAATTAAATTATAACAAATCACTTTTGAATATATAAATAATTTATTGAAACGAATGCAATTTTCAATAAATTCTATAAAAAGCGCTACTAACCATAAAGCAAATTTTTTTTTTTTTTTTTTAAATCAAATGCGGTTTTTAGTTTTAAGAATAACATATATACGTGTGCATATTGTGGTTAAAAACGTTGTAAAAGTATCGTTCACGTAAACATAAATATCAAATTTACATAGAATGTCCGTCGAGAGATAATTTTTGTTTAGTTATAATAAATATTCGCGATTCGGGAAAAGGTCATCGGAAATGTCTATTACAAAATCACAAAACACCGCGAGAATGCCGCAGCCAAAATGTACACGGTAAATCGATCCACGCGTGCGCTTAAATCAATATTGGGAAAACAAATACGAGCGCGCACACCGATTACAATATTGATTCTCTGCAGTTCCGCCGCGTTCGAAATACTTATAACTTATAACTTATTCTCAACGAGTACCTTTAGACTATGCGCTAACCGCTGACGGCTGCGCAAACCTTGTGCCAGCCAAACGCGACGAACGGAAGACAAAAGCTCGGCGGCATACTGGAAAACCGCGTGTACGACAACGTAACGTGAAAGCCTTTACGTTATGTTTGCCGTGCAGGTTATCCACGTTGAAGCCGGGGCACTGTACAAGCTGCCTACCCCAATGTGTTGTGTACAACCAGGGCCGTCCATAGGATTTGCAAGGCCCAGGGCGAAAATACTTTAAACACCTTTTAGATATTAAATCATCTATCTATAAACATATTATAATGATTAATGACATTAATAATTCTTATCACACTAAAAATTTGGTAGGTACCTCAGACACTATCAGAACTCAACACATCAGAAAATAAAACCAATTTTACTACTTTTTTCAAACGCGAGGCCCCAAAATTTAAGCAAAAAGCGCGAGGCCCAGGGCCTGGGCCCTGCTCGCCCACTCCCCCCTAAGGACGGCCCTGTGTACAAAAAACGAGACCGCGTAAACTCGACGACGTACACAATATATAATATAATTATAATTTATTGAAATATGTGACACCCCGATCAAAATGCTGTCAGTTCATTCCGCGGAACGTCCGTTGGAATCGCCAAAAATCCATACGAGCAGTTGTCTAAACGAGTGAGCGGGGGTGAGGGGGATAAATAATAGTTACCGCGGCAAGTTCCTCTTTCCTCTTCCCATTAACCGTGTCAAAATAATATGTCAGTTGATATTATGTGTTTCCGTTGTTTAAAATGTCAATGCGACATTACATGTATTCTTCGAGCCGAGATGTCATTGGAAAAACAGAGAAACAATTTTAAACTCTCACGCGTTGTACACTACTGTATATATATATATATAGGTAGCCGATCCTTCGTTAGGATCAACGGTTCTAATAAATATTGAAGTACTCTTACAACAATTCACCACGCTTCCCGCGTTCGTGCTTATCTGTTACACCCGAGTGCGTATTTTCCTGTACCTAGAACACAGTATTACCCGTTAATTCGTAAGGTTTCCTTTTCAGTTTTTCTCCAATCGAAAAAAAATACTAAGAAATAGAAACATAACCTCATTGAAATATCAGCAGCTCTTGTGTAATTTGTGTCCAATTTCTGATCAGACTTTTGGTGTAGATTACTATCTGTAAAAGTGTTAATGGAAAAAAAACCACAATACGTTCCTCGATTCTCTCAGAATCTCAAATAATACATATCTATACTGTTTTTCAGTTACGCAACATTTACTAATTATTTATTGGTTTTATCAGCATGTGCGTATCGTTTTTTTTTTCTTTTCTAAAGATTGCTACGATGTATACAAACCTAAGACTTTTCTGATAGTTGGTACTTCGAAGGGGTATTTTTTTTTAATTTCTAAACATTTTTTTCAATTAATTGTGAAAAACATATAGAGAATTGTAAAAAACTTAAACCAAAATCAAGAATCGAACCCTGCACGGTCTAGTATTTTCGTCACGCTCTATCTACTAGTTTATTTATTGAAGATACAAGGTTTTTCAATAAGATTTTCTTTATTTGGTTATTAAAAAATGTAGAGATTCGAAATGTCGATATTATATCGATGTTAGTATTTAATACAAATCTCATAATTTTCGAAATTAATTTTTTCGTTTTGCAAAAGTTAGGACATTAAAATCAACATACCGTATTAAGAAATTTGGTTTTACGATTAGACCATTTTTAGAAAAACAAACTTATCTTTTTAACCTAAACTAAACTTTTTAACCCCCTTTATCCATTTTTAACCTATGATATAAGGGTACATATTAAGTTATCCCTTCACCGTATTCACTCGGACTAAGTCGAGAAAATATCTACATACATTTTATTTTGTTACACAGACGGTCGGACGTTTACGGAAAAAGTAAACAGTAGCCGTGATGAATTATTATATTATATCAATAGATATTGCAAACTTTAGCTCTATATACAAAATTTGCATTCTGATAAATATATTATTGTTTGAATACATGAATATAGGTCGTGTACTCTATTCCTGCATCTACTTGCGTCTCAAAAAGACTAACCCAAAGGCCATTGACGTAGACGTAGTAGTCCATTACCAGGTTAACATCATCGCATTGACCATTGAACTCAAATTAACGCGCAGACTGACATAAATATATTATATAGTATTATTTTCCATACATAATAAATATATATTGATGTATAATAAACAATAACTGAGACGTAATAATTATCGATACAGAACTGCTAAGTGACTTTACTATAAATATTAATATAGTATAGTACGTTATATTGATTATTTGTCGTATTGAACTGTATTATTAATTTTGTTTACATTATTTCATGCATCACATTATTTATCAATAATATATTAAAATATTGTATTCTGATTTATCTCTAACGATAAGGTCAGTTATTTTAACAAAATAATAATAAGTAAGCTACATTTTCATATAGCCAATTTAGAAATTAAATTTCTTTTTATTAGTTGGTGTGCGATTGTGTTTCATTTATACGAATACTTCTGGTGTCAAACATATTTATATGCATGTTATATTTTTACGCTAACGTAACATCTTAATCGTTTTCATACCGCAAAACCGTCGTATCGATATTGTTCAGTGTTCATGGTCAGTTCGTGTATGACGTATAAATAAATAATTATCGAGTTCAATATTTTTACCACCGCACGAACAAATTAAAAACTAATTCCATCACTGATTTCGCAGACGTGCACTGTTTACGAGCTTCCATAGTCGTGCTCTTGAACTCCAAACTAATAGGTGGTACCTCTGCACGGGATTTTATGGTGCTTTTCTCGTAATCGCAATAATTATACAGGTAGGTATAACAATATATTTCGAAAAACAAAAACCAGTCCAAAGTCGATTTCAGCGAAGGTTATCGTCCGACCAACGAAAGATAATCGGTTGATGCACCCGTAGAATTGATAAAAATATGCCACTGTTGAGGGGGATGTCTCGAATGTTGGCCTTGCGGCGAACGGATAGGAGAAGAAGTCGAACGTTAAGTGAACGGCTATAGAGGTCAAACAGCTGTACATAGCCACATAGGTAATGCAGGTTGCGGAAACCCTCGGTGAACTTATAAAACAGAAATCGGAGTCGATTTTTTCCCGCGATCACAAACACGTTGAAAATCCACCAATCACATTTATTTCACGCGTGGATACCGAGGGTCGTCGGAAAACCTGCCGTGTCGCTGAATGGACCCTCAAAGCGCGCAACGAACAAGATCGTACCTCGCTATAGCCGTTCCCAACTTTTCGCCAATATCTTTAGTAGCATACACATTTGAAAACCCCATTGGTGCTTTTACAAAACCAAAACGGTTTTAGTCTTTAGATACCGCAGTAACCGTATGAACGAAAACAATTACCGTGATTCGACCTTTTTGTACGTTGTAGGCGGTATTGATTACGTGTTTGTTACAGAGTATAATGTGCGGTTTTCGATTTTATATTCACTTTTATAAATTTAATTTTCCGCCATCGTACACGTTCAATTATATACACATAATACCTACAGTATATTATTATACATTATATGATATATGTTTTTACGGTCGGCCCAAAAAAACGAAAACCGCGGACACTTTGCAGTGTGTGCCAGTGCCTAGTAAGAACATATCATAATGCGGACAGTTTCTACTATGTTTGGTTTAGTAAGAACACTATACATGTACGATATACATTTCATTATGATATTCAGATTTTAAACAGTAAAAAACATTAAAAAAATACATATATAGAAAGTTAATAACAGTATTAACCGAATTTCACCGAATTCATACTGATCAGTTGATCAAATCGGTTGATCAAAATAGTGTCAATCCCTTTTATGAAATTATAAACTCTCGCCATATTATCGTAACCTATACATCAGTGTTTCCCAACCTATGGGGCGCGCCCCCCTAGGGGGGCGTGTAAACATTTCTAGGGAGGCGTAAGCAGTCATTACAAAATACAGTTTTTATTTATTCAATTATTTTTATTTTAAAATGTAGGGAAATTATGAAAAATTAATAACGACCGGTTATTGAGTATTGATAAAGAAACATAAATATAATCAATAAAGATATTGATAAAGTATTGATAAACAAACATTGAGCCAAACATAAAAAAATTGTCTAAAGAAAAATGTTGCCAGCCTACACATTAATAAATCGTAAATTGCATTATATTATATTACTTACTATCTTACTATGATTTATATTTAATAATTATTATCATCAATACAATTGAATTCATCTCGGATATTTTATAATTCCTTTGTAAAGTACACAAAAAAGTGATATATTTTTCATGTTATAGAAGTAGGGGGGGGCGAGAGTTTCGAAAATCTACAAAGGGGGCGTGGAATAAAAAAGGTTGGGAACCACTGCTATACATGTATATACCGTACAAAGCGTCCGCGACAAATGCTCACTAGTCCGTTGTTACCGTACGAAGTTTCCGCGGTATGGAAATTAAAACGGAACGTTATCGGCGATTCCTCGCGTGCGCATCGTCATTCACTCGCGGCAACAAACTCGACCGTTTGCCCGATAGAACGACACGACATCGCGTTCGCACGCCGCAGCTGTGTGCGATCGCCAGTCCGCAATCGTATCCGCATCACCGTCATCGTGATAATGTGGGTGTGGTGGCTTGAGTGGTGTGGGAGAAGAACCTACCAGTGAAGGTACTTCGGCGTGTTAATATTTTTTAATTTTCATTTTTTTTAGATCATATGGTCACGGGGCCATTGTCGGTTAAGACTTCTGGGAGGGTTTTCAGGTATTGAGATAGAGAGTAAGTTTTTTACGTGGGGGTTGGTGTGGTTTTGAAGACGGTTTCTAAATTTGGAGTAATATATCTCGGCTGTTTCAGTGACTTTGGGAATACGGAGGTCTGTGTGAAGAGTGTGGTTAGAGATGTAAGGAGGAGCATTGGTTATTAGTTGGAGGATTTTTGATCGAGATATTTGTATTTTTCTTATGTTTGATGCTTTGGCGGAGCCCCAGAGCTGTATGCCGTATAGCCAGATAGGGTTTAAGGAGAAGGTTATAGATGTGTATTTTGTTTTTGAGAACTTACCTAGAACGGGTCTGAGAGAGTAGAGACGTTGGTTTAGTTTTAGTTTAGTAGTTTGAATAGGTTTAGCCCACGTTAGTCGTTTGTCGAAGGTTAAGCGGAGATATTTTGTTGTGTCGGAGTTCGGGATAGGTTTGCTGTTTATATGTACTGGAGGAGGTTGACTGTGGCGGAGAGCAAAGGTAGTGTGTGCGGATTTGTTTTCATTTATTTTGACACACCAGTTAGAGTATCGTGGTAATAATCGTTATTTTGTTGTAATGTGCTAAAACACAGACATCACGCGCAGCGCCGTGCTCGGCCAATGTCAATGTCGGAGCCAAAGTCAATCTCGTCGGGGGTAGGGCTTGCACGTGTACGCGCATAAATTATACGTTTTAGCCGCGTGTGCCCGAGGGAAAATTACACGTCCGCCGCGCGTGGAAATAATCGTCCGAGGAACGCAGATTTCCACAGTATGCGCTGTTCGTTACGTACCTCTGCGGAAAGACCGTACCGTGCTATTATTGCAATATTATCACTGTTATTACCGTCGTCGTCGCATCGTCATCGCGAGGGCCGACTACTGCTCGTTCATCCGGCAGTGCGGCCAATCGCAGTGTTCCCCGTGTACATAATATTATGTCTCTGCTGCGGCGGCGTGCGCGCGCAAGTTGCGCCGTCCGAGCGCGGGACGCCAGGTCGCCAGGGGTTTCAGAAATCACCCGAAACGCACAGGCCCGTGAAGGTTTTGTCCCCACTACCCCGACGTTGTGAAAACAATGATTTCAAGACAACACGGTACGCACTACGCAAGGGACACTAATGAACATAATAAATAATATATACGTCATTTTTCTCACATATCGGTGCGTGTATCGTTCGACCAAGGACTTTTTTAGTCTTATTACTAAAATAGGCAGTTACAAGTATCACGTTAAATCACATACTTTTATTTAACTCACATAATCTTCTTTTCATACTTGATGAATGATGTATGGACGCGTATAACATGTAATATAAATTGAAAATCAATGACCATGTGGTATTCATTATTATACTTTAATCGTTACAAATACAATGCGAGGGTTCGACAATTTTACTAACAAATTACGTACGGATAACAACATTAATAAGCATAGTATATATTATGTATGCCGTATGCGGATAATAAAGCAACTTGAAATATCACTAGTTATTTCTTACCATTATCATATGATAGACTTGAAGTACTATTCTTCTTTACGCGCTAATTATACATGCCATTGTGTCCATAATGCGATTTCGTAACATTTTCGAAAATAATATTATTCGTTTCGATGTACGCGCGTGCGCACGAATAAAAGAATACTCGACGTAGAGATATCTCAAATGACCTTAAGCCGTCCACGTGGAATTTCGCGTGTTACGCATACGCATAGCGCGGTTTACCGCAGCACCGCGTGCTTTTGTCGCCTTTCCTCGAAAATGTGTTCCCGTGGCACTTGCGCATTCAGAACAACGTAAAACAGGCAAGAGCCGATAATTGTTATCAGCAATATGTATCATATGCGATATGCAGTGTATACTGAAGCGTGTTACAAACAGCACGTGGCAAGAGAAGTCTTAACACGTTCACATTACGTTTGTTAAGAAATTGTCAGATTATAATATTACACCCTGAATATGTTACAAAAGTTGACTGTGGTACGAAAAAAAATTCTATTTATTCATTATACCATCGTATCTGATGCGCCAACACGTGTAGAACAGTACATTAATATGGTCCGAGCGATACACATCTTCGTGCGCCGTTTATCTCGTCGAAAAACGTCCGAACACATAATTTACATCGAAACGGTTAAAAAATAAACAATCAGTAGAACTCGAAATCAGGGTGTTTATCTATAAACGCTGTGTTAGATATCGAACGCTCGATTAGAACATGATTATTAATTGTTAATTAGCTAAATAGTATAATAATTATATCGATACTACAACGTACGTTTCCCCAGCACGCCCCATTCGACTTTTTTAAATTTTTCCTTCGTTTCCTTCGTTTCCCATCGTTAAAAAATCGACTTTTTTAAATTTTTCCTCCACAGGGATTTAGTATGTAATTTGTATGAATTTGTATACCCATACTTGGAATTTGTATGACGAGGGTTTTCTCGGAAAATCAATTTTCTTACGGGAGGGCTGGGGAAACGTTTCCCCAGCCCTCCCATCATTAAAAAATCGACTTTTTTAAATTTTTCCTTCACAGGGATTTAGTATGTAATTTGTATGAATTTGTATGCCCATACTTGGAATTTGTATGACGAGGGTTTTTTCGGAAAATCAATTTTCTTACGGGAGGGCTGGGGAAACGTTTCCCCAGCCCTCCCATCGTTAAAAAAGTCGAATGGGGCGGGCTGGGGAAACGTACGTGATACTACATATATACGTAGTAATGGGTACAGTTACTACAAATTGATGACAATTATGATGTATAGTTATAATAACATTCAAATATTTCTGCGTATTTTGAACACATCGAGTAGGTTAGCTACTCGATAAACAATTACGAATATTGAAGTAAATATTATATAAATCCAATTTTCGATAACTCGAAGACGAGTCGCACTTAGCCCCTGCGTTTCAAAGAAAAATTTGTGGCCATGTGGTATTTTTTTAACTGAAAGAGGAATTATCGAAATACATTTGACAGAAATGACCGGAACGGTATGTATGTATCCGGTGTATATTTTCTAGACCGGGGGCTGATCCATGGTACTGTACGAGTAATCATCACGTGGATGCGATGTATGAAATGTCACGAAATGAACAGCGATCACACTGTTGGACTCGTCCGAACTCGGTGTAGGTTCCGCGTCTTGAGCGCACTCAGCGGTTGCAGATTCTTGAGATCGATAAGTGTGTTTCGAAAACGCGAGGTGCTTCATCGTGAGTCTCGCGAAACTTTGCGCGATCGGCGGACCGTGGGAGGCAGACAACACTGGACCGTCAACATATTATTATGTATAATAATACGCGTCTCACTCAAACACGTAATTTTAATTTTTAAATAATTTTAATAACGATTAAAAAAAAAACCTCCCCATAAATATTTTATTCGATTTATCGAACTCAAACATTACGGTCGTATCATAACAATTAATATTGTAATCAAATTAATTTCACCCCCCTGGGTGAAATCTTCCGGGCTCCATGACAGAAATCACCCCTATATATAGCTGCTTTAAAGTTTAAACCGTCAACGTCCTGCAGACGTACCTTCGCACGCACATCTCGTCGCGAGTACCCGAGCCAACCGTGCTGTTGTATTGTTATAATAATTGTCATATATGAGAGTTCCGCATTAATTGTTCACATATTCATTGTCCAAAACGTTATCTGCGAAACGATTATACGCATCAATTCAAATCTCCATGTTAATATTTTCATCGCCCATAATATCGTATTACATACGATCGTCACGAATGTTCTTAGGTTATTTCGTTTTATATAAGTCCTTACGATCCCTCAAGACATCAAGCCATTACACATAATTTTTAAAAAAAAAACCGATACTTTATGCCTATTGTACTTTGTTTGTATAGATTGTATAATTTTCTAGTTTAAAAATAAAAAATAAAAAATAAATATAAGTCCTTACGGAATTATTTTCAACGAGTTTCGGATTTTCAGTTGGACCCGGGGCACCGGGATCGCGAATAAATCGATAAAAATATATTATACTCACGCTTCGTCAAATAGTGGAAAGTAAAATAAATAACTAAATCTGCAGCTGGGTTCATACGTTCAACTCTGTGCAGTTAATGAAAACTATTATTGTTTTATCAAAACGCAAATTAAATATTTAGTTCGATAAGACGATAACAATGGATAAATCGGTAAATACAAGTAATGCCTATCGATTATATTATAATTTAATATAATCACAGACTTTTATGATATGTGCAACATATATGGAGTTTCTTACGTTCATATTATATACATACCCAGGTATTGTACATAATATTCTTCATATTCTTCGATTGGCAATATTGTAGACAATTCACTGCGTTTTTGATACGTTTAGGTGTTTTTACCCTACAGTAAAGGTCAGTAACTACATGCTGTACCCAATTATAGTGGTCTGCAGGCGTAAAATATATCCTGTCTTTTACAGGACATTATAAAATAAATAATAAGATAATTGTGTTCACGAATACAATTATAAATAACTCGTACTAATACATATTTACAATTTTGGATCTGAACGAGGAAGGAATGCTGTACATTGCTGACGATGATGCATTTATTCCTTTTTCTATACGCACACACATGTTCACATTAATTAAACATTTTGACGCATTCACGGTACCAGATGAATTAAAAGATAACTGATTTTTATTTAATATTCGGAAAAATCGACTTCGTTTTCAACAACACACGTATTTTTAGCATATTTATCGATTAACACATATAAGAATTTACGTCAGACTACATGAACTTCCTTGACCTTCTACCCTGTCGACAAACCTGAAATGGCAGAATAAAATCTTTCCAAAACCGATCTGAACCTAAAGGCACAAGGAAAAAATATCAAATATCTATATTAAATCTAGTTATCCAAATCGATATCACGATACTGCGATTGAAAATGCGCTAATTTATGTCTAGAACTAATAAACGTTATGATTGGATTAAAGAATTCAAACTGTTTTAAAAGTAGCAGAAACCAACTATAGAAACTCTTTCGTTCCCGCCTTGTAAACCTCTCCATATCCCACTGTATACAACCATTGTAATTGGTTTTACCACTATTACCCGCGATTCCCTAAAATGGCGTTTCTCAAATCAAGTTGTTCAATATCATATTATCAGTATACTTACAATTGTAATAATATAATGTTAACAGATTGTATATTTCTACTTAACAAAGAGAAAAAAAAATCATAAAATATACGCATTATGTTGAAAATGTTCTTGTACCTACATCTACATTTATCGCTTGATTATTGAAAACAGAATAGATTTTTCGAATTTTTAAAAATGCCGTAATTTTCAGTTCACCTTGTACGCGTGTCGTGGCCACATCGTAGCCGCCACCGCACACGTAACTTATACATGACTCGTACGGTTTTATTCATGTGAATAACATATGCATTATAATATGGGCTGTACCACGTGGACGACCATCACGCACGCGCGCGCATCACCGGGGTTTTCGAGGATAACGGGTGTGACACGTGATTTCGTAAAATATTATATTATATTGTAAGCGCGTATTATAATAATGTTGTATCCAAACGAAATCAAAAGCGGTTACGGTTCGCACGTTTTTTCGGGCAAAGTAAACCGTGTCGGCATCGGCATAATAACTCGTTTTCGCGACAACATATACATATTATACTGCTGCGGGTATCCGCGGTCGTCGTCCGGTCGTCGTCGGTAGGTCGATAGGTTCAGGTATGCGCGAGCGTACGTTATTATACGTATACGAAAGGAAATCCGCGATGAGAAGGAAGAACGCTGCCGGTGTAAATGTGCCGTTTCGCGCGTTTTGCGATTCGCGACGTTACGACTATAATATTATACCGTATTATCGTTTTACATTGTACAGGCACCTCCTGTACGGGTATAATATGCAAATCATAATACGTATTATATACGACGTACCACGTGGTCGCACAGACGCTGTTCGACATATTATTCTAACGCCGCCGATGTATAACTCGTGACGGGCGTGTAACTTATAAGTAAAGTTAGGATGTTGATGACCTAAAAAACACACAAAAATGCCCTAAAAAAAATGCAAAAAAGCCCTAAAAAAGTGCAAAAATGCCCTAAAAACTTCAAAAATTGACCTTAAAAATTATCTTAAATACTAATTAAGTAAGTGAAAAAACTTATTTATAAATAATAATTTTTATTAGAGATATGGGTATAAATAAATTTCAATATTAAAAATAAATTAAAAAGTAAAATATAAATAAAAAAAAATTATATTAAAAATATTTTCATAAAATTATTGGCGTATGTCTGAAAGAGCACTCGTTTCATCAATATATAACACTCAAAGAGTAAATCTTATCGGAACGCGATAAAATGATATAAATTTTTACTAATAGTCCAAATCCAAAGTTAGATTTTAATAAATGAAATTTGTTTCCAAAGTTGGATGTAACATTTGCCCTAAAATCTATGATTTGTGAAAAAATGCCCCACATTGTATAAAAAGTACGAAAAATGCCCTAAAAGATGAAAAAATGACTTGAAAATGTTGAAAATTGACGTTAAAAAACAAAAAAATGCATTTATAGCTAAAAATGCAAAAAGTGCAAAAAAATGCAAAATAAAATTAGAATATTCTGCATCAAGGGAGCATGAAACAAATTTTTAGTTAGGATAGCATTGTACAGAATAAAAGGAAAAAAAATGCAAAAGTCATCAACATCCTAACTCTACTTATAAGTGCAAATTACGAATATACGAATTTTCTATTTAAATTATACATATCGTACGTAATATTATACGGCGGTGATATCAGCACGTGTTATGCGTGCAACAGTAGTAATATATACGTTTTACGTTTCCTCGTGGGCGCCGAGCTTATAATACATATATATATATGTGTATGGGCGGATGCTGCGGATGGCCGTTGATCTCCCGAGAGTATTGGTCATATACCTATATATAGGAATCAGGTGCGTGATGCGCTGTTATAATAGCCGGCGACGTCGCAGTACACGTTTTTAAATATTTTTTCGTTTCCACGTCGTTTTTTTATAATATTATGTTTACGCACGTTTTGGGACAAAAGAAGAATCCGGTATAAGCTGTATGTATCGCACTGCAGCTCACATATTGGCTTTCCGCGTTTCCGAACGTAGGTGTTCGCGTTCGTTTCGGACCTGTGACCGCGGTTGTACCACCGCGGCGCGGGTTCGATATAAATTCGGCAACACACGTGATATTCTACCGCCGCAGGTCCACGTCACCGAGCTCACGGAATGCCGCAAGCCCACGACCAATTGTTCCGGTGGGCCGTTTGAAAATGTCCGGTAACGAGAGGTGTCCGCTTTTAAAATTTTTACTATGCCAGACATAGGAACCGCGTCCGGAAATACAGGTTTAAGGTTTCACCGCGTCTAATAACGGTACACATTGCGTACATATAATAGTATGATACACGTGGATTCTACGGCGGACTATGGCGGTGCGAACAAAACGCGCGCAAATAATATAATCGTTTTTGGGGTTAGAACGAAGAATATTTCGCTGATACACGCGTGTAAAAGGTGTCGCAACTATGCGCGCGTGGAACGTTGCACGTTCAAAAGTTCCGTCACAACAGTGTATTATCATTTTTAAGTCCGTTCTCGTGCCACCACATATAGACATCGTGTTCCTCGTGCAGTTCCTGCAGCACTGCACTACTAATAGACAACTGCAGTTATGGCGGAAACAATCCCTTGGACCGTCCGATGCGGCTGGCCAACGAGAGGAGCATCGCTCATCAAAAATTATGAAATTAGTCGTTACGCGATTATTTTTCGTTGCACTTTTCTTTTAGTCTTTATCGTTACAATTTTTAATTTGCACACTTACGCTATTGTGTCTTCTTATATTTCGCATTCATTATCACGTATCGAATTGTCGCGATAAATAAATAAATAATTATAAAATATCAGAAAAGATGAACCGTACGCGGAGAATATGGCCGCGTAGCACTATTTACTGTTATTAGTATGTTCGTTCGACGCCGAACTAGGTGTAGGTACACCGCAAAGTTTATGTAGAAATCCCGAACGGTTACGTATATACACAATGGTATACAATAGTTGAATAGACAGCGAAACATTTATTAATTCATTATGTATCGCGCCGAACGAAAAATATGCGTGCGACCCGCGGAGAGATGCGTCCGAGCAGTGTGGCGAAAACAGGATTCGTTTTCGAGAGGCGTTTTTAATAAGCCAAACACAAACAAATCGGGACGGTGAAATTCGTACGCTATAGTGTTCGTTCAATCTTCTAAGGAATTTTTTTTTTTCATCAAATATTAATGTTTTCGTTGTAGACCGGTCGATAAAACAATACACCGAACAAAAACTATGTAAATAAATAATATATTTATTTACATACAATTATTACTTTCTTACGACCGTGTCCGCGAACTTTTGTACAACTGTATAATCGAACCCGACGAGTAGTTTGGTTTTCGCAAACTAATGTGAACGTAAAAAAAATCTCGTTTTACGAGTTGCACAGTCGAACACATCTATAAGGCTACGCGCTACTACAGTATTATCATCGTTTTTCCGTATCGCGAACCGAATAATAATAATAAAAATAATAATATGACCTTTGCTAGCGATTCGCACTCGACCAGACCGTAGAGATTATGAAATAATCAATTGGTGCAGAGCGTTACGTACGTATAACGTGCATAATGAATTTATACAGAACGATCGTCTAATCATTACCGGTAAATTAGAAATGATTTTGAAAGTTAAACCGATTTTTCAATCATAATACAAATTACCCTACGTTTGTCGTTGTATACAAAACTACTGGTCGTACGCAAAACGAGTGCGCATATACTTTGTCTTTCAAGTTAAAACTGTTTTCAACCAACGATTTGAAATTTCGCTGTGCTATGTCTCTGAATAATTGAACGGATGATTTTGAAATGTTCAAAATGCCGGCGCAACATGTATATTGGTGTTAAATTATTCGCAAAGAGAATATTTTCGTGAACGTGCGTGATTCGACTATAACCAATACACACTTAATATAATTTATAAGCATTAAAAGTTTAGATCGGAGAAGTAGAGAGGGGTTATCTAAAAATAGATAAGAAATGTATACCCCTCTCCGTTTCTTTATAATTTGAACTTTAAAATACTTTTAGATAAAAATATACGCACAAATACATTGGTACGTACACTGTAGATTTACTATAGCATTCAACTCGTGCTTTTTACGTGTCTGACGATTATTTATTCGCCGTTACGGTTTTCATCAAATATTTCGTTTGAACGCGCAGAAGTTAAAATTAGAGTTTTCCGTTCGAGAAACGCGTCCAATTGACCGTGTTTACACATTGTGGTCACAGATAGTCGTAGGTGCGTCGACGCTTGGGTGGTGGTATCGAGTGTAGCGATCACATAATACGGTGAAAATCTCATCCAAGACTCGGCAACACGTGTTACGATATCGAACGAGTACATACTCGATAGATATTCTTTCTTCCGTGATCCCCCGCGAACCCGCACCGTGAGAACTGTACCGGCTCGCAGCTGTTGTAATGTACACACAATCGAGACGCGTCTATAAAAAGCAGACCACCGCGGATCTTGTGCGCCGAGTGATCGGGAAAAAAGTTACCGGGGGGGGGGGGGAAATTCCGAAACCGCTAATGGGTTTCTGCCGACTCGGTTACCGTACATCGTCACGTGGGTGCAATTTGTTGCCTACAACACGTGTTCGGTTTCGTTTTTTTTGTACTTCTGCTACAAACTACCTCGACCGACTAGACGCGATTTTTTTTTTCGCACCCCTCCCCGGCCAAGAGAAATACACCGTAACGGTAATCGACCCGGGGGGGGGGAGGGAGGACTTTCTGCGCGAGAGCGCGACCGCAGTAATAAGTTCCGTTTCGCAGATAGCAACGCGCGTATGCCACTCGCGACGAGTTGGCCCCGACGAATTTCTATGCGATGTACGCACGTGACGGTACGTGCCAAACGACAAACGGGACCGGTGCCAGTCGGGTGCACGCTTTTATTATACACATTTTTATTTTGTTATTTTTAATTCCCAAATCGACGTGTCAGCAGCGTCCGCGTCCATGTGCGAGAAACGGCCCGTCGGCACACATTTCGCAGAGAGTATCACGTACAAGTGGGTGTGTGTTGTTATTATTATTATTATTATTATTATTACAAGTAGTGTGGTAGGATGGTAATGATTGTAAAAGGTGCACACAACTTTCATTCCGACGGTATCATTGCCCACTGTTTATTATTATTACTATTGACCGTCGCACAGGTTGTTGATGGACGTGCCGAGTGAAAGCGGCGGTACACAATTATACGACGGTCATCGCGTCGTCAAGGGGCGACGGAGCAACACTTACGACGGTGCAGCGTGTACGCCGACAAGCGGTAGAGCGCCAGTCTCGAGTTCGTTTCATTTTTAATATTCATTTACACGTGTGCGTCTCTTGCGCACGCGAACCAGTCGACACGGTGCGGAGCGGAAAATCACTTTCGTGCGTTATAATGTAATAAAATGTACGCCGCTATGGAAATCATTGTAGTCGTTCGATTTTACGATTTTGGCTCTTTGACATGTTTTTATTTTCTCTCGTCACGGCACGGTACACGGCAACGCACACTGGCGTTATGCCCCGAGCCGCGACTGTGAAAACTGAAAAATCGTCCGTACGACGTTTCATTCATCGGGAAGGTCCGCGCCTCGCACTCTATCGCGGACCGACCGGGGATGCGTGGAAGGGCAGAGTAGGTACTAATAATAATAATAGAAAGAAAAAAAAAACCCAAGTGTTTTAAATATAATGTGAATTTTGTACAATATTTTATTATTATTAAGTACAAAAAAAATCTAGGGGTCGAGATGAGGAGAGGGAGAGGGGGTATATTGACAAATAATTCAGTCATCAGATCGGGGCGATACGTCCGTTTGCCACGGACGGTCGTCCGTCGATCAATTTATCACAATGTCAAGTGAGTGAAAGATAAGTCGTATAAAATGTTTTCTTTTTCTTTTTTTTAAAAATAGGAAAAAAAATGTGCGTATAATGTACATAATACATCATATATACGATATGATACACACACGAACGCGCGAATTCAAACAACATTCAATGTACATGTACACGTATAAATATAAATAGGAACAACAACGAAATGTGTGGGAGGGGCTGGTGGCGGTGGTCGAGGGGCGACCGCGTTGTTCCGACGACCGTCGATACCGGGGGCGGGGCATCACGCGGGGACCGCGGCGGACTTGGCGTGGAGGATGCGCAGGCCGCGGTAGTCGCCGTCGTCCTGCATGTCGCGGCGGAGCTTGTAGAGCGCGAGGTCGATGGCGGCGCGCGCGTCCTCCTTGCTGTCGTGGCCGTAGGCGAGCTGTATCTCGCGCTTGAGCAGCCGGGCGGTGAGCGCCTTGAGCGACATCTTGTACTGGTCGCCCCACGGATGGTGGAACATGACGGACGTGTCGACCACGCGGTAGTGGAGCATGCGCAGCACGACCAGGTCGGTGCCCAGCCCGTGGCCGACCAGTATGGTGTCCGGCCGGACGTAGCGCAGCAGGTCGCGCTGCACGCGCTCCAGGCTCTTGGACGGCCGGCGCGCAAAGTCGGCCGCGGTGATGCCGCTGTACCGGGTGTTGTAGTCGACGATCGGCCGGGCGGGCCGCACCAGCGTGTCGTACACGACGGCGCCGCGCACGTCCACCAGCGTCACCTTGGTCAGCTCCAGGCCGTTGTCGGTGTAGCACATCTCGCAGTCCACGGCGTACACGCGCCGCCTCAGGTTCGCGCCCGCCGAGGACGAGGACGACGAGGACGACGAGGACGAGGACGACGACGACGACGACGACGACGACGACGATGACGACGACGACGACGACGACCCGTCCTCGTCCAACGTCCCGACGAACCCGTCGATGGGCCCGTTGTGCCCGTCCGTGAACCCGTTCCACACGTGCCGTTCCGCGCTCACGCAGCCCTGCGACGTCTGACTGCCGTTGCAGCAGTTGTACGTGCTCGACAATGTGTGCTGGTTGGTCTTCAGCTTGCCGTGATGGTACAGACACCGGTCGGCCTGCGCTAGCCGGCCCTCGTCGTAGATCGTGAAGAACGACGAGCACCGGACGCATGATACGAGATCGTTGAATGAGAACTGTTGTTGCTGCTGCTGCTGCTGCTGCTGCTTCTGCTTCTGCTTCTGCTTTTGCTGTTTTTGTTTTTGTTCGTCACCGTCCGTAGTCCAGCGGCGGCCTTGCTGTTGCTCCTGCGATGTCGATGTCAACAACGTCCTAGGCGAGTCCAAGATGAACTCCTTGGCCACCGGGTTCAACTTCTTGTGACGCATGTACGGCCGGTAGAACACCGCTTGTCCGGGTTTCGCCGAGTTGATCGGAAACCCGCACAAGTACAGATCGTCGTAGCGCAGCACGTGCCGGCTGAGCATGAACCAGATGTCCAGGTCGGTGACGTTCAGGTTGGGCCGTTCGCTGGCCGCGAACTCGCCCTCGACCGTGGCGTTCGCGTCCCGCGGCGGAACGGCCCTAGCCGACGGATTGCTCGCCGATTTCTTCTTCCGCACCGCAACGTCCGGCGACCAGCCCGGGTCGGGCCGCATGGAAACGGCACCTGACCCGTTGCCGCCCGTCTTCATCGAGACCGTCGCCGGCCCGTGTCTCTGCGCCCCAGTCGTCCGGCTCACTTCGCTCCTGTTGGCCGCAGTGATGCTGGTGTCCGCCGCGGCAGTGTTCGGAGATTCCTGCGGCAACACATGTTGTTTGTTCCTTTTGGCTCGTTTCCGCGTCCGTTTGCCACGTTTTTTCGACACCGTCCCGAAACCGTCGTCGTTGTTTGGCTTTTCGTCGTCGTCCTCGTCCTCGTCGTCGACCGGGTCCTCGTTCTCCTTGTTCGGTTTCGTCACCACCTGCTCCCTTCTCCTGTCCAACGGTTCGGCTGTCGTCGTTTTCTTCGCGTTCTTTTTCTCTGGAAAAAAAAAAACACGGCAATCCGTTCGTCAGTAAAACTCGAAAACAATTAATAGACGTGCGCGCGATAAAAGTTAGGTACGTAACAGCTGCGTAGGTAGGTACGACTGAGATATACGACGAGTATATATATATATAACATGGACTCGGCGCACCACCAGCTTAATTGAATAACATTTTTTATGAGGTTACATTCTTGAAAAATACGGCATCGACATAGCTGCGAGTAAATAGTTTCCCCGTCCAATCGGTGAGGAACATAGTATAAAAAGTTTTCGACGTCGTCGAAACGTTACCGTTGGGATTTTATCGAAATCTTATAATTTCAAATCGCTTCGAAACAGAAAATAATCAACTCCCACGTCGTTCTTCTCAAATAGCACAGTATAGGCCTATCATATATCGCATAGAGACACGAAAACCAATATGTTGCCGGGGTTGCACAACGCACGCGAGATGAACAATTATAGT
Source organism: Periphyllus acericola (assembly GCA_949715065.1). Taxonomy (NCBI): domain Eukaryota; kingdom Metazoa; phylum Arthropoda; class Insecta; order Hemiptera; family Aphididae; genus Periphyllus; species Periphyllus acericola. The sequence continues at coordinate 25,376,856 of OX454271.1, read as the reverse complement.
GTACACACTTTTGTTGCGTCGTCTTGAAGCTACTTAAGGAAACTTACTGCGTAGCAACAGCTTGCCACGACGAGCCGGTAACAAGATTTCGAAAGACGAAAAGAAAAAAAAAACCCGAGAGAATATTCGAAACCACCGCCCGGCAGATGTTTCAAACAAAGACCAACGCAAAGTCGGTTGCACACGTGTGCGTATATTATAATAATTACTGTCGCACACCTACGGTGGGGGGGGAGAATCGATGTGGGGGGAGAACAACCATGTGTACTCAAAACAGCTGTTGTTATGTGAAGGCAGCGACCCCGTTAAATGTAATTCGGATATTATTATATACACGCACATGTGTATACACTGATATCGGATTACGGAAATATAATATCAACAAGAAGATCGCGGCGAACGTCGTCGTCGTCGTCGTCGTCATCGTCGCCTACGGGATTGAATTTGTTTTTTTTTTTTTATTTTACTTTCTCGACGTCGTCGTAATTAGACGTAGCTCGGTCGAATACACCGTCGTTGGCTTAGGGAAGTTTCCACTTGTCGCCACCAGAGTTATCGAGATTTTACAACCGTCCCGTAGGTGGACCGAGCGGACACGGACTACATGTGGCCATCAGTGTTGGTGAGATTTCTCTTTCACGAGATGCATGAAAAATAAAAGTCATACACGTGTACACTGCAACGCGAGCACATACGTAGACGAACACACACGCGTGCTTACTCTGTGCGCATTTTAACGAGAGCGATCGTGTACGCATAAAAATAGCAATCCAGTTTTACAACGAAACGAAAACAGCACGTGTGGCGGCAGCATTTGTAACGTGTAAATAATATATTTTATATTTAAATGAAGGAAAGAAGTGAAAAAATAAAAATAAAAATGTACCCGCGCGTCTACTTTCACTGATCTCTATTATACGGCGACCGAGCCGCACCATACCCGTTGCTCACACGGTGTTGCTGAGCCCTACTGCACGCTCGCGGACGAACAACTTTCTTCGGAGTACCGCGTCGTCGCGTGTACGCAACATACACATTTTATTACTTCGACTATAGCAGCAGCTACTTCTTTGTCTCGCGGCAGGCGGCTATATCGGTTTACAATAACAGCAGAAAACAACGTACACGTGGTCGAGCGTGTGTGTGATGGTGTCGCACGGTTCAATGTCGCATGCGCACAAAATGGCGAAGAAATGTACACTGTCCCGACTATTCCAAGATTACCGTTTATCATTTTTTTTTCCACACGACAAGCAGGCAGAACAGCTGAAAACTGGGTTGTTTAAAAACATCACATTTTTGGTTCCTTTTCGGAAAATACATTTACCGCATAGGTAATACCTATTAGGTATGTGATATAAACAACACATTTTTTTATTACAGTCGGACACGGCCATATTATATTAACATGGTATTCGTTTTTCGTACACTTCGTATTTTATGCAAATACGGGAAAAGTTTTAAGATCTAGTTGAGCGTCGAGCGTATATAGTTTAAGAGGCGGTAAAAACAAATACGAGCGCATTTACGAGGCGATAACTGTGACAACGTGCCGCATCAACTGTACGGCAAAGGTAAAACATTTGACTCTCAACTCGGATCGCACGGACGAAAGAAATAAAAATTAAACAACACCTATAAGTGTCACTACTGTCCTTCACTACTTTTCGGACTTTTCACACATTTGATATTCACCTCTGATAATAATCACATTTGAAATATTACTTCAAGACGGTAAATGGGGGTATTTTTTTTTTTAAAGTTTTCATATAATACGTTGATAAGCGCGAAAAAGAAAATTCGGATCGCGTGTCGATATATTAAAATATAGCGTGTACATACACATTATTTATTTATTTATTTTACATAGCGGTAATACCACCACAACCGCGATACCGCGTGGTACCTATATACACCTCTAATCGGTTCGGCCGAATCGATTATGTACGTGAGCGAGACTTCAATTCGGTTTTTCCTTCCGACTCGAAAGCAGCGAACACGTGATGTTGTTAAAAAGTGTCTCTCGAAAAGTATTCACGAGCCGCAAGTACGAGTATAATACGGTTTCAACGTCTGCACTTTGCGGTGCGCGCAAGAGCGGCAGGCGAAAAAAAAATTGCCGATGACGAGACCGTATTTATATTTTATCGTTCGCTGCAGACGATACACAGCAAAAACATTCGGTCCGGCGAGTTATGGTACATATGGTACGTAGCTGTATACCGGAGCGAAAAAGAAAGAAAGAAAGAAAAAAAAATTGCCCCATCAATTTACATTATTTACGCGTGCGTTTGAATATTTTTTTTTTTTTTACTTCACGTGCGTCGTCTGCGACCACATCTATACTGTATGCGGAGGAATGAATAAAAAAATAAAAAAAAACACCTCCTACATGCGGTGACCGGGATGTTCGAGCGTCGCACGCGGTACACACGGCCGCGGCCGATAAAGAGAAATCTCGCGTGCAGTCTCATCGTCTCCGGACGAGACGTGGCGGCGGGTCGACAAATTCGAAACGTAAAATCACATCTCGGCTCGGTTTACGCGGCCTTAGATATTCGTGTGTATAATAATATATTTATCATCGTTCCAGATGATGATGGTATCGGCCACACCAAGCGTATAGGTGGCCGCCAGCCTTGAATTTTATAACAACGCGTATTATATTAGATAGTTATTTTAATTTTTTTTTTTTTCGTCTAAACCGCTACTACTGCCACACAGTATTTGGTAATTATTTTTTTTCTAAAACACACACACACACACACACACACACAAGCCTTCGCCGCATAGGCTAATGTTAAGGTCGTTTTTTGCAGGTATCGCGAATCCGAGGATACAGCACGTATTATGTAATATATTCATCTATACATCATACACGTGTCCGTATATAATCATAATTAACACGACACGAGAGCGGTAGTTCACGGCGCATTGTCATCCACAACCGATGCGTGAAAAGCATAATGCAGTGTAATCGAACAAGAAGAAAAGAACAGCTGACGATAATGCGTAAGTGCGGGTCAAAAACACAACCGAATGTACAGAACGTATTTTGGAGTGTATACTTCTGGGCTGGCGTAGCGGAATTGAATAAATATCGCTTTTTCATTTTAAAATCGACATTAACCACAATTAATATTATAAACCCGTGCAACTCGGAACGCGTTTAAAAGTAAATCGCACTTTTTGTCTCCCTCTGCGCATCTCTACTAGGGCAGTGCCTTAACTGCATTTTTTGGACGAATTTTGGTTAAATAAGCTAAAATTTGGTGCACGCAACATATAATTTATACACGTATATGGTGATACGCATTTTAACGCGCCAACGTTTAAACAGTGATATCAAGTAAATCGAGCGGAGCGAGAACAACTTTTCGGTGTAGGTATGTATGGGCGTGGTTTTATCTGATCCACCCCGATAAGATGTAAGCGTTCAAACCGCCTCTTGCCTCCCGCAATAGGTGCACCTGATTGCACGCATGCGCCCGCGGTCTTGCACCCCGACCAAACATACTCTAATCATCTGTATATGGTTTACGGATTCAACGATTATTAGTTGTACATACGGAATTTTATTACAACCAATTCAAGCCACCGTTCGGCGTGTGTATAATATTTTATGCACCATTGTCACATTTTCGGCGCACTGCTAGACACTCAAACTCACGTGCATGTGCAACGGATCCGTACAAAAATGAATGTAATGTACACAAACGAATTTACTAAATTTAATACTACCGAGTAAACATAAAAATAATTAACCCACAGTAATAATTTATTAATCGAACAAGTCGAAACGAGATAGGCAAATAACGTCGCATATCCATGGCCGATGGAGCGTTTCAGAGTATATATATATATAATATATATACATATAGTTGTACAGTAACTTCCGTGGTTTAAATATACAATCTATCAATTAATCTATGGTACTTCAACAGACATTCGATGGCCTATTTAGAACGATTTAGAAGGTGCGCACCTTTTGTTACACTACAGTGGATTAAAATGATTTTTTTATTTTTATTTGCTCCTTGGATCCGCGCCTGTGCGACTATTGTATTATTGCAAATTCTACGAGAGGAAACGGTGGCCGTCCTTTGGAATAATATTATGGTGTGCTGTTGAGGTAGTCCCCCTCCCCCGGGATTTATTTATATTATTATATTCACGTGTTGATCACACGCCGGAAGTAGGTATACGTGTGCGCTAGGTAGGTGGTGTGGGTCACCGTTCGGAAATCGCGAAGGTGGGCCGATCCAGCCAAACTGCAGAGTCCTCGTACACGGTATGACATCATGATATAGTAATAATAATAATATTAATAATAGTAACAAATGCGATTATGTTTTACGACCGGAAATGGAATTCTATCTATATTCCCGTAGCTGCGGACAGTCTTTGCCAACGGATAATAACGACGAGACATTTGGCCACCGCGACGGCCGGGCGGCTTCGTACGTAAGATGTGACGTTTTTTATGGAACAAATTAGAGATGAATATTTTTAGCTTAATTCATTATATATGCATAATATACGCGAATATATTGATTTAGATGCATATTTTCACGCGTGATTTAACGTAATATTATGACTGTAGATGTGATCAGCTTTCTCGAGAAACAAAAAAAGTAATTTTAAGTATCTGTTAAGTAACAATGTTTATTTTAAGAGTTTCGGAAAAAAAACGAAACGTTTAAAATGTATCCCGAGTCCCGAACAATGGATCAGGAGAATACGGGACTTTTAAAAAAACGCGCTCATGATTCGGTGCCTGGTGCAGAGATACAGCGCTCACCAGTAAGTTTGCCCGGCCGATAAACGACGGTTTTTGGCCCGTATTGTGTGAAAATCTTACGCGAGGTTGGGTCAATGGTTTGGTCGTTTGGTCCTGCGTTACACCAGTCGGCGTCGAGTCAAACGGCTGAAAACTACCGTAATGGAACATAACAATAATGGGGGAAACGGTTAAAAAAAAAAAACAGAAAACAGCAAAATACAATTTACCGTTGCAGCCAAGACGCGTAACAGCGGTGACGCGCACGCGCTACACGTTAAACAGACCGAATCGCCACTGATGTGTGTGTGTGTGTATGCGTGCGTATTGTGAGCTCCCTGGTACCTGGTAAACAGGTAGAATATGTCGTGTACCTATAACGCCACTATGAATCATAATATACGAGTAGGTTTAAGAAAATAAACGAATAGGATTTCACGATTATTCATATTGCAGGTATCTGCTCTAAATTCTGACCGAACTTTCTAAACATAAACAATCTAAGTTCACTTCTCAGATCATGGTCGTGATACCTGCGGATAAACGAGCAGAATATGTGTTTATCGTCGTTATGAAGCGTTTAGCCGAAAAAAAAGAAAAAAGGTAATTATAAACGGGTCGAAGTCGATGTGGCACGTTAAACATTTGTATTGCTAATTCCCACAGCCTAAGATCTTTCGAAAACTATGTAGAGGTACTCCAGCAACGCGGTTATCCTTGATTACTTGTATTTTCCTTATGGCATTATTCTTTCGAAACACAACCGTCGCGTATACAAGTAACTACACGTCAATCATTGTAGGCCGCACCGTGCTACACGTTATCGTTAACAATAAACGGATTTACCGATTGTTTAACGAGTATCATTTTTTCAAACCCTAGACGGACGAGACGTAAAAAAATCGTACTAACCAGGTTTGTCGACGGTCTTGCTGCTGTCCGCGTCCGACGCCGACGTCGTCAGGTTGTCCACGTGCTTCAGCGGCGTCCCCGGAACTCGCACCTCCGCGTGCCGCTCGGACGACGGCGACATTTTCAACTCGGCCGTCACCGCTATGGCGTCTATGTCGGGCATAGGGAACGGCACTTTGCCCGCCGACGGACCTTTGACGCCCTTGAACGACGCCGACTGTTGCTGCTGCTTCCGTCCGTTATTGTTCCTCTTTTGCTGTGGCTGTTGCTGCTGCTGCTGTTGCTGCTGTTGCTGTGGCTGCTGTTGCTGTTTGCACGGAACACTATTATTGTCGTCATCGTCGTCGTTGTTGCTGCACTCGTCGTCATCGTTGTTGCCGTTATGGTTATTGTTGTTGTTGTTGTTGTTATTACTGCTCTTGTAGTTGTTGTTGTTGTTGTTGTTGTTGTTGGTGGTGCTGCTGCTGACGTCGTCGCCACGCTCGTGAGTAGCGGCCGTCGGCGACTCAGCGGGGGCGGCGGCACATGACGTCGTCACGGACGCCCTCCGTGACTTTTCCGGCGACGGCGGCGGCGAATGTTTCGGCTTGTTGGCCGCAGCCGCGGTCTTCTTGGGAATCTTGCTCTGCGGCGCACTCGTAGAAGAACTGGTCGAGTCGTCCGTGTCCAGACTACTGTCATCTTTGCCGCACAGTTGTTTGGCCTTGGACCCTGTAACGTATAAATGTATATCATTAAAGACCACGTGTTTGATGTCACAGGCTAGTGGAGGAAAATGAATCGACTATTTCGTCTCATCACATACGGTCGCGGGGAGAAAAGTGCAGTTTCGCAGACGGACTTGCGCGCGCGAACATAATATATTACGTTGAATACGCCTAACACATTCCAACACCGCATCGCGGGCGGCAGTGGCTCAACTTGCGCGTCGGGTAGGCCTTTTAGCTTTACAAATCGGATGACGCGAAGAAAAGAAAATACGTCTGGGAAAAAATCGATCCCCGTTAGAGTATGGCCGTTGTGCGCGCGATCGGTTGCGAGTATTTTAACCTCGAGGGAGAAGCGAAAGAACCAAACGAACAGAAGTAATACTACTACTACGGTTGCCCACGAAGTCCGCGAGCACATGAAATACGCGGCGCGAGGATGGATGCATCGATCGGGATTTTCCAACAACAATAATACCGTATATATGTAGATCGTTTTGTATCGGGTAGCTCAAGGGCGGTCGTGCGTTAAATATATAGCTATTGAACACAGTATATCAAGTTTTAAATATAAACGGCGGACCGGTGAATAATTAACTAAGAAAGTTTTATTAAAAGGTACTACGGTGTGTTGTAGCGTGTTCGAACGGAACGGTGGAGTCACGGAACGTGGAGAAGAAATTGCCTGGGCTCACGTACGAATATAATACACCGGCTATAGGTATTCTTCTGTGGTGTTTGATACCTTAAACAACTTTAATAAAAAGTGGTATAAATAATAATAAATAGGTAGCTTTACACCACTATGGTTGAAAACGAACAAAAAAAATAAACTAGCGAAACTCAAAGGTCAGGTGAGACTTCAGGGTCGGGATACATATTGATGTATTGGTCTTTTATACTTAAACCCACTGTACTCTTAATATATTGTTCATTGATATCGAAAAAACGAGTGAAAGAAGTCGGGTAGACCAGTTTATATTTTTGGATTGTACAAGCAGTAAACCAAATGTCTTAAAAAGTTAGGTTGAACTTTTATAATGTTCTAACTTTTACCAAAAAGACGTTTAAAAAGTTATGAGATGTCTATTAAAAACTAATATTAATAAGTCAGTAAATGTTTCGAGTGGCTACGATTAATACTTGTTGAATTATAACGGCAAAATAACTAATATATAGTGTAATCGTTTAAATACCCAAATTTCGTAATAATTTCATTTTCTAACGCTTATAAAAATGTTTACGACTTCTCAGTAAAAACAAATGTATTGGTGGCTACAAAGAAGATCTTGTGAAAAATCTTATGTCCATCACACATAAACATGAAATCCAAACAAAAAACGTAGTCTATAATAGAATAGTTATTCGAAACCCGATCTTGGTCATATTATATTGTTTGCGGGTTCTTTCCGTTTTTTCTTATTATTCGGAACACTGTTGAGAAATGTAAAAAATTACACCCACAGAGCAATAACTATAGACACCATTTCCAACCAAAACCCTCGCATGACTGTTGTGATCGGGCAATCATTCTGGTCGAGATCGTATATGCAGACACGAAAAATAAAACACAAATTATGGTAAGCCCAACACATTCCTCGTTTCACTCGAAATCTAAAAACGAATGAGCGTGTCGTTTCTCAAGAGACTGCTTGTATAAAATGCGAGTGCGTGGTGCGCGTGTTGCGTGCGAACAACGTAACTTCGTCATAGCCAAGAAACTGCGGGAGCAATGACGGATTATTATTGTTCTGCGGAAATAACAAAAGTCGAAATATCTGCAAAAGGCGCGGTAGCTATATGTGTATCGCGCGAACACGATGATATTGAAAGCGATCCCCTGATGCCGTTGACAACGACCTCGACGGATTTCATTTTCACTTTCCGTGTGCCGAAGAAAACGAACGGCGAAAAAGCGTGCGGAAAACTAACCGACGCGATGACGCACCAATACCGGCACCACGTCATTGTATAAGGAGTGATTTTTTTTTTCTTCCGATTACGCATCGATACGTAAATAATATAAACACGTAATGGAACACTTTCCAAATTCGTAGCAACCGTTCTGTGCCGCACGATCTAATTAACATAATATTGCACACGTTCCACGCAGAAGTATATAGCGTTTAGTAGTTTTCCCGCGTAAATTTCGATAAATTTATAAATAAATATTCACGTGGTATTCCGTTCTAGTTTTAACAATCTGTACGGTACACAAAAAGCTGAGAGTGACGTGATGAACAAGGGCGAGAGAACTACTTTTCCTCGACCCTTTGGTAATATCCGGTGGTGGTGTAATAATACCACGTGCATAACTTATTTTTTATTCGTTTAGTTTTCGGTTTTTCACTCTTTGAGTGTCTTTGACTCTATACGCTGCACGCACATCTTATTTTTTAACTTTATTACTCGACAGGCCCAGCCTAATACGTTCTAGATTAAACGCACGCGCATACGCGAACGCAGGTTTATGTACTAGGCACTAATTATACTAGGCTAACCACTCGACGGCAATCGAATAGAATAAAAATGGTTATTTTTTTGTGTACGACGACGACGATCACGCCCGAACCCGCGGCACAATGGAACATCTATTATTATTCGAGAGGCCTTAATTAGGACAGATTTTCGGGGATATGCTGCTTTTACACGGACACGTACGTTTACCACACGCGTGTGTACCTCTGTACGTACCGAACACAATTGAGTTTCATCCGCGTAATCACCGTACGTACGTACACAGCACGCGACTATAGTCTTCCGGGTGTGTGAAATACACTTTCGTCTCCTGTGCGTACGATTGCGAAAACGACGAGAAAATACGACGAATACGGCCCGGCGCAGGTACGCGGGTACACGCGCTTATTATCGCGGTAAAGTCAAGTCCCGGCGCGTGTTCAACGCTATACGCCAGAGGTGTTCAAACCTTTTCGTCCCAAGGCGCTCATTTGAGTCTTCACAAAATGTTGATGGCTCCCAAATTATAAATGACAACGAAATCAATGTTTATATGAATGCAATTTATATTTTATACCAATTATCTATTTACCATATTAAATGTATGAAAAAATTATAAACGTTTTTCGTAAAAAATATTTATTGGTTTTCAATTATATGACGTGGCTCCCCTCGACAACTCCCGCGACGCACAGTTTGAATACCTCTGCTATAATACGCATATGCCAACCATGCGCACATTAGACAACGCTGCATCGCTGCGTTTCGGTCTTCGGAGCAAGTGGAAACAAAAACGATTAAATACTGAAATCGTTTTTCTTCTCTTTTCCACCGTACCTGCACGCATTGTTCCCGTTGTTCTTACCGTGTCGCGGCGGATATCGTGTACACGGCGCGTACACAACTCGCCCACGACGCGAAAACGTATTTATTGATATCGCTATAAAACTGTTGAAAAACGGTCGCGGCCGGTAGTCGACGACGACCACCGACGTCCGACGTGTTGTTTTGCCGAGTCGTAGCGCACGGACACGCAGCTGGTGGCTGGTGCACAATCTCGAGTGCACGGTCTTAGAAGATAAGGTCCGGACACTTTCCATAACCTGTATACTAGGGAGCGCCGATACGGTCGCTTAGAGACGACATTTTAGATCACTTTTCAATCATCAGCGCAAGCAATGGAACTTTTTCAAGGATAGCAAATAAAAGGATTTAGCCCTATAAATCGAAATAAAAAAAATTGCAAAATTCTGTACAACATGGAATATCATTGTAATTTGTGCACTCAAAAACATTTCAGAATATTGAATAAGTAAAATATGTAAATTTGTACTCAAAAAAAGCAAAGTTTGACAGGACGCGCCATGAAAATAGCGGACAAACGTAATACTAAAAAGTCCTTTCTAACCGGACGCATTGATAAGGCAAGTGTCCCGGACCTTATTCTCTGAGACCATGCTCCAGTGACTCTCGATTTGAAAATACTCGTTATACATATAACGACTACTCGACGATAACAATATAGTTTGATATACAAATATTTGTTTGTCCATAGAAAGATTACGATGTTGTACGGCTCGTAATTATTATTATAAATACAGTGGCCGCAACTAAGATTTTGGGGCCCCGACGAAAAAGTGGATATGGTGCCCTAAAGACTGTCGGGAACAAAAAAATATTTTGAGCGAAAAGTGGGCGAGGTGAATATTACACGATAAAATGGTCTTATCCACTCGAAATATACTTTATGAGTAACCTATTTAGCCGTCAAACTGTAATATGATCAAATACAAGTGAATTAAATGAGCATTATACAAATGAGATGAATAAAATATTTTTATTTTATTCTACACATCAAATAAGTATGTAAGTACTATGAAGGTCATGAGTAAATATGTTTAAAATAATTAGAAACCAATACTTTAGAAAAATAAACTGATCCAACCGACTGCTTTCACTCGGAATCGTTTTTTTCAAGAGCAATGATACGTTGGCTTCAAGTTCCTTTCATTGTTTTTCGTACAAAAATCTCATTGTTCGATCGCGATCGCCTCCGAAGGCCTCCTATATTGCGCGATGGGACTCCCTTCGAATCCCGGGGCCCCGATCGATGTTTGGCATCGGCATCGGCCCCGGGTTGTCGCGCCACCGTATCAACACACGTTACGCGTACGCGGAACACGGTGCGTACGAAACATGCCGAGTTTAATCGGGCGGCGTTACCAGTGTGTCACTAGGTTACAGCTGACCCACTACACGACGCATTGGCGATGAATACTAATTAGACGTCTATTCGAACGGCGCACGAAAATCGGCAAGTGCCGCCTGTTCGTAGGCGAAAATAGAGAGGTGAGAGGGGAGGGTGAGAGAGAGAGAGAGAGAGAGAGGGGAAAAAATGCCTTTCGCGTTTGACTCGACGACGTGCGACCGACGCCGGTATATCACGGCTACACGTGACGCGCATGCGCACGGCGTACAACGTATTTTAACGGTACACGCGCGCGCAGTCGTGTCGTACTCAACGTATACAATAATATGTATATTAACCGCGTGTATAATAATGTACACACAATATACGCGATACCCGGGGGTGCCGATTTCGTGTAATATCGTGTTCCTCGAGACTGCGGTCTCGTCCTGTACCCTTATATTGTAATGATTATAATAGTCGTCGTCGTCGTCGTCGTCGGTTCCGCTTTTCGACCGCGCGCTGTTTGTGCATATTACTGTCATCATATCGCCCCGTACTACTGCGGCAGCGGTGGAAGCCATTCGACTCTGACGGACCGAACAGTTTCCCAAGGACCGAGACGCCTTTTTTTTTTCGGCGGCCTGGAGGGGAGGTATAACTGGTTTTTTCGGTACACCGACTTGGGGCCGCCGACCGAACGCACGGCCGATCTCGGCGGCAGTCAAGGTGATAACGTTCCGACCAATACCATTGGTTCTCAACATATTTACTGTAGAGTATAGACTATACGCATGAAAATAACACGCCCGAAACGTAAAATATTTTTTATGTGCGCGAGAAGAATAGACGGGGAAACCGGACGAGCCCGACGTCGATCACCGGCGGCACTAGGTCTCCTCCCTCGTGCCTCACGACCACGCGACGATTAACCTGGAAAACAGATCGCGAACGCGACTGGTACAGCACCCGCCGGGGCGCTGAAAACGGCCTGAACACGCTTCGATGGCGATATTTATTAATGTTAATTGACTTCTTTCTAGGTTTCTTTGAGGCCGGTAATGCCTATTATAATACGTGTATAATAATGCAGTGTATATACCACACACCGCCCGCACATGCGTCCTTGACGAACGTATTCGGTAGGTGATGTATTATGTATTATAAGAGCTGCTGCAGGTACGTTACAGAAATGCATCGTTGATAAGATAAAACGTAAAAAAAAAAGTGCACGAAAAGTTTAATCGACAATGCTTTGCCATATAATAAGTACTTCGCAATAAACTATAACTCGGTACACTGTACATATAAACATTTATAAATATCATTTTATAACCATATTATGATTATACAAGTTACTATAAACTATAATTAAAAAGGCTATAGATCTCTTTTTTTTCCTCTCGTTACTTGGAATAGTGACAATTTCATTTTGCAGTTCAATACGCGAGACAAATCATAGCAACGGCACAGTTTAATGATCTTGCATACATAATAAAATATAATATTATATACATATTTTTGTACTTATAATAATAATGTACTTCATTGGGTTTTAATTGAAACCTAATTATAATAAGATCGAGTTGGTCGTTTCAAATTACAAGTACGATAATATACAAAATGGTGTAGATGCGTATTTCACAAAAACTTGAGAACGTCGACGCGCTATATGGGAGTGTATGTTAAAAGTTTGTGCAGCGAGCGCATTAAGTCGAAAAAAAGTTACAATGAAGACAATTATATTTTTCAATTATAAATGTTTAAGTCCGTAAAAATCTATTTGGCTTAACCTTGTTCATTATTTGCGGGATATTGCTATTGTTATACTTTATACTTGGAGATTAGTTTTGAGTGTAATTAGAAACACAAGCCCATCTACGCGCGTAACAAAGATTTTTGTTTTTTTTTATTGAACTCTGCTTGAGATTTATTCATGTATTCAATTATTCAACTACACTTTGTACTGTACAACTTCTCAATGCAGCAATAACAATTGTATGTCCAACTAATGGTTAAAACAATCAAAACTTTCGTTTTTCAAAAGGTAAGCGTACTATATAAGCTATAGTTTGAATTTCTTAATTCTTTACTTTAAAATCTTCAAATAAAATGCACCGACATTGATAAATTTAATTTCCAGATAAATGTTATTTATTTGGACTATATGACCGGGCGATTTATTAGTTACAATAAAACTTATAAGTTTCGATTGAAAAAAACACATTTCGCGTATATATATATATATATATATATTATAAGGCATAAGGTACCACTCTATAACGTTCGTTCAATTAATTACACCTTTAAGTTTCAACCTAATTTTTAAATAATCATAATTTATAATACTATATTAATGCACGCTCCACGGTAAAATATCTCGCGCGAGACAAACATGTGTAATCATATGTAGCGACACGAGTAAATAACAATTATGATTTATAATACAAGAAGAAAAATCGACACTGCTACATATTTTCAATTACATCCATAAAGGTAAAGAAACCATTTATTTATTTAATTTACACGAGACAAATAAAATAATATTGAACATGACATACGAGATGTTATTCATATATTATTATTATAGGTGTATACGAGCAAATAATAAAATAACAGGCACACGGCGGCGCAAAGTTGGATTAAATAGATGAAAAAAAACAAAAATGGGTAATACAGAATAGCCGTATCTAAACGTTTGTCATAAATGCAAACGAATTTACATACTATTATACATTTGACACGCGTAGATCTGATTTCGAATTCGTTACGAGTACCAGGATATACGCATTCGTTTACGTATCAACGGAATATTATCGTGGCCATCGTATAATAATTGTTGAACGCGAGCAGATGGAAAGCAATTTGTTTCCCGCATATCGCAGACGTTCACGTTTCGTCGATTATAAATTATAATAATATTATTGATAAAACACGCGACATACGGCATACGTAAGCATGTGGTAGCAGCAGCGGTATCTTTGATACTTATGATAACGCTAGCAATAATCTTTTCGTCGAAAAGAAAGTGAAAGAAAATATTATGCTGAATCGTAGTATAATAATAATATGTAATAATAATCATAACAATATACAAAATAAACTATTAATAATATTATATCTAATACGTAAATTAGATATATTCATTATCCAAACAACAATATATCCATTGTTACGAGTAGGTACACAATACACACACACACACACACACACACACACGCTGCTGTCACACTTATAAATTAATATTACGGCGGCGAACCACGTGTGTGCGTGCGCATTATGTATCCGGACGTGTATAATACTACAACGAGGCGATATCCTCGATATTTTTTGGCGGTGAAGAGGAGGGAATATTTTCTGCTTCGAAGGACTGGCCTCGGGGCTGTGTAAGAATACATACATCGTAACAATAAAGCTACCTACTCGGTCGAGAGTATGCGCGTGGTACGTTTCGCGCATTATTGTGTACCTATATATATTATACATCGTATACATTATAGTCCGTGGTACAACAGTTTTCTCTACTCGAGGGGCTGTGCGCGCGCGCGCGCGCGCACAACGAACATTACGTCGACCTTGGATTTCCAGTGCGCAGTATTATCCCTCTCCGTGCAGTTGAAGGTAGGACCCTCTCGGACCGACCCTTGTTCGTCCTGCCGCCGCCGCCGCCGAGAGCGTGTTTGTCGGAGGGGTCGTCGCCGACGACGGGTTCTCCGACAAGGTGGTGCGCGCGGGGAGGCGTTTCGTCCGAGAGGGAGGGAGAGTGAGACAGAAAGAAAACACAACACGAACGCAGAACGTTGAAATCCCCCGAAAGTAGTCCAAACCTAACCTAACTACCGATGTGTACTATGAAATATATTAATATTATAATTTACCACCACGTCTATAAGATCGCGAAACATCGACTTTGACGGGCCGCGCGATAAACTAATGTACCTATATAATCTATATAGGTTGTACGTGTTTAGGAAAACAAGTTTTTATCGTCGCTTAGATTATTTTTAGAAGCCCTTTCAAACGCACCGATGCAGCAGCTGCCTACCGGCTCGATATTACTCTCTCCCATTCCCGTCACCCCACCCCCCCCTACAAGCCATCGCGCGCACACCGGGCTCTCTCGCACCCGGTAACACGCGGAAGACGCTATTTTGAGACACCCTTGGCAAACGTGGTGGTGACAAAGAGAGTTTTTATTGACAAACCAACACGGCCCGGGTGTAACGCGTGTCGGTAGGTAACAATAAAACTCGATCTCTTGTTGGTCGGCGTGGGCGACGGGAGAAGACGGAGGGGAAAAAAAAAAACGTCTCCTACGGCTCATTGTTACTGGTGCACATAACAAACGCACGCGCGCAAGAATGTAACCCACCCGAATGGCACGACCGGGATTCGTTCGCCGGAGGGGTTTCCAAAACGTGTCGGAGGAAAGAACGACGGGATCGACAGCAACAATAACAATGTGACGGACTGCTGGAAACCGGTGTGAAACTTAAACGCAAGATCCGGTCGGAAACGAGGGGGGGGGGGGAAAACCCCCGAAGCGTGAGTGGGAGAATAAAATCGGACTTACGTTTGGTGGCCGTGGGGACGTGGGGCTGCTGCTGTTGCTGTTGTTGCTGCTGCTGTTGCTGTTTGGAGCACTCGGCGTACCGGTAGAACGCGACGCCCAGCACGGTCCAGAAGACGGCCATGAAGCACAGGGCGACGGGCGACATGTATTCGCCGAGCACTGGGCGCCGGTGGTCGCCTGCGTCCGCCGCGGCCGCGGCCACGCCGCTCCGGGTGGCCACCTCGAGCACGGTGCTGGCCACGAAGGTGACGCTCACCGCGAAGGGCACGTAACTGACGATGAAAAACGTGGTCATTTGCATTCCACGGTGTCCCCCCCGTTCAGGCTGTATACGTCACTGTCGCTGCAACGAGTACTACGGCGGCGTCCACGGTAACGGCCGCGGCGGTGCACGAGCATTTATGCGTTACACCGGGGCACGATGACGCGCGTTACGTGTCCGACGGTCGTTGCTCATGGGTAAACGAGAGACTCGCGGTCGGTTTGGTTAGCGAAGGGAAACTCGGCCGCGTACGGTCGAGGAAAAAAAAAACAAAATAAAAACCACGTCCGACGGTGTCGGGGAGGAAAAATAAAAAAAAAAACACGTTTATCGTAGCGCACGGGCTGCGCGCGCGGAGAAACTACGGCACGACACGCGGAACACGCGGAGAAACCGTACGAAGCGAACACATGCGTCGTCGAAGACGGTATAGTCACCAGAACACACGCGGTATAATATTCGTAACACACGCGCACACACACACACACACACACACACACGCGCGCGGCGTTATACACTCGTGAACGCGGTTCGGCGGAGAGTGCGGTAACGGTCGGTTCGCGCGACGCGTCCAAGACGGTACCGGACAGACGAATGACGGGAGAGCGGCGACGGCGGCGACGGCGGCGGCGGCTGCTGCTGCTGCTGCTGCTGCTG
Organism: Periphyllus acericola; assembly: GCA_949715065.1. Taxonomy (NCBI): domain Eukaryota; kingdom Metazoa; phylum Arthropoda; class Insecta; order Hemiptera; family Aphididae; genus Periphyllus; species Periphyllus acericola. The sequence continues at coordinate 25,360,320 of OX454271.1, read as the reverse complement.
CTCAGTGCGTTCCGTTGGTGCTGGCCGGTTAGCCCGCCGAGGCACGGCACCACCACCGCGACCGGCGGCAGCGCCATCTGTCCGACCGCCGCGCGCGCGTTTTCTCCTCGTAACCTCCGTGAGCGCGCATTTTTCGGTAGGGGCTCGACGCCCCGTCGCTATCGCGGTCGTCACGGAAAACCACGATTTTATACTGTTCGTACGTAGTAGGGGGGGGGGGTTCAGTCCCGTTTTCAAAATTCATACCGTACCGAACTCTAATCGCGTCGTCATTAGACCTTTCAATTTAAACGATTATCGACTGCGGTTATCGCCTCGTGACTCGTACTATTTATAATACGTAGATGAGAAACAATATTACGGTAAAATGTCGATAATAGTACAAAATTGTCATTTTATGTTCACGGTTATTTATCTTGGTTTTAATATTTCAAATAAATAGTATTTGAAATTAATTGGCCAAAGGTGATCGTAGGTTCTCGAATTTAAAAGAAATAACGTAAATGTATGGAATATTTAAATGTATATTACAAACTATAATGAAACGTGTATTTATGACTGTTTTTGTTGGTTGAAAAATTTCGTGCTTTTTTAATAAAGGCTAGAGCATATTTATCGATATTGTGTTTCACAAATGTAGACACCCAATTAATCTCAAATCGCGGCCATGTGGGTAACATTGTTCATTCCGTAGAGGCGTAGAAACTAGAATAACTATATTACAGTCGAATCTCTATTTTACGAACTTGACGGCTCTTTAGAAACTATTCGTTACTAGGAAACACGAATGATTATTGTGAGTGGGGGTACTTTATGCATAATAACAGTTAGAGATTGAATGTAGAATTAATTAAAATAGAAACGATTATTGATGAAAATCGCATGGTTCCAGATGAAGAACAAATTCAATACGAGGAGGCCGCATATTATTTTTATAGCCCGATCGCCACCTCCGAATTTTTCCTATTAATCATTCGCGAAGAATACCTGTATTGTATTTTTTCACTTGGTTCGGCGCACAACAAATCGTAGTTTTTTATTAACGCGGACTGTTATGCGTTAAGTCATTATTCAATCGTTCACAAACGACTCGTGACGGTTATGAACTGATAACACGACTAAAACATTTTCGTGAAAAACATTGTTTGATCATTTTTAGGATTTACAAAAAAAATAAAAAATTAACTGTGTACGAACGAAAAGTAATAATTAGACGGTTTAATACGACTTGTATACTAAATATCTAACCGATTTTAGCGGTTTTGTAACTAGGTATTTATATCATGTGTATACGTGAATAATAAAGGCACTGATTGTACTGTCCTGTTTCGACTTGTACGATTTATTTTATCACAGTCAGCGTCAACATAATCGCCGACGACGAAATATCATAATAATATTATTATCGTCATCATCTTCTTGTTTCACTGCGCCAGGATGATTAGTGTGTAGACCGGTCAACTGCGCACGTGGTGTGTTACACCGTATTATAGATTATGTCGAGATGTCCAAGGGATAAGGATATAATCGAAATTGTTCGATATGTCCACGTCCGACATTCAATACTTGATCGATACAAGTATAACATAAGTTCACATTAACGCGTAGGGTGTAATATCCTGTACTTGAATTATCATCATAACTATTACAACACTTGTGCGGGCGAGACGTATATTTTGGTGATGCGGATTAACCTGCAGACGCGTGACGTGTACGCAATACGATTCTGCCGGGTAGACGCTTGAGGCAAGGACGAGGTTTTAGTCAGACGGTAAACTTTTTTATCGGGTTTTTGGTGAAAACCGAATGACCATATTATTGTCTCTCCGCATATCGTGACGCAATGTAACGAGGTTTCCGTGTTCTACACGGACACGTCATGATGGTCAAATGGTATATAAATTTTTTTTTTTTTTTTAATAACATATTGTGATATTGAATCATACGGTTTCATAAATGCACCCACACTGGCTCTGTTTTAGTAATACATTACGAATTATGTTTGAGAGACCGTAGTATAAGTCAGTTCTGTCTCACGCATTCGCGTAACACGTTATAACCTATATTTTTACGGGAAACTTAAATATACATACATATTATTAATCATACACATCGACTTTATACATGACACAATGCCTATACGGATCAAATTGTCATCAATATTGATTCGATTACAATTTTTTCAGCCGTTTGCTACTAATTGAGTTTTTTTTTCATACAATCATTTTTATACGACTGTTGTATAGACTTATCTACTCAGGCCGGTTTCCATGTAAGGCTAATAAATGATATACCTTATACTTAATTTGTTTATTTGATTTATAAAATAATATAATGTATAGGCTCCGTTTAATGCAATAGGTATCTTTGTTTCACAAATTGTATATGTTCGACGTTCGTTATAACAAGTTATTTCAAGTTAAAAACTACTTTTATGAAATTAAGTATATTATAATCCGTGGAAAGTGTGTGTTTTAATTTTTAATAGTACCTATACATGACTTTGCTTAGGTTTTGTACACTGCAGGTCGATACATTCATACACCGTGAAATTAAACATAACTAAATATACGCTATAAGGTCAACGAATTAAATTTTTCTCATTAAAAAGTGTAATAAACTACAATCTGCGGTCTACACTTTTTAATGCTATAAAGTATAAGACATCGCTCGTTAGAGTTATATTTAAAGTCTTTATGTAGTGATTTTATATATTTTGAAATCAATTTATAATTATTTAAAAACGTGTAACAATATACTTACATTTTTTTCTAATACAATTTTCAACGTTTAACATTTACCATTTAACAAAGGTTGATGTTTATTTTAAACATTTGTGTATGAGTATATTGTACACATGTAGTTGAAGTAAATGATCGTTGAATGTGTTTGCTTTAACATTCCTACCTAAACTTTATAATTCGGTACAATAATTTAAGGTCTACAATGCAAACATTTTTCTGTACGTGAGAAATTGAGAAATATTACATTAAAATCGATCATTTTCGCTCGTTGAAATATTCTATTAATAACAAAAAAAGGTAGTTCAGACTTATACACTCGAGGGCGTTTGCCCTTTTTGCTTGTCCATTAATTTGACTTTGAGTCTTCATAATAGCATTTATGTTTCTTAATTATCTTAGCGGTATATTGCAATGATTTATTCTGAAACAAAGTATTTGTACTTACTAGGTAGTAGGTATACACTATTAGTCAAGCTCGTATTCAATGGTTCACTACATTTTTGTAATTATTGAGTAATTTATAGTCAAACTGGTTAAGTTTGATACTATTAACAGTAAAATTTTTACGTGTTCAAGGAACTTAAAAAAAAGAATAAATTTGTTAGGCATATTATGTATCTTATGTTACAAGTGAAAATATTATAATACAATTAAATAAGTCGAATAGCATAAAACAATATAAATTAATTTACCTAATCTTTATAAAACATAAAACCATATGCGCATAATCATAACTTGCTAAAATTAATCGTGATGTAGGAATATTTGATCAAAATCTCAATGCTGTGATATTAAATTGTAATCTTAATAGAAAATATCTGAGAAATAGATGTATATAATAAGTAAACATATTTTTTCGACGAGTACGAATAATATGACAATAATAATATTTTCAGTTGTTTCAAGGTTCGCACAATCGTACTCATTACTGTTTGTATTATTTTTTCATCACTCCGAAGCTTATATAGCAATCCGTGGTGCCGTCGTATTTTCACAGTGAAAGTGTGTTATTAAAATTAAATGAGTTTTACTATTAGTAAATCGTTGAATTTGTTTATAAATTGAAAATATAATATACGATAAACATAGAAGTATGAAAATTCTTATTTCAAGACAAAATAGGTCAATCCCATTACTTTTTTCGGAACAAACACATTTCATACGAATTCTCGCTATCTAAATCTCTGATCTGAAAATCGAAATAAAAACGTTTGCGGAATAGCAATTACTCGACTCACGTGTCCTTGCCCTTAGCCGTAAATTAATATCATATATAAGAAGGTACCTACAGTCGAATATTTACGAAAATTAAATTTCCTACAAACAATCATTACTTAGTCATAACTCGAATTAACTTACATCAACATTTTATTACATTTCGACATACATCATGAAGTTTCTAAAAACTTTCGAACGCAAAGCTTCATAAACTATACGTGCACAGTCAAACCAAGTACTAGTAAATCATTTTTTTGGTGATTGATTGTATAGGTAATATCTATATATAGGTAATATCGCTTAAAAATGAACGATTGCTATAGTGCATTAGTCCGTTAATGATCTATAATAATTCTAAACAATTTCAAGTATGTTTTTTTATGTTAGGTATTATATGAAAACAAGCAGGGAAAAAAAATAATAATAATAAATGGTGCTCATTTTTGACGAGTCTAATTATAACCGAAAAATACGCGTGTACTATTAAACTCGCATGTTGAATATTTTTTGCACACACTATACATTCCATTAGTCGATTTTGCTTCAGATATACGTCACGTAATGGGTGTAGGTATATACATCGGTACTCTAGTGCAAATGTTATTGAAGCCGTGAACTTTCTAATGTTTTCATTAAAAATGTACGAGGGAAATAAGACAAATGTCTAGTATCTGACAGGGTGCGTATCGGTCGCGGGCTACGGCTGACCCATATCTTATTTATTTACATTTTCGTACCGAACTTGAGTTTGTACCTCTTGGTGTATCATCGGTAGATCTTAAAAGATTAACTTCACAGCATAAATCTTCAGATGGAATTGAAAAATATGTGTAAAATGTTTTATACGTTGAAGTTTGATTTTCGTTATCCAAGTCAGCTAATAATCCAATAGCAGAGATTACATTTGAAATGTTAAAATTAACGAATACCTACGATACACCCGACAGCATCCAAAATTAACTCTCAGGTGCACCTCGTGTGCGCACGCCTATGGTTATACTGCTTTAAGGGAAATAAGTGAACAATTTATTGATAATCCATCGGCTGTTGTTTGCTATCATAAAGAAAAGAAGGTAGAATTTTGACTTTGAAAATATGTTATAAATGGACAATACGCATATGTTGTAAGTTACGAGTATAGTAATTAATAATTATAAAAAAGTTATCTCGCAAGACGAGACTCCTGTATTCAGATAGATAAAAATTGCAAACTTTGTCTCAAGTTATTAATGATTAATAAAAATAATCATTGATAACTTTGAAATTATAGGGGTCCAATACCAAAATTGGGATTAGTCCCCACTTCCGTCGAACAGTGGAAGGTGTATGTTGGCCTGCCCGAAAAATAATTTATAGCTACGCCCCTGGATGCGCCGCGTTAAAAGGGACGCGATTTAAAAACGTCGTACCATGGTCGGCCGATCGCGCGTACTTACTCGCGTTTTGTGCTCTGCAATAGATATATTGCGCGTCCGCAACGAGATCGCCGCCCATTGGCGATTAACATTCATTTATCATTATCATATTGTGCGGCTTACGAAAACGCACAAAGCTTCACCTGTAACGAGGATGGATAACGGTTTTCCTTTGTGCATGCACTCCGCACCATCATGCCGAGACGTTGTAATGCGCGCTGCTGACCGAGTGGGCTCACACTGGGGCCCACGCACGCAAGTACAGGTGCACTGGGGCCTAACATTTTCGCTATAATCACGCGTGCACAACAATATCGTGGAGACGAAATGCGTCTGCGGCCAGGGACCCGTAGACGAGCCTGACTCGTGTTCAACCGCAGCAGTTACGCGTAAATCGCACTGTCGCAGTGGCGTATTTAGGCTATGCGGCTAGAGCCTAGGGCGCCCTTTTCTTTAGGATCAACAGTTGGGTATTTGGTAAAATTATTTTGAATCGTTTTATGTATAAAATATTTATCGACTTTTGATACGAACTGCACGTGTCGTTTTGCGCGTTCGTGTGAAACAGGTCTGCGGGTATTTTCTGAAAACGTAACGGCTATCGATAGTTATCAAAGATCGACAAAAATTAAATGCTTTAGCAACATTTGATTTTCAAATAACAACGGAAATGGATTATGAAGACATCATAAAAGCCTGCCCGGAACGAGAAAGCAGAAGAAAAATAATGCTATAATATTTAAAAATAAGTAAGGTATTTATCAAAGGTTTTTTCGTATGATCTCGTCTATTGTCTCGTATATTGTCTTTTGATATTACCTATTTATTTTTTACTATTCATATTCCCATCATGGGGCTGTCCAAGAATCGTACTGATAAAGTCAATTATTAGATCTGAAATATATTATTTTTTAAATGAATTTCGCGTTGAAGACTTAATATAAATTGTTTTGATAAAAATTCGTATTCAAAAATGTACAGGGCAAGTTTCGTACCAAATATTAAAGGTTCCTCGGTACCGCGAGGTGAGTAGGGGCGCCAGAACAATTTAGCATATGGCCGCCAATAAGCCAAATACGTCACTGGCACTACTGCGCGCTCAACATAAAACGGATACTACGATATTTCTTTTGTACAAATAACGGTTGCTGCGATTCCAACGAGCACGATTCAATAACACACTTCCTAGTGGCGAGTACACAAATAGTGTCCGGAGTACGCACGGACAATGTAATATTACATTATTACCCACGTAACAGTGGCGCAACCAGGATTTTCTTAAAGGGGGGGTCCAAAAGTATAATTATTTTAAATTAACATGCAAATTTAATTATTATTTTATTCTTTGTTTAATGTAAATATTGTAATTGTAATGTAAAATTGAATGATAGTCAAATGTAAAAAATAAAGGTAGGTATATACAATGCTGTAGATTTTATAACTTTTGATTCTTTTAAGAGAGGAAAATGATCTCTCCGCCTCACATGAAGTAATTAGAAGTGTGATAAGTATTTACAATAGCTTATGTATATTTGGGAAAAAATCGGGATTGCAATCATTAAGTATTTAAATTACACTATTATATTGGATATAACTGTCAGTCAAATAACGATTCCATAAAATTGTTTCTGATTTAACTCGATAAAAATCATCAACATCGTTAGCATAAAACTCAACATGTTTTCTAAGTTTTTCTTCATCAAACACTGAACTTTTAAGTAACATTTGAAATCCACATATTATATTTTGATGATTAACAAAACGATCATTTAATTGTTGTACAAACAAATCAAGAAATGGTAGAAACAAAGTAATTCTAAAATATTCTTCGGGATCTTTGGTTGGAATATTAGCTCGGTTCATTTTTGTCAAACATTTTTATTATTTTAGAAAGACATGACACGGTTCAAGGGGGGGGGGGTCCGGACCCGGGGACCCACCCCCTGGTTGCGCCACTGCCACGTAATGTTATACGCTATCCGAATTACCCGTCGTCGCCGGGTTTAAGTATAAACAATGTATGCATTGTTGTTGCTCGGCAAGATTAAATATTGTTTAATCTATTTTAATAAAATTTAAACAAGATTGTTTGAAAAATGTTTCATATAAGTATATTAATAAGTTATTGAGCAGATTATTATCATTATTTGTTTTATTTATAATAGCTTTTGGCAGTAGCTTCGTTCGCGATAGTATACAGATATGAATATCCCGTCTTCAGTCGTGGTTTAAATCGTTAAATCGATCAACTGTTTGAGTGTTGTTCTATGTTTTGTAAAAATCCGACCGAGGAATAAGGTTTTTCATTTTTAAACCCTATCACCTTTTAATCCCCTTTAGGTATTGAACTTGGGAAAGCGAGAGTCTTAATATGTGTTTATAAGAAATAATAAAATTATATAATTATTAACACACACCTTATGTATGTATATTTTTTGTAATATTATAAAATCACTAGGTTTTTAGACAAATTTTATACCCCCCTCACTCTCTCCTCCGAAAATTTGAAAATACGCCACTGCGTGTACTCGTACGTGTATATAGGTGCAGCGTGTGCCGTCGCACGCAAGTACGGCAGCAGCAACAAACCTTGACCCCGGGGGGAACGTCGTTGAAAAGCGCACGGTCGGGCCCGCGAGATTTTTCGGCCGATCCCGCTCGTACCGCACCGGCGCGGCGTCCGAACAACGCGTTTGCGAACCGCTACGATAATAATGACGAGAACGCGTTCGGCGACGGAAAACAATAATTTGTTACGTTACGCGTTCCCTCGGATTAACGTGATTTCCGGCGGACCGGCGTTTCTGTTTTTTTTTTTTTTTTATTAAAGAGACGAACCCTCGGCAACATGGGCCGTTGGGTTTATAAACGATTAAATCAATGTTGGTATTGTGGACTTTTTGAATTTTGGTTTGAAGCTCGGCGGCTGTGATTAATTTAATTATGTTGGCAATGGTTTGAGGGTGGTTGTGGAGTATTTCGGCAAGCGATTCGGGCGTGTTGAGGTTTGTTCGGACGCTGTGGCATAAACGGCATTCGGTGAGAATATGTTTTATAGTGACTTGGACACCGCAGGCTGTGCATATTGGGGGTTCTTCTTTGGCCATTTTAAAGCTGTGAGAGATTTGAGTGTGTCCAATTCTGAGTCTGGAAATGATGACTTCTGATTTACTGGGTAATCCGATCGGTAATGTCCAATTGTCTATATTGTGTTTGACATGGTTTAATCTTGTGGGGTAAGATAGCCATTATATCTGTTTCTGTTTTTGTTTCGTACCCGAGGTGAACGTTACCGCATCGGCGATAAGCGAAGATAGAAAAAATTAAAAAAAAAAAAAAAAAACGGTCGCGGTCTTTTACGATCTTGTTCTGTTACCTCGTAGGTACGCGTCTTGTCGGACAATCTGATTTCACGCGCTTGCGAGTGTTGCGCATCCGTACCGTGTCGTCCGCTCTTCGACTCGAATAAAAGCGTGGTCCGTGTTCATGAAATTCAACAAAATATTACGCAACAGTCACCACTAGCAGAGAACTTCGTTCCGCGAAACTGAAAACGCGATCAAACGTTTTCGATGCCGAAAACGTCATAAAACGAATTACGAAAACGTAATCGTGTGCAGTAGTACTGCATGTGATCATCATAATAACAATAATAATAATAATAATAATAATAATAATAATGATAATAATTTGTTTTAATTAAAACCGTTCTCCAAGAATTTAAACTGAAAATCGGGCCATTAAGTTTATTTTTATGGACGTCAGCAGCGCGTTGGAATTTTTTTTAAGACCCTTTTTTTCCGGAATCAAGGTTTTGTACACGCCTTATACAGTTTCTGTACATAGTAAGGTTTTGCCAAATCGCAAATAAGATTGTTTTATCCATTCGAGTTGCATTCAAGCGTAATATCTCCAACGGCTGCTACACAACAGTATTTCTTTTCTTTTCTTATTTCTGCGTGGTGAATTGTACGACGTTGAATTGGTTTTGCCACAAAAAAACAACCGTTTTTTTTTTTTTCTTTAAATATAAATCGCAGAATTCGCAACATCATAAACACAAACGCACACGCGTAGAACACGTGTGACGCACACCGATATCGTATCATTTTTGAAAAACCTACGCAGATATTGTGTAGTAATGTTAACCGATAAAGTTTGTGCTGATATCACCTAAATAACAACCTGTTGGCAGTTTGTCAAGTATATCGTATTCATTTATTCCGCACGAACAATACGTGCGTATTTCCATCGAGACCTTTATTAAAAAACATGTGACAAAAATGTATTCGCGTTCGACGGGGATTGGCCAATAAAACATTAGGTTTTTATTTCTCGCGCTTTACGTACGAATTTATGCGAATATTAGTATCTAAACAGCTAAATAATCAATCATATGTAGACTAAATTACAAGTACCGATTAATCGAATCAATTTGGTATTCACATGATGGTATGTACGTATACGTACATCTACAATATTTGGAATATGTGCAGTTCATAATAATATCTTATGCCTTATGTCTTGCGAGTGATTAAAACGTTCAATTTATAAATCACTCGCAGGAACTTACTTATAATAATATTGTACACCAGACCGTTTCACCAAACACAAGAAACCACCGAGTTCTATACACGATTGTAATTAGAAATCCGCATGTGCGCCTGATCCGCACTGTGTTTGAAAAGCCCAACAGCAGCAATGTTGTACCTATTATGCACTATACTTACATTATGGAATTGCATTCACTAAGGGTACAACGTTGTGAATAGATGTTATGGAAATAAACTTCGCTTGCATTCGAGTAGCTTTCGAGGGCTTCGAAAACGAGAATAAAAACATTTTCGTAATAAAATATTTACCGCGCGCAGTGCTGAATATTTATGTTCAAAACAGCTTTCAAATCATAGAAAAATTTCAAAGTATTCTGTGAACCGAATACTTAATAACTTTTTAGGTAAAGCCATTAAAAAACATTTCAAAAGCTGTCGAAAAATCAAATTGAAATGCTTTCAACAAAATAACGTGAAACCTAAAAATCACAGTACTCACTATATATGCGTAAAGTGGAGTATACCATACAACGAATAAGTCTTTTTCCGATTTAAAATGTATTCGTGCTTCGCTTCTGTCATCGTTTCAAACACAATTTCTGGTATAAATACTATACACATGTGATCTATAAATGAATACTATCTATAGTAGGTACACTATACCGAAGAAAAAATAATTAACTAAAATAACATGTTTAATTTCTGAATTTTTCATCCGTGCCGCATGAAAACATTCGTATTCTGCCTACGTATTGTTTTCATACTTATATACGTAAATATTTAAAAAGAATAACAAATCTTCAAACGGGGGGGGGCATAATAGCATACTAGAGTGGAGACTATTTGTAGCTCTTGGGCTATTTCTGATATTTACTGAATATAACTACGACTTTGTGGCCCGGCGATTCATTTCGTCTGTACGCTTGAAAAACCTGTCGAGAGTGTACTTAAAATACAAGTTTACAGAAGCCGCGAATAACATCAAACATACGTGTTGGGTCGCACGGAAAGTCGGTAAGGCTTGCTAAAGCACACTACACTGTGTACACTACAGTATACTATAGTTCCCACGGTGTCTGTGTGCGTAATTTTCGAGTATAAAACCGCAATGGATTTATTGATTAGTGCTATCGTAATATAATATACACAGCCCATAATATTATATGATTGGGCGTGATAAAGCTGACCTTTATACAATATATTTTATATTTGTACCATCGTAAAATATAATGAACAACATTATTGCCCAATTAAATTAACGACAACAAAATATCGTTCGTATACCTTGCACGGACTAAAAATATCACAAAGTAAAGATTTTTTACACCAAGAAATGAACAACGCCATAACGGAAGTCGCAAAGGATGCGGATACGGTGGCGGTCGACTATACGAAAACTTGGATGAGAATAAACGGCATGAACGGATTCTGATATTTAGGCTCTAATTGGATTTCCACAATGACCTTCCAGCCAACCAATCAGTCTCGATTCTTATTTTTTACCAATTTACATATCATATAATATGTAACTTTGGTAGTTCGACATAATTCGTGACATTTTTTTACTTGATTTCTGCTGACCAGGATAAAATAGAATAACAAACATTCATAAGAATTATACATTTACCACCAGCTCATATTGATCATTACAACGACTGTAAAAAATTCCAAATATGTATAATGATATGATATTGTCCATTACAAATTTAACTGACGAATTTTTATAATATTATACGTCGTCTACACGTAGTTTCATGTTGTTATCAACGGAGCTCACGGACCAGGCAAATGTAATCCAAAAAAATGTAATCGCCAAACCTAAACTAGAACTTTTTGAACGTTAGTGACATTGATGTCCTGGGCGTGTCATGCACAGTCGATGGACATGGGTGAAACTTGTTACTTTACCATCTGCATGCTGTTGTTAGAAATTCATTAAATAGTTATTACGAAATAACGAATAATGTTCTCAGACCCCACGGTATAAATTGAACTCGTCTAAAATATGTCAAATAAATTAAAACCTTTGGCAATATTTAACTAGAATGTGAAACGATTACAACCGTCACGCTAAAGAACTTAATATACAGTTTTCAAAATAAATTTCAATAAAATCAGTCGGAGTGGAATGAAATTTACAAAAAATGATGTTTTCGTCGTTATTTAAGTATAATACTGACCGAATCCGGTCTGCACGTTTCGAAATCGGAAAATGATGATCTTGGGATTTGCTTAAGAGATTTTTAGAAAAATAACAATATATAAATTTATAAATATGCATAATTATGCAATTTATTTATTTCCAAATATATATTCCTGACGACTTTGTTATAAAATCGATTTATAATATAAGTATAATAACATAGGCAAAAATAGGGTTTGGGGTTTGGGGGTCTGAAGCCCAGGCTACTCAGTTTAACTCAGTCGTGGAAGTAATTTTAACAGCTAAAAATTTGTCCTCGCTTTATTATATAACACATATGTAAATACCTTATTACAATAAAACGAAATACACATTTTTTTTTACCATATTCTTTCATCTACTTTTAATAGTAATATCAAAATTATTTAATATTATAATATATATTTTACATTATATTCCATATAACAAATAAGTATTATTGTGTAAGGCTTCAGTGCGAGCAAAAAGTAACAACGGAATATTATTAATACAAAGCAAATTGTGTTTACTTTTTGAATTATAAATACAGACCTTGGCCGGATGTGAAATAGGTATTGAATAATTTTAAAGCTATATTCTTCGGTTTATTTTAGCAAATGTGTCTAATATTATTTCATTGTCTACTGCAATATCTTTTTATATGTTTAATTTTGCTAAATTAGAAAATCCATCCTGAATCCTGTTAAAGCTCGGGCTTCGGACATATTTGTAATCCTTCTTATAGACGAGAAGAACCTTTTGCATTTTACCGAGCTCATTGCAGGTGAGCAATGCGATTGCCGCACCCACATGTAATTTTAAATAAATTAGGTATTTTGACTACATTTTCATTAATATTTTCAAAATTGATTTCTTTTAACACGTGTGTCATGACATTTAGTTCAAATTTTCAATTTGATGACAAACAAATGTTTTACCCTTCATCGTTCACTATAAAAAAAAAAAATTGCAATAAGTAGAAAATAATTTAGCTCGCGAGGGCTATTGAACATTTTTATGGAACTTAGCTCCCCCAAAGCCTCTCCTATTTGCGCCTATGTGTTTAACTAGGTAATATAACGTTGTTATACAGGAATAAATCACAAAACGCGCATTTATATTCATTAGAATCTCTGTGTCTTCCCCCGTAACAATAGCAAATACTATGTCTTTGAATCGTATTTTCACCGAGTGCAAATCTATTGCGTATCATTGCGTTAACGAGACACATTATGGACGTCCAGTGTTTTATATAAACTATTTGGTGACGAAAAGCGAGGAAAATAACCGTACACCTACACGCGGACGACGGACGAAAGTGTATAAATATTACCGATCTATATTATATGTGTGTGTGTGTGCGTATACGTACGCATCTTGTTCGCGTGGAGGAGGGGAAAAGACGATTTCACCCAAACTATTTTCGTTTATTAAATCCTGCGCGTCGTTACGAACACGTAAACGAATAAGAATATACGTGTAGGTACTACGTTTTATACAACCTACCTGGAACACCTGCAGTACGAGAGCGTCGTCGGCCGAGTCCCCCGTACTTATACACAACACTAATGCGCGTGTGTATCTACACGCATGTGCTGCCTACGCGCGTCCGTTTGTGTAATGGGATTTCGTGAACGTTCCGGCGACGGGTTCGACCTCCAAAATATTATTATTACGGACAAGCCGCGGTGAAGATGCAGCTGCAGCGCGTGTGTAATATGTCATTGTGGTAATATTGTGATCCTGCGCGCTGCGCGTGCATACAGAACGATCGTCTTGGCGCGAATCGGCCCCAGGTACATACGGTCCGTGTTGTGCGTGAAAAACACGTGATTTGCGTTCTAGTCCCTGGACCCGTGGGTACGCTGGATTGCGACGGGCGGCGCGAATAGGGAAGCCCGAAATAAATCCCTAGAAGCCCCCACGAACAATAAGAGTATTGAACAATAATAGTTGTTTTCACCGATGACGTTTTTGATAAATTTAATCTGTATACATGTTACAGTATTTATCTTATAAGGTACATATCACCTGAAATCATGTGCCTACATGTAATGGTTCAATTTAACGAAACGTCTATTTTACGAATTACAGGCGGATAAGAAAAAAAAACGGAATGTTTTTGTATTATTTGAATCATTTATTTTCTTATTCATTTTCTATGGTTGTTCCGATTTAAAATGTATTCAAGTAGTGAAGTACCACCCTAATAGGAATATAAAAATAAAATTTAGGTTTTCATCTTTTGGCGTTTTGTTGTACTTACGAGGCTCTAATCTACACAGGCGAATAGCGTAAAAATTAAATTCTCCGACCATTTTCCTGTAGGTTTTAGATAAAATACCTGACTTAACTATATATAGATAATCTTTTATGTGTGTGTCGTAAATGTTCAGTTCATCCTTGTCCTTTTTACTAAAAATATCTTCTAAATGTCCATTCAGAATGCGGCACAAGTTTCTTATACTCTCGGATTTTCTATGCACTTACAGGAAATAACATTTTTTCTATTATATTCGTATACGTTATACAGGGTGATTCACGTTGAAATTGTATTCTTTCGAGAGCGGTCAGCAACGCACATTTTTGTTATTGTTATTATGCGCTGCAGACGCGCGCGGCTGAATGGATCTTTGCCCTTGAACGCAGGTATTATTATTATTATTATTATTATTATTATTATTATTATTATGAATAGTGCGCATGCCGAGATCCATACAACGTCTATCCCGCTGCCGTCGGTCCATCGACCTAATATTATTATTTATTTTTTTCTTTATTATTATTATCGTATGTAGGCGCATCGGATGTATAGCGTCCGACCGGTTTCGTTCTCCAAGCGATATGCGTATAAAAAATATACGAAGACGACGACGACGAAAAACCGAAAACATTTTGGATATTGTGTTACACTATAGACCGATGCCTACCTGCGCCTACGTGTACATCGTACGCACTACACAGTGAATCACCGTCATCATTTTGCCTCGGGTGGAAGCGGACCCCTCGTAACATTGACCGCCGAGTATTATGTGTGTATACTGTATATATATACGCTATATACGGTCGACTACGCGTCGTGTTTGCCTGCCCTCCCCTCCCGCCTCCAACCTGCTCGCCGTACCTATCTGGTCTCACGCGCCATTTTTCTCCGTTGTACTATTATTTCCTCTCGAAACACCCGAAACCCAGACCACACGCGGTAAAATATAACACGTGCGCGTAGGGTGACTTATATAAACGTTCAAAACAAGTGTTTTTCAACAACTGCAGTTTTCGTATCATGGAAATATAGTCACACGTGCAATGTGACACTTTCGCATCGGTAACTCTCTAAATCCGCTGTTACGGATTCTTTCCAACGAGGGTTTTTAACACACAAACACTCACAAATTCACTATATGTAGTATATTACTTTGAAATTAAAATGTTCAATAAAATGTTGTCATGATAATGCTCTGTTCGTGCCTAACACTGGACTGCCGACTCGGCCTTACCATGGCCGACGTCCGGACGCGTCCAGACGAAAAGTCTTAATCAGCAAATTCCGACTGTCACAATATTCTCTATACTTATATGTTAAATGTTACTTATATTATTACTGTAATAGTACAGAGTCAGGGGTTCTTAACACCGCCTTGCTCGGGAACGTGAAATTAAAATACAATATTCCATACTCTATACTCCTGTTAAGAAAAATGATGAAAAATTGGTTGTTTTTTTTTTGGCAAAATTATTGCTTTATAGTGTTATTACACATTCTTTAGATAAAAAATACTCTAGTACTCAAATACACTGATTGAAAGTTAGAAATCTCCATACGTGTGTGTTACGATCAAAATGGTGGAACATCGAGCGAGGGTGCGACGTTAGTGTATAGATATTCCGGATTGAACTGACGTGGGCAGTGTGACAACTAGAATAAATACGTATTGATATAAAAACACTATTGTGAATCATTCTCTTTGTTTATATAGGTATAGATGTTTTTTTATTGTATTATTATTATTATTATTATAGATACATAGTTTTTTGTGTTCTTTTTTACTACTGTACTCCATGTTATATATTACTATTGCAGAGGTATTGCTATTAAAACATTTTGAATTGCAGATCCTACTTACGTTTGTTTTTATACGTTTAAGTGTTCGTTTTACACAATGTATTATTGAACACACGCGTAACGATCGTATAGCCTTGTACTCTCCGAAACTCGAAATGCTATTCAACAAATGTTGCGCTGACTTAAGTTCGCGTCTTACAACAATAACAATAATAATAAAACACGAATTCATATTTCTATGTATTAATAAAACACATTACCCGTGGTGGTTTTGGCAGCCCTATATGTGTGTAGCCTCGACATTGCAATACGAATATGATGTTTAGACATTTTGCTGTACAAATTTAAAAGGCAATGTGGCATGTGCGCTTTGCCCGTAACATGCTGGTATACGTTATTACGTTGCAGCGGTGGCTTCGGAAAAGTTAACGGGATATTAATTATTGACAATTTATTTCGTAATGTTGATCTCCGATTTAAATCTAACCATTATTTATTTATTTATATTTTTTTTCAATGCTCGGGAATCAATAACTCATTTAGACGTGACCTAAGGTATAAAGAAAACAATTTATTTCGTACACATAACATACGTTTAGATATAATTACGACCGTGTATGACGTCTTCTTAAGTTGATGAGATCGTTGCCGTGTTGACGGTTATTGATAAGACCGTAGCTAAACGCAACGTATACAATAAAAACATTAAAAAATAATGACACCACCGAGTTGAATTAATATCATCTGTTCATTGTTTCTAATATTTCTGGAATTTGTGCATATTATAATATGAAATTTTAAATACGCGTAAATGCGTTTAACAGTATCAATAATAGAAATACAAAAAAAACTCTTAAACACTATTATACAAAAAAAACTTAAATTACCATATTTAACAAATGTCCCATGTCTAAGGTAATTTTATCACGGTAAAAATATTTAATTGGTAGGTTCGAATGTTTATTTTTTTAATGCTCGTCTACTTGTGATAATATACAATTTTAAAACGTATATATATCGACAAATATTTTAAATATCCATGTATTCATGGCCGTTGAATATTAATGCGTATAACTATTACACAATCTGTACTCAGATATTAATTTATTTATTAATTTATCTGATTATAAATAAATGCGTAGAACCATCGATGAGAAATAAATAAAAACCTACATTTTATAGCCAAAATGTTAATTTTGTCTTGTTTGATAAATTTTACTATAGCGTCAACACTGGGTGCATCAAAATAATGTTTTTAGCCCTATCAACCGATCAATACATGTTTTCAAACTTTAGTTTAGCGCACGTATGTGTTCCAAAACCGGTAAAATTTTAAACTTATCCAAAATAATATACCAGTATAAAGAACTTTGTAACATAAGAATGTACGTATCACCTTTATCTACGAACCCAATGAATATATTTTCTTAAGATAATGGCCCGGTTATATTTTTATAAAATTTACTATTGTTTATTATGTATTACATACGCTCTAAAAGCTTTAAGGTTTTTACTACTCAATTTATGTTCTCGTACTCACCGTTATTATTATTATTATTATTAGTATTGCCCAAGGAGTATATTATGTATAATGTATATATATATTATTATACCATCTATTCTACATAGAGACGATCTTGAGTATTATTATACAGGTGTAATAATATTATATTATACACCCATTACCCGGTATATTATATTGCGGTCGTACATATACTCGTTATTGTGACCGCGAGTCGGTAGAAGTTCCTTTACTTGACACAGTTTCCTTTCACACAGGTGTTTTGATGCAAACAAAATGTGGCGAGTGAATCGAACGGGCTTAACGTTTTTAGGTTTGCACTATTACAGTTGTATTAATTTGAGTTTAGATTTATAATAATCGCAAGTTCCGTACGTTCGCACGACAATTTCTTCGTCTCCGCGATGATATTGATTACTGTCGCACTTTTTTCCACGACTGTAAGATCGATTTTTTCTCGTGACATCATCTATTTATTTACGTGCTACTCAAATAATCTGTATTCTAAACTAACGATGCGTATATATGTACCGATGATACCGGTGGGATTTCATGGAATCCAAGAAAAGTTTACGAGTAAATTAAATTGATCATACTCAAAAGTTTCATATTAAAACTAGAGTAATGTTACCTGCACGAAATTAAGCTTTTCCGTATCAAATGCTGTAAATAATAAGCAGCTATATCATAATTAAACCTATTTTATACCAAACACTGCTATACTTATTACTATTATTAATGCAGGGCGTACATCAATGTCGTGTGAGATAAGCTCATGTATAATAGCACGTGTTCGTTTATAATTTTTCTATTTTGATACCATACATTGTTTTTATATACATTTTTTCTGTTAAAAGGTGATGGAAAAAAATTAATTTTCATTTTCCCAGTTATGCATGGGGATATTAAATGTAATCTATGCATTATAGCCGTACCAATTTTTTTTATAGTACCTAGTGTTCAATTTTTGTAGTCATTCAAATCACACATAATTTTTTTAGTTGATAGCACAAAAAAGCATTTCACTACTGACGGATTACGCTGCATGCGCAAGCACATTGCTTATATTTTATCCTGCCAATTTAGGTTGTTATTGTGTACATATTATGGTATATATTTGTTGACGACGAAAACACGTACCGCACCTACGTACGTAAAACTAGCGGTTTTTAATAATGAAAAGCAGACAATTGTGCAATACTTTTTGATTAAACCTGATTATTAGTTATTTGTTCGCAAACGCAAATTTATTTATAAAAAGTAGTCGTATTTGTGATAGGTATAATCGTAAAATATTTCGATACAGCACGTACATAATATATGGACATATAAATCAAAGGTATGAACTAGAACATAACTGCATCAGTGTCATTCAATCAAATAATATTACTGTATCAATTTTAAGTAAGATAAGCTTAAATGGAATAAGATAATTACTTACACTTACAATATTACGACTTATTATTTGTAATTAAGTTTGTTTACCAGTTAATTAAATTGATAATTTGTTTTTGTTGAATATTATATAGGCAAATGGATTTTTTACAATGTTATCATTGTATCCATTACATGACGCAAGTAAATTACCTGACTTGAATTGAATAAAAATTATAACATTTTACTTACCTATATCCACGGACACGCACTAAATGTACTTGTACAATAACATCACACTAAAATTGATCGGGTCTTTGTGCTGGAATATTTTGGGTCTTACTGTCTAAGTACAATAAATTACTCCATCAAGTCATACCAATCAAATACTCGGCGTGCTCAAACGCGAATCACAATTCTCAAATTATAAATAGAATTGTATATAAATAAGCGTATTCGATATTTCCAAATCGTTGATATAAAAATTCTGCACTTTTCATCATTTTTAATTAAAAATAATAATAATCATTATTCTGGAAAATAATTCATTTTTGCTTAATTAAAACTTTAAGCGTTTATAAAAATAACCAACTTAACAAGAAATCTTCCGATTGTTTAGTAGTATTTATAATGATGTAAAGTTAAGATTAAATTGCAATACATATTCAAGTCTTTAAACACAAAGTTACTTGAAGCGAGTAATTATTTTTCTTCGAAACTGCGCGGGAAAAATCACGTTTGCATGAAGAATTTCAACATTTTTTTAGTTTTTTCTTAATGCATAAAAAATGTACCTAAGCTTCTCTGTCTGGATATTTGGCCTAATTATATGTTGCATGAGGCTTTTTTTTGCAGTTTTAACCATGCTGTTTTACTGCCCCAAAAACATACCACAACTAGGATATACATAGATATCATATAATATAAAATATATACAAAAGAAAATATTTTATTTTATAATTAATTTTTATACGCCACAGTACATTTCTCATTCCCTAAGGATCTTGGAGAATCAATTCCAAATAGTCAAATATATTTATCTTGATCGGCGCCAACATTTCAATTTTATGATAACGCAGTGGATTTATTTTACATGTACTCTTTAGTCTTACATATATTTTTTGGTTGTAATAAAAATATATAACCATAGATAAAGCGAAATTTTGAGTAAAAACACTTATAATAAAAAAAAGTCGTCCGACGAGAAACAGTTGAAATTGGATTGGTCACTTAAGACCTACAGTGTTTATCTTTTGTTGTTTCGCTTCTCCTACAATATATTTAAGATAAACACGCTCAAGGACTGAACTACTGAAGAGTGGGTCATGAATCGTAATGTGTGTTTAGTTTACAACACGTATATAACAGTTGTGTTGTAATTTTTTTTAAAGATTTTCGATTTTGTGGAAATAAAGCCGATCACGATGTCGTATTACAATTTGTAGTTACGTTTTTAGGTTCATAGATACTTTTTTTATAAATAACATTATTTAATGAAGGTTGTGATGTCGTACTTGTTAGTTGATACCTCGTTACAGGAATTTCATCATTTGATACACACGCACTCAATTGACCAAAATACCGAAATAACCGAAGTCGAAAAACAAAATAAATTCAGTTCGTCGTTGTTACTAATAACTAATAAGCAATTAGTACTTGGATAGTTTAAGCGGTTGTTATATTTACGATGACGTTGCGTGGTGGTCCATCATTGTCTAACTTTATAGAAATCCCGACAATAGTAATGATATAACACACAAATACAAATATTTTTTTATTTTTATTTTTTTAAGAAACTTATTGAGAACACATTTGTCTCAATAATTAATAATTGATATACAAAATGAAAATATCGATATAAAATAATAACCATGCATTAGATAAAATCATAAAAATGTGGGATTTATGTGGTATAGAATCAGGAAATATATGTGCAAGTATTTTGACATAATAATTATGAATAACTGCTAATAATAATAATAAAAATGATATAGTAGTTTATTTATAAAATGATGTAATAGTATCAAAAATAATAAGGGAATAGAAAGGATTGAGTTCAGCTTATTTTAAATTGTCGTTAGTAGCATAATTAATGAATTTAAGATGTTTGCTGATGAGTTTGAATAAATTATTATCGGATAAATCGACTGTTGGCTGATCGGCTGTGGCGAAGGCATAGGTGCGACTATGGTTTGAACTACGAGGGTTCTCAGACTGCGCAAGTTTGGCCGGTATTGGAATGAAAGGTAAACGTTTTCCCATTGAATATTTTTGGAAGGATGTTGCTTGCTTTCTGTAGACCAGGCATCCTTTATGAGATTATGTGTGAACTCCTGCGCGCAAAAGGCACACTTAGCCGGGAGACTGATATCTTTTGAACAACTGTCCGAGAGGTGTTCTCCATTGCATTTCACACAAAGAGGTTAGGATAACCAATATGTCTTCGTGTGCCCGTAAGACTGACTCTTATGACATTGAGGCGAACTGATATGAGATTCGCGTGGTTTTTCAATCACAACAGAGGTATGCAATAGCGTAGTGGTGTTAATAATATGTTTAAATTAATATCTCTGTTGCCGCCACACGTAACATAACGATAACTCATTTATTGCTCTTTGTATCGATATCTACAAAAAATGACGGAAAAAATTATTCTTTTTGATATTTTCTACATGTCTAACCGAGAGGCGAAGCTCGGTCTTTTTTGAAAAGAAGAGAAATGATAATCATACGTAAGTTAAACTATTAATTTTTGCTTATAAGAGTATATTTATCGAGTATGGTAACTGAAAAGTGCAACTTATTTTGAAGTACTGAGACCTGTAAATTGTAATTGTATACAAATAACCACGGTTGTAGATAATCTATACAATTGTACGAATCACATACTAACAGTAAAAATCACTGTTTGGAATTGATATTCTTTCTAGCATTAATCCAACAATAACAACTGGAACTGAGCTAGTTCAAAAATATTTAAATTAACTAATTAAATCGTCGGCAGATTTGGCAATCAAGTATGATAAAGATTTGAAATACGAACGTTTACCATTTATATTTTCCCTAAAATGTTTTGAAAAAGTATATTAGTGAAAAAACGGCGTATTTCTATTTCATTCCCCGTGTGAAAATAGATCCGGCTCTGTATTTATAACGTTCTTTTAAAAATAAAAATTGCTGTAAACAAATCATTATAAAGTTCATGCTAGGTAATAATAATGATCTGTAACGAGCTTTTTGTAAAATCATTTGGTAAAAATAAAATATAAAACAATCCAATCTGTTCATATTATGACTTACGAATATATAAGCGCGAATGTAGTACCTACCACAACTAGATAAAACCCAGTCTTACTCGAAGTCATAGGAAAAACTATATTATATCTATAGATGCGCTGCCTGGTCTATGGAAAATACGATTTCTATTTAAAGACCGTCCGGGTCCAATCTCCGATCAAACGACTGTACTGCCCGGAAGATGTGTTAACAGAAAAATAATATGAAACCCTCACTTTTGTACACGTTTTCTTCGATTAACTTAACCGCTACCGAAATGTATAATCATAAGTGTACAATAATACATCACCAGGAAAATCATTGAAAACATCGTATTATCATGTGTACGTAATTCCACGGCGCCGGATTCAAGTTTTGCTTGAAAAGTAAAAAAAATAAATATGATATGCGTATAATTTTTTTTTTCTATACCTATAAGATCTGTTCGCGTACGCCTGCGCAACAAAGAATCTCGTTCTTAATGCGACTTATTTATTTTTGGTCGGGCACGCGTCTCGTTTCTGACCTTTCCGTAGGATTTACGTTTCAAACAAAACGCAACCGTCCGTCCGTCCGTCGATTTGTGTAATAAAATTACCATTATCCGTTCGCAACACGTGCGCTTTCGTTAATCACGTGATACACATAACCGTGCTTTCGGTAAACCCGTTTTGGAGTGCACGGACACGTGGTCGGTAGCCCTGGGCCGCAGAAAACGAGTTGCGTCCCCCCTTTCGACGAATCGCGGCCCGTGCCTGTAATGTATTATTTAGCGCCTAACATTGCATCATGTTATCCGGTAGAGTTTGAAGAGACACGCATCGATTCGGATTATTTTTGTGTTTTCACGTTACACGAGAATATTCGATAGTTCCCGATCCGCGTAATGCGCCCGATGGGTTTTTTTCATTTCATCCTGCGTAATAACGGCCAAAATGATCGACCGAAGGCTAAAATAATGTGAACAGAGTATTCAGCACGCGGCCGGGTTTTCTCGGATTGATTATTGTTCCTG
The DNA here is from genome assembly GCA_949715065.1 of Periphyllus acericola. Taxonomy (NCBI): domain Eukaryota; kingdom Metazoa; phylum Arthropoda; class Insecta; order Hemiptera; family Aphididae; genus Periphyllus; species Periphyllus acericola. Next base: position 25,336,979 of record OX454271.1, on the reverse strand, counting down.
CAGCAGTATCGTTATCACCCACTATAAAACATATCCCGATTCGGCCGGGGGTTTTTTTTTTTCGAGTCGAGACGCAACTGTTGTATAAAAAATTACTTTGGTACGCGATAGCGGTTTACGACCGGTGTACGACGCCTCAGACGAAACGGTCCTTTTCCCAGAACCCGTCCATATTATAAGGAAACAAGGAAATGCTGAGGAATGGCTCGCCAGATAACTGCGCGTTGCGTCGCGGAATGGCAAGGGAACAGCTGTTGACGCGGCACAGGAGTTAAGAACCGTCGGTCACTGCGAGTTCTCGGATGGGTGACCGCACTTGCGAATCTCTCGGCGACTCGCGCCACATGTCTTTCGGGCGTGACGAAAACAGCCTATAGGTACCGACTCGCGGAATTCTGCTCGATAAGCAATCGGACTTAGCATTAGCTCAACTTCCGGGAATCACCATATGGAAAACAAGAAATTAATTAATGTTACGGTATAATGCACCAATATATAAAGGATGTTGAAAAATGTAAAAAAAAAAACCGTATAATATATAATAACTAGTAAGAACATTACGACATTTATTGCGCACACGCGTATGAAACAATAAAAACACATATTAGTACATTATTACATCTAATATACATACATGTTTTATTATAATAAATTATTATTATTATCATGTGCGTTTTATGCGGGAAAAAGTGAACACTATAGTGACCAGCCCGAGCGTATTATCTCTTTGTGAAAAATGAAAAATGTTTACAAATAACACTTGAACAGTGTCAATTGTTGTTACATATTAGGTGCATTGCGACGTTTTTCTGAGTGTCAAAACACTACGTGTTAAAATTGAACACACAATTGGTGTAGGTTTAAACAAGAATATAGTAAACAATATTCGTCTAGACTTAGTATATACAATATACGCACATAATATTATGCACTCCGCGTATTAACTATAACTAGCCAATGTTTTATTAGGGTGTTACGTGCCCGAAAAAAATCTAGTAAAATCTATCTGAAAAATGTCTTCAAAAGTGAAAATAATTTTAAGTCGACGGTTTCATTTTTATATTGGTCTAATGTACGCAAAATGACCTGGCACGCGAAACTCAATGTTTTAGAACTCTCAGAAAGTGATGCGATTTATTCGCGATGCCGCCCTAAAGAGATAATATTGTTTCAATCGGTTTTCGCGAATACGTTTGTTTATCCGTCTGAATTAAACGCATTATCGAAACAAACGTTTGACGTGCATTCTTTTACGGCTCGTGCACACCGCGTTTCGGTCTAATGTTTTAATAATATTCGTTTTCGGCGAGAACCACATGGACTATTGGTCCGTATTAGGTATACACGCGGTACACGTCTACATAACGTCTATAATACTATAATAGTCGTAATGGTGTCAACGTCTTGGGCGTATTTTCGTAACAACCAGACACAACTGATTATTCATTACACGTAATCGTAATGAAAAAAAATCTGATCAGTTTTTAAAAAGAGAGAGAAAGCCATCCTTATTATGTCGTCCTTGGATATTGAAACGTGCCATAACGAATAATAAGACTATGTCTACAGGGAAGTAGGAAGCAGCGTGATACGTTGGACGAAGCCGGGTTATGTTTTTAGACGTCCATGGGCGTTTTTTCGACAGGTTATAAAATGGAACGGGGGGAAAAAAAAACAGAAATAAATATTTACGAAAAATAAAATTTCGAATGTCAACCTACGCTACCATATTATGTATACTGCAAGTATACAAAATATGTAGTGTATGGCGTAATTGAAAATGTAAACAATTCTGGTTTAACTCCTCGAAAAGTTTATTTATATAATGTGTAAAGAAAATATGCACAATGTCTTAAGCTCTTATACTTATTTTTTACCATGGTCGATTTTCGCCTCGTTTTTCGCCTTGATTATTCTCGGTGAAGTTGTTAGCCGTCGACAACTCTCCGAGTGTATAGATTAGGTAAATGCACTTTTTTTTGTCAATCATCAAAACAAACAATGACGCTTCGATGAATCGATCCACAAATAAGAAATGAACCATTACCCATACCAATGTTATAGAACGCGGAGTGGTATTATTTTCAAATACGCACTTCCTACGATTATACTGTTAAATCCTGTAATCTCTACTGCGATACTTCGTGTTGAAACATTATAGAGCAAACGAATATGGAAAAAATTAATTTTACAATGTTATCACATGTCGTACATAATAGTAATATGACCAATATTCGATTGAGTAAAAATAAAATGTGTTTACAAATTATAAAAATTCGTTATTTCATAACATCGTTAAATAATTTTCTATTTGCGCAGGCACTGTAGCGTGTACATCAACTAACAACTTCAGATTTTGCTTCATTAAAAGCCGCCTACGCTTCTTTTTAAAATATTACTTTCTATTGTTATTGTAATAGGTAGGTATACCAAAACTTATAACAATTACAAAAGACTGTTGTAGTATTTGTATAGAAATGTAAGGACAAGTTTTTTAACTATAGATTCGTAGTGAAAAAAGTAGCTTCTTTCGTTGTACGGTAATAATTTTTTTTTCTTAAATAGTTTATGTAGAATAGTAAAATCCTAAAAATGTGTCCGAGTCTCTGTTGAACGTGGACGGCTTAACACGAATCGTCTGTTTAAAAATAAAAAAATAAACGTTTTCAACCACATTTAATTAAGTAATCGCCACATTCTTGGGTTAAACGAAATTCTGCTCTTGAATTATTTTCGAAAATCATCCGTTATTACCACTACTTTAGTTCTCAAAATACTACGCGCAGAAGAGAGTGAAGCGAAACGAGTCTACATCATTACACGGTCATGCTGTTTTTTTTTTTTTTTTAATCTGTCTTATAACACATCGTATTATTCAACACTATTCGTTGACGGTTACAACAATTAACTTATCTTGCAAATTAGGTTACAAACATTAATCGGTGTATTACAAACCGTTCATAGACTTTAAACTAGTAGGCAGTACAGTGTACTACGTCCTGTGCTGTACTATGTACAGCAAGTGATCCGACAATGCTGCGCTGTTTGCTTGACCCGTATGAAGTGTACTCGTATCGTATAATGTTGTTACAACAGCCTATATTATAATATTAACATTATACGTACACAATAATATGCGCTCTACGGCCTATGGGTTTACGATATCAAGCAGTTATAGTTTTCATTGGAAACTTTAGATGTATTTTTAATTCTCCGCACGACCCGTTAAAACTGAAATCAAATCATACTTTTACAACTGCCCCGATTGTAGATTACGTATTATTATACTTACGAAAACATACTTGGCGGTACAGTTTTTCTCGATTTTAACTGTCCGTATAATTATTGATTTATTAAAAAATAAAGCACATTCAATTCGACGGTTGTTCTTTTATACCTTTTCTGAAGGCCTTGTGTACACGAGTTTCGTATCATAAGCTATTGACTTGTAGTTCAATATTAAAATTTAAATATGTTATTAATTGTCCAAAATTTAAGAACATTATATAATATATATTAATATTGTCGAAAATTATGGTTCGCGTAGTCATTAAAAATAAAAAAAATATTAATTATGATAAATGTATGTTAATTTCAGAATAATAACGAATTACCTAATAAAAAACCAGAGTTTGGTTTTAAGTTTCAAGGTGTTTTAGTATATTATATTAAAACAGGTTTGAAAAATTTTTTTGAAAAATTGTTTTTCAGTTACAGATTTATATGACTGGCTAGTAAAATTATTATGTACGTAATTCAGATCAACTACTCTAAATTTCGAAATTTTCTAGCAAATAACTATACCGTCTAAGATTGTCTTGTCATTGAAAACATGTAATCGAATTCACTGAGTATAATTTATTCCACTTGTTAAATAAAACATTTGCGTAATTCAATTGAATACTCAGTGCTCATAATAATTTTTAATCACGTAGTTACCTCACTGGTACCCATAGGAAACAATGACGACAATATCGTTTGAAAATATGCATTTAATATACTTCCTGATATTTGATAATAAATTTCACGATTAAAATATATTAAAATAGTACAAAACTACATTTGACGCGACACTCATTCGTAACTAGATTGTGACTGAAAAATCTTATTTTTATTATACGGTTAATTTACGTTTATAATCAAATTTCATAAAACGCCTATTATAATTTAAATCTGCTTAATGTACCGACAAATATACGGTTATAACTTCTAGCACTTATACTATCACATCAATTCTGGATTCCACAAAATGATTATAATAGGCTATATTTAAAGGATGTCAATTACGAAATAAAAATACAATTCATTTAAATGTTTGAAAGCGCATCCTTGTTATCGAGACTCTTTAATTATGATAATTATGCATGCATTATATCACCATATTTTGAACGTAATATACTTGTTAATTATAATTTTGTGCATTGATACCTGATAGTTGTAGAGACATTGAATTTTTTATCATCAAAACTGTATAATTATCGTACAAAAATAATTTAAACTTAAATATAATGCTAACAAAACTTTAAATACATTCCATTAAATAATTTGATAAGCTCTTAGGGTTTGAAAACTTCTTGTCTTCATAAAATATTAATTGATTTATAAAATTAAAAATAAACATTTTAGCAGCTAAATTGTATTTTTTCTTATACCGGATTTAATAATAAAATTGGAAGCGCAGTTTCTACAAAATACAACAATCCGAACGAATTTCCCACATATAATTAGCCATTAACTTTGGATGTTATTACAAAGAGAAGTTTTCATATTTTTCGGATCATCTGTCACAATGTATTGAATATTTCCCATTACCTTGACTAAGATTCAATAAAAATCATTTAAGTTTTTCAAAAGTGTACATACTTTTAGAAGAATTTCAAAAGTTTAATTTTAAACCAAATGCACTGAAAAATAAATTGTATTTCTATATGCAAACAAAAAACTAAATGTATAATACTTTTTTATTATTAAATGGGGAAAAAAACCTGTATACTACTTTATTCCTTTTAATCCAACTTCTAGAGAATAATATTAAACAGTTTTTTAGTTATGTCAAAATTATAAATATATAATATATATATACGTTGCAAAGAAATGTGTTCAATAAAAAAAAAATAATATGATTACTCTGTAATACTTATAGAACGTCGTTAAGAGTAAATTGTATTTTGTTACATGTTTATTTAGAAAATATTTAAGTGCATAGTTTCCCTCGACCTCGAGTACTTGTAAATATAATAAGAAAACCTATGTTAGTATAAATATACTCGTACATTGTACCTGAATAAATGCAGTGTATCAAACAATAGTTGTTGTTTACGTTCATAAACTCACAATTCTAATAAATTCCATAATACTCTATACTAGTAGTATGTATTCTTATACTACCTATAGACTCTATATAGTATGGACTACAGAGTATCAGATTTAACGGTGGCCGTTAACAGGAGAGCTTTCTTTGAACCGTTTAAGCAGAACAGTGATACATTATTATGGGTACACCAGTATGCATCAGTGAACCGATCGAAATAATAATGAGAAAATATGTACAATATTTCAATATTTGCACAATTTTGTACACATACAAGTTTGAAAACTTGTATTTAAATAAATGTGTTTACATTTATATTTTTTTATTAGTAAGTTCTAATTAACATTTTTCATATTTTTATTCTTGTTCAAGTAGACTAATATAAAGTGCGTTGTAAAAAATATATCCATGATAGCTTACATTAAATATTGTCCATCTATAATCTGTACTCGTAAATAAAGTGAGTAGTAAACGAACAACAATTGATTATGTATTATGTATTTTGTTTATTTTAAAAAATATTACAGCCTGATAAACATAAACCATAAGTAGATAACAGCAAAAAAACTTAAAACTTAGTGTAATAACATGGAACACGTGGTGAGTATATTGCCTGTTGTCTGTACAAGAACAACATGATATACTCGTATTTTAACGGTTTGATCAAAATACTACTTATATAGTACGACTAGTACGAGTATAAAACAGGTGTCGGGAAAATATGTTGAGCTTGAAATGATCAAATATAGAATACCTACATAAATGAATGTTTTTTTTTTTAAATTTAATTAAGACTTTTGTTAAACATATAATTTAACAATAAAAATAAATTAATATAATAACAAGAGTTTAATAAATTAAAATTAAAATTTTTTTTTTAAGAATAGTTGTTTTTGAACAGAATAAATGTGAAAAAGTTGACATCGGTCTAATTATTTATTGGTCGTTTTCACGTCCACCACATTATTATTTGATCTTCCGGGGGGTAAGACTTTTGGACTTAAGACTTAAATGTCTAGTTTCACCCATGTATTTATGTATACATTTTATTAACATATGTGTTGCACTGATTTCGAATATTATACTGTTTAAATCAAGCAAGTTTAATCGATTTTATCGATTGACGTTTAGCGACAAATTATTTGAAATTTATTCGGTACAATATGAGTTTGATGAAACCGATCTGTACGTGGGTCTCCCGAGACTCGACGACGAATTATTTGAAAACGTGTAGTCAGAAAAAAAAAACGTCTTGGAGTTCTTTTGTCTCACGTATAAAGAGCTGAGCGTAAGTATACGTATATATGTGAGCACTGAGCATATATATTACGAATCGTGTAATAGCTACGACGCAGCTTGCGAACATATCGAAATGACAAGTGTGTCATTTTTTTATTATTTTTTTTTTCTCTCTATACGTGAGAATTCGTCTGCGTTCGTCGCTCCGTCGTCGTCGTAATAATAATAATGTATAATATCGTCAAATCGAAAATACCACGCAAGCTATGCGTTTTTTATTCTCATTATGTCATCGCTTGTATCGGGTTGCTCGGCCGGAGGATCTGCGCCTGCAGCTCTCCCTCCGCTCTCGCAGAACCCATACCGTCGGTTTTCGTGTGCGACCGACTCGGCGGCTGGTTATCACAAAAATAGACCCATGGAATCTCGGCTATATTGACGAGCTATTTAGCTATGCAGCTCGACGATGCGTATAACCGTGATGATGGTACTAGCGCGTACGTCGAAAACCGTTCCCTGTGCCAAATCAACTTGCGATACACACGCGCGCAACTGTTGTATACGTTTAAAATAATAAAATTATTTCGATGCGTATACGTATATGATATTCCAGACGTCGAATAATCCTAGATAGAGGTGATAAGATGATCTAACCGTAGATCATTAGATTTTCCTCGGTTTTTTTTTTGAATTTTCTTCAAAACACGCACCGAAAAATCCTTACTAGCTACTACTACTAGTTAATTACTACTACTCCTTTAGAATGCAATTGAAAAATACATCTTCACAAAAAAAAAAAAAACGTTTTTATTTGTCAATAACAATTTTTTCCTTTCAGGTGATCAAAATATTATATACATGTAAACGTAAACACATCATACATTATTTCACTACATTTATATAATATACATTGTCATATGTATAAGCCTCGTATCCGCTACAGTTACTGTGAGGAAGTCATCAAAAATGACAGTTGTTGATAACTGGTAAAGGGTCTGGAAATGTAATTTTACAATTGAATCTGTAGGTATACAAATGTTTTGAAATCGTATTAATCTCGAAACACCCACGTGGCCGTGTGAACCGTATTGCTATAATTGAAACAATGCAAATGGTCGGAAAAAATGCAATGCGCATAATTAACAGTATTCAAATTACCGTCAAAACAAAATTCAATAGTCATTGAACTGCAGAAGTTGGTTTTGCCGTTATTTAGCAATGTCAACGAATAAAATGTGCATGCAGTTTCTAACGCAGTCTGTATCATTTGCAAATATGAAAGTAGTTTTTCGAGATTCGCGACAAACGTATACACAAAATTGTCCAGAAATATCTTTACAATATGGGTACCCAAGAAATGTAAAACCATCTCACTACGATGATCGATAGCCATTCGTAATAATATTCACAGCTGCAGGCGCCAAAAAAAAACGGCTATTATCGCAATACGATACCACGCTTGTGATTTAATATGCTTAGAAATGCCGATAAAAGTTTTGTTGAAATCAACCCTATAGCCCCCGTGAGTTTTTGTGAAGTTTAGTATTTTATTTTTCGGTCCACTAAACTCAGTAGCAAAAATAATTAACGCCTCGGGTATTGATCATGAGCTGCAATCTTTGTATGTATATATAACGATCGAATGCATTGAGTTCAGATTATTGGTAATAAAATTACATAGTAACGTAATATTAGACGCACATACATCACAATTACGATGATGAAAGTTCGAAATTGTCAAGAAAACCTTATTATGTTTACTTTTGCGCGCTGAAATATAATATAGTACCTACTAAGGTAGTCTTATTACCGCAGCTATTATCCTCGTTATAACTATTATTATTAACAATATTAATACGATAGTTTCGGTGTCGCATTATCGCTTTTAACTTTTGATAGATAAATTATACTCGACCTTTGTCGGGTATAATATTATCGTTTGATTGCCCGAACGCAACGGACAGTAATTTATAAAAAAAGCATAAAACTATTATACGTACGACAACGATCGTTATCGAGCATAAAACCGCGTCGCAGCTTAATTCCGTGAACGCGTATTGAATATACGTGGTACGCGATTAAAATAAATGCATTTATTTACATTGGAAAACAGCCATAGGTCTGTGCACTTTTACAGAATTTATTGGTCGGCGAGATTAATGTTGTTATTTTATTTTTTTTCCCCCGTCGAGCATGAAACGTCGAAAACACCTCGCTCGGACGATGGGAAAACTCGCGAACGGAACGCGAATAATACGAGGCGTTGCCGAACGTACATCATACCTATAGCAGGATAAACACAGGACGGATATCCTATACAGCAAGAGTGCAATTTCGAATGTCTAAACGCATATATACACGTGTCGGCCGACGAACACAGCGTGTACCGGATGGCCCCCGCGATAATTTCCGTTGAATCCACCGCGGGTAATTTCGCCGACCTATGTCCTATGGTATAATTTATGCACAGCGTCAACGTCTGTGCGCTGCAGATGTATACGGGGTGTGACATCACCGGGATTCACACGGAGCGACATCACGCCCGCGTCAATAGAGATAACCACATTTTGTTTTTTTTTTTTTTAAGAGCATCACTGGGAAAAGTCGATTTTGTTGACAAGGTGACCACAAGTGTACCATTAAGGAAGAGAGAAAATTTACTTTTCATTTTACAACTTTTATACATTTCGAAGAAGGCTACAGTGTAGAGTGCTTATTTTTCTGAAAATGTTGACGGTTCATTTTACATCGATCTGTGCGAATCCCAGTGGGACACCCTGTACGGCTGTATAATATCCTCTTCAAACAGTTCAAACGGCCAAGTACATAATATTATATATCGGTAATTTTGCCGTTATGGTTTTAATTTTTTTTTCCTCCTTGTGCCAAAGAAAAGAATATAAAAAACAATTACAAAAAACCAAGCGGAGGACTCTCGCGTGTAGCAGGTCTGTACGATTTCACGCAACACAGTCGGCGAACACGGCAGCGGCGACCCGAGTAAAAAGCAGAGCAAATCGTCCGTCCAAGTCGAGTCCGCGGACTGTAGTGTATTTTTTATTTTTTTTTCGCGCGGGCGTCTGCTTCTTTTCGAACGGATCGAGTCGATGCACTTAAACGCCAATAATTTTGAACTAAGAAACGGCATACACGCGCACAACACCAGTGATCATTACGTCGTTTGCAACGTATGATACATATTTAATTACAAGCGGTGTCTGCGGAGTGCGGATTTTATAAGAAAAATAAATAAATCGGAGCCGACGACGATTCGAATCCCATATTAAAACCGGATCTTAATGTTATTATTATCGTATCGAATCGGCCATACGGTTTATAATAATATGTGTACCAGCTATGATAACATCATTCGACCAACACGTTTTAGGCGAGGCGTCCGCAGAAAAGGATCGAAAAACGTGCGATATGACATTAATCAGCGTTTCGAGGCGACCCCGCGCTACTAAATCGGCGTGGCTGCAGAAAATACAAAACTGTTTTTCTTTTTTTTTTCTGTCCGAGACCCTATTAACATAATATTATAATGCTATGTATGTACGCGCTTTGACTGCGCTGCATAATGTCATACGCGCGCGGTATAATATACTTTTGAAATTCAATAGATGGCCGCGCACAAGAGTCCGTTTTGGAAACCGAACAATTCTATATGTACGTAGGTATAATAGCGTATGGTTGTCGTCAAATGCTATTGAACCGAAAAATGTCATGTCATTTGTGCACTCGTATACACCTGCCGGCTACTATAACAAGAGTATCCTTGAGATTTTTTCGGTTTAATTTGCATGCATATTTTATAGTTAGCACCTATTGTCACTCGTTAAGGACATTTTAATCAATACATTTCCGTAGAATTACCATAATATTAGAGGTTGGTGCATGACGCGTGGAATATACGTCTTGTAATATATTACGTTACGACGGCGATCGGCGTACCTACATAATGTACGCAAGCGAACCGCAGAAGAGTTGCAGCATTGCATCGCCGACTGTTAACAACAGCCTCAGCTTTTGAGATTTGCAATATTCGCCAACGAATCGTTTTAAAAACCATTTCCACCGGTGCGACGACGTGACGATTGTTTACAATTAATTAACGCAGGGTTTATCGAGTTTATTTGTACATCGTGATCGATATAGTGAATCAACAATCGAAATCGAGGATAGTATAATGTATTATCAGACGTCATTATTATGTTGCAAGCCGGTAACCGGCCGCGGTTAATATTGAACGGTAATAATTTCTCCGGGCGCTCTGCTCGCATTCACTTGATCCTGTTCAGTGCTATAGCGTTGAAGTAATTCTATGATCATTTTTTGCATTGAAAATAACTTTGAAAGTTTGAACGACCAATCTCGCTTTTAAATTGGTATTTAGCTGATCTCAAAAAATAATCGAGAATTCTTGGTTTTTTTTTTTTTTTTGTTTAAATGATTTCTGTCATTCACATAAAAAATAATGAGAAATTTGAAAATTGCACGTCCCAAGTAGGGAATCTGTCTAGTACATCTTTGAACGATACTCGTTGAGCTTTTTGACTGTCACCGAAATGTTTAAAAATAAAAACCTTGAAGTTAAAGAACGCAACTGTGTAGATGATGAATTGTTCGGAATCTAAAATCACGCACGCTTACAGAATAATATGACGTAAACAAATGACATAAAATCATAACATTGTCGGTACGTGCTAAGATTAGTATACAATTGTTGTTTTTTAAGAGATAGGTAAATATGGTTGAACAATTTTTTTTATCAAGGATTACTATCTGCTGATCACGTTTGATCACCGCGCACTGCATATTACAATCGTTGAACATATACTATACGTTTCACAACATAATATTATTATCTCTACACGAAAATGCTGCTTTCGTTTCATAATACACACCAAATACGTCACATAAAACACGAATATTTCGTTTTAAACAAATGAACCTTGTACAGGTTAGATGCAGGCACAATGTTACAACAAATCTGTAACGATATATATATATATACACGTAATACAGCATGATATAATGTGGATAAGTTCGTATAATAATCTTATAATAATCAAAACAAAAAGAAAAAAAAAAACGTTCAATTTGCAAGAGCTAAGAAATTGACGTCGACGATGACATTGGGTAATAATATAAAGTCGAATGTGGAACAGTAGCAAATATAATAGCGCGTGTTATAACCGTAATAGTGTTATTACGTTTATATATCACCGCGATGCGAATGCATCATAATTTATTCGTAATCATATGCAATTATTATTAGTAAGTACGTATTCTGCGCGTGCACTCGCTATTGTGTTCAAGACCGAAATCAACCGTAAAACGAATAGAATGCAAACGTCTCGTTGTTTCAGCGGTCCATGTTTGTAAGCGACATTATTTAAAATCTTATATTATACTAATCGCATTATGCAAAGCGTATAACAATGCACAAGACCAGTGCGTTTACTGTTTTCTGACTATCGGTTACATCAATTTTAAAAATACTAGGTGGAGTATTTTTGTAATCACGGTTAAAGACCATATGCGATATGTGGTGTAAGATACCAATGTCGTCAATAACCGAAAAAAAAATCGATTTTATTTAGGAATTTTATAATCGATATTACAAAATATAATTATAAGATACAATTTATTTTTTTTCTACAGTTGTCGTCAACATTGGTAAAATAATATAAGTGTACATACGCAAGGACAATAAAACCAATGTTAAATTACAATGACAGATGATAATCTAAATACAATTTATTGTACTTCATATCAGTAGTATCCACAATACATGTTTAATAAATAATAAAGTCAAGTATCGCATAAATTACATATAAAATGCAGACTTCATTAATGCCGATGCGAAATAATCATTGCTTGTTGTTTGGTATAAAAAAAAAATAAATGAAACCTCATAGTTCAATTATAAATATCTTAGATTCATTTCATTTGGTTCCAAACTATAATTATTAAAGTACATAGATACGCATCAAAATTACAAAATTATTTTACTTCTACAGAATATAATAGTAATACAATTGATTTAAACTATTATATATTTGATAGTATTCGAAAAAGTATAAAAGGTTATCGAAGTATCACTTCATCAAGACACTTCAACTTGATCACGTATAATTCTAAATTAATGGTAAATAATTTAATTTAAAGGTTAACGGATCTAATTATAATGATTATTAAAATTATTTTTGTGAAAGCCTTGAAGTTATAAAAAGAAGAGAAAATCGTACACCGAGAACTGGAAGGCAAATAATATAAATCTGTTATTACTTTAAAATAAGTTTTGATTTTAAGTACTTATTATATATATATAAGTTTAGTTCCGATACATTTTTTTACTTAGCTATTACAAAAAGAAGTATATATAGTGTTTGCACACTTCGAATAAGTTTTAGAATATTTTTCTCAGAAATTTTTATTAAATCGTTAAATTCAAATAAAACTTTTATGTACATACTTAAGATTGTTGAGATAATTTAGATTATTTGCAAAATAAAGTTGTTGTCATCTGCAAACGAATTGTTTAATGGTTGTATTATTTAGAGTGAATACAAGTAACGCAGGATTTATTTAATTAATAATTAACATTTTGAATTTTATAAGCACGTCAAAGTATATGAAATGTGCATTATAAACTTCTGCATCTACAGCAACATACATTATAATAATTATATAAATTTACGTAGTGATACTCAAGTCTCAAATGTTAATAAACATTTGTTATAAGTTGACCTAATTATGTACCTATACAAACGCTTAGAACATCCTCAACGGGCAATCATCACGTACTACACAATTATTACGGAAATGTATATATACGGTCATACCCATTTATTTTTATCGTTGGTATAATTTTATCGGATTTTGGTTATTTGCATTATTCTGAATAATTTAGTGTACAACTTGATCAAGAAGGCCAAGGCAATAATTTGAGAACGGATCATGGTCCCACTCGCCTTTAAAAAACATCGTATCAACTATCAAATACGAAACATGATGATCAAGCGTGTAAATGCTCTTTACACATTTAAGGTTGGTTAGTAATGATAATAGATCCGGATTAATCTTTAAATAAATCCGATAATGCAGAAAAGTGATTGCCGTCCTTTAATAACACAAGAACATCAACACACGATTGTATTAACAATATTTATTATTTTATTAAAATACTGTTATTCGTATTGTAATAAATATCATATAGCGTTTATCTAATTATCTATTGCTTAAAAATTAAGTAGTATTTTAAAGCCCTATGTTCATTGTCAATAAATGTTATACATTTTTGTTATTAGTTATGATCTTCTTATTTTATTTTTTAACTATACAATTAAAGTCCTTTCAACGATACCTAAACGCCCATCTTGAGTTGTTAACATTTATTTCTTGTTATTTATACCAAGTGAATTTATTAAGATGATTTTCTCGGATTCAATAACTGAACTTCAAACTATTCGAAAAACGATCGTAATCATATACCTGCAGAGCAATATCAAGTGTAATAATGAAATCTCTGTAAGTCAAAAAACAACAGTTTTTCCGGAAAAATAAACGAAATTCCAACCGAAGCATAGCAAATCTACCACCTTTCGACGAAACCCAAAACGATTTCTACTACGATTAATTAGCCAAGACATTCGATGTATATTCGAATATATTGTAAAATCGAACGTTTTCCAAAAAAAACATTCAAGATTTCCACTTTGTTGGTCACACTTCCCGACATGTCATTACCAGGCGATCCCGTGACAACGAGTGAAATTATATTTGAATTAAAAACTGCTCCGAGATAAGGCAATTGGTACTTGATACCATAAATCATGATATCCAAAATTATAAAACATACATTATTATATAAATCATTTTTTCTATCGATCCAAATATTATAGACTGTGTAATTGCTTATCAATTACCATACGAGTATATGTGCGTAGACCGTATATATTATACGGCTGCCTGATGATCAAACGAATTAATCGAATGAGAATACAAGTTGATGATTAAAATTGACCGTAACCCATGAAATCAATACTTGTTGTAACTTCACTGCGAATCAAGTTTATACCATAGTTATTAAATCGTATTACCTAATAAAGTCAAATCGATAAATCATATTCACCGGTGTTAAACTTACACAGGTAGGTACATATGATTCTGTTCTCTATATTTTGCATAACCAGGAAAATAAAATTACTATTACACATGACCGGTGAAAATGTAATTTGGTGTTCAGGGTTGAGTTTACCAATAGAATTTACCTATCGCAAAGGCCATGGTGCGGCGCAGTAGTTAGCCGAAATTTCCAATATTGCCCACCCAGCGTCACTATATAGCTCCCGTTGTTGGATGACCACCCGGTTTCTTGGCGACAAAGCTGAATGCTTTCATAAAACAGACTACTGGTACCTACCGGCTCATTCAAAACATAAACCTTTTCAAAATACGCGCCTAGACTGTTACACACGATGAACCAAGTCGCGACTGGTCGACTGGAAAAAAAAAATTAGATAATATACATAGAACGTAGTAAATTAACTGTAAGTTGTGTACTACGCACTGTTACCGAGAGAAAACGCAACTAATTCTGAAGCCATGGAGTTACTTAGTTACTTATTTTCGTAACTTTGTATCAAGTAATTTCCCAGCTTTGCAGGCCACCCGCGAGTACCTACGCATCGACGTTCGACCATGACCTAACCAAGGTGAAAATTGATTTTCCCTATTTTATTATGTTGAAACCGACTAAATGTCATTGAAAATGGTTTGTTGACACTCTTTGAGAAAACGAAAACTAAATATCGTTACGGAACGATGTAGAACATACGAGTATTGCAGTAATGCACGGATAAACTCTCTTGGTTGGTATGACGCGAAGTGTCCAGTGAGATTTCCTTTTACGGTCTTGAAAGCGGACAACTGCTTCCTTAACATTTCATCGAAACATACCGAATAAAATATAACTGCTGAAACACTACGAGCTCAACTTATTTTACGATGACCGCGGAAAATGACATATATTATATTTTCTAAAGGGTAGTGTCCGTTTCACCTCTTATTACAGTCGAGGCTGCAGTAATTAAAAAAAAAAAATAAGCAATTAATAAGATTGATTAGTTCATTATAGAGTGTTTAAATATTTAAAAGACGTAAGATAATAATCAATAGTCATTTATTCACGTTGGCGGTTTTCGTTTAAGGACATCGGTGTAACTTCTCGACCTCGGGGAACGAACAAACGTCGGGCGCATTAGCGAATGTATAGGTACTGTGGTAATAGTTTTAAAATGAATCCTCCTTAAAAATCGAAAACATTTCAACAGTTCCTGCGCTCAGTGCTTCCATTATTTAATACTGACCGAGACAACAATAAAAAAATCTTGATTTTCTTATACTGTGACACTAAGCGTATGAATACCGTCATCGCCCGCCTCATCGGTAACGGTATGTCGATATAATGTTACTGCAGCTCTCTCGAAATCTTTCAAACAACGAACGTTTCGATCGGGACTCGAGTAGGGGACATAAAAGTAGTAAAACGTCTAGAGAAAAGATTATGAAAAAATACGTCACTGTATTGGTGATTTGTTGACCGATTTACAGTTTAGGGTTATAAACATTATAGTTCGTTATCATTACCTGTGAGACCAGAACATGATGACGTCAAACTCGACTTGATTTTAAAACGTGACTTATTAAGAAGGTATAGCATACACGTTAATTGTTCGTACTGCTATACAGGTGAAAACCATCGATATACTGCAAAGGCGTATTTAGGAATACTTCCAAGTAGGGAGGAGTCTTTGCTCACACCACCTGACCTAACCAAAACAAATCATACAATTGCCATGAACGAAGCGCAATAATCGTTTTCCGAATTTACCGTTTTTGTATCCGCCCTAGATGATTTACGATTTTTCGATGCCATGACGGCGACGGCGCCACTCTGAACACCCCCGTACGACTGATATTATAGTAACGTTTAACCGGCGGTAACTATAACTTTTGTTCAACACGGATGTTTTCGAAGTCGCGATAATAATGCCTACATTAATGGTCGTGTCGCTTTGAAACGAGTGGGAACCCATATAGCTGTACCCGTGTGTATATATATATATATATATATGTATCGCATTGAAAACAAATCGTAAAAAAAAAAATAACGTCACACGTGTCAATGACTTTTTTTCTGTTCGTTATCATGTTGTTACGTAATTATTGTAAAAAACGTTATTGTTTCGTGACATGCTGGGAGCAGTCGTAGTGAGTGCAGTAGATAACGATTTCGACCGTGAACGCGCGCGAGGAGTCCGTACGTACTTATACCGGTCGGGACTCCACTCCACGGGTTCGTAAATCAACCAAGACCGTGGTTAGGGACGCGAACAAATGTCGTCAGCGGACGATAAACGAGTAAGGCCCAGAAGGTGTAATGACCGGGTGACACGGAACGTTATCGAACACGGTGAGACGTGCGCGTGCGTCAATACCGTGTGAAGCTTTGTGGTCGCACACGACGCGCAGAGACGCTGCCTGATCGTATTCGAAGTCAACACAACGCGCTTAGCTTGCTGGATTTAGTGCGTGCGCGCAACAATGGGATATGTCTTGCAACAAACACGTGCATCGGTGCAGTAAAAAATGTGCTCCCCGCACCCCCGCACTCGTCGTCATTTCAGTGCACCGCGGTCACCGCACACGTTTCGATTCCGTCCTCGAAGTTTCTCCGAATGGATGTGGAGAGCGACGTTATGCTCGAACACGACGGACTCACCGCCCGAGCGCTGTTAACACTTCACTTCATTTGATAGCGATGCAATGTCGATGGTCGGAAAACGAGGCGAGGAAATGCCGACGAGCGACACTCGATCGGACACATTCTAAGTTCTTACGTTATGAGCGGGGTAGTGAAATAGCCGGAGAAATTATAAGATAAGATGTTCGCTACAGTAGCGAAACTAAGGCCGACTGAGGCATTTGAAAAAAAAAAAGCTCACTATAATATATTCATCAACTATTTCACTGACTCTTCCTAGTGAATAAAATAACAAATAAAACGACATTTTTGTAGTCTAGATAAACAAATTTAAAAAGAAAAACTTTGAGGTTGTACTTACAACAACCAAACAATGATAATGTTCTAATGATATAAAGTTTTTTAACTTTTATAATATTTTATTCTTAAGTCAGAAGAGCATTTCTTTCTTAAAATCGATTCCGGATTGGGCATGTTATGTTATATCACTAGTAAGTAATAAAAATGTATTAATAGTACCTATGTGCAACACTTTATTTCTTACTTCAGACTTGGTACAATGCCTTGCACTATGTTCGACCACTGGATTAATAATATTATAACATTTTTAATTTTTACGATTGTGGATGTTATCTACAGACAATGACGGACAGCCGTGATTGTATATGTGAAATCCAGTTTTCCAGTATTTTCAATTTCTTTCTTTAATTTCCATTTTAATATCGTTACCATAGACAGTAAATAAGCCAATAGCGGTGACCGGAATGCGGACGTCCGATTTCCATAAATGAGTTTTTTTTTTGCAATCATTTTTCACTCAAGAAAAATAATGCGGTTTACTCTGCAGGAAACGCACGGTCGCACGGATGTTTATGTACCATACAAATCGATCAACA
The DNA here is from genome assembly GCA_949715065.1 of Periphyllus acericola. Taxonomy (NCBI): domain Eukaryota; kingdom Metazoa; phylum Arthropoda; class Insecta; order Hemiptera; family Aphididae; genus Periphyllus; species Periphyllus acericola. Next base: position 25,318,759 of record OX454271.1, on the reverse strand, counting down.
TCAGTATTTATAAATTCAAACCACTATATAGTATACCTATAAAATTGTAGTTAAATAACATTTTTTACGTAACCGTTTGTGTTATTCTGGACCGTGCATTTTACAATGGGCTTTCGAAAATATGTACACGACCCACAGAAACTTTTATACGCAGAAATCCCTAAATGTACAGGGTCCGTCAGAACAAACGCATGTTGACCCAATTTTTTTTTCCTGAGCTTCAACGACGACGTGTCAGTATTAGAAAAGTGTGGTTTCAACAAGACGGGGCAACATCACACACAGCTCGTGCCTCAATGGAGGATCTTCGCCAAAAATTCCCCGGACGTCTCATTTCACGCTTTGGTGACGTTCCGTGGCCCCCTCGCTCCCCTGACTTGTCGTTATGTGATTTTTTTTTGTGGGGTCACTTAAAATCAAAAGTCTATCAATACAAGCCTCAAACCCTAGATGAATTGAAGGACGAAATCACACGAGTTGTGGGTGAAGTTCCGGGACAGATGCTGACCGACGCGATGGACTCGTTTCGGGAGCGCCTGCATTCCTGCATTGCGGCTCAAGGGCGCCATATGACTGACATTATTTTTAAAACCTAAATTTTGTTACAGTAAAAAAAAATTGCATATGTTTCTACATTTTTTGATGTAATAAAAATGATTTTACAGAAATTACTTTAAGCGTAGTATTATTTCGAAAAACATGCGTTTGTTCTGACGGACCCTGTATAAATACTTCCAAAAGTACACCGTTAAATGAAATATTGTGGACACAAATTTATTATATTTTGTATCTAGAACGTCGTACTGTTGTTGTATAATAATACATTTAAGAATACAAATTTAAATCATGCTTCATCGATGATTATTCGACTATTTTATTTTAAAATTTACACTTTAGGTATATTCTGTCTAATTTACATTTTTATTACATGTTAACGAGATATTATAATTTTTTTTTTAAATAAAATTAGATTTTCCATTTCCATACATTTATTTTCTAAAACATGATGATATTCGTATTGATTTTTCAGAAACTAATAAAAAAACACTCAGAAAAATACAAACTTAAAATGTTCATTATAATACAGTACAAACCTTTCGTATTTATGTTATATTTTTTCCATACGAACATGTTTTCTAAGTGTTCAAACTTAGATTGGAGTAATTAACTAGTGCGATTTTGATTTTAATTAATTAGTTATTACTATTTTCTGGATGAATATAATAATTTTGAAACTGCATTATGTGGAAGTTGAAATATATAATATAGTGAAACAAAAAGTAATCCTGTTTTGAACTTATCTAACTTAACCTACATAGAAAAATATAAACAAAAATCATTGAAAAAAGAAACTGATTTGTGTAATGATCACCGTGTTAACTGGAGCACAATATGATAATTATCTATACGTTGATTTTTTTTAGCAGCCAGCTGAGACTTAAATGGATTATTATACCTACTGACTAAAAAACGCTTTGTCATTTTCATTATATTTATCGAGGCTGACGAAGTCTCATTTTAACTTTTCAAATGACTCTGAAAAATCCATTCGTTATTGATAATAATAATAGTAGTATAAACGCGTTACATCATTATTCTTTTGCCGATTTCTTTAACAGAATATTTGTGTACAAACGCTATAAGACTAAATACGTATACTTTACTGTACTTAAATACTTGCTTATATTGTATAATTAAAAAAAAAAAAATTAATAGCCGGTTATTAACTCTTAATTTTTAAACACGTTTCTAAGTAATGTAATATCTTGGTTAGACCATACCATATTGATACTTAATTTCAAAAATTAACAATTTCTGTTTTTTAGTGGAGCAAAAATGACGTAAACTGTATATTATAATATGTAATTGTATACCGTTTAAATTTCATTATTTAGAAATGCCTACAGTTATTATGCATTATCCTATGATTAATTTCGATTAAAAATCAAATAGTATTCCTATTAAAGACATTTAAATAATTATTTTCTAAACATGAATAAACATTTAAGTCGATTAATTAAATATCATTAAACTAATTAAATTGACGATCATTTATAACGCGTGAATTATGATTATTAATATTTTACATCGAATAATAATAAATACGTTTTTGTTTGGGTCATCCAAAGGTGTTGATATTATAATAAACAAATATGTGTTGATTAAAATGAATATCTTGACACTATTGTTGCATTTGAAATTACGTATATGTACAATAATGTACGTATTAGTATCGTTACAATTATTTTTATATGTTATTATTGGCATACTGATTGTACTGCCGTATTACACATAACGTGTATACACACTTAAATATGGTGGTAATTATGTATTAAATTCTTTAAAAATTTCGAATTCTTAAAACATACTGTAATGATCGAACGATGTGCGTCGATGATTCGTTTTAATTTTTCCGATTACTGCGACTTATTCAAAACGTTTATCATTTTTACAGTTTATACTTCGTAATAATATTGATACGCAAAAAGTACCGCGAGCCTTGAAACGAGTATTACACGTTTCAAACCAATCGCCTAATTTTATTTAAACCGGGAAAAAAACTGTCGGTTTTTTTTCTGCTTTCCGATGAACTAAATGCTCGGGCCAAGTAATTATGGCTGTTAATAGGAGCGCAATGAAATTCGCTAAGGCGGGGAATCAAATTGCCATAACAAATTAAGATCGTATGTTCTGCGCACTCACCTATACGTGTGTTGACTGTGACAATTAAGTTGTCGAATCACTGTAAGACGTTCTCTTCGTGCAGTGTTCTAACGTCCAATTTAGGTTAACGCCACATCGATCACACCTTGGGATTGCGATGCACAGCGACAGCATGTGTAATAATAAAACTGTACAAATCATACATATGCAACAACGCGCTGCAGCTGTGAACAACGATTACAATGTATTTATATCCAACGGTAAAACGGCAGGCTAATATATTATTAGGTACATTACATAAGGCTGTAACGATATAAACATGGACGTATTTCGTCTGTAACGAAATCCAAAACTTGAGCTTTTCACAAGATTTATAAACAACGGCGACTGTGGTTGGATTACGAAACAAAAATTAGATTTTATTTTTTTTCAATATATACTCGTATAACAACTACGTGCTTGTACACAATATTCAAGAAAATGTACCATTCGCAACTGTCTCGGGTCGGAAATCAAATGTTTTCAATCAATTATCGTATTTGATAGTTATTGATATTCTCAGAGTTACGTGGTGTCGGTTATATAGTTTTTAGACGTCGTAAAAAACTTCAAAATGAGCAGTTGAAGAAAAAAATAATAACGTTGATATCGCTTCGATTATAGAAGTGTGGTATAATTAATGTTATCAATTTCAAACCATGAGACTAGGTTTTCAGTTTAACATTCGAATAAGACATTTTAAACTGCACTGCGTTGACCGACGAAAATATCACGTCTACACGACTGTACAATATTATTGTCGGCATTCGCGATCCAATTTTTTTACGGTAGGACAACGCTATTGAACGAACAAACCAGTGGGCACCGTAGTAGTCCGTACCGAACACCGGGGACAGGATTGCACGATCGTTCGGTTCTTACCGAAATAATAGTGATCGCAGCACGGACGCGGAAAGTCACCGACCGTTGTGCGCAGGGATCACGCGAGGACCGTTGTCATTATACACCGTCGCCCGAGAACGCGTCGTAGCGAATGGACTGTCCGCGCCTTAAAATCGAACGTCCTTCAGAGCGTAATAGGAATATTTTACTATCGTCACTGCGACGCGCAGGATACAACGTAAGTTCAGGTCGCGCAATGTAACAATCGTTACTACTATATATATTACTTTTAGTATTACTATTGTCTATTATAGAAACATAATATAAGCTGACGCCTGACTATACATTAAGTTACCCCCACTCACAGTTTATATTGTAAGGCCTATGGTCGACAATCGGTATGTAAGATTACCATCACGCTAACTTGAAATCCGTGTAACTACGAAACAGCCCAATGATTGTTAAGTATGTCAGTAAGTCTTAATAAACCTTTATATATTAATAATAATTATCTCTACCAATACGCATTTATTTGTAATATTAAGATCCTATATTCCATTTATGCTCCAGAGCTACGGTTAATTGTATTCAAAAGAACCTAACTTCTTCCCTGAATATCTTATATTTAACAGGTCATCCCCGACCACGTTACAGCAATGTCCACGTTTAAATGCAACGCACCCGGTATGCTGGGTTCACCGTTGTACGACGAACGGAAATCCGACGGATCCGTTATTGTCGACGTTGCGGTCTCGCAGCATATTACCTGTACCCGGGGTCAAAACCGTCGAGATAACCGAGGTGACTACGCAATCGGAAGGACTGGTGGATGGGGGAAAATCTCCGATTTGTTGGAGTTTAGCCATCCGCCGAACGTGTATCGTATCCTTTAAGGTGAACGCTGCAACGTTTCGCCCCGAAGGAATCGATAACGTGTTTCTCAAGTATTGTATTTATACGTAGTTATGTCACATAAAAGCGGTGAACGTAAACTTCGGAACATTGACAATCTGATAATGATTGCACGTTTTCCGCGAGTTTGCGGACTATTCGCAAAACCATTTGGCACCGGACGGAATACTCCAAAACACTCCATAGCGATTTCATTTCGCCGGTGTTCCGTTTTCTGTGTATACATAATACAGGCAATATATGTGACGTTTTACAAAATATGAGTGTTCAAATGTCCTGACCAGGGGCGATGATGGTTTGCAACACAAACGCGATAAATCACTGGCGAGTGGAAAAGAAGCAAGATCACGTTCGTAAACAAGGATAGTTTGTACGCGCAGGTCGGCTCCGCGATTCACGGACTTAGCGTAATAACCGCAGTTACGCTCGTGTACAAATCGTAAACATTGTGTTCGACTAAAATATCCTGTTCGCTTTAATTTACTACTGTTCTCGTAAACGTATGCAAACGTGTTTATTTATTTATTTATTATTTCTTATTTGCATAACAGGTAAGCCGCGGATAATGAATATTATTAGTAATTACACTGTTAATATTGTGTACATCCATTATTATGTAATACCACATCAATGTGAATAATTCGTACGTAGGTACCTGCGTTTAGATAAGATAAAAGTCGTATTGCTGTCGGTTTACTGAATGCCCACCAACCGTTATGTATATATATATATATATATATATATATAGACATCTTTCTCAATTAAAAACGAATAAGTATAATTATTATTAATTAGAATTTAATGTACGATTATTTTTGAACGAGTTGTGTTTCTGTACAAAATATACCTTGAACTAGGTTGTTTGTTTACGACACTGGTTATAATGAATTCACTTAGTGTTTAAATCATTTTACTTGTGTTCGCTGCTCACTGATTATGCTGAAAAATAATCAATGCATTATTTCTGAACATAACAGTCAGCTATTTTATACATGCAGCTTTTATGTGAACGTGTATTTTACTCATATCCTGCAGAGATAAGACTTGGTGAAGTGAAGATAATGCAATATCATTTCAATTTTTTCTTTTTCATCTTATTTAGTACAACTAAATACAAGGCTGCAAGTGTAAACATAAAATGGATTTCCAAGAAAATGCCAAGAAATCGGTGTAATAAGTTACACATACTTCTCTTTAATTTTTTTTTTTTATGAAACTGAGCCGTCTTCATAATAGTTTAACTACACTAATTTTTCTTGTGTGACTAAAAATAGATGACAGATGGTTGTACGACTTATATCCTTGTTGGAATGTGTGAAATCATAAATTTCCATCTTCCGTGAGAAGTTTACACGTGTCTATAGAGTTTTTTTTTCACAACGTTTGATAGTCAACGTTCTCGTTCTCAAAGATAATTAAAAACAGCTGGAATTGAATGCCTAATATTGATTTAATTTTTTACTTTTCTCAAAAAGTTCACTATTTATAATACGCCATATTATGCGTTTAATGGGCCCTAAAGTTTAATAAAAACAGCTTTATTTATACTTTCTTGATTCAATACCATTTCACTCAACAGGATTTTATTATAATCTTAAAATGAATCTCATCGTTTTACATTTTAATATAGTATGGCTAAAGATATTTATAGTTTTACTCGAGTCCAGACGGATATATCTTTCTCATGAGAATGATTTATCATTCATATTACACGGTTTATGTCAAATTCTTAACTTTAAAAGCAATAATCATTTCACCTTCCTGTATTTACACAATTCCTGTGTAACATATTATAGCGTAAAATATAATGTATCTGTGGTTGATGATTTAGTATAGAGTTTGTTGTTAGATATTTATAAACATAATAAATATAATATTATACTACTCAAATATTTGTTTTTGACTTTGAAATCTGATTTTGCTATGTAATATTTCGAATTCCTATGAGTGTAATGGTTGGGTTGTGCAGACATCTTGTATTTATTTTGTGAGGATTCTTAAATATTTTACTTCAGATCGGTTAAAGTACAACGATATCTTATTGTACTTTCGTCCTGTTCAAAAACTTTTTTCGAAAATCAGTCAACACGTTTGCGGGAAGAAATAATAACTCACAATGATCTCAGTGTACGCTAAAAATCAAAGAAAAACTGTCTGAACGGTTGTAATTGTCAATGTACGCGCTTTAATACCCAATGTATAATATATTATACCCACTTATATATTATATCCACTCGTTATATAAATACGCATGTTAGTCTGCAGTCTACAATCTACATTGATATAATAATAACAATAATACATTATGCTGTTTGAACGATTTCAAATCGTTTATCCTTTGTGTCTATTCACCAGTAAATATCATAAGACGATAATATATTTATTTCAAAAGAAAGTGTAAAATAAATCTTTTCTACTATTTTACATAAACGATACTTATACAGCATACATATAATTTATTCTATACAGCTAATACTATTATCGTCTGGGAAATACACAATAAATCGAAAGATTCAGATTATGTAAGCTCAGGTATAGTGCAGATACCTAAATAAAATGTGCATTACGTGCACGTAAGAGTCGTGTATCGTGTAAAAAAAATAAAACAATAAAATAAATTAATAAATTATATTAAATGAATAACAATATCAGTGCCAGTATAACAAACCGTGTGCACGTCAAATCTATTATATTATAAATAATTGATCGTGTCTGAGAAAAATCTGTTGACCATTTAAGTTATAATATTGTCACGGACCGCGTTTTATACGTTTTCACTCTCCCTATGAATTCGACCGTTTCGAAAACTTAATTCGTAACATATATACTTTCATTGAAATTCTGACGCCGATGAACGTGTACGGTAAAACGCGCGTGCGGCCTTAGAGTCCAAAAACGAACGGTCTAGCTATACACTTCGATATAAATTAGCTTGGTGATAACTGATAACAATTGTCACCGAACGCGATTGCGTTCACATGATATAATGTCATCGAATAATGTCACGCACTTGAATCTGGCGTGTAATATGCAACAGTGCTACAAAGAAAACACTGAATTACGAGTACCTACACGCGTGTACATATTTATAGGTCATAAGAGGTATCTTGCATTGTGTGTGTGTGTGTGCATGAGACGTGTATAATAATTTAGTGTATATCACATAATAACAACGATTACAAACCAATAAATAAGAAAAAATAACAACGGTGGCGTCACCGTTGAAATGTTATTTATTGTTGTACCGTCGTATCGCACGAATAAAACAATAATTGCATAATGTTGACGATAATAGGTATATGTAACAGTCCCGAAATCGAGCGAATTCGTATTTTACCGCCCGAGGGGGGAAAAAACGCTGGAAAAACTTATTGCGGCGATGCGATAATGTCGTTGTACACCTGCCTATATGTGCGTATAATAATATGTGTATGGGTATTATAGGTGTCTATGGTGTACACTGATTATGGCGTTTATACAGTGTCCGCAGATGCCTTTGGAGTGAACTGACCTATCGCCACACTCAAAGGGAAGAACATTATACTATTGTTGTGCGATGGTAAAGGTTTTTACGATATTTTCTTTTTGAATTATATCAAACAGTTTTAAAAAGCTCGTTTCAAAATTAAAAATATCCTAAAAACCCCATGACACCGGACAGATTACGTTCTTCCTTTTAAGGTTTTTACAGCTGTGAGTTTACTGTTATATTATAAAGCTAACCACACCAAATGGATTCTGATGAACCCAAATTTGCCATGTTCTACGTTTGTAAGACAACGTACGCACGTCCTCTTAGTATTAAAGTGAACTATCCTATTATCACACATATAGTGAACAACATCATACACGTTTTGTTGGTCGGCTGTGCGTACGATGTTTTATTTTTCGAGCTATAGTCATGACTTATGATTGTCAGATGTGAAATATTACGACTTAAAATACTCATAACTCGCTTGAAAATGAAAACATCAGATAAATCCGACCAACAACGAGCAGATCATTTCGTTCCTTTTAAGGCCGTTAACGGGTCAGTATTCACTGTGATAAAATAAAGTTAACAGCACCGTACGTTAATAATTGAACTATGTTGAACGCAAATTCGCCATGTTGTACATTAATCGTGAGACGGAGACTGCAACGAGCGGGTGTGCTAACGTCCTCTTAAGCGTACGGCGCGAAATGAACGGCGGCGGAGAAAATACTAGCAGTAGTAGGTACACCGCGGTGCTGCGAGGGGGGGAAAAAAAATCGTCTATGGTACACGGTTGAAGTCTTAGCGTGCCGGATCGATTTTCGACAATCCATTTTCACCGGTTTCCGCTCCAAAGAACCGCCACCGGTGCAGCAACGGTAAAACGATTCTAAACGTAATAATATAATCTATATAATACCTATGTATACCGGTGATGGCCGACGCCGCGGTATATATTGAGGCGTATAAAAATAATAATAATAGTAATAGTAATAGTAATAAATGTGACTTACCGTTTTGCTTCTTTTTTCTATATGTTCTCCACCACTCCATAGTTTTTCCGTGTCCCGACCATTAGCGGTAACCGGCAGGCGTACCGTTTGATTACTGTGTTTTTCTCCTTTTGAACGCATTCGTCGAGTGAACGATTCGTCATCGTTAAACAGAACTGTTTTCTAGAAAAAGGGATACCATAATAAAGGTGCGCACGCCCATTCATATTATTTAGTATTGTGTACAATACTGACGCGCGAAAAACGTTATTGTTTTTTTTTTTTTTTTTACACGGTGAACTGTATATTATATAAAATATATATATATATCAAAACGGCGCATTTATACTTAAAGTTCTTTCGGTGCGGCAAGTAAAAATACGTTTCTCGCATTTCGGATGACGAACGAGATTCCATTTCCTCTTCTTTGCACATACATTACTCGAATTGCAATACCCTATAGTATTAAGTGACATTTTCGCCGACACCTATTATGCGTACACCTATTTTGTTCATAACTTTGTAATACTTAATAACTTTGTAATAAGGTTCGTTACACCCATCTACGCTGGATTACAATCAAGTAATGACAGTATATATGACTATCAATGAGAGTGAATTTAACGTTGTTGAAATACACTATAATTTATATAATCGTACAAATACTGCCGTAATGATATTTTAATTAAAACAAATCATCGTGATAACATCGTGGATTTTCTAATAATATTAAAAAAGTATTATTTATACCCATTGTTCATAATCATATCCCATAATTATTTTTATACAAACACTTATACCGAATTTAAAAGATTATTTTAAATTAGGGTAAACGTTTATAAACACTTCTTCGTACACTGTCTTTGGTTATTTTGGACACAAATCGCCAGGTTAAAATTATTTTACTCACAAATTATTCATTCCATTAGTCTGCATTCAATGGATTCTAAATAGAGTTCTATTCAATGTGTACCAATGTACCATTATGAAATAAGATCTAACTTTCAAGGTTTGTATGAAGTTGTTCTTACTGACTACTAACATTGCTGATTCAAATTTTTGTAATTCATTCTGTTTTTGGGTCTCACAACTGTTCGGTTGGCTTGAAATAACGTATTTTTTTTGTTTTTTAGACTTTTGTTTACAAGAGAAGTTTAAACTGTGCGGTGGTTAACCATTTAATTATGCACAACTAATTAAACTAACCTAATAAAATGTTTATTATTATTCGGATATATTTTTAGGTAAAAATATGAAAAAATTTGTTTCGTCGTAAGATATTTCACTGATTTTGCTGTATTATAATTCATTGTTCCGCGTGATTTTCAAATGTTGATTCTATATTAATTTTCCACGGTTATTGAGTAGAGCGTATTGTTGTGTCCATGAACACAGTTATGATTTTTCACAAACGCATCACTGCCTTCTACGTTTCCTGTTCAACCTCGATTTCATCTTCTTCCTGTTTCCACCACAAAGCAATATATTTATATTACATGGTCTTATTATAGTAGTTTAAGTTTTTACGAAATTTCGTTGGAAAGATAATATCGGCACGTTGTCTGGTCATATTATCTGTAATTACCCATTGTACTTTATGAATTATATTATTTATTAAATACGTATATTTATCAATATAATCGGGATTTATAATCATTCCGTTTTAGCACAAAAACATCATGTATTATAATTATTTATCTATGAATAAAATTAATTACGTATTAGTATCAAAAATGACGAATTAGCTTTAACGATGATTGGATGGTTTTAAATAAATTGTGCTTCTCACCTCATCTTATCTAAGGCAGTTAAACAACGTTTTTTTTTCTTATAACCAATTATTAATTAAAATATCAAACGTTAATTTGTAAATTATTACGACGTGTCGATAATATTACTTTTAATTTTTTTTATATATTGAATAGAGAATGATGAAGCATCGCCGACTTAATGTGTGTTCTTATGTATTGATTAATCTACAAACCTTCACATCATATAGAACTTAATACGTATATTACCTACAGCAAAAAATAAACAAATCTCATGTTTCTTTAGAATGTCAAATTTGGTAAAAAAAAATTATGATAAATAATTTCTCCTTCAATGGATAAAGTGTCATTTTTAATGAACGTGTTCACAAACGTTTACTGTGCAAAGTTTTATTTATTTTTCTATTTAATAAAAGAAATAAGAGACATTTTAACTTAAGACCACCATGTATATAGTGTTTAGAATTGTCACATGTACTGATAAGTACGAATAAGTATACATGACGCGTGTCTTAACAAAATTAAAAACTGTTTATCAACAGTTTAATGGTCACCTACAAATGTTTTATGACGTTCGATAATCACGGGCTGTTCGTATTTTATAATAAAATATAATATGGTATATTGTACATTTTAGAAATGTACGCGTACACTGCATATCATACGTTAGACACACATTACGAATATTATGTATTTATCTGGCTGGTAGTTGGTACAGTTTATGTATAGACTGTGAACATACATAGGAGCACTGCGTCAATGCGTTTTTTTGGAATATAATATAATATATATATACATGTATATATATTGTTTTAAAAACTTGTCGTTCGTAAACAATTTAGCATCATATGTAAGATACAGATTTGATGTTCCACGACGATTTACTTATTTGAAATAACAGGATAATATCATGGAATTCGCTAGTCTCCCGCCACTCGCATACACGTGTAATCCGGTCACGAACTCTGAGCTGCACTCATATTGTACACAAATCCAAAACGATTTTTCGCAATACATTCCTTATAGTTCAACAGAACTTTTTTGTTTTGTTTATTTTACCCTATCACCTTGATTACACCCATGTAATATGGTTACGAAGAGATTTCGTTTTTTCAACAATAATTGAATTCCCACTCCCAGATTTCTGTGTACGACCAAATAAAACAAAAGTGCTACAATAAATCAATATAATGGTGTAACACAATTCTGTCTGTTTATCCTTTATGTACCTACGTAAACATAGGAGTTACTTATTCTTTTATTTAGCAATAATATCACATTACAAAACAGATCGGTTCTGTCGGAGATATTCTATTATATACATTATGCTCACACCAACAAATACATACACCCGTAGATAATGCATAATGTATGAATGATAATAAATTGTATTGCTATCAACAGTACCGCGTAATGGAAAACCGTTTTATGCAATAGTAAATTATCACAATAATCTTCAATATAAAAATCATAGTGATCTTTCGTTTAACGACGAAAGTTGTGTGCACTCGAACACTCTGGGCGTATACTGCATTGTTATAAGACAATATGAACGTTTCACGGTTGTTAACCGTGATTACCGCGATCGTTTAAGGTCCATGACGCTGGTACTGCTCAAACCGAATTCGACGAACCCAGGTGGAAATAATTGAGTTCGAATGGCATTTCGCGAACACTGTACATATAATACTCACCTGCAGCGCGCTCGATCCCACATAATAATAATACACGTACAGATAGTATTCAAAAAGCAGCCGCCGATATACTTGTGACAGGCGTATTGATTTCAGAAGTGCTCACATGCCGTCGGGTCGCGATCGCGGTGCACTGAATCATTAACGGCGACGAGAGTTTCCGAGAAATTAATAGACACGTGTGACCAGTGGTGTATCCAGGGGTGGGTTATGGGGTTATCACCCCCCCCCCCCCGAAAATTGTGAAGTTTAAAAAAAATTGCTAAATATTCAGTTATAATAATATAATATCATATACCATGTAAAAATAAAACACAATAATTAAAAAAAATTGTAATTAATAACAAGTGTTTATAGCTGAATATTATATTATAGTTATCTATATATATGAACAAAAATGGTATTTAAGTATACTTCGAAACAAGCCCAGACGTTTAACCAGTAATATCCACACTTCTTAAAATTTTCATAACACTTCCAGTGTCTACTGTCACCGGAGAACGAACATTTTCGACACTCCGTCGTTTGAAAACATACTTAAGAAATCTTCTGGACAAGTACGTTTAAACGGTTTAGCCTTATTAAACATACATCGTGATATTAACTTGGATGTCAATGCTGTCATAGATGAACTTGCCAAAACATCAAAGAGATAGATTAAGATACATTTATAAATATATATTATGTATATTGTATATATATAAAAAGATAAATATGTATTCACTTTAAATTCATCAATAAGCATTATGTTTTATATTGTCCATCATGTATAATTAGAATAAAAATATAACAAAATTCAAAACAAATTAGTTTGTCATATTTTTTCATAACCCTCCCCCCCCGAAAAAAATTTCTGGATACGCCACTGCGTGTGACACGTGCGTTATATTACTTACTGTAGCTGTACTACAGTATGTACAAATAATCATGATCATAACACAACAGTGGCACAAGAACGTCCGGAGGATCTCGGCGCCACCATCAACTGCGCAATAACCGCAATATGATTACAGCGTCGGCCGAAGAGATTATAAATACGAGTAGCTCGTCCGTGCGTGTGCTTCGGTAACCGAGACGAACAAAGTGGCACCGTAAACTTCTCCGGACATCCTTTCCCGTCCCAAGTGCAAGTTCTGAACCGATTTCACCGCGTAAAGCGTGCCACTCATTACATTTCTACCGGTGGCGCAACCAAGAGCGGACACCCCCCCCCCACCACCCCTCGCGAAGCTTGAATCGTCATTTATGGAAATCTCGTTCAATCGTTTGGTATAAAAATACGTCCCATTTGTTTTTAAATTCGCAACAGTATTCACCGTAAAACGTTGCAGACACTTCTACTAGATGACATTATGAAACAGTTAAAGAAGAAGAAATAATATGTCATAGGCAATAACTTTGTGATATCGCTTAACGTTTCAGCGTCCGACGACGGCTAAGAAATAATTAATAATCAATCTAAACATGTACGGTGTTATGCGCTTTTCAGCCCGTCGAAAACCAGTGGCGTGTTCGGAAATAAGTTACGGCGGGTGGGTTTGAACGAGAGAATGTAATGCGTATTAAATGCTTGAAATTCTACAGTCGTGAACTTAAAAAAACTAAAACTCGGGGAGTCACTGCAGCATACGCTGCTGCGGGCAGACGCGCCCCTTGAAAAAATTCTAGTAACGCCACTGATTTCGACGTGTTCTTATGCATGCACACATATGCGTGTGCAAAATAATTGATAGTTACGTATGCACTATGCCTACTGTATAATGTGTATCACACCGAAGACGTGTCTGCAGTGCTCGTCATGATCACATACAATTGGTATAAAAATGTATCGAAAATAAGTAAAGATTTACTGCAAAGGAAATATTGATTTTCCGGTTGCTGGAATCGTCTACACAAAGTTTTTTGCAGTCGCTGAGAAAAAAGATAAAAGTCGCAGTAAATATTTATCATTTAGACGACTGTTGCGAGGGGGGGGAGGGGAGAGAAGAATCATACTTCACATGTTTGTTATGTACACGCGTAGCAACGGTACACGACCTACTACAGGTATCAAAGAAATGCAATTGTAAAAAATGTTAAAATAACCGATTTTAAAAAATTAATCATACCGGATTACAAATATTGTTTTTTTTTCCGCTGCCAACGACCAAAGTGTTTTTAATTGGGCGACTAATACGGTGATTTGCAGGGGGTCACGCCTACGCGTAGTGAGTGTAAGACCACGTGTATTTATCGCGGAACTGGAAACTCTTTTCCGTTTCCGCTCTAGAGCGACCTACGATCACGTCCGGATATTGTGTATGGGAGGCTCGCTGCGAGTTCCACCTACGGAGCGGCTGAGACAATAATAAACTCATATACTGTTATATTGGCTCGCACCAAAATAGTCCTGCGCGTTTTATCGGGATTATTTGTCTCGTTTGTACGACCTTGCAACCGGGACCGAAAAATCGTTACAGCCACCGCAGACGACGTGGGAAAAGATTATCGGCCCTTATATGATGCGTCACCACTGCAGTCGCACAACAATATTTTATTATAGTCCCTGCAGGCGATGTACTAATCTTTTCAACGGTATTCAACCGCGTTTCTGTGATAGATGGGCACTTCCTATATGTATGCTTTAATGCATGGAACGTAGTGTGCTCGAGGAGACCACTACAATATACCACAGTGGTTTATACAGCGGTCACTGCATATGGTTATTATAATGAGTTGATCATAATATAGTTCTTAATTCATAAATAATACTACAAACAATAATTCGTTATTATCATTTTATATGGGATATCATTAATGATTTAGTATATGAAAATATTGTCGAAAATTAATTGATACGTTATTCCGAAAATTGACCGATACCGCGAGAACGTCAGTATTGTTATATCTCTATGGCTTCCAATTCGCTTGTTTATTTATACTAATTATTTCATTTATATATAATAATTATTAATTATTATTATTATTATGTAATTATTATCATATGTTGACTGAATTCATTAGCCATAGTACGTATCTATGTACCGATATATTTGCATGCAGTGTAGATATTATTATACTCGCCGATTAACCACGTTTAACCTACTTTAAATATGAATTTAAGTACATATCACTACAATAGTGTTTAGAAAACGGAACACTTTTATACGCTTTTTTAATAATAATATAGTCACTCATACATTTTAATAGTTTAAATTTATGATAATCATATTTCAATTACCACTGCTATAGTTGGTACCTTATATACGAGTAGTAGTATACTCAGATGCTCTTCCTTCGGGCACGGATTGTTATAACTTAATTACTGCTTAATTATTAATATTATAACTATCAATATCCTACAGAATAAAGGTACAGATAGCTTATAGTTTCAAATTATGCAGATTAACTACTAAACTACTTAAATCCAGTATAGATTATACATATGTAAAGATACAATAAACATTTTTTTTTTCACCAGTACCCATAAAATGTAATGACCGCAAGGGATCTTTATGAAAATCAAAGTTTTAAGCTTTGTCATAGGATGAATTCCTATATGCGATTGTATAGTTCTACATTTAATACAAAATGTCTAGTGTTCAAAGTGTGCTTTATTAAGGTATTATAAACTGTGACTCTGGCATTTTTAATGGTAAGGTCCGTCCATTTTTTTAATATCTACGAGAAAAACGTGTCCGGCCGCGCTTTTATTTCCGATAACATCTCGTCGCGTTGATAATACACACACACACGCACACGCACGCATACAAGTATTATTATTACCATACGGCGGCGGCGAGTCATCGGAATGCACTCAACAACGGGTCACTGAAGATCGTACGAATACAGATATTAATATGCGTATGCGTCCGTGCACCGGAGAATCTGCACCACTCGTTCTTACCGTATACGTAAATACATTTTGTTTTCACGTCTCGCGGCCACGTCACCGTAACTTTTTTTTTATTTTTTTTTTTTCATAATAACTACGACGACTACTAGAGTCTTAACGCCGTGAGTCATGCGCGGGGAAAAAATTCCACGCACCGCGGTCGTCGTAGGAGTGCATTTCGTTTCCTTTACGGTGCAAGACAACAAGTAATACTAATAACTAGGGTTCGGATTTGAAGGCAAATGCCTTTCTTTTATTAATCATAATAGAATAATAATTTTTATACAAAAATGAGTTTCATTTAATTTCTTAGACCATGGATGCATTTTCATTTTGCTTTTTTTTGCCTTTTTACTTATAAATGCCTTTTTGATTTTTTTGTATTTATAAATGCCCTTTTTTGTGTTTAATTTTCAGTTAATTTTATAATTTTATACACAGCTTACGTATTATCGTATTATCGATGACGATTTATCAAGTAGTAATCTTAATTTAGATAATTATTTATGTATGATATACGCCACGATAACTTCGGTGGACGTAGAACGATCCTTTTCGATGTATAAAAATATTTTAAGCCCAAACCGTCAACGTTTTTTTGAAAACTGCTTATCAAAGTACATGGTGGTCAATTTTTTTTAATGCCTACTAGTTTATTTTGTATTATATTTATGAATTGCTTTTTTATATAAATTAAATGCCTTTTTTTGCCTTTTTTTACATTTTAAATGCTTTTTTTACTGATTATATTGCCTTCAAATCCGAACCCTACTAATAACAATAGAATAAATGGTCGACACCATGTTTGCTTACTATTCAATTAATTTTGCTCACTTTTGCCCCGTTCGTCGACTCGCGGTGTTCGATCGCCGGGCGATTTATTTCGCAAACGTGTTGGCTTTTGTTATTTCACGGTTTACTATACAGCACTGCAATATTGTTCTCGACGTTTTATTTTTGTCGAGCCAAAACGGGATACCTCACGGACAACTTGTGCGTGCATCACTACACCGTCTCGGCTAAAATTACGAAAACGAAAACCCACATAGGATCGTACACGATATATTGTTGTGTAATTGAACGTATTTCTCGACGGGTAATCGACATGAAAACGTCGTCAAACTGAAACATTTTTATACCAGACTAAAACCAGACTAGGAAAGTAATAGCAAGGAACCGTTTACATTAACGTACCTATGTTTTAGTCGGTTTCGAACGTCCCAATGACAATCGGTTCGCCTTCATTAGTTTGTAAGTCGACAAGAAAATAACATTAGCAATCAGCGATCATGCGTGCAGCGTATGGGACACTGGACGAACCCTATAAAAGTACAAAACTAGTTTGAATCCGGTGAATTGTTTACCATATTCTGTTTTTAGCCGACGGTTATATGATTATGAATTATACATAAATTATAGCCCTATTGCAGTAAGTCTCTGGCAGTGTTGATAACATGATCCGAAATCCAGTCTACACGCGTATGAAGAACCCGTACACGCGGCGATTTTGCTACTATTTTAGGAATGCTGATCTAGACACTTTCGTTATACCGGGTGAAACAATATGTATATATGAATAAAATATATATTATATACGAATACAAGTATGTATTATATATGCATGTATGTATGAATGTATGTAAGTATGTATGTAAGCATATGTATGTTTTATGTGTGTATGTGTATATGTTTAGGTATAGTGGGTCAAACAACACGATGAGGTCAGCGGTTATTCAACGAGTCTAATTTGTGTACGCGATCTTCCTAGGATATATTTGTACATTTTTCATTTTAATTTTTGCCAACATTTTTAACATCTTTCGATATGTAATCATCACAAAAGTTAGAATATTACTGATTGTTATTATATCATGTGAAAATATCTCAAGTGCAGGAAAGTTATAAATCGGCAAAATATATAATTGTAATATAATAATATAGTTGGCTATGCGTACAATCCATCAACGATCGAATTCCCTATAAATAAAATAATGAGTTTGATAAAGAATATTTATTTTGTAACAATTTTTAGTTTATCACCACAAGCTTTATTTTATGATTCAGAAAGAAATGATTGATACATTTTCTTGATAGTTCACAAACACACATGAATATGATATGCATAATATTGTTTCCTCGCTTACGAGGACGACTCGTATATTGATATAACATACGATCGTAATATTTGTTAGAATGCTATGTATTTTATTATTATTATCGATGACATTGTATTTTCTTATTATAATTATGAAAGTTCGATTTTATTGAAACCGTATAACAATATTATAGTAAATTATTCTGGGACCACAATACATAGTGTTCCATTCAAAATTACTGTTCGATCAGCCCTATCTCATATGGATGTATAATATGATAAAAATAAGTCTATTACAGCATACCCTTCGAAACATGTACTTTATACTAAAAACGTTCAATAGAAGAAAAATAACGTTAGAATTCATTGCAGTATAGCAGCCTGCAAGAGTTCTTACGAGTTACGAAATATTCAACTTTGTACTGTGTGCGACTGTAATTTTAGAAATATAAGTATGTCAGTTCGCGCATCATAAAATATGTTAAAATAAAATATTCAGAATAAATTGTGTGTCTAGATTGAGAATGTGACGAATGGTAAATATTAGTATATTTTGAAGAAGAAAAAAATCCACTTCAATTTCGATATTTATCAAAAAAATTCTGATAAAACCATAGTTCACAAGTGTTTCAATCTAATCAACTTGAAAATAGCTGCCAGTATTTGAGTACTTAATGCCTGAAATTGGCTCACTATTTAAAATAATTACAGCTAACGTTTTCCCATACTTCACGAGTTCGCGTGTTTCCCGTAAACGCTTTACACGCTATTTTTTAACACTTGAGATTTACTTCCACAGTATCAATGTCGTCAGCAGGAATGATCACCACACAAGTTTACAGGGAAAATCTAATAAATGCTGGTTATGATTTACCTTTGATCGTAGTAAAAAAATGTTTTCGATAAATTGCCTAATAATAATTTTGAAAAAAAAATAATATGATCACTATTTTCATCATTACGTTAAACACATCCGAACAACGAACTGCATAGAATTGTCTTTTGAACAGCCTCCGCGGTGAACAATATATTATCGTTATGCTAAACAGGCATATTAGTGACTATCGGGCTACGTCGTTTTCTTCAAAAATTAAAGTCTTATGCTTACTAACGTTTAATAATCGACGCGATGATAATATGTACCTTTTTCATTTTTCAGCGTTGAATTCACATAATACAACTGTGCATTTGTGCAGACTATTATATAAAGGTACTCGGCTCTTATACACGTATGTATATTATATACATATTACATATTATGTGTACCGCACGAGATGATAAGTGATTACAATATTATAATGTATACTATAACATATAGCTTGGAAGCGTTAAATAAGGATATTCAGCTGAGTGTAATAGTATCAAACGTTCGATGAGCACTCGTTGTAATTGATATAAGTGTTTTTTAGTGAATACGTAATTTTCTAATCGCGGTGCGTGTATGTGGGTTTAAATAATTGAAAAAGAAATCTACTATTCGCTGTGGACGAAGTATCATAATTATTATAAATAGTCGTGACGTAATCGATCAAACGACTGTTAAACGGCGAAAAAAATATCAAAAGTCTACTATCAAACAGTAATAATTATAATCCTTGTTCAATAACGTTATTGTTGTTATGTAAATGAGGACATTAATCTTTTGTGGTTCAAATTGTTATTTCCCCTGTGCGATATATGCGTCTAAGCTATAGAGGTTTTATAAGTCCACGGATCGTACATCGAAGTTTGTTTGACCAACACAGAAGTAATGTCATTACTATTAATATATATTATTTTTAGTCTTGCGCCGTCAACATAATTTTCAGTTCGAAAACCTATGCTCATATTTTCGTACAGTGCTTAAACGTAAGTTTTTTCGTGTGTTACCTACACCATAAATGTGCGCCGTCGATGGCCTTGGCGTAATTAATCAACAATTAATCAAGGTTACTTAGAATAAATATAATAACTGTTTGAGGATTTTAAATAACGACACGTGACACAATAATTGACGCTGATAATTTAACGCAATTAAACCTCGGAGCCGTGCAGGCGGTTATTAGGCCTATCTCGTTTATGCCAGAAAACGCATGTTACAGAACGCCTAGTATGATATTTTAAACTCTGAGTGGGCAAATAATTGTGCGCACTAGTCTCATCGTGTGATTACGTGCAGGCGTTTGGTTTTTATTTCTCTTCAAATCTTTTTAAGAACACCGCACGTGTTTGTCCTAATTGTCTTCGAGCATAATTATTGCTGTTTGACCGTTGAATGTAGATTTTAGTCAAACCGCGTTAAGATGGAAAAAAAAACTCTACTTAAAAACAACGCCGGGAAAACGTTTTATTATGAATAAAAAACCTCTTACATTCAGACGGGTCAAGAACTTTGATCTTGCTCTCGGGTTTCAGCGCTTTTTCTTCGCACAATTGTTATTGTATTTTCGTTAACGCATCGTTATGTTCTTTGTTCGGCCGCATCACCCAGGGTTAATACTGTCCGTTATGATGATGATGAGTGTGATTAATGTGATTAATGTGATTTTGATTAGAGCGTTGCAGAGACTACAATTTTAACTCAATGTTGTTCTACTCATTCTACTCGCCGTGTTCGCATAGACTTTGTGTGCTTTCTGAACCGTCGACATCATCTCAATATCTGAGTTGGGGCTTTTAAAGTTTACCATAACGGTTCTATGCGCGTCACCGCGAGTTTCCTCTGCAGTTTTCTCCGTTTATGATAATACACGCGTATTACGCTCGTGTCCCGATTTAACGCCACAGCAACGTCGACTTCTTACGCGGTGAAATGGTTCATTATTATACATTCCGAGCGATCACACTCGGTCGACCGAAAAAAATCTAATCGGGAAAGTGAATAGTAAAAATACCTAAACGGGACAAAGTTATAATAAATTCTACAGATGTCGCGTTTATATTTGCGTGTCGTTTTCCAGATCGCACGCCCTAAAAAAAACCAATTTATCTATGTCTTCAAGCCTGAAACACGCAACAATACAAATTAGCTTTATCTATTATATTTATTTGAATTTGATGTAGTAATCTCACCATGAAAAAACTCACAATTTAATCCACACCGAATATTGTTCACAAAGGTAATCTGTTATAATTATATTAATGCGATGTGCGTACTAAACGCGTAGCATAATAATATATTCAAGGTGTTGAGTGCAATATTATTATAGTTCAACCGCTGTTACACAACTGTATAATCATTATTTTTTGTTTAGTGCTGAATTATTTTTCATTTTTAAAAAATCTTCACACCGAGATCCATATCTGTAATGATTATAAATTTACCGCACGTTAAAAACAACACTAGTCTAAGACCATGGTAGGAGAAGCGTGCGGTCAATACATTATTTATGTGTACCGAATATGCATTTGTTTCTGCTCGCACTATTATGTTTCCATCGAAATTGCTCTGTTCGAAGTATTAATAATTTACAAAAGTAAAAACAGAAATATAATAATTGTTTTGAACGGATTGACTTGATTGTTGTTGTTTTTGACTATTTTTTCTATTTTTTTTTTTTTTTTTGAGGGAGGCCGGACAACTAAGGTAATTTGAGGTTGTATAGAACTATAGAAGATATCAGCTGTTAGGTGTAACTTCTGGGGCTTGAACAGTTGGTTTGAGTGGTAGGGGGTGGGTTGATTTAGAATGGAAAGCGGAATCGCTATTGTGATCCGTTCGAATCGGTGACTTTATGCGTTAAAAGCAAAGCGCCGTCGCCATGTACCGTTTGGCCGCGATAAACCCTTTTCACATTTGCATTCAGAAATCTCGTTATAATAATTTGCGTATTTCGTGAAAATAATCGGCTGGCTAACGATGCAATTACTGTAATCAGTCCCCTGCATCCACCGACTATAAGACGCGTTCCATCTCGAACGGGCTAAATATACTCGTTTATTATTCAATACGTTTTGATGAAAAATACACAAAACGATAATAATAATGATTCTAAGGCCACAACTCTCCAACGGCATTTGCACAGCTCTTACTATAATTGGCTTCAGAGTGTTTGGCTTTTGAAGAGCTCACCCCGACAAAACGATTTATCATTATACCGTCGACGTCCACGAGGACGAACAAGTACCTGCGTAGTTCAGGGATTTTGCATTAAATATGATTTGTTTTCAGAGCAAAAGGACCAAAACAAAAATAGATCAAATGCTCATATTGAAGATGTTTTTAACTCGTATATATGAGTACTACGCTCAAATAATATAGGACCTCAACTGTGTAATAATAATTTACCGTCGGCTTG
The DNA here is from genome assembly GCA_949715065.1 of Periphyllus acericola. NCBI lineage: Eukaryota > Metazoa > Arthropoda > Insecta > Hemiptera > Aphididae > Periphyllus > Periphyllus acericola. The sequence continues at coordinate 25,296,125 of OX454271.1, read as the reverse complement.
AACATAATAATGTATACACGCGTTTAATAGGAATCCATTCGTCGTGTACCACTTGTGTTTATTCTTATTCTGTAATTGAGTACTCTTATTCGAGAATCCACATGGTTGAGCCGAAAAAATATATAAGTGATCCACGATGTACGCGATGAAATAGCTATTGATCCTTACACGGATGTTATCGTTTCTCACCATAACACTGGTGTGTCGAAATCGCAAACATTAATAGACGGATATCAGATTGTTCGTCTTTGTAGAATGGGTTGATTATCGACTACACGATTGGAAGTTGCGCTCTAATTAGTTACCAAGCTTTAGAAGTATACCTAGGTACATAAATCGAAAACGTATAAAGTAATAAACTGTCTCAGAGCCTCATTATCATTTATCACACCGTTATTATTATTTATATTGTCTTAATTTTTACAACAACTGAAGTTAAAATACTGTAAATAGATCCAAAAAGTTATCTCAGGGATTTAAGTGTAAAAAAACACAATGTGATATTGTAAACGGTGTACACCCACCGTACATTAATGACTGGGAAACAATTCGTTCTCATGCAGTAATCCTCGGTGACAGTGTGCAAATAAAAAGCAAGACGAATTTGAGATTGGCTTTCATTTACGTCTTTGATAATTTTATATACATCTGTAGGGTTTTTGAAAGTGCCCGGTATGATAATAATGGCACGAGGTGTGTATTATTTATAACAATTATTACTGCTCAACTGTATTTTATTAACTGAGATAAAATCAACGGTTTGGAATGAGAATAATTGTTATAAAGCAATTATTACGAAATACCGAAAAGAACAATGATAAAATAATAATAAAATACATTTTTCGCTTTGCTCGGAATCTGAAAGGCAAAGATTCTCAACTAAAAACATCATACATACATATTAAAATCTGTAACATTATACTAAATTGTTGTTTTATTTAGATTATTTTCCCAACTGTAGCTGTATACAAATATGATAATTAATTGAAATTGTAAATGCACGAGTGCAATATATAAACAATATTTGAAGTATAAGCGGCATAACCGCAGTGCAATAATATTTATTGAAAGAATAATCGCTCCACTGCTTAGTATATTTGATAAACTAAGGGTACTTTATATAAATACATAATATTATATAATACGAGTATCTGTTTATACAGTTTCAATGTCGTCCATCGTTATTTGTTACATTCGATGGAAATACTACACTAGTACACTTCACTACAATACAGAGTCAACTCGACAACTATTATTCTCTAACCATATATAATGAAAATTTAATTATAATCACACTATTTTCATATAAGGAAATTAAATTATCAACCAGCATTTGAATATCTTAAGTTATGATAATAAAATAATTTATAGTAAATGTATGTTATCTATGTTGAAATTGCTTATTGTTATAAAAATTAACTCGTTTTTTTTTTTTAAAAAAACCATTAAACTAACGAAAATAACAAATTATGATGATTTTCGTGCTTCTTTACCACCATCATTAAATTCTAAAAAGCTGAATTATTACAATGTCGTAAAAAAAAAATAAACTACATTATAATATATATTAATTTGAATTTTATTGTTCTTATTATCCGTTGCGTGTTAAGTATATTATATAAAAAAAATACATACACAAAGATCTATATGACCTTGCGACTTATGGAGAGAGTACCCACTTCCAGTTTAATATCTATACTCGTCGAAATATTAATCTAATGTTTGAATAGAGCTTTATGATGGTTCATACCAACTGTCTTCTCGACTCGTATATGGTAAACCGCTGTATATTCACGATCTCAGAGCATTTGCTTTCACGAATTAAAATACGTCCAGGACGTAAAATTATTAAAATCCTAATGTATTGTTCTGCTACCAAGAAAGCCATAAAGCATAATTATTTATATGATATGACACTTTCTATAATTTTTTACGAAATAACGGCTTTGTGGGAACCTTCTAAGACTCGACCGCAGAGAATAATTAAAATGTTCACGTGAGTGTTAAACGCTGTCCATTTCATACAGCCATTGCACAAGGTCGGTAATCACTGTTGCAGACCATAATGCATAAATACATGAATTGGTTGCAGTAGGTAGTATAGGTATAATGTAATATGATTTATTTGACTTATCGAGCAGCAGTTCATCGTACAATGTTAGTAGACTATTTAGGCGATCTGTAACGTAGGTGTACTTGCCCGTTAAGAGGACGCCACACCCTCATACGTTGTCTCTGTTTTACGAACGCACAACATGTTGGCAAATCTGTGTTCAGTAGAACAAATTTTATGTAGACAGTCTTAGCATTTGATATGTAAACTGACCTGTATTATCGAACTCAAAGGGAAAAATTACGTTTCATGAGTCTTCTCGTAGGTTTTTTACGATGTTTTAATTTTCAAACGAGTTATGACTATGTAAAAGCTTCTTACTAGCTTAGAAATTAAAATCTCGTAAAAAACCTACGAGATAACACAAAAAATGTTTTTTCCTTTAAGCTCGACAATAGGTCGGTTTACTGTAAACTTAAAGCTAACCACAATTCATTGGTTACACAGATTTAGTATGTTGTAGGTTTGTAAGACGGAGACAACGCGTGCGAGTGCGGCGTCCTTTTAACAATTTCTGCACCAAATTCGCAACGTCTGTAAAACGCTCGTATATTCTCGTCGTGCGGCCAATCGAACCTCGATCACTAATGATTGCACTCTTTATCATACTCATATTATTACATCTTCTGTTGCTAACAATAATGCATTAACTTAATTATTCCGTCTAATATCCCTCTACAGTTTAAAAACATGTTTAATGTTTTGAACTTTTTCTCAACTTTTATCCGACGCATTCGACTGTTTAGGATTCTGTATCAACCGTAAGCACGCGTGTATCCGAGAATATCGACCTCGCCGATGATTTAGCACTCACGCGAGATTACTAAACTCGCTCGTAGCAATGGCGTTTCAGAAACAAAAACAAAATAATAAACAACCGCCTTTAACAATATTCTGTATTGCGAGTCACGTAAACGTGGTCTCAAATAGATGCCGAGGCTAGGGGGAAATGCCACGAGATCGGATGCATGTTTCTAAACGCGCTTAGGTTTCAAATTGTCGTTTGAGTGGGATCGAGCTTAATACAAATGCAAACGAAAAATACTTGGATTTATTCATCACCAGACCATGATTATTATTATATTATAATGGCTAATAGCATGTCGGGTTCATGAAATCCATTCCAATCCGATCGTTATAATATATATATTTAATCTTAGACCAACTAAATACACTTAATATTATATTATAATTATATTACAGTCTTAGATAATCAGAAAGAAGCAAACGGTTGTCATTTTAATTGTTGAAAGCTTTCAACATAATACTGCCGTATGTATTGAGGATTATTAGAAAAAATTTTAAAGTGATAAATATAAATATGATGATTATGTGTTCAGCTCTTGGCTTCATACGCGGTTGTGCGACTGTTATGAGTGTTTTTATATTTTTCTCTGAGGCTATTCGACTCGAGGTCACGGAATCGTTTTAAAAATGTCTTCAAATTAGATTTCAAGTCGGATATAAAATGTTGTAAAAATGAGAAATTCTTATTATTTTCCGGAAAAGTCGTTAAAATGTATTAAGCTCAAAGATTTCAATCGTAACCGTTATTTTGGGACGGAGCTACGAAAAACAGCTGATGATACGAATGGTTCGAAATTCAATAATCACTTTATAACACGCCAACACGTATAATGTATAGAAAGTTTTAAAGCCCTTACAATGTCTAGGTGGAACCTTCACGTAACTACTTAGAATCATAATTCCATAACTTATAAATTATGAGTTATAATGTTGCGATTACATGTAACGACGATTGAAATTTAATATTTAATTTGACATACATTGTTCAATTTTTTCAACCGTTGCAGCGAGTGTCGTTCACGCATACGCTCATTAAATGAATACTATATCGAATATTATATTATTCGATAACATTTAAAACGTTGTGTATACATTTATCGGTTTTCTTTTCGCGTCTGTTGAGAAAACCTAGGAAATCGAATACTGAACCGTTAACAAATTGAGTAATAGAAACATAAAGTTATTGCCTATGACTATTGTTTTTTTATTTTTAAATTTTTCGGAACCCAATACTTAAATTATTAATGCGCGGTTCATTTACAGCGATTCGGCCACTGCAGATTTAAGGTTTCAGGACTTTCTATCTAGACGCTGCAGGTGATCGGCATATATCGGTATATTCAGCTGCACCGAATTGACATTGTATTAATATTATTACTATGTACGAATCTGCAGAGAGAGAGAGAGAGCACTGGACGAGCTTTGGTAAGCAAAAGGCATGTTATTTTCTTGACCCATCAACACATTTGATTAATTGTTGTACTGTGCAGTTTTTGTAAATCGACTTCGGCCGGCGAAACCAGCACGTTCGTCAATATTACGTACGAAAGACCCGCTCAAGTGTTCTTTTACTGTTTTGTTTCAAACCGACCGTGCGTTTGGCCACGTTATGTCCGTCCCGCGTCCGTCCGCACTTTGCACAGCTGAACTGTTGAAATTGAAATACGACACACGCAGTCCGTTGAACCATATACCTATTATATATTATTATAAATTATAATATACACATCATGAGCGTTCGTCGTCCTGCGAGTACATAGGTGTGTACACTGTAGGTTCAGCGAACAAAAACACATAAACAAACGTATGCGAGTATATATAATAAAATTATATTTTTCATTTCTACGAGCTCACACACACACACACACACACACACACACACACACACACACACACTTGATGTAAACAATGAGTGTACGGTAGACCTTGAATTATTGTTTGAAAATATTGTCGTCGTCGTCGGAGCGTTTTCCGTCCTTTTTGATTTCGTCATCGCGAAAAACACCGAAAAAATTATGTTGGATTTATAAATGCAGTTCATCAACAACAAAATCCAAAATGTATCACTGAGAAAACGTGAATACGAAATGCAGTTAATGTAGGCGCGTTGTCCCGTAGAATTTACTTTCTGAAATTCACCCACTCGTCCGCCGCATCTGTAAATCCCACCGCATGGTAAATATACCCATCATTAATGTATCAACAATTGACTACTTTTAGTATTATTCTAATGTAAATACTCGAACACCATCATGCACGACGACTGCTCCTAATTGCCAAACATTATTATTTATTCGTCCGCCACATTCGAACGCACTATTGTTTGCTCTGTGATATGATAAATGTTTAATTTATAATGTTTTAAATTTTAAGCCCGACTCTATTAGGTGCGTTGTACAATCGATTCGCAGCCATTATAATACTGCAACCCATTATTTAAAATGTAAATGATGATCGCTCTGCAGGCAAGACTTCGGTTCCCCGCGTCTCGTTTTGCCTGCAGACGATATAATCGGTGAAAAATTGCATACAAATAATAGGTACACTAACAATACGAAGAACAGCTATTATACACCAACAACGGTTTTGTCGACATCTTATTAAATATAGAATATTATACTTCCTTCGCACCGCAACACTCGAACACATTTCTGACTGCACTTATTTTGAACAGTTTTTACACTAGACTACACAATATACAACTGTTTACTCATTTCGGAGACAAAGGCAAAACTATTTTGCCCATTTTAATTTCCTGTAAGAATTAAAATAAAAAACTAAACGAAATCTCATATTGCATTATGAAATATGGTACGTAATAAAAACGTAAATTGTTTCAGATTCCATTCAGACGTTTCTACCGGAGGAGGGTTCGGAGAAGAACTATGTCGTTCAACTGGTACTCGTTGGAAATGTTTGAAATAGTAAATATTTCGACAAGTGTAGGTATTCCGCACAGTTACGCTACCTCGTCTGTTCTGCGAACAACGTCGTGTTCGCGTGCACGAATATGACGTGTAAATACGCGTAAACGTATTATATATTCTTGTTGCGAATAAAAATAGAAGAAGTATTTTTTTCTTTTGTAGCGCTGCTGCCACGCTGACAACCAGTTGTTACGATATACCTATTATATATTATACAATTATGCGCTAGTGCATAGTAGGTATATATTTTACAGTAACGACACACGGCAGAAGGTTATACCCACGACCGAAGATCTCGGCAAATCGTCAAACGCAATCGATTTCATACGCATCGCGTGCGCGCTTTTGTCCGTACGACATTATTACGTACCTACGGACACCGGACTACATCCAATGCATGCACGACGCGGATACGATGGAGTGCAGCGCAAAATAAATATAATGGAGGGGAGGGCAGGGGAAAAGGCCACCGCGAGTAAAACGTGACATTGGACGGAAAACTGACATTGGAAGTTCCGAATACGCCTATGCGGCTACCTACAACACGCGCGAACGACGTAAACGCGTACATAACTCACGCGCGGTTCGAGTTGTATTTAAATAATCCGTGTACAAACACGACATAATAATAATATTATCACCATGACGTTGTGCTCCTGTGGTAATAATAATAGTTATAATGATGATAATATCGTCGTCAACACAGCGGCCGGTATGGACATTTTATTAAAACTTAGCATATTCGACCGGGACCGCATTTTTTCATATACTCGTATGATGCTATTTAACATATTAATTCAGAGTAAAATTAACGAACCTGTGTGCTTGTGTTAACAAGACCGGCTTGTCGGTTTAAAAGATATTTGGTGTTAAAACTACTTGTTAACACGTGGAATTGTCAAATCAATTATGAATATTGTTTTACGGTTACATGGCAAAAACTTAATTTTACAACTGAGACTAGTAAATTAATTTCAATTGTAACATTACTTTGTTCGACAAAACGTAAACAACGTAATGGTCGTTTTAACAGTACGTAGTGCAGAATATCAGCTGTCAATGCAACGCCTCCTCAATGGTGTTATTTGATCTACAAATAACTACTAAATTAACCTTAGCCACTTGTAACATCCCAATGTAATGTTAAGTTAACGCCAATATTTCCGTGTGTCACACCAATAAATATGTCAGTACGACTATTTGACTCTGCTGGTGAACTCTGCGCCACAGGTGTAATATACTAATACTATGTAAGAAAGAACGGACGAGCATCGATAATCGCTCAATCATAACATCTAACATCCGCGCAATCGTATTATGCGGTGATGCCGGGTACGATTCATCTCGATGGTCGTGTATTTTTGACAGTATTTCTCATTAAAACTATGATGTTATACAGATGTTATCGCCGAAATGCATAGCGAAACCCACACAAGTGTTGTACTGTGAAAATTCTAAAGGACATTTTGGCGTACGCATAAGGCCTGCTGACGTCCCGAGGTTATAGCCTAGATAGGCTGCAGTCGGAAATCCGGCGCTGTCTTCAACCGTTTTGGTTACGCGAATTTGTGTTTAATTGCTATTCGTTATTATCAGGTAGATATCATTATGTAGGAACTCTGCAACGTGGATTGGGCACGGAGTACGGTTTGAAGACAATACACGAGTAGAAAACAAAAACGAAATGACGTATTTATTTTCCTTGTTTAGATTTCTTATGGAAAAAAAAAATTTGAATGTTGCCAGAGAACTGCATCATACGAGTATATGTTGCAGAACAAAGCAGTTTTTTATCCGGTAAAATTATTTCAAAAAGGTCCCAGTGAAATATGCAGAACCTATGCAAATTAAACACGGAGCAGGTACTGGGAGATTCACAAATGTTGTAATTGTCATTTTATCGTTATTATTTATAAGGTAAACGCGAATACAAGACTTGCCTACTGCAGTCTCCAAGACACACAAGAGGATATCATTAAAACTTTAATTACCGAACAAATCTTAGGTCTAATCACTCTCGACCTAGAAAAAGCATACGACACCAACTGGCACCCACGCATAACAAATAAACTGCATTGTAACGTGGTAACATGATACAATTCGTAAAGTATTACTTAACTGATGGAATATTCCAAATTAAAACCAATGATCATCTTGTGGCTTCAATATAACGATTATAATAATAATAATAATAAAAAAAAACTTACTTGTTATTTAGTCAACCTAAAGCAACTCAAAATATTGTTTTTCGGATGATATAGGAACATGGTTAATTATTCAAATTTTCAAATTTTAAGTAATAAATAATGATAAGGTTTACCAATTGTTAAAGTGAACGTAAATTCAATATTATTCGATTATTTTCTAGAATCATACTGATATTTTAATCGTTTCTGCGTACATTTATAGTTAATATTACCGTGATAAAGATTTTTTAATAAGACTTTATTATGCCCGGCGTTAATAATTCAATGCATGTAGGTATGACAGTCCCTTTTTTCATTGTAAAGCTATTGTTTATTAATTTGTTATGTATTTTTTCTATAAACTTTTATTAAAAAAACTCACCAACAATCTCACCCTATTGGAATTGTTTAAATTTCTAAGTAGTTTTCCGAAACTAACTAAATTTGTTTTAATTATATGATTATAGTTTGTCGATTAAATACGATTTTGTACATGTTGATGGTTTTGATTAAATAAGTAATTTATTGTTTTGAAATATAAATTATAATACAAAAGAGATTTCACCATACGTTCTAATCATATTGAAAATAGATCTTGATGTACAAACAAATATTTTCCTTATTCAAAAAAATTGCGTACAACTTTCAATATTTAAGAGATAACCCTAAACCCACGCAAGATGATCACCCAAATCATTCTTAACGATCTACTTTTCATATTATATTTTTTGAATGTGCCTAAACACTGAGTATATAAAATGCAAAATAAACTAAACTGGCGTGATATATTATTAACACGAAGAAACAAATAAATAAAGTTATAATGCGAATTTTATTTACTATCAATATACTGTTGAAGAGTGATAACCATAAATGTCTTATTTGTTTGGTTACTATTTATTTTTTCTCTTGAGGTATATGGCTTATTATTGTATGATTTAACATTGCAAAATTACAATGCACTTTTAATTTTGTTATATTATCCGTTGCAATGTTAATCTGTTAAATACTATTATTATGTTATTACAAATGTTTCAAGTTATTTTACAACGTCAATGCTGCTTGAAGTGTGTTTGCCAGAATTTTCTCAGTATTTTGTAAATGTTTTTATTTTTATTTTTTTTTTATATAACATTTAGTACGTCCTATACTTTGCGCTCAACGTGCAGGACAAAATCGACAATTATCGTGTATCGAAATAATAATAACACACTTCTCATACTTCGAACAAATACTTAATTCAATATTCACAATTATTGTAGTTTGCCAAGAAAGTTTCAAATGAATCCACGTAACAGTTGATCATTTTTTTTTTTAATTAAATCAAATATTTTTTAAATACCACGCCCACGGTACCTACCTGCAGGCTAATGCGAGAAATCCGTGTATTATTTTTCGTAACTTATCGTTTGTCATTTGAATAGTTTTCTTCTAATTTATATGCTAACAGAATTGTAAAAAATCTTGAACGTTTTTATATTTTTAATTACAGGACCAACCGTCTGGCTTGTAAACCGGCGTAACAGAATGTTATTAATAGAAACCCCAAAATCGCAATTGAAACTTTCGTCAAATCCACTGAAATCACAGTCGACATGTTCAAAATATTATAAATAAACACGTGACGTAAATGTTTTCGGAACGCAATATTATGTTTACCATTCGGAGAGTACGTAGGGGCAGTAGACACGCTTGTAATATTGAAATACGGTGCATTTGTAAAAGTTCGAAACTACCCTATATGCGATACGAAAGGTTGCCGCCGTGAAATGTTTGATCTTCTCTATTTCTAGTACTCGTATTACGTGGGTTTAAGCTGCATTAGGGAAAAAAAAATGTTCGGGCACAGTAATTCGTATACGAATAATAGCGTTTTGGTCACAAACATTCGAGGCGAACCGAGAAAAACGAAATGCTCTAGCTCAGGGGTGGCAAACCTTTTGAACACTACGTGCCGAAAATTACCTTTTATTTTTGCTCGAGCGTGCCATGAAAAATATTTAGTTATATTCATTATTGTAAAAAAAAATTATCGTTATTTGATTGTATAATAATGTATTAGCATAAAAAAGGTTGGTTTAGGTACAAACAATTATAATATTATTACTTTGTTAATTTTTTTTTTTTTATGTGATTTTTATTGTTGAATAGTTGATGCCAATTCGTTGATATTTGGCTTATAATTAGTAACTTTTAATAAAGTACCTGCTGCACTGCATTCATCTGTTAGCCGATTTCTTAAATCAGATTTTATAAAATTAATTTCTGAAAATAGTGACTCGCATGAATATGTTGAAGAAAAAATGGACAAAACTAAATAACAAAGGTAATGCTACTATTTTTAAAGTGGAATAATCTTTTGGAATTTCATTCCGCACATTCAAAATCTTGTTCCCTATGTTTACGATCGATTTGCCTATAGCCCTATCACGCTGAATTTCTTCTAATTCGTTTCATAGAATGACGAATGTTTTTTTCACAAAAATATTTTTAATTTTTCGCGTGCCCTCAAAATCTTTTGGCGTGCCACCTCGGGCACGCGTGCCATGGATTTGCCATCCCTGCTCTAGCTCATACGTTGTGCGCGCAACACGCGGCACCGTTGTACGTTTCGTCCACGCGAAGCCACGTTTAAAACGCCGATTCGATCATCAAAACATGATGTTTATTTTCCGTTTGATAGCGGAGATTTTTTTTTCTTCTTTTCTTACAATGTGCCCGCCCCGCAAGTTTGCTGCCGGTCGAAATCGCGTCCGACCGATACGCTCAACTTCTCTCAACGTGACGTTGGCCGGTTGTGACGTGTTTGCGACTTTTGGCCGGCCGATCGTTCCACCGGTTTCGACAACGGCAACGAGATAGGCAGGTTGTACGCTATACGCCCGCCCGCAGTGACCCGACGGCCGGTCGGCAACAACAATGGCAGGAACACGTGGTGGTCTTATCGATCGTTACACGCGACACGGTGCGTCAAGGATACAGGCGCGTACGTGGTTATTTGAAAGTTTTCTAAACATGTGTACGATTTGAAGTTGGTTACGAACAAAGCACGGTCGGACGAACTTCGACGGAAATGTGACAGATTATGTGAAATTTCTACGCGTATATAATATATTATACCCGTGTACTAACGTCGTCATTATGGCACGAGTTCGGACGATTTGTAAGCTTTTCTCAAAAAAAAAAAATGTTCGATTCCGCAAACTTAACATGCACGGGCGATTTTTTAGACGTGTTCACCCCTTTTTTTCATGCCACCTTAAGTACGTCGTGTGGTGATAAACAGTTTTGTTTTTCAAATAGGAACACGCCATTTCCACCGCGGTATATCATTGACGTCGTTTTTTGGTCAAAATCAAAATCAAAATTAATTCGAACGAATAGTTTTTGAGTTACTCTAATTTAAGTAATAGGGAAAATAGCATTATAATACCTTATAATTTTTATTATGATAACATTCGTAATTACATATTATCGTTAATCGCTACTAATTGGAGATAACGCACATTTTACACTGTTCATACGAAATTTTAGATTTGAATAACTCCGAAAGTATTGGTCCGACACTCCGATCTCGACTACGTTACATAATGATTAAATGAAAAAATAAGGGGAAAACATGGTTTTCGTGGTAACTTGAGCGTTAAATTTTAAAAATTCAAATCAAAGCATTTTCACGGCCAAAGAAGCGGGTGAGCACGTCTAAAAAATCACACACAGTGTGTAGCTGTCCGATGTTACCACTCGTTCGTCATAACTTCGGGCACACGTTTATTTCACGTGTTGCTCATGTGGTAGGACGAATTTATAAACGTAAACGGTACACGTTTGGACACGGTACTTACGCTGTGCAAAATGCGTCAAATATTTGTGCCGAGAAATAACTCCCGGACGAATATTCGCCGCAAGTTCTACCGAAACGCGAACCGGGTACGACCGTACGAGACATCGAATTGCTGCACAGTGTTTTACCTGCGTTCCACGTGTCCTGCTCCTGTTAATAATGAACTAATTGCCCCGTCAAGTGCGTGCATGTCATATAGCGTAGCCGTCGGGACGCTCGCATTATTGTTAGCCGGTGTTACGCGCGTGAAATCGATTCCCGGCGGACACTGCAGAGCATTGAAGCGCGCTCCGAGGTACCCAGTTCAATATAATAATTGACGGCATAATAATAATACGCCGTACGTATACAGCGCATAGTGCCGCCCGTCGACCTGTTTTCGTTCGCGCTATCAATTATTGACGTTTGAGGTCTGTTTAGCATCGGCTGCGAGATGAGCTCGCGAAACGTCCGAGGGGCTCGCTATGTGTCTTAAAGCTTCAGGAAGTTTAACTGCTTAAGGCCCAGGCACGTAGCTAAGGAGTGGCCTGGGGTGTCCCGGCCACCCAAATTATTTGCAGACCACCCTGATGGCCACCCCATTATATTGACATATTTTTGAAATACTAAAGGCTCAAATAATTGAGTAAAAAAATTAAAACATATTTTAAAATTTATATTATGATATATTTTATTATTACATACTAACTGTGTTCAAAAAAGTTACTTTCTACTAGGCGTTATTGCCGAAATGGCAGAAAGTATGGTATTAATAAAATCGTTAATTGTGACGCTCAAAAATATGAGAAACGATTCAAACGACTGTCTTAACAAATGTGATGAATCAATTAATTATATATGTTTTGAAAAAATGTATGAAGAAGCTTTGAATATTTGTAGAGAAAATAATATACCATTACCCAGTGAACAAATACAAAATATAAGAAAAAAGCGTGTTCTTCAAAAGTTTAAATCATTTTTATTGATGAAAATATATCATTAGAAAATGAACAAACTCAATCAAAAAGTGATTTTCGTACAAAATTATTTTTGCCAATTTTAGACAAAATTATTAACGAGTTAGAAAATCGATTTTCCATGAACTCAAGTGTTTTATATGCTATTGATTATCTACATCCGAAAAATGCCAAATTTCTGAGCTATGATGATCTAATACCTTTAGCACAACATTATAAATTAGATACAGAACTACTTAAATCAGAACTTAAAATAATACCAAACACAATAAACATGTATCAACAAGAAAATAAAATAAAAATCACTAATTTGATGAGTTGATTGGAAAAGTGTAAAATCGTTTTTAATGAAACATGCAAGATTATACAAGGTTATAATCTCAATTAAAATTCCGGTATCTAGTGCAGGATGCGAAAGGACATTTTCTTGCCTAAGGAGACTTAAAACATATATGCGAAATAGGGGGTAAGTAAAAATGTTGGCCACTCAAGAAAAATATTGGACATATCTAATATCTATGCCACCCTAATTATTTAATCCTAGCTACGTCCCTGTTAAGTCTTCGCTCTTCACAGAACTCGACGACACCAAACTTTTAGCTGGATTGCTGAAAATCAATCCAATCGCCGAGCTAAGTATGCGTGATACGAGTCTCAAACGGAAACGTATTATAACCGTTGCGGTGTTGATACAACATACAGCGTTAAACGATTAATACTAGCCGCTAAAGATATTAAAATCAAATAACGAATGGCTTGTTTACGACGCGCGTGAGAACAGTCGTTTAGAGCGTATATAACGCGCTTAGTAGCTTACCTACGAGGATATAATATTTCATGCGTGATGTAATATCAGGTTTGAAACCATATGTTCGGAAATATGTGGAAAACATCGAAAAGCTGAATTTTATATCGTTGAATAGTTAAATCCCTCCCGGAAGTGGTCTACATACATGCGAGTGCGTTTTGGGTGAACCGCAGTATAGCGGCACCGTCCCTTGATTAGAAATGATTTAAAAGGGATATTTTGGGTATTTAAAGTTTGCCATATAGGCGCTAATTATTAAAAACCTTTCAGTGCCCGTTGCTCGGTGACGTACTGTATTAATAAAATATGTTAATTGCATTTAAATTGTTTGTACACGGTCCACTATTCCAAAGTCATAAAGTTATGATTTAAACGACAATTAATTCGAAATTATTACACAAACAGGGGGCAATTATAATTTATGGGTCTTCTTATATAATGCAGACACGTATAATAAATAACGAAATACTTTATCACAAATATTTTGTTTGGCAACCAAAAGCATACGAAAAAAAAATTTTAGAAAAAATAACCGTTTTGAAAACAACGCTCTTCACCAATTTCTGATTACTATATGTAGTAACCATTCATCCAACTACTTCAGTAACAGTGAAAATGTATGATTATATTTATACACTCCATCGCAGATACACAAAATATGTTTTATACCTATTTCAAAAGTCGTATAACTGTTAATGATTTTTTCTGTAATGTTCGCAAACAAAAGCAAAATAAGATAAGTTAAAATCTTCCATCGCTTTTGGAGTACAAATATGAAGCCGATTACCTTAAATATTTTACTGCTTGCTCGAGACAAACTTAAATTAAAATCAAATTCATTTACTGTTTATGCGTTGTACGTTGGTTTCGTAGTGATCACTTTTTTTTAATATAAAAGCCTCGTGTGATCGTTATAAAAAAACACACATACAGCGACAACATATTATAATAAAATATGATACGGCCTCTAAAATGTTTTGTGCTCACACGAGGACACAAATTTCATTTTATTTGTTCTCGTTTGTTCGCGATCGTCATGCAGAATTTAGTTTTTAATTCAAACAAAACGTATACGACATTATGTTGTATGACAAAGCAACAATAAGTACGGCGTACCATATGGTCGTAGGCATGATTTTTAAGCTACGCTCCAAATTATAACAATATACGTTATTATCTATTACCACTGTCTTAAAGAATATAGGAATTTAATTAAAAAAAAAAAAAAACCGATCGTACCTTATATCTATATTATATTACTTATATAAAGTCAATCTCACCCTTGTAGAAACATCTGTCTATTCACATTAGATACTGTACGAGATGTTTATCGACACAGTTATTTTTACGAATCCTGAACAAATTATCAGACACCGTAATTTCCGGCAAGATAATTGCATTTGGACGTTATTGATTTTGATTCAAATGAAATCAAAAACTTACTATGACCAATTGATATCTATAAATAGTGCGCTAGCTGACGTCTAAGATCTATTGACCTATTGCAAGTTCCATCTTCAGAACGTCAAATGTGTTCCAGGCGCGGTGGATTTAAAAGAGGGTGGTATAGCGGTTTCAACAAAATTATCAACAACAAAACTTACAAGTTAAACCGCATGGTAACAATTTCAACAAGAGGTAATAATGATTTCATTATTCCGTGTCGGTATCGCGTGTGTAATGAAAGTGCGTATAAAAAAATACATACAAAAATGTATACTCTGAAAGTTATAATCTCGTACACTTTTATGCTCGCGCGAAGACTATAATATCATCTTATAATGCCAACTGATAACAAAATACTACGGAGTATGACCATGTGTATGGGCAGCATTTAAGAGTGAAACTGCACCGCAAGTCAGTAACGTCAGCAGCTGCAACAATGGCCGGCGCGCGGTATCTACGGTGACAAAACGGGCGGTAAGTCTTATTCTCCTACGCGTTGTTCTGTTGTAATTTTTAACAATTTTCACCGCGCAACGGCAACCGGCTGTGTGCGGAACGCGTGCTTATAATATTGCATTGCCAAAAAAGCTGCGAAAATTGTATACAATATGCTGTGATACATGTATATTATATTGTTTGAAAAAAAAGAGAGTTTTAAAAAAATGTGGTTTATACGGTGAAAGTCGCGCGCCCGATGAAAGTAATACACACGCGTAGGTGTCGTGAGCGTGGACTTTAAAAGCCCGTGTAAATGAAACGGTTTAGAAAAAATTAAACGTCTTTTAATCCGTTCGTACGACACGTTTTACATGCACCCATGCGTGCACATTACATACTCGGCACGAGTAATATGTACGAAATCTGCACGGACGTCACGTATTTACGTGTAGGTATTCCTCAGCACATCGGCACGTCTCGCACATTATCGCCTCGACCGGGTCCCCGTACTACAGCGATAGCATACATAAGTAGGTGGCGACCGCGAGTGTATGGATGTTCGCGTCGGACGAAAATAGCAAAAAAGCACTGGAGTACTGGTCATGAGGGTTTTTTTTTTTTTTTTAATTAGAAAACTTTGTGGAAGTCATGAGGGTTTAATCGCGAAATTATTTCAGTTGCCCGCTTTCTAAATCGGTTTCGTATTTTCCTGTCTATGCATTTTCATTGGAAATCCCCTTGAACGGAACAAGACGTATACTACGCACGAAGAAGCCGAAGAGGTGTGATTAAATACAAACTGATGGCAGTTAGGAGACTAGACCAGGAAAGAAATAGAAATTTACACGAATAGACGAAAGGATAACCAGGCAGAAAATTATACATGGGAAATCGTTTATAGTGCCGACACTCGACAGAGATGAAAGAAGACAAGTGTAGCAGAGAAAACTGTTTACAGAGACCTTAATATAGAAACTAAAAATAGGGAGTGAAGAAATATTTGTTGAATGTTACCAATCGATCAAAGCTTTAACACTGTTCTAAGATTTGAAGAAAAAAAAATAATAACTTATGACGTACGGTCCACGAAATGCATCATTCCATTTACTCAAAATCAGTGTCGCAATGCCGTTAGTCAGAAGAAAATTATCATTTACTTCTCTGATTTTTTTCGTGCAAAACAAGATCTACAAAATAATTCTAAGAAAAGTTGTTTATTTATTCTCGTTCGTATTACATTTTTCATAGAATTTGCTGAATTTCAAAGACTCGAATTCTCGCAGCGGGTGTTTATATTTTCTCTGCATCCATTATATCCGCTCGCTCTTTAATTTTCAATCGTTTTAGATTATTCATAAACATGATGACGTAAATGATAAAAACGCCCGCAAAGGCCATAATACGACCTCTTTGATATTTTTTTTTCTCGAATTGTAACATCATAAGCAGGATCAGTACTTTTTAACACTCCGGGAAATTGTTAGAAAAGCATCCTTAAAAGATATTAACAAGACATTTTTATACTTGACATTTAAAAATCCAAAGTAATAACTACGCACTAGCTATGTTTACTTTTTTTTCGAAAAGTTCTTCACTTTAATAAGATAATTCAATTTTTACTAATTACGTGCCCAAGAGACGAGTCCAAATAAATATTTTATTTAGTACTATATAGTCCAACAAGCATTTTATTTAAATTTTAAATTTTCGATCATTTTTTTTTTTATTAAAGTGTGAGAAAATAACTAAATATTAATTTTCACGTCGCTTTTACGTACAGGTAAAATACCAACGTTTAAATAAATGAGTACATAATGGATTTTAAGATTGTCAAATAATAATGATGTATTTAATATTTATATAAATCCAAAATAATACTGCTTACCCTTTTGAATCGGGTTTTTTGAGTTTTACTAACCTATTCCTTTGAAATAAGAAACAAAACACTTATATTTTAACCCTACTAATGCAGGAGTTATTAGTACAGACGTACAGTAATCCAAAACGAAGTCCGTACTAAGAACAGAGCAAGTTCAACAATCTTGGCCTAATGTTCGAACCCACGCTACCGAGATAGATACGACGAATAAAAAAATGTACCGTTTTTAATCAACGAGAAAGTGTAATCATTTGTCACGGCAAGTTTTAATGTCAGAAATATAAATAAAGCGATATAGTATACATGAAAAAGGGTCAAAACAGATTACGAAGGAAAAAGATGAGCGACATACTATATGGCAAAAAATCAACAATAACTGGCAGTAAGTGTACGGCGTTTGTGAGATTTTATATCTCCAGTAAGTTATCTTAGAGTAACACGCTTAAAAAAATAATCCCCACAACGTTTATCTAAAGTTTTTTCACTGACCATTGGTACAATATTAATTTTAAAAATTGTACTTTAATCGTGCACATCTAAGCCAGTCACCAGTACGAATATTACTTAAGTATTCACGTAGTCATCACGAATAAGCTATTATAAGGTTTTTATTACAATTCATATTAGTAATAATCATCAGACCGTCATCGGTCCTCGTTTACAACTATATATCAATGATTTAAAATTGGAATAGAGAAGAAATAAGATTGTAAAAGCTTAAAAATAACAATAGTGTATTCGATAATATATCGGTAATTTTTTCGTTTGCGCTGTTTTTTTTTTTTACTTTTATTGATTGCAATTTAAATGCTGATTGGAGGTGGTGAACATTTTAGTTAATTTTAGACCTAAAGGTCTGATAATATTACGCTTACGTGTACTTATAACCAAAGACGAAACTATACGGCTCGGACCAAAAGCGAGTGAGACCTTGATAAATATTTACAAGAAAATTATATATCATGAAAGTTAAGTATATTGAAATTTATGTTCACTCTTTATGGTATGCGCATTGTAAGAATCTTTGTTCAGAAACAATATTGCGCAGAGATAGCAATTTCATGATGAAACTCACTAATCTGCTTGTCTACTGCTTTGGATAACGAACAAAGTAAAACTGAAAGATTACAATATTTAAAACTGATTTTATGGACTTTTCCACGTAAATGTGACGGGACAATAATAACAATATGGTTATTGCTATCACTATGCGCACGTTGCTTATAAATATTATTCAAAAAAGTAATTTTAATTTCGCCGTTGCGTGTCGGACTGTTGTCACTGTCGATAAACCCACACAATACGGATATGTTAATATACACTATTTTACAAAGCACGCTGTTTTTGCTGAACAGTGAACACAGTCAAGTATCATACATTCATATCGCACAAATGGTATAGTATTGGCTGTACTGGCAGTTTCCCATTAACTATTATTATTCTCCTTACATCGACAGTATCCGTGAAACGGTGAAATCTTCGTTACAAGACTGATAATTATAGTGCAATAACTGTAAGAAGGTACATTTTTTACGCAATTGTACATTCCTATTAACGGCAAAGCTAATACAGTGGGGGTTTAAGTTAAATGATATTAATTTCAATTTAGTATCGGTTATATGTTTCAAAAATCTTACTTGAAGTTATATTTAAGCACTTACCTGATACAAAATATCACCACATGCCGTTGAAATGGTTTAGTGTATTGCTCCTGACTTCGAAGCCGCAAACGTGCTACCACTGATAAGACGATCATTAATGGGAAGTATACATAATTAAATAGTTTATTGTCATGTAAAACAAGAAAAACAAGAAAAAACGTTGCTTTACAAATTGTATAGAACTTAAAATAGTCGAACAATAGATTATATTAAATAAAAATCAAATTTTTAACGAACAAAGAAAACGTATTGTTATTATTATTTAATTTTAATAAATATTTTTTGAATCTGTTTTTTAAGCACAGCGAGTTTGAAGAAAGGACCGTCACCCTTTTTCGCTTAACGTAGTTTTTGTGACTAACACATTCAAAATACAATTTGACCCTAAGTGTGAGCTTTTATCCAAATCTAGTTTTGTTCAGACTTTGAATTTTCTGAGTATTAACTTTGAAGTTCAAAAACATCATGACGCATGAACAATTTTCCAAAATAAATTGGAGGAAGTAGGGAAAAAATTGATTTGTCTTAAATCCGCTTCACTATATAAAAATATATATACAATATTAATACCTAATAACTAATATACAATCAAATTATTTAGAACATAAAATTCAAATTTAATAAGTACAAATCCCGTATAAATAAAAATATCTTGAGTACCCAAAAACAGAAAATATCAATATCACTAATGTAATTGGGTGTTTGGCCTTATAAGCTCAGTTCATAAATAAAATTTGATTTTTTAAAGGCAATCGTGTTAATCAGTGAAATCACTATTGGTGACATCAACATTTTAAGTATATTTGCAGAGAAACAATAATAAGCTCATAAGACCAAGTAACCTATAATATATTACAATATTGTGTGGATGATTTTATTATTTACATGATTTATAGTGCCGATTAAATAGGTGCTAAGTACACTCTTAGTTCACCGTCTATATTATGGACGAGCTGTGTACGATAGTTATTATTGTAGTGAAGAAGACAAAATACAAATGTATACTGAATAAAAGTATAAACTATCTTGATTCCTGTTCGCAGTGTCCAGTGGGAAAAAGAGTAGGGCTTTTCGAATGATTTTTATTTTTAACCGCGGTGGCAATAGGACGAAAGACTAGATAAAAGGTCGGTATAGTACGTTGTTTATAGGTTTTCGCACTGCTCGTAACACACACACAAACATAATATGTATTATAAATTATAATAAACGTGTATAAATATACGTGTAATATAGGAGGCTTTAGGCTCGTTTTCCAGTGCATTAAATAACGTCCGTCGACCCCGTGCCGACAGGAGAAGGTCCGAAGTTATATTTGGACACTACCGGCATACACGCGTGTTCAGGACTATACTAGATAGATGCGTACATTATTATATGGCAGCAAGTCAAGAAACGGCCGTCAACTGAACAAATTAAAATAGAATAATTTTAATAAAATTCATATTTTTTACAACCAACAAGCTGCTGTGCGATAAGGAATCTAAGGACGTGCAGTATAAACTATTTTGTCAACAAATTCTGGAATGGAGAAATACTATTTTTTGTAATGAATCGATTCATTTCGCCGTCGAGAAGACCGAATTCGGCAGGCCGCTGAAAATTTTAAACACTCGGGAATCGTGATTGATACAATGATACCTCGTAATGTATAAGCTCGGATAATATTGTTACGGTAGACGCATAGGCACAATAAGGGTACGCTAGGGGGCAGGGATCGGGTTAGCTCTTCAGTAATATCCAAAGCACCCCCAGTATTCAAACGTATTTTACCAGGAGCTTATTAAAACTGTTAGGACCATCCGTTTGATTACCAATCATTGTACTACTAGAAAAATTAGTATTGATATTTGTTTTATAGGCCGCGCTTCCCAATGCACTTTATCCGTTTTAATTTCCAATATCGTACTTATTTTTAGATCTACGCTCAAATGACAAAAAAATCAAATTAGATTGAATGTTTTATAACCTATATAAATTCTATTATATGCGATAAATAATTTTGTCGAAACAAAAATATACTTGACATTAGCGTCTTTACTCTGTAGCCTGTAATTAAAATTCACATTTCACTCAAGACATTAGGTACAAATGTACAATATACTACAATCTATGGAAAACAAACACTTTGCACTGTATAATGTTTAGCTTGCAAACCGTGGACACATTGTTACATGGTAACAATAATCTAGTGATAATTATATGAATATATTTAGTATGGATATTATCAAATCTAAAATCGTAAGATGTATTTATTTCCAGTAAAATACCACGGTGAAACATTGTTCAGATATTCTTACTTGAAATGGATTTATTGCTCGTGAAATCATTATTAATATTAAAATATATTTCAATGGTATTAAAAATAAACAGTCAAAATACGAATGTAATGATAAGAAAATATAATAAAGTTATGATAGAGGTGTAAGAAAACTGATTGATTTGACATGAGTCTTGTAAAAATCTTAAGCACCCCTCCGCCCCCCCCCAGATTTTTAAACCTAGTTGCGCCCACGGCGCGCCGGATGAAATGTTGGCGTATAGTACGAATATAGTAATTTAATTTGTTGGCGTATAATAAAATACCATAATATCTATTAGGTGCAGTGCATGTTACTTACGCGCGATTTATCATCTCGTACATATTCCCGTCGAATTATATATTATTACGGCGAATGGCTGCAGGAGGACTTTACTGATTTATGATTGAAATGCGTACGACCCCGCTCGGATTTGAAATATTATAATAATACGGTTTCGTGCCGTACGCGTTTTGTTTACGAACAAATTATAAAATCAAATCTAATTCAATATTACCATGTGGCTAAGTACATCGCGATTACATAAATTATTGCACTCGTGTTTTAGGGCTGGGAAGTTAGTATTGTAGTTGCGAGTTTGCGACTGATAAAATATGTGTACCATATATCTGCATACTTGTAATAAATTTATTTATTTGGTTTTTTTTATTATTATTACCGTAAGTACACCAATGAGTGACAATCATTATCCGTATCACGCAACGCAGATACCAAGTACATTTACGATAACAAACATTTTTAGCACACATTTATTTGAAGAATGTATTCATTTCTCTTTTAAATGCAAATCTCATGAGATTTCAAACAGCTTTCACTATTTTTTTTTGAAAAAAAATATTATTTTCACGTCACTTTTTTTTCGGTAAAATTGGAAATTTAAATATTTATACTTACTGACAACGTCAATTTATGTGTTGAGTTCAACTTGCCTAAACATGTACCGAATCGCTAAGCTGACTATCTACTGGTACTTGGCAATGAAAAAATTTTAAAAAAACCTGAAGTAAGGCGCATTGCAACATTTTTAAAGATTACAAATTTGAATTAATTTAGGTACTCGTATGAAAGTCAGTCATTCTATGAATGGTAATGTATATTCACTGTCTGCACTGAAATAATTCATACTTTTTTTTTTAGAAGTAGATAACATCATCTCGAAAACAAAAATATCGTATAACATGCAGCGCTTCCATGATTAACTATATTTTACTTATAGGCTCGAAAGTCATTTCCTCTTTTATGCGGGAAGCTGTAAATCGAGGTAAATAACGTCTCTATTCACTATTCTCGTACTGATATGAGTAGATATAATGATATAAATATTTAAATGCGTTATTGTTCATTATTACTGCGCTGAATTGAATAGCACAACCCTAAGGTTGAATATCTACCAATCACGTAAACTAGGTCAACTTGTAAGAACCATCAGGATTCGTTAACCTTAATCCGAAGACGGAACTGAGCTACAGTTGAAAATTGAAATGGTTATGCATGAATTGCACCACAACATATTTTTTAATACAAGTGTCGGCTGACAAAAAATCAATTTGGTCAATAAATGTTGTGGTAATTAAAAATTAATCATGATGGTTTGACAAACAAAAGAAACTATCCGATAAAAACTCATCGATGTCAACAGATATTTGACGAAAATTGTTAGAAGTTATAGTTGCAAAACCGTAATATTTGAAAATTATTGTATGGCTCCGATGGATGAATATTCGAATTCATTGCCTTGCTTTGGTTTTCAAATAATTATTAGGCCTGCTAATGATGGACCTACAAATCGTTAGATATATTAAATCGGAAATATTCAAGTATAGAACGTAAATCGCAATACATGTAGCCTAAAAAAATAATCAGAAAAACTCGTGAGTGTGAGTGCGTGCGTGCGATAATATGTAATGAGAGATATACGTACAACAGACTAGGCGGTTTAAAGTTAGTTTAGCTTACATTTTTACGATACCAATATGTGGTGTTTGTTCTAGTTGTTTTAGGAAGTTCTGCTATAACTTATAACAAACACTGTGCTGTATCCCGTTGCTGATACTGCACACATTTCGCAAAGGGAACCGCTGATTTTACGTAAGAGCAGATAAATGATTAATTTTCTCCGAAGCGCTTATAAATTATTATAAATCATATCATTGTACGTTGTTCGTAATAATTAGGGTCATCTTCGAGAAGATTCGGTTACACGATATTTTGCAACAACTTATCCTATTTAAATTCGATACGAACGGAGAGAATCCACAAGCGTTATTATAAATAATGATAGTTTTTGTTTACATTTAGTTCCGGTGAATCGACCTGGTGATAATAATCACGTATTTTTAGGTTATTTGAATCGAGGGCTGCTGACGCAATAATTCTTATTTATTAACACCCATCGATTCCGTTTACGGTCATTGTAGGAAGTGAGTAGTGCAATATCTATCGTCGCAAACTATATCATAGTGTTGATAAGATATGCACGCCCTTAGATCTCCAATTAAAAACCTAGTATGGAAAATGATTAATTAGTGTTCCCACTCGGATATTTAACCAGATGTAATTACCAGACTTTGGCATTAGCACAAGTTCAACCGGAGTTTGATTGTACTATGTGAAATTTTAATTTTAACATTGGAAGGTTTTTTCTCTCATTTATTTTCCCAGCAGTTTACACGTCATCCATAATTACATTAACTAATTAGGTGATTAGACTTTAAAAAAATACAGAAAAGAAGGCATTCATTCAAATGTCTAAGATGATTTATAACATTTAAAATATTTCCAAGATATATCGATAAATATTGTGATTAAATTAAATTACATTTTTGACAGTAAAATATAAAACAAATTGCATAAAATATTCATTGAGTTTTAATTAAACGTACGAAACATTTTCAAGAAGTCAATCGTTCGACTGAATAAAATAGTGATCCATCAAAGTCCACATAACAAAATCAATTCGGCAGCTTTACTCAGCGATTCTACCGTGAAAACGACTGTTGTGCACACAATAGGAAATAGCCTTTACTTCCGACCTGTGAGGATCGTGCCGGAAATGTTGAAAAATCACAATGACCCTGAAAACGCGTCGTTTTCGCACACCGAGTTTGAACTTTGATCCCTTACACATAACTTAGTGTTTAGTAAACGAGTCGGTGTATTTTTTTTTTTAATAATCGCCGACGTTGATCGCAGACTGAGAGCAGCACTATCTACCGGTATAGGTCATGGACAGTAAACAGTTGTTGTAGGCCACGTCTAACAAGAGACAATGCGAGTTTGGTTATCGATTCAAGTACACGAAGGGGCAACGTGAGTATAGTGATCAAGGGTAAAAAACCAAGTGACCCGTTACGAGTGTGGAGATTAGTCAGAATTTATCAGATATTTTCAAACTGTGCGATCAATAAATTTCATCAAAAATAATAACTGCATTTTTATCGCATTTTCGACATGTAACTGTAATGATGCATCAATAAATGTTACATCAAAATGTAGTCATTTTCGACAGTACACCAGTTCAATCTAGAATCGTCTATAAAGCCATCATCAGAAGCGTAACATTGTACGTTTGCAGTGCTGGCGAGTCTAAACATTGTTCGTCCGTGGATAAAGGAAACTTCTCACGGTATTAAAAATAAACGTTATTCAAAGTTGGAAAAATACTGATATTGATTGTGCGCACGGGATTAGAGGAGTGTAGAAAATACATGAACTTGTAAACCTTGTCTTATGGTATCTTTAAAGCGATCGCGTTGGTCACGCCGTTTAAATAAAGTCGAAGGCAATGATGAATCATCACCAGGCTATTTCTAAGACACAAAATGAAGTACTATTATTTATCTAAACATTATTTTTATCAGAAATTTAATAAAAACTTAAAAAAAAAACAAAATGTAAAATTAATCAATTATTTTGTAATATCGTAAGCTATATTTAGCTAATAAAAAAAAATTATTTCAACAAATATTTTGTGTTTCGGGGAGAGTTCCAGATGGAAGTTTTTTATAGGAACAAAAATGATACCATCAACGCACGGTGGCTTAAAAATAGAATCTGCACCTCGGTTATAATCTAATATACACTCACTAGTCATTTATAATGTGTGGACTGTGGATACTTCACCAACAGACTTCAACGCGTTAAATCACACCAATGTTAACAATGACATCATCATATACTCAGGATGGTCGTGATTAAATTATAAAATAAATATATTCAGATGTAAGTACTTATTATGAGATAGTAGTATACGTATATATTTCTCTAAACATAGCCATGATTTGATACCAATATACAAGGTGAACTGGGAACGTTTTCCTGTTTTCCTGTGCTAGCTGAACAGAATAACGAGGAAATAACAACGATGAGCCACCCTATATGATTATAATATCGTATGTATACGCAGTTAATTTTAGATTAAAGAAAAAAAAACGAATTTATTTCCAAATGTATCCAACACTCGATAAAAACTCAATGAATCAAAACTTCGGTAATTCTAATCTCCTCAAAAACTCGAATTATATCGAAAAAAGGCACCGTCTACATAATTGTTTTATAAATATTAACACGCCACCGGTGTAAAAGTTAAGAGAAGACAACAGCATACTAATTATTATTATAACTACGTTGTGACCTAATTAAAATGAGCCGGTATAATAACCTAGAGCGGCAAAAATAATAAAACCATTAAAAACACTAATTAATTAATCACATAATGAATTAATAATTATTACGTCTACCTCAGTAAAACTATTATGCCACACAAATATAAATTATACGCCATCCGAATGAATGCAAATCCATTGCAATTAATAGCGGTTAGTTTTGATGCCAACATTCTAGTTTTGGAGCATTACACGATTAATCCGGTAGCACACGAAAAACGGGGATTGAAACTTTTCCTCGACATTGAAATGAATCGATCATATTTTATACGATTATTATGCGATTAATCAGTAAATAGCTGTGATCAAAAAGGCGCGATAAATTATTTGTAACGCACAACGATACATCATCATGTGCTCGTCTTAAAACCGTTTGAAATGCACGCGAAACAGATGTAGTGACGTTTTGTGTAATATTATTGAACGTATCGATTCAGTCCAGCGGTCGTCCGGCGATAATATTAGCCCATCATTACGCATTGTAAAAACATATCAAAAAACACCTATTGTACATATTATTATATTCGCCAAATATAGCGTTTTCGTTGTTACCATACGCGCGCGTAACGATGCGTGTTTCCGCGGTCGATATTATCTCTCAAAACGAGCTTTTCGCGACCAACGGCTTTTCCGTTCGGTACACCCACCTCGTATCCCGTAGAACTATATATAATTATGTCGTACGACTACTGTACGGATTGATTGGGCCTATATCAGTATCGGCTAGTAAATAGGTATTTTTTACGGTCTCGGACAATCCGGTTCTCACGCACGTAGTCCGTCCGCGTGCTCATTCTTCATTACAATAAAACATGCCATCTGCGCTCGACTAAACTTCATCCGTACGCGCGAGACCGTCCCCCTTCGCTGTGTTCCGTAATCGTTATAAATATATCTGCTAAACTTGGTCCCGCATTTGGCTCGTCCGGAAAGCGACACAATTAAATTATCCGATTACTGCACGGACCTGTCACTCGGTTGTACCATCTGGTGTGGAGACGCAACAATCGTACGAGTCGAACATATCACACTGATGATCCAACCTTGGTTTGCTTCAACGGAAACTTTGAAGGAAAACGCTTCTTTTTCGCATTTCCACCTGACCCATCATAATATTATGTATATTCTACTTCCCGATGCCACCGAACCGCGCAGGATAGGTATTTCGAACAGCAATTGATCATGACGATATTAGAAAAACGAGTCTGATCGAATAAAAACGATTTGGGTTTAACATGATAATAATATTATCATCTCTTGACGATAGCTGCGTGTAACGTACTGTCGGTATGTTTTTGAACCGTTATCGAAAGTATTTTACTACCAAAAACGTACCATCAAAGTATAATATATATATTGATGGTTCAATCGACTCCCCTGAGTTATTAAGCCGAATACATTTTAAAGTCCCTAGCTTTCATTCGCGCTCACTCTATCCTTTCTACGTTCCTATTTGCACTACCAACTATTCTCGTAATCAACCCACGTTAAGGATGATGTGCATTTCTAATGAGAACCCTGTCTCTTTTGATTATTAGTTGTAATTTAATCATACCCTATGCAATCTTTTCTTACACATCTTCTTATAAGTATATTTGTATATAAATATTAATATGTTATATTCATGTATATACTATTGTATCTTTAGTTATCTGTACCTGGGCCACGGCCCGTTCTGTAATAAAATAAATAATATACATCGGATAAAAGCAAAAACGAACTACTTATATTGTTGTACCGATGTCTTCGGATAAGCGCGAGTATTTCACATTTCTTACACCGATGCACGATTTCGATGACGCGTGTTGCCGCCGATCACAGAAATGGCGGGAACGTTTTTTACGCGATGATTCACTTGTGTTATTAAATGTTGCAAATCCGGTCCGAGCAGAAGATATAAAAGTACCTACTTCGAAGAGGATAACGGTTTACCGGGAAGCGGGTTACGTAGTGGTACGATATTTAGCGGGTCAAGTGTGTTTGTGTGCTCACATGGAGGTGTAAAATAATAAAGTATGTACGTGCGTGTGTGCGCACCGCGCGTATAGTCGCGTAAACACCGTGTTGGCAAAGTCGTCGCAATCGGTTGCATTCCTCTGAGCCAGTCTTCTGGGGCCCCGGAACCCACCGAGTTCTCCAAATCCGATGAATAATTATTTTTACTACTGTAATGGTCAGGTATAAAAATTGTTATTCAATGACCATTAGATCGCAATGACGTATCATGCTGTACGTGTGTTTAACAACCTAGGTCACGCGTATTCGTTACATCATATAGGCGGAGCTACGGGGTGTGTTGCAGTTACACCCTAAACGCAAAAATTAAAAATATTTTCAATAACGTGTTACATCGTAACTGTTGCTATTTTTCGATTGAAAATGTGTTATTATTTAAATTTGTTTTTCTCGTTGTTTTATTGAACTTATTCGTGTTTTATCGTCAATTTTTTGAAGTTCATACAATTAGTTTTTTTTCTAATTAAAAATTAAGTTCTCGTATAATAATATAAATACTTAAAATATTGTTTAGAATCGATGTACGTATGCAGAATGGTTTTTTTTTAAATTTTCATCTTGGTGTAAACTACAAAATCTCTGCACTGGCTGAGACTAGTATTATAATACCAAGTCTATATGTTATACCGAACAATAGTGTAGTGTTGGTCTTTTTTAAACTAACAATTTACTGTTAAACTGTTTTTACCATTAAAGATTTGTGTCTTATAATTTCCGGGGCACAACTCACGATTACGGTATTTTCTAACGACAATAAGAAATGAGATAATTCAGATTATATTTTGTACTTTTTATTTTTTTCAACTTAGATAAGAACTCAGAAGCAGTTTGCAAAAAAAAAAGGTTAAATTTAAACGCCGCGGGCTCTATTACAGGTACAATATTCGTAGCATACGATTCACTCTAGCAGATCGCCACCCCATTACGTTGTGTTCGCGCGTTGCATGTAAATGGCTGTAGGTTCCAAATAAAATACTATAACTATTGGGTTTTATGAATCGAATTTGGAAGTCATAGAAGGCCGTAGTTTTCACCAAAGACGCCCTGCACAGAAAGTGGATCGTACGTGAATTTTGAGTTTATATCTGCGACCCTTTTATTATTATGGAACCGACGGGGTCCTGTAAGTTCAAATTATTACGTAAACGCAATAAGAGTTTGGACTGCCGTACACCGCAAAATATATGGAACGACAGGGCAATGCGCGATACTATTGGAGACGCATTAAAATTATACGTCGTCAGTTAAAATTCGATGAATACATCATTACTAAAATCTTTCGTTTTCGGTTATATTCATTTTATGGAAAATTTCAGCGAAACGAACCGAAATGAAATAAATCGCGACGGCCATTGATGTACCGATGCTGAGATCTAGCGGATAGATTAGGAAACAAGAAAATGTTAAGCCTTTCTGAAAACATGTTTGCCGCATACCGAACAATCCGATAACCCTCGACGTATAATGGTAAATTTCAATAAGTACCCACAGTCAGTTTTTTGCATCATTGTTTTTTATAAATTTTATTCAGCTACAGCCTAAAACATTCGAAATTAGATGAACATAATACTTGTTCCCGAACAAAATTATTATTGTTCTTACGGAAAATAATTATTTGTTTCATGTGTTTATTCGCGCGCATAACTCCTTTTACAGACCATTGGTTTCTACTTCCTTGGGTTCGTAGAGCGAAACTAAGACTGTACTTGTTTATAATTATAAAGGCGGGTATATTAATTGAAGCAAAAAAATGATAAGTTATAATATTAATAAATCACATATTTTTCTCTTTTCTGCGAACAAAATTGGTTGTGTTTTTTACAGAATGAGGGAAAAACTGAAAACAATTATTTGAAATAGAGTATAATAATTCATGATAAATAATTGTGTGTCATATTCTTTTTACCCCAAGCTATTTTTCCAATTCTACAATGTTAAAAAATGCGCTTCGTCCGTTGTTTTTATAGGTTTGTAGGGCAAAATGTATAGCTTTCGTGAACACTAACACAACAACGGACCAACACTTAAAAGTCAGAATAAGCAATGTTGCGTGGTTTTTTTTTTTTTGTTTTATAAAATAACGTACCTATTATTATTATT
Organism: Periphyllus acericola; assembly: GCA_949715065.1. Classification (NCBI taxonomy): domain Eukaryota; kingdom Metazoa; phylum Arthropoda; class Insecta; order Hemiptera; family Aphididae; genus Periphyllus; species Periphyllus acericola. Next base: position 25,265,959 of record OX454271.1, on the reverse strand, counting down.
GTAATATACCTACGGCTACTCGAGTCCGGCATCTCTGCAACACGCCCCTTATTACCTCTACGCCCGCAGTCATGTATTCCCCTCATTGTTTCTTACGCCGCGAATCCCCCAATCGTCTCGGACTCGGTCTCGGTCGTCGCGTGTCTCGTACGCTTTTCGTGTTGCGATCGCACGTGTCAACCGGCTCTCCGGGCACGCACGGCCCAATAGCTTTCGCGTTGGTCTTCTGACACTATACCTGTACACACACGCTTCGCATCGGGTTCGTTGAACGATGCGATCGGCCATTAGTCCGTCCAAGCCGGGTCCGTGTCGCGTTAGGTACACACGCGGATCTTGTTCCAACGTAGACGGCACATTTCACGTGGAATTTTTCTTTTCAAACATTTCTGAATTCTCGTACACGTCACGCATAGAAACTTTTTCGGTTAGGTACACTAGATATTTGAATAAATCCCCCCGTAATGAATTCATCATTGTGCGAGACATTGACGGAGTGTACGTCGCCGTAGGCGGATCACATCAGTGCCGCTAGAAATTGGAATTGATTAGAAAAAAAAAAATCATATAAACACTGATTAAAAAACGTCATCACGTGCGCGGAGCACGACAAGAGTACGATAGCAAACTGCAAGACCCATCTGGTCTAAGCGCATCGAAAACCCACATTTTTATTTTTTTTTTTAATTATAAAATAAGGATTCAATTACAAATATTATTAGCCTATCTAGCCGGGGATTACATATTATGACATAATTTACAAGTTTTTATCTAAATCTATGTGTTTGAAAAATTTGAAAATGCTGTGAGTATTGCGTTGATTGAGGGCTTCTTCTGTCGATGTTGGTTTTTGAGAATGTGGCGTGCTGAGGAGTATTTGGGGCATGTGGTGGTGATGTGTTGGATTGTAATTGGAACTTTGCATAGGTCACACAAAGGCCTAGGTTCCTTGGTAATGAGGTATGAATGTGATAGATGGGAATGACCTATTCTGGTTCTGTTAATGACTGTTTGTGAAAACCCATATGCTAATCGGAAAACGTTCGTTATTATATTCTTCTAAATATTCCGCTTATACGTTACATATGTTCATGAATATGTTATTTCACATTACTCCTCATACAATCTACTTATAGTACACCCACCGATGATACAACGTTCTCGTTCGTTTATTGTGTGCTATTTTTGCGAATTAAACGGAAACGTGCGGGGAAAAAACTGCTAAATTATGGTTCGATTGCGAGGCGGAATAGAGTCGGACCAGTGTGGTTACTCGCTTTTGTCTATTGTAATATTATTCTTACCTACTCGCTTACACCAATAAAATATACAACAGCCAACAGCTGATTTTGGTGAAAATACTACGTCCGTTAAAAATAGCACGCGGATACATTTTTACGCGACACGCGCATAATGCGTATGTATAATATATATATAATATATATATATATATGTACTCGAGTGTATTTAAAAAATCGAAACTACGCAACTGAAATTGTTTTTCTCTATTATTATTACCTGCGCGGAATGCGGCATCGTACACTCGATGAAAACAGTTTTTTTTTTTTTTTCAAATGTATTCAGTTTCAATTTCCGTTCATTTGTTTACATTGTTTCAGCGGCACGTGGAGCAAGAAGTATCGTAAATGATTAGTTATAAATAAAACGCTATACCGACGAATATTGAAATATCTCGTGTGTCCTCGGGTTTCGTAACCGTGTGGCAACAGTTGCGGGTACCGGGTGGAAAAACATGTGTTTCCGTCGCGAACAACGTTTCTGCGACACCGTTTATCAGACCCCCCCGTGTATGAATCACGAATGTACGTGATGACACACGCGTCGCGATCAACACGTTAACTATCGCGTAACTATATTTTTCTGTTTGGAAACCCGGCGGCGAAAAATGTTTGACGCACCGGCCGGACGCAAAATATCACCGATTGGCGATGAACCACATGGCATTCGCTTCCACGACTTGTGCACTCCTTCGATATCTTAAACCAGCGGTTCTCGACGGGGGGTCCACAAGAAGATACTAGGGGGTCCGCGGAAAAAGTGAAAATTGAATTTGATATTTGTGTTGATTTGTGAATCAGTTTTTCTGTTTTCATATGAAATATATCATTATGAGCGTTTAACCCATTAACCATTATTTTCTAATAACTGCCGTGAACAAGCCCAAGGATCACATTAAAATTACATTTTTAACTTTATATCATTTAAATTACATGCGTTGTATGGCACATGCTGGTTAAAATAAATAAATATTTCCGAATTTTTCGGTTTAGTTATTTCGTAAATTCTTATCTGTCTTATGTGAAAATATACGACAAGTTAACATTTGGGGATCTGTAAAGCAGTGGTGAGGGGCCAAGGGGTACGCGAATGAAAAATGGTTGAGAACCGCTGCGCAACGCAACGACGGGCGGTTAGCTAACTGGTCAGCGTTTAGCGCCAACGACGGGTTACCACATTCGGCGATTCAACGCGGCGGTGTTTTCCCCGAAAACCGATGCCTACCACCAAGGTTGTACCGTTGCATTTCGCGCGTGGAATCGTTATTCCTGGCATTTCCTGAATAACGGTGTACATTCTGTTGCGTATACGAGCGGATCACACCATTTAGTTAGGTTAGACGTGTTACAATAATCATACTCCTACACGTTTAAATACGGTAATGACTGATCGAAAATATGTACCACAATGACACATCGTCCGTATACCGTTTATAAATGTATAGATAACCCGCGGTTATTGTACGGTTGCGCTTTACCATTTTGTAACGTAACATTATGAAACGATTTTAGATTTTGAATCAAGTACACCCTGTCACACAAAAAAAAAACCCCCAATGTTTTTACTACAAGAAAGAAACACCATTTTTGTCTTAACTCGATTGTAAATTAATTCCCACGTCATCATGGTTATCGATGAGATATCGTGTGACCTTGAGCCATTTCCTTCCTTAAACTACATTTCACACACGGCTACATTATTAATATACGTAGAAATCAAACGTTGAACTCGTCCTGCTCAGAAAACAAGCGCGTGCTTATGACGTACTGCTTTTATTGGTACGTTGAACTTTCCTACGATGGTATTTCAATGTCACCGTGTTGCTTTCCGAGTTACGATACGTCACTAGTTCACATTTAACCGACGTGTGATAAACTCGCTTCTAGATTATAAACCGATCGACGTAACTGCAGTATTTGTTTCACAATGATACTATTTATTTTTAGCGTATGTTCGTATAAAAAATGTATTTATCTTTGAGACCGGAAGTTTTAAACGAAAATGTATTTTTTAACATAAATGCTGCCGGTGTTCTTTTAGAGTTTAAGTAATATCTTCAAGTGTGAAACTTGAACACCTGGGAAATAATTATAAACTTTCCGAGGTGTTATACATTTTTTTTCTAAATTAATTGTTTTTATGAAATACGTAATTTTGTAATAAGACTTGAAGTTTAAGTGTAAGATTATTATTTATTCAAGTAACACTCATAAGTTTACCTACATATTTTTCAAGTAGAATTTTCTGATAACTTATTTTGGACGATTTCATTATGTTAAAATATTTTATGGGTTGAACCATGTTATAGTATATATTATGTATATTTCAATAATTAATTTCATTATGACAAAGTCCAGTATGACATTTATATCTATGACTTAATGGGCTATATTTACATACTAACGTGACGAACAATTTCAAACAATTTATTTCAGTTTTTATGCCTCTCGATTGTTCTCAAATATGTTAAAACAGCTCGACAATAACACTGCCATTAAGTTCTAGTGATCTAATTAAAAGTTATAATAATGCCCCATGCCCCTGTTCACCCATAACTATAATTTCCTGTCCGATATGTGGAAGGATAGAAGGAAAATACTGTGTTATACAGTACATTGCTATTTATTATTATTATTTTTTTTTTCGGAAATATGTATATACTAATATTATACTCCGGAAAGAATAGTATAATACGTCATATTTATATTAGATATAATTGGGCGTGGTAAAAAGTACTTTGTTATACGTCTAAAGATGATATTATTATCATTCATACAGGTCGTATAAACTTGGTGTAGGTACACGATACAAATATCATAATGGCAATCATCATTTCGGTAAACATGAAACATAATCTTAATAATATAATCACGCGGGGGAAACATGTTACGTGTTGAAGTCAAATGTACACAGCTAGCTGACAGCGGTGATAAACTGTAACTAATTTTTAACATTGAAAAATCGTGTACATCATTAGGAGATAGTGCGGCTTTTAAGGGCCAGTCTCAAAAAAGGGATCTTACCATATAAAGTAGGGACTGTTTATATATAAATACTATACTACGTTATTCATTGCAGGCTACATTATAAAAGCTTGCATCATTATTTACATATCAATTGTAAAAATACAGTAAATACATTGCCGATGGGAGCGAATGAAAAACTATACTGCGTGTGTAAAAAATTCTGAATAATACTCGGTAGAATTTTTCGTATTTTACAAATCACACGAAGCGTTTTTATACAATATTATACAAGCTCACTTATTATTTCAACGGAAGACGAGCTACACGTGTATAGTGTAAGTACAATAACAATTTGCAAAAATAACATAAATCCCAATATTTAGAAGACCAAGAGAATTATATAAGAATAATGTTTACATAAATATTGACATTTAATATTATATTTTGTTGTTTTTAATTTAATTTAATTGTTTTGAAATAGTTCATATCAATCTGTTACATTTAATCTAATTATTTTACACCAATGCCTGTACAGGTAGTAGGTACACATAATTAATAATAAGAGTTCTCTTATAATAAAGTAATATATTAATTTATTTAATATGGCAAGCTACAGCTGTAATGATGCAGAAAACGATTCAATTTCATTAAAAAAAGTTTTTCCTGTGCATTATAAATATAACAAAATGGATAGTTCAATTGATACATAAAATAAACATTATACCAAATTACTAAATAATTCGAACATGATGAGTCATATTATAAAAATATTAAATTTAAATTTAAATAATATATTGTCATAAAACTCACATTTTTTTTCACTATATACAACCAAATTTTAATTTACAATATATTGTGGTGTACCTAACCTCAATCGAAAATATCTATGAGAATCAATTAAATATTATTCAGAAATACACATATCGCGATATTTTATGTGCCTTATAGGTATAATTTATTTGTTTTTGACGTAGAAAATGTATCGACAAAGCACAAACTTTTGAGATATGGTCTTCAGTTACTTTGGAACTATTTTGGTGTTGATAAACACAACATTTTCAATCTATAATGTCTACAGAACAATACGATGACCGATGGGCCATATCGCAAGCGCAATAGTCAGTCCTTCTGGCATACATTCTGGTCTCGCGCAGATAGTATAATAGTTGTCACTCGTCAATATATTTGAACGGTGATAACAATAAGTTAATATCAGTCGCTTGCTTGCGTGATATCAATATTGACAGTCTTCGTTAATTGAATATTTTAGGTTGTTCACCATCAAATTGATGTATGAAGTAGAAAATGCCATAAAGTACTTGGCAGCGAATGCGCTTTTGAAAAAACAAAGAAAATTATAATTGGCTATGCTATATAGTTTGACGCAAGGCATTCGGTGATTGTAACTATACATGATGTTGAATCCCGTGACCCATTTGTAAACCAGCGAACCACAAATTGACACGAAAAACAAAAAAAATAATTATAAAATAAAATTAAAATACGCAAACACTTATTAACAGGTTTATTTTTTACTTGTTTAGTATTTCATAATTGTTTACATCGTATTTTCACGGTGTATTTCATGGTAGGCTACTATTTTCAGTGTCTTATACTTATTTGCCAGTTCTCTAAAACATGTAAGTGGCCGGTAGTCATTTGAAAAATGACAAACACATGTACAAACATAATAATATTAATGTATGCCCACATGTATCGAATACATTGAAACAGTGGCGTGCCCAGAAATTTCCTGTGGGGGGGGAAGAATAATAATAATTCATGTTTAATTACTTATTCCAATTTTCATGACTTTACACTAAATATCTTTAGCCGATTATCGTTCACATTTATCTTATACCTTATGATTTATATTTTTCTGTAAAACAAATCAGTCAATTACACTGGAAATAAATCCAAGGGGGGGGGGAGGGAGAATAAACACTTAAAATCCTCCATTGCGCACCCCACTGCATTGGAAACCGAAATGTACAACCACACCGCGCCTGTTCTGAAGTATTTAATGCACTATAATAACTAATATTACACTTTTGGATTTTATACTAGCAAATATGTATATTAATAACAATTATACCTCGCGACGCAAAGTGTCCACTGTTCTGAAATGACGCACTGCAGTATATGTTCTAGTTCTTCATCCAGTTTCTGTGTCCCCATCGGTTTGCTCCCACTTGATCGTATACTGAATATTGAGAACGTACTACGTAGTTCGAGCGTTAATTTCAAACCTTGACAATAACAATATTACGTATGTACATGTTGTGACTACCAATTAATATTCTACAATCAATTTGAACGTAAATAATATGTAAATTTTCTCGATGATAATATGGTTTGAAGAATGAAATGAAATTATTTTAAAAAAATTAAATTATTAAGCGTATTACTATACGTTACAGCTGTGGATTATGAAAAAGTGAAAATATGCCGTACAGACATACAGTACACTACGGGCGAACTTTCGGAAATAAAAAAAAAAAGTTATCGTTAACACGTTGTATATATTCACTTTGTCTAGCTGTAAAATACGGATGAATATACTATATAGTAATATATGGCCACCGATCTAATACCACCAGTGGCGTATCCAGAAATTTTTTTTCGGGGGGGGGGGGGGGGGTTATGAAAAAGAATTTCTTAAGTATGTTTACAAACGACGGAGTGTCGAAAATGTTCGTTCTCCGGTGGCAGTAGACACTGGAAGTGTTATGAAAATTTAAAGAAGTGTGGATATTATTGGATAAACGTCTGGGCTTGTTTCGAAATATACTTCAATACCATTTTTGTTCATATATATAGATAACTATAATATAATATTCAGCTATAAACACTTGTTATTAATTAAAATTTTTTTTAATTATTGTGTTTTATTTTTACATGGTATATGATATTATATTATTATTACTGAATATTTAGCAATTTTTTTTAAACTTCACAATTTTCGGGGGGGGGGGGGGGGTTACAACCCCCTAACCCCCCTGGATACGCCACTGAATAGCACAGTTTATATGGACACATTAAACGTATGGTTGGTGGTAAACGGTACCTGATATATTATTACGAATATTCTTATCAAATCTTAATACACGCAGTACTGTGTGCTATTATAGTCGTACAATACAATAATAAATACTAATATATCTGTACGTATGTCATAGATGCAGAGTTTAAGTGTACTATCTTAAAATCTATCTAGGAATGGACATTATGGATATTACACTTTTCTACTAATGAGCAATGTCTATAATTCTAAAAAGTTACTGTTCTTTAACTCCTATACAGAAGACAGCAGACAGTCTATTTATAAGTTAAAAAATAAAATTTCCCTTTCTTGGCTAATAAGCAACGTCGATTCGTACCTATAAAAAATAAAGATTCAATTCTAGATGACGATCAAAGAATATGTCATCTGTTTAAAAATATTTTAGTGAAAACTAAAATTTATTTTCAGTTATAAAATATGTATTTCACGTAAGTCTGAAATATTTTCCAAAGATTTGTAATAGTTTCCTTATTGAGGCTTAGATTATTTTTATTTTTAAATTGTTTATGCCAAAAATAACCATTACAACTAAATGCTCAACAAATTCATACTTTACTGAGAAATTAATTATTCAAGGGGTGTCATCGAACAGCAGTAAATTATAATATCACATATTCACATGTCAATATGTGAAGGCATTTTGACAAGCACAAATAAATGTTTATATTGTTAAAGAACACGAGAAACATTTTATCATTTATATTTGATATGCCTCTAATAAAGTATTAGCGGATTATGTCTTTGAAAACGGATTCTATACGCTACTTTACGGTTTAGTTAGTATTGCATGTTGAAGAAATGCATTGATCATTATGTAATAATATTGTAATTTTAAATATTACAAGTATGAGGGGAGGTGTTGTAAGGTTATCTATGACTAAGACTTGTTATCATATTACATTTTTTCCTAAAATAAAAGGATAGGGTATAAAATATATCGGTCTGGTGACAGGAGAAAAAAATATTTCGGCGGCTGTTGCTGGTGGCTGGCTAAAACCCCATATTTCCTTCTACTCGGGTACACTTATAAATATATAACGGTTACTTAAATAGTCAAATAGTTTATATTAATTTTCCTAAGTTTCAATAAAAAGTTTCAATTTACTCCACGAAAATACGCGTCACAATGTAAGGTTTGTAATTTTCTCGGATAAAAATAATTGTTAATTATTCCTTGTGGTTTTAATACCTGCAATATTACAAGGTTAAAACGATAACCGTAGTACGCAGTTACAGTTTAATATAATACTGAGCTATTAAACAAAGGAGATACTCGGTGTATATTTCTACTCAAAACTGTACGTCACTGAACGTAGTATATACCTACGTAGTATTACCTATAGTGGCCAGTGGATGCAACTGTTAACAAAAGTACCAAGTTTTGTTGGAAAATCTGCATTCTACCGCGTGTGGTTTCTATGGAATAAAGTGTGAACAATGCGTTTCGAACCTTTCTTCTCTCCAATAATCAGCCTTGCTTCCAGGTGTATCGTATCGCTGTACGTTATACAGAGTAAGTTTTTGACCAAGCTACCATTTGTTTTCCATAACTATTTTTTATGCCACCTTTAGGGTGCTCTGTGGTGATACAAACATTTATTTTTCAAATGAAAACTTCTTCTTTTCACTGCGGTATTTTATCGAGGGCATTCGCTTGTAAAATTTGATGTACAGAAATCAAAATTCCAACTAGTAGTTTTTGAATTATTCTAATTTAAATATTAAAAAAAATGGTACTGTTATAATAACTAATATAACGATATGATTTATCGTTATATGTTATCGCTAATTAATTCGGTTAGTTTGAGAGGATGCGAATTTTACACTGTTCATATGCAATTTTTAATTTGAATTACTCCGAAAGTTACATAAAAAATTCCAGTAAAATGAACGGAATAATATTTTGCGTAGCATGGTATTCCCATTAAAAGAAAACTCAGTTTGTACAGCCACTGAACATCCTTAAGTTGGCATGAGAAAAAAATGTACTGAAAACATAGTTTAAATTAGGTAGCTTGAACGTTTAAAAAAAAATCCAAATGTAAGCATTTTCAAGGCCGAAAAAGGTGCGAGCATGGTTAAGAAATCACCATGTACACACTAGCTGTTTCCCCGTTCCTTTTTTTTCTGCGTACAGTCAAGAAAGTGTACCGTTGAGGTGATTGCACACAGATCGGCATCAGTGTGACGAGTTGACGTATATCCGTTATTGGTGTATAAGCGCAGTGCACCGGGTGCCAAGGCCGTTAATTTTTACTCCGCGCACAGTTCGCTGGAAGACGAACGCATAACAATACATCAATATGCATACGTGTACTACACTGTACACTACGACCGAGCACGATATTATATTTTCATTGCGCAGCTCCACGTGTGCAAAGTAGCCCGTAACAAATTTTATTATGACGTCCACTGTTACGGCGATGAAATTCGAATCGCGTGCGCGGACATTGTAATATCGTCGGTGTGCTCACGAGCTACCCGATGACACGCGCGTAAGGACAAAACTGACCGCCGAAAACTTTTTACCATAAGCGAAACGATGATCGTTATTTAACGCAAGTAATCGACCTGCCACCGCGAGATCATCGTCAGTAATATCATTGTATTCTGCAATATATCAAATGTACTGATGAGCGCGTCGTACGTCCGAGATATTCCCGCACGTCGTCATCGCATGTGTGAATGTTTAGCGATTAGTATTTTCACTACGGCCTCGTATTATACAGCCCACGTAAGCTAAACGGATTTAGAAGAACGCGTACCGGTCGTAAGATATTGGTTTTGGTGTATGGAAATGTTTAATATGATTTCGAGTACATTTGTCTATCCGAATAATCGATTGCCCAATATTGCCCGATTGCTAATATTTTGACACCTTTTTATGTTGGTAGATATTGTCTTGATGACGTCCGAATAGTAACTATTGGATAAATAAATCTGCGTATCGTACAGTGTTCGTAGTTATTCCCATGTAGTGAGATTTCAATAACGTTCCTTAAATCGCATTCCCAATCGAAACCGTCATTTAAGACCATTTCTACCTCCAGTCTATGTACATGAATTATATATGATATGTAAACACACGAGAAAAGTATTGTCTTACATTTCACACGGGGATGTATAGGGAATTACAATTATTATAATAGGACTGACAATGATAAATGTGAGCAAATAATATTTTTTTTTATAAATTTAAGCCCCGACTACTTGGCCACTGACTGACAATGAGCATAGGTTTACATTATTTTTTCAAACTGCTTTAAGGTATCCGTATTTATATTTTTGAGAAATTTCAGAGTTTTTGCGATAGCCGTTTCGTCCTATAACGATGGTTGGAGGTAACGAATAATATTGTTGTGCAGTTCGAATACAATTATTGCCGAACAAACCGAAACGTACACAACATACGTACATGATATCATATAAATTCGCAGTCGAGGAGATAGCACATGTGCATGTGCGGTTTTTAAGACATTAATATCGAATGGTTATAAAATCAAGAGTCATAAAATATTGTTGTTATAAGAACCAACCGCGGTTATAAAATATATGTCTATCAGACAAGAACACACATATTATGTGCAATTCGTAAAGTGCAAAATAATATAGAGTTACTATTGGTGAGCTAGGCAAATCGTAACTATAATCATATATCTATAAGCATTACTCGACTGTTGCAATGTATAAGATAAATATAATACTTATATATGCTAGTACAACATTTGCTCAACATGTAATAACTTGATTACATAATGTGGTATACATTATGATACTATTGATATTTGATACATGATTTGTAAGTAAAAAAAAAACATTTGAAACGATTCTCTGTGGTTGTCCATTTGATTGCGGAAGTCCGAGACTTAATGATAACTCTATTACTATAAATGGCTTGAACTAAACAAAATATTACACGACAATCGTTAGCACACTAGTATACAATTTAAAGTTATATCCCATTGTTTAACATTATTCATATTTAGCGACGCAAATGCACAATAACAATAATAATTAGTTATCTTTACGTGATATACTTATATTTTAATACGTAGTTATATGGTTTGTTGGACATTTCATTTCATTTTTTATTCACTGTTTTAATGGAATATTTGTATTCAATTAATATTATGGCATTATGCTATTCTTTGGCTGAGACACAAAAAAAAATACTGTTTTAATAATTATTGATGATATCAGAATTTAGAGGGCATTATATTTTTGTTTTGTTATTTTTTTTTACATACATGTAACACTTTGATATTTTTGTAATTTTTATTTTCAAACGTCAAACTCTAATTTTAAGATTACAATGAGTGTTTAGTTTATGTTTACAGAAAACAAAATAATGTTATAAATAAGTACACAGTGTAGAAGTGAAACAAACAGGAGAAAACAATTCTATGTAAATTAAATAGTAGAATGCTACTATACCCTAGCACAAATTATAACAAATCTATAGTTAATATGATTTATTTACATATTAAAATTAATATAATTTAAATTACAATTCACTCTATATTTAAAATAGCCTAACCTAACTTAACCTAGCCTTGTCTAACCATTATGTCTTATTAAATGAGTTGTTAATAGTATAGTGAATGCAGAGATACATGGAAGAAGGAATTATTCCTTGAGAAATAGGAACGGACATGAAAACTTATGTTAGAGAAGATATCAGGTGCATCTAAAGTGCCATCTAATAGTCGTGTTATAAAGTACTTGTCGGTATCTTGTAGTCGACGAGATAATAACATCGCAATATTCTCAATGTACTACGTGTCTAAGTATCGAAAATAAATCTTATTTTGGATGTTCTTGAGAATATGGGCAACATAAGCGAAGGGTATATGACATTTATCGAGATCTTCAATTTGAATGAACATTTTATTTTGATGGACCACATATGATACAAAAATAAAGTTCTTGATTTTCGCAAACAGTTTTGTGGTCAGGGTTACAAAACCTAGAGCTTTAAGCATCATTATCAGGAGACAATTATTAAGCTTTTATTAAGTCTGTATAGATACATCGACCTGAGTACCTGACACCTTCGTACATGATAGTCTCAGACAAGTATGAAGTGGAGGCAAAAAGTAAGTTTTCTCAGCCCAAATAATCCATTCTCTTGAAGTGCTCAGATAGTCAGGTGTAAGTCAGATGATTTCATTTTATTCTAGAATCTAGAGTATACAATAGATAACAGATACAACAAAATGCATACCAAGATGTGGTTTTATGGAAATTAGTCCATTCTCGGAGGTACCTGATTTTAATATCAGCACATACTCGTATTTTCTAGACACTAGGGAAAATTACTAAGTCTTATGAATGCCTGAACAGTAAACAAAAGGGAAAGTTAATCGAGAAATGACAATTTATTGCAGAAACGTCGAGTTGAAATTTCATCCGGAACGTTCGAGTGAATTGTTATATTGTATTTTTAAGAGCAGAAAAGCGAACATTGACGGGAATACGTCTCACCTCAGAGAGATGTCCGTACGGTAAGGAATTGGATCTGGATGTAAAAATTATTGTAAAGCGTACACGTGTCAATGTTTACACAAAGGTGTGTATCTGAATATTAATTGTACATAATATATATATATATATAGTTTTAACTTATAAGGATATTATAAATATATACTACTTCTCATCGCCGTGTCTTGAAAGAATATCAATCGTCATTAAAATCAAATCGCATATATGCACTCCACAATTTACACATATGTGTTTTAAGTGATAGTTTTAAATGAATATATGGTCGCAGATGTCACCTTGAATAAATCACGTGGTAGAACGAGAAATTTGTTATATCCTCTCCTTTTGAATCTCGGCACCAGAAATCAGAAAAATATTATAACACTGTAGTTTCACAGAATTCTGAATTGATAAGAATATGTCAACCAAAACTGTAGAGTAGAATCAAAAACAAAATTTTTCAAAAAATATATTTTATTTGCGGAATTGTTTTCGCCAAGCCCACGAATTTCGATCGATCATGTTTTCGCCATATTTATCTTTGAACAGTTTCGATGAAACAACTGTTAAAATAAAATGTTATAATAATAAGTGTTTCGTGTAGTGTTAAGACTAATTGTATTCCCATATTTCGTCCTTTCATATCCTAGGTAAAAGCTAGGAACCTAAGGAAACACGTATTAATTATGCTTTTAAAATTTAAAAACTAAATCCTTAGGTTTACAAAAAAAAACAAAAAACCAAAATACCAAACAATGATCATTCAAATTATTTAAACCGTCGCGTGTATTCAAATATAATCATTCCACTACATAATTTAATCTGTGTGTTCCAAACTTTCTATTCATACGGACGTACGGTGCTTATTTATATTTTGCGGATACTACTTCTATCATGGACAATCAACACTTCATCATACGTACATGTTTGGAACAAACTATAACTTCGAATTTAATATTAATTTTCACATTCAATTGTTCAATTTTACACCGACGCGTAATCTTTGTCTTGCATTAATGACTCATCGAATGTAACAAGTAATGATAATATGACTGTCTACAAAATATACCTACTCAAATTTCAATACATTTAGTTGTAATTTTGTAAATTATTTTAAATAAAAACTAATTAAACTATTTTCACGAAAACATTTTTTCCGTATTCTTGACATCCATTAGTTCGCCAAGTACAATGTTTTTTGGAAAAAAAAAATGTTATTGAATTACTAATTGCTTATTATTCGATAACGTGTAAACGACTCGTAAAGTCTTAACCACTTTTACTTACTTGCTTCGCTGTAAGTAGTTACTGCAATAAGAATTGAATGCGCTAATTCTGGGGAATTCAAAATCTATAATTATTAATAATGTTACAAGCTTACAAAAGCGTTGAGAATATTTAGTTTCTATTTGTATTTACGTTAAATCCATCAGCCCGATACGTCATTAGTCATTACTAGGGCCCGGATTTCAATGCAAAGTGCATATTTTTTTGGTTGATCATACACAATGCTTTCTAAGAACATAATTCGTTTCATGTAACGAGGGTTTGAAAGCTACAAATTTTATTTTGCATTTTTTTGCATATTTCGACGTTTTTTCATTTTTAGAGCATTTTTAGCATTATTGGATCATTTTGTTAGTTTTAAATGCATATTTGTTCAATATGGATATAAAACTTGGACTATTCAAAAAATTATCTTAAGATAAATTATTTTTTTATCGGGTTTTTCCATACACATTGTCAATTTTTTTTTCGATTTAGTTTTAATCTCATCTTAATTTATTATTGACTGTAGATCGTCACCCGTATTCGGTCAAATAACAAATAATCATAATAAAAAAAAATATATGGCATTTTTAAGGTTATTTTTGTGGTAAAATGCATTTTTTAAAGGCATTTTTGGCTATTTTTTAGAGCATATCTGTATGGTTTTAAGTGCATTTAAAACCGGGCCATAGTCATTACGTTTTACTCTGCTAAGCTTAAAATTTTAAATTTTTATCAAAATAGTTGTTATCTAAAGATAAAAAATGTAATTAAGAACACTAAAACCAATGAAATTAAAGAATACAGTACATTTTCAAAGTTATCCTGAACACCCTTGTGTTTGGCATCCATTACGAGCGTATAATAAGTAATAGTCGATTTAACATGTATCATTTTTTAAGTAAAAAGAATGTTAACATTTTTATTTGTGGAAATTGAAAAATCATTTTATAACTCTGATATTAATTTCATCGACTATACACATCTTGGTAGTTGATAATTTAAAGTGTACCCATGAAACTATTCGATTTCAATATATCACTTCGCCGAATCCCAATTGGACAATTCACCGATATCCCAGTTTGCTGACAAAAAACCTGTTTTATAATACTTTAAAAATCTTTACCGATTCACCGACAAATTACAAAAACGGTCGAAAAGTTCAGGGTTAACATTTAATTTTATATCCACGGCTTCATGGTATTGTACCACAGTGTATCCTTCTAAATGCTAATACATTTTAAACTTGAATTTTAATTTATAACCATGGAGTGCGACAGATCAGAAATGCAAAACAAAGATAAAGTAATAATTTAACATGTTTGTTATAAATATTTAAAAATGATTTTAAAGCTATATAAAATTTAACTTTTTGTTTTTATTTCAGATTAAAAAACAAAGAGATGTAGACATTACAGTTCATTTTTATAATAACGAAATACCATATATTTTTTAGGTGTGATTAGTTCAAATATTTTTAAATGCTAAATGTTTTGATTTAAATGAAATTTGAAACTAGATATCATAATACTTATCATTAATGTTTTTTGAAGATACTTTTCAAAATATAATTGATGCAAAAAAATAACGGTGCGTACAAAATACATAAAAGTATGTAGAACAGTCCACTTATATTACTATCGAGCACTATAAATAAACGCACACGCACAAACATATAGGTATGCTTATTGTATAATCTATAAAATTTATTTTTCGGCTATTTCATTAGTTTTTCAGGTGTCTTATTCAATGTGCAATGAATTGTCAGTTGTCGTATATTTATTATTTGGACAACGCGACGACCGAAAGTTGCGCAGCACGTGCCACTAGACGAATACAATTTTAACGAACGGTTATTTAAAAAGTTTAGATTATTTACACGTTTTAAGTCTAGACGTACTTTTCAGGAAAAACCCCAATCATGTACACGTATATTCAGTATTTCAGTGTCAATAATGTGTATACCGTAACATGTAAGATGCCTACAACTATATACAGCATATTATCATATTATGTAATATGTATAATAACTGTAATACGTTTATAAATATTTTTCTATTTCGCGTACACGCGCACCTAGTATTATACGAAATTACTATTATCGTACGCCCAGTAACATTGTTAAGTCCGCAATTGCCAATATTGGTTAACGTGTGCAGTTGACGTCGGCGGTGTAAAAATCTAATAAGGCCACATGTAAACTATAGACACTTGCACCATATACGTGTACAATATACATCGTCATCGCCACGTGTAGACCCGATGACGGAGACGATATCTGGCTACGCAATATTACAATAATTTATCGTATCAAGTGGCGCTGCCGAGTATATAGATGTTCGACAATTTTAAAAGTAGTCGAAAAAAAAGAAAAATAATGAAAAAAAATAAATAAAAAGGATGTCCTTAGCTGTCGCGTTCATCCGACCTGCTTATATAGTTATAACTTATATGTTACACAATGCTTGAAATTACCTCGTCACGTACACACTATTATACATGTAGGTATGTATCGATTCAACCGGTGTCGAGAATTTATTCGTTGTACTCTAATATGAATACAACACAGTCTGCTACCAACATTCATGAATTCGATTTTTTTTTAAAAATACTACATAAATAGCTGGTCAGAATCAGGGCTGAGGTCCCGACAACGTGATAAATTTAACAAGCCAAATATTTATGTTTAAGCAAATAGAAGTTTAAACAATTAATGAAACTTTTATTTAGTTCTGAAATTCTGTATACGTCACATTTTCGTATATTTTTTTCAAATATATATATGCAATGCTCTTATATAATTTATAAGAAACTCAAGTTTATAATCTGGAGTTATCTAGATCGGTAAAATATAGCCGGGTTACATTAATCGATACACATATTCGTTATAATCTACATTAAGAGTTGTCAAGTTTTAAATAAAATGTTTAACGATATTAATTAAGAAATTAAAAAAAAAAAACCTTGACCCATGCTGCGCATGAAAATTTGTCTATTT
Source organism: Periphyllus acericola (assembly GCA_949715065.1). Classification (NCBI taxonomy): domain Eukaryota; kingdom Metazoa; phylum Arthropoda; class Insecta; order Hemiptera; family Aphididae; genus Periphyllus; species Periphyllus acericola. The sequence continues at coordinate 25,248,882 of OX454271.1, read as the reverse complement.
GTTTCAAAGAATAGGTTTGTATTCGTTGTTAAATAAAGAAAGTTTACTTATATGTTTGAGCCCTCTTTTTAAATTTAACCACTGATGTATTCGACATTTGTTTTCCATTTATTAATTTGATGTTATAGTATAAAAAAATTTAGTTTAATTAGTATATAATCTTAAATTTTTTTGAATATAAATAAAATATCCTTTCTAATTCCTTTACTTCAACAAGCCTGAACTGCCGTACATAAATTGTTCACATACTTTCATCATCATTAGAAAAGTTGGTGGGAAAAATAAATTGGAAAAAAATGTTATAGAAAATCTTCGTTGAGATACCTTGGCAAAGAACCGTAGAATAGATACAAGACTTGCAGCAGATGAACTTTCTACACTGTTATTGAACTGGAATCAAAAAGAAATCGACGGTAGTGTGATATTGCCCTGATTTAAAACTCTTGATTGACTTCTACTCATAATAGTGACATATCGGATTTATTTATGTACATCGTACATGATAATATAGTGTGGTCAGTTTGTGGACAGTGGATACATACGTACAATACATGGGAATTTTAATAATTTAACATATATAACTGCAAATGATTCTTAATTATTATTATTACATATAATCAATATACATCGGTGATAATAAAAAAAAAATGGTAAATATAAAATATTTATTTCATTGAAATTTTTCAACTGACTATATGCATTTATATATGAATGTGCAATCTGCAGTTTGTTAAAATAAATATTGTCACAAGTCTGCATTCCGGCTACTATAAGAAAAGGGAATTTATATTTTTCAAGGTTCCAACGCCAAAAAATTCCAAATTACATGTTATATATTATAATAAAATGCAAAAATGAATGTAAATAAGTTATTTTTATACGTAAATTTCAGCTTTGTGAGTGCCGAAAAGGATAGATACGTATTATAGGAATTGTAAGACAGTTAAAACAATAAAATTGAATAAATGATACTTTAAAAAACGATATTATGATTGTCAGAACACAATACAAGAAGTAGAATATTCCAATACGCCATGGAAATGATTATCAAACGTTAATATTTATAGGTTTTGTGAGGAAATAATGCCTACTAAGATATTATATACTGTGAGTACAATAATAATAGAACAAAATCTATTCACATATATTATATATTCAGATATTATTATATTGCTAGAATAACTGAGCCACAAATTTAATAATACAAAATTAACAAAAAACCCAATAAAATATTTCGTCTAGAAAATTATCTATTCACTAAGGGGGACATGTTATAGACATCAGTAGTACTAACAATATTGTATGTTAATTTTGAATTCGGGAAAAATAATGATTTGATACATTCGGTTTCAAGTAAATGGGGCATTAGGCGCGACGGCACGTAGTACAACATAACCACCCGCTCGTTAGCAATGGCGTATACATAAACATAATTTTTGTTTGGGGAGGGGGGATCAATAGAAAAATTCCTAGTCTAAGTAAAAACAAATTTTTATAATGAGGGTTTTTTTAACGCCCAAAAAAAAAAAATTAGGACACTTAACCTAGATACATTTATGCTTATGCAGTCATGTAGACAAGTAATTTGTAATAATTATAACTTATACATAATGCAATATATTTTCAGTTCATAGGACAACTATAGACCAATACACTACAATAATAAACAATTAAATGTGTACTCATTTAAAACCACATTATTTGAAAAAATAATAAATTAAATTACAATACTTATGGGTACGATCTGTAGCAAAGCAACAATAATTTTTCCAGGATAATGTCGATGACAACAAAAATTGTGCTTTATTATATCTTATCTCATTGTATATCATAATTCAGATACAATAGACCAGTGGTCACCAAATGGCGGCCCGCGGGCCACGTCCAACCCGCGAACACATTTTATCCGGCCCGCAGACAAGGAAAAAAAGTAAAAACCGATCATAAAATACGAATAAACTTCGATAGCAAACTTACTTGCCATTATTCCCACTAATTTTACCCTGACTTTCTATTTATATTATAACATTGCTGTTAATTTGTATTTTATTTTATTTTATTTTTTTCAATTTATTATTTTTTATTTGAGTTATACTTTTGCTTCATTACATAATATGTTAAAAATATTTGTTCGGCTATTTTGACGGCCCCCGAAAATTTTCAAAATTCCCGATCCGGCCCTCCAAAAATATTAATTGGTGACCCCTGCAATAGACTATAGAGTACAATACTGTATCATATTATATGTAAGTACGGGCAATGAGCACTAATTATTGATTACACCGAGACACTTTAAGTATGATATATTATAATAAATAATGGGTATTTGGTATTTACACGAATATTCGCATGTACGTTACACAAACGCTCGCTGTAGAGATGTCGCTATCGATACGAGTTTCCAGTACCATTATTTTGAATATTTTCACTATAAGCTAAAAATAAATTACTCATCATGAGACTGATATCGAAAACCTAATTGTTTTTTCTACAAACTACAATATTGTATTTAAAACATTACCGAAAAAAAAGTCCAGTGTGACTCACACGTTCCCCTCCCCACGTGTGTATAGCCTATTTTTCATTCAGCGGTTGAAACAGCAATAATTTCATAAGGTCGACGACGACCCCACCGCGCGAACGAGTTGTTATCACCGACAGCGCGGCGTGGACGACGGAATGCGTGGAGCTATCTACGCGCGCGGCGTACGGCTACATGGCGCACCGGTAACCGCGCAGGATCCTTGGGACACGACGTGGTACCGCGGTCGTTGATAAGACTCGTGGCGGTGCGGATCGACCGCGACGACGACGGTGATAATCGTTATCTACGGAACGCACGCCCACCCGACGGCGTGATTACGTCGCCGGGCCCGAGCGCGACCGAGTACGGCCGAGCGGCGGCGGCGAGGGTCCTCCGCGTACTCTCGGCCACCGTCGCCGCGGCCGCGCCGTTGCGCAGCAGTAGTTGTCGCGGCGCAGCCATAATCGCGTTATTTTCCGTCCCCGTTCGATCCGCGTCGCCAGTCGATCACTGTCGTCCGGTCCGCACGCGTCGTTTCTCTCGCGAGTGGTTCGCGTGTGCGCTCTAGTCAACACACACACCAGCACACATCGCTCCTCCGTCGAAGTCTGTGCGTGCGTGTGCTGTTGTGCATTTGCGCGCGCGCATACTCGCGTGAAAATCGCGTACGTATATACGTATAGCGCCAGCGTGTGTGTGAGTGCGCCGTCGAAATTTAATTTTTTTTTTTTATTCGTTTCCCCCGTATCGTTTATAGCGGTTTCGATCGCGTCGCCGCCGCCGCCACCACCGCCACCACCGCCGCCGCCTCTGTCGTGATGTCGGTCGATTGGCGCGGCCCCCCGTTACGGTAGATCCCGCGCGAAAATCTCCCGGGCGACCACGACGACGAGTTTCGGGTGGACCACGTCGTTCGCCGCCGCCGCCGCCGCCTTATATTAGAAATTATTGAAAACAAACGAGCGACTACCGGGACCGTCGCGCGTATCGATCGCTCCCGTTCGACGGCTATGCTGCTGAACCGTGTTGGTGCTATCGCTGTGACGGTGCGTGCGACTAGGACTTCGTCGGCGATCGCAGCAGCGGGGACGACGGCGGCGGATTGAGCTCGACGAGCGATGCCGGCCAGTGGCCGCGGGCCGGACCCGACGGCCGTCGTAGCTGCCGTCGTGGCCAAGAAGACTTCGCTGGAGAGCGGTGACGATTCCGAGGAGGAAAGCGAAATCCTGGAAGAGAGCCCCTGCGGCCGATGGTTGAAGAGGCGCGAAGTGGTTAGTGCACTTATTTATTCGTATAACCGACCGTCGGGGTTCGGGCAATCGAGAGACAACTCCGTTGTCCATTGAACTTATGAGCGAGAATTTTCAATCCTGCGGGCTGCATTAATTCGATCGAAGCATTATATTATGTATATAAGCATTCAACTGGTTTTTAAAAAAATTTAATTCCCGCGGCGCCAAATTCTTTTGATCTGCACTGTTTTTCGGTATCGTCCAATAACGGTTGTTTAATGCACGTTTGAAAACCGACCACCGTGCATTGAGTGGTTTATCGTCGACGACCGCTGTCATGATGTTGGTTAGACGGGGGTTAGAGATAGTTAAGGGCGGCTTTTTTTTTGAAGTGTTCTTCGGAATTTAAATACATCGATAATCGCAATCAATCTCGTGTGGTCTGTACCGTCCGTCCGGATTGACGACGTCCCGATAGTCGATTTCTGCCATACGCAGTTCAGATCGTGATGTCGGATCGTGGTCGTCTACCGTCGTAAATCACTGATAAGCGATTCGGTGATAAGCCTGTTTTTAAAACATGCGTCTCGAAGCCAACTATAGTATGCCCCCATTCGCCGCCAGACGCCAGTCACCACTGCTCCTTCGGTCACCACTGGGCGCCGCCGCATTGCTATTTCTGTGCTGCCACTGCGTTCGCCTACGACGATTTTTTCCGTCGATTTATCACAACTACTTAAATGCGCCGTTATAATTATATAATGTTAATGTGGGCCTAATCATAATAATAATAATATTTCAATAACGCGTCCATAGATAACAACAATATTGTTGTTTTCTCGTCCTACTCCCAGTGACCGAGTTTATTATTGGTTTGTGAGTGTCCGACTCGCCCCGCTTATGCGATATCGGTATTTCTACTTTCGGCCAAAGTCTGTCTCCTCGTACATTTCCACTCTAGTCCGATGTCGGAACATAATATTATGTTTACGATCGAACGACAGAATCTTGAAAAATACTCCACTAGTGCGACATGTTTCCAATTAAAACACGAAAGATTTCCAAAATCAAAAGAACCTGAAAAATGCCGTTCCGTATCATTATTTTTTGTTTAGCTACACAAATTGTTTATTAAGATAATATTCAACTATGATGGATAATTATTAATTACTAATCGGGATGGAAATGTCATTCACATAAGAATCGATGCAAATATTCTATAATACCCGAGAGTATATTATATCCATACCTTGTATATTATTATAATCAGAATCATACTGCAGTCTGTAAATCTACTTTTATTACTCACCTATTTAATAACATCTATTCTTACATAATATTATTATTAAAATTCTTATTTTATTTATTTATTTTATCTAAATTATAGTTTTCGACTAGAATTTTACGATTAGTTTCGAAATCCTAACGTAAAAATTATTTGATTAGTTTAATTGTTGATAATAAAACCTCCGCATCTATGATTCATTTAAAAAATATAACCTGTGCATACTCGTATATGTATTTAATTTTGTTTATTCGTCACTGATTATGATAACGTACAATCAATTTATATTTGTTATCACGTGAATACCCTAACCAGATAAAACATATACAATCGCATAATTCTTAAATTTGAGGAAGTTCAGACTTTTTGAATAACATTTTATAAAGATTATAAGTAGGTGTATTTTATAACAAATACCTCGACAAATGCACTTTGTGTGATGTTTTTGTTAATTGAAAAATTGTATACAATTTAATACTGATCAATAATATTTACAATGTAATATAGCTGTATCTAATAAGATTCTTATTTTTTCAAGTTAATTTAGTACTAATGCTATATATAACCATTCACCAATATCATTTTTTTGTTTCTTTTAAAAGAAATCCAAATACTTTAAATCCTTGATTTCAATAATTATACCTTTTTCATTAGAAATCATTTCAAATTATACATACCACTATACCAGCATAATTATTAACAATAGTTATACCCTCGATTATACAATGGTATTTACAATTAAATATTATATTCTCGCTGTGTATTGATAATAGATTAAAATTGTTTATATTCAATAAGTATCTTTGAGAGGTTATTTGAGTACCTAAGATTGTATTCTATGTATACACCTACTTGGTTTGTATTATATAATATATATATAATCTAGACTAGGAATTAAGGACCAAGCGACAACTCTTATGACCCTATCCTATGATTTCTATATTCCCTTTCTTTAATATGACACTTAATAGAACATTTTTTTGTTGAAAAATACACGTTTGTATAAAATTAATACAAATTTATCGCATTACATAAAGTGGGTACATAAAAAGTATATCTATGTCTGCACTCTGCACGAAAATATTGAATTGATTAAGTTTCATTATCATTGACCATAAAATTCAAACTTTATTGATAATAAATCACCTTGATATTTAAATTATATTTACTACTAGTCCAATTTTTTTCTTATGTTTTGTGTTTCGGAGATATTTTTTAATTAATTAATTAATAACAGTTTAAATTAAGTGTCTGACTTATTTGATCTCTTCGAGTTTCAACAGTGTAAAAATAAACGAACCGCTAATGTATTTATAATGGACACATTTTAACTTTTCTACTTATTACAAGAATTTTAATATTTAGACTCCAAATAAGGTCAAATAATATCTTGTTATTATTTAATCTTATAGCAATTATTAATTAATAATTTAAAAATAACATTTTTGAACTTTTTAACCTTAATTTTGGATATTTGAGCTGAAATGGTAAATTTTTAAGAGCTAGCATGAAAAAAAAGGAATTACTGTACATGTAATCTTCATCTACGTATGTATCTTTAAATCCGTAAGATAATCAATCAGACTAGGTGTAAGATTCAATTTAGTTGGTCATGAGCATGACTCATGGCTCTTAAACGTAGCCATAAGCCGTATTAATTGAACCGATTTAAAGTACATTTCTACGGTAAAAGTAAAATATTTTCTTAAGTGCCAACAAGAAAATTTTTAAATTAGTGATTTCTTGATAATTTTATTAGTTGTTGTAAAGTCTTATTTATCAAGGTAGAAGTATGTATTAATCGACATCATTGTTTAATTTTAGAATATAGCTATTTGCAAACTGAACTTTGTGTTACAATTAAAGTTTAGATTAGGTCTATCAATTTCTATAACTATTAGTTGGTTATCGTGGATTTATGTGTCCTTGACTTTTGTTGAAAGTTTTTATTGCAAATAAGATAGATTTTAAATAATAATTTTTGTTTGCTAGCACTGTATTTATGTTACTCGTATTATTAAATTACCGTTTTCTTTGTTTATTTAAAATTGAAATGTCAAAATGGACCATTTAATGGTAAAGTACATCGGAGAACCAAATTATTCTACACGTTACATACCAACAGTTTTTCGTAATTAATGTATGTATAGAGTACCTATTTTCACTTTTAAACAACGATTTAAAAATATAAAACTTTTATTATAGGTAATATATTTGTTATTGTCGGGGTGGCATGGCCGTGCGGATAATCGTATGGTCTCCGGTTCGAATCCGGTCGCCGGCGGCTTCACTTTCCGGGCGGCAACACCATTCGGAGAAAAGTAGCCCAAAAACACGAGTTTGACTCACAAAAGTACCCCCACCATACAAAATACAGATAATGGCCATAGTTGCCGAAGCTTAAAAAAAAAAAAAATAATTATTATAATTAATTCAATATACCTAATTTTTCACAATACTCTTTTACAAAGATATTTTTTATTCACAATTATAATTACTTTTACAATAATTGTCTTCTATGGATATGTGTTCAGTTTTTTCATATTTTAAATAACTAGGTAATAAGATATTTACTTAAAATTAATTAATTATAACTTATATTTGCTCAGAAATTGTTTTAATTTTTTTTTTTTTTTATTGAAATTTTGTTATACAATTAATTTCGACAATTTTAACTATAGTTCCAAATTTAAATTAAAAATCCAGACTGGTTGAAAAAAGATAGTAAAGGTATTATGACTTTTCTTGTAGGGTTAAAAATATATTGGGTATATTGAAAAATTGAAGACAGTATTAAAGGAGATAATGTTATATAATAAAATAATATATTTATTTATCAGCATTAATATGTTATATAATAATATGATATATTTATTTATCAGCATAAATATAGTTAATTTATCTATTGCGATTGTGAACTTTATATCTGTGTCAGAAAATATCCCACTAGCAAATATTATTTCATTATTTGAAAAACTTATATTCGTTTTTAACTTGATCCATATTATTTTAGATTCGGAGCAAAGTGAAAAATGTATTGGTTTAACCAAGATGGGTGTTTTTTGGAGGTATTTTTATATTGTTTTCTGGATGTCCATTGTCCACTTTGCTTCGACCAAAGGGACTGCTCTGGCCATCAACTCGATTTTAACTTTCTGGTATCTATAGTAAACGTTGTTAGTTAGTTTATATGCAGGGTGATATTATTTTAATTTCTCTATAATTGTCAGAAAATCTGAAGAAAAATTATAAAAAACCGAGTACTTACGTTATACTGGTTATTGATAAAGTTCAATTTCTTCTTGGTCTTTTGTTCTACTTGAATCCTTGCATGTAATATGTAATGCGTGCTATTGTATATAGATATATGATATATTCCTGGATCTTGCAAGTTCCAGTATTTTATACTTATTTTTATCAACGATTTGGTAGTAAAATTGCATGTGAAAATGTTTGAAAGCATTTTTTTTTTAATTAACCCATAAAACATCGACAGCAGTTGCAATTTGCTTTTGTAAATTAAGAAATATTATTACAGTTTATTTTTAAAGAAAAGTTTCACATTAAGTTTAAATTTCATTGTAAAAGTATGTTTGTTTTAAAAATGCATGGTTAGATGATTGTAATCTGGGTTTGGTCCGAGCGCTTATAATTATTTTTAATTTAAATTAAGTATAATTTTGAAATATTTACGTGTCTTCTGCAATATGCTTTGCAAAATACGTACGTGTATTGATAAATTTTAACGATATGTATATAGTCCAACCGTTGTGGTTGTTGCAAATCAGTGCATCTTGTTTTATCGTGAGATTGTATTACTATTTTTATTATTTTGAGTTCTTTGACCAGTGATAGTGCCAATTAAATTCTGTCTACCACTGCTGCATACATTATTCTATACATCGCTATTAATTTCTACATTATTATATAGTTGTTAATTTATTAATTTTCATTACTCTACCGTAAAACTTAAAATTAACGTTAATAAAAATAAATTGTATTGAGATAACATGAAAAAAATATAAATGATCACCAAATATTGCCGATGATTTCATTGTATTAAAATGTTGTGTAAATTACTAATTTGATCAAATTGTTTTACATAGCTTATAAAATGTTTTTGGTTTTTGGCCAATACACTATCCCTTCTCTATCTCTATTATCGTTCGCGTTCGCGCATCGCATTATTACGATCCATTAATTTAAGCAAAAACAACTATTTTTAATGCCCAACATTTGGCATGCAAGATTGACAAGACGATACTGTTGTCCGGTCAAGCTATTAAGCTATATCGTTCAAATTAACTGCAAACCACAAATGACTTAAATGTTTTTATTCGCAAATATTACATAATCGCTGGTTACATTACTGTTGCAAAACTATTTGAAACTAAATATAATTTACCGAAAAATAATTAGCTCTTACAGTCTCCAAGCTAAACTAAGAATACATACATTCATAAACTGCAATTAATTGCTTCCATATTAATTATTAAAAAGATATTTTTGTATATACGTTCAACACTTTTGGTCAAAAATACCAGAAAAAAAAGGAGAGATGAAACTTCTAAGTTGGGTGATGATAAGATAGATTAAAGATAAAGTGAATAAGATACAGGGATGAGTTATTTTCTATATTTGTAATTTAAACTTGAAGCCAATGTACCATTGCTCTAAATAAAAAAAAAAACAATTCTGAATTAAAGAGGTCGGGTGTATCAATTTTAATTTTTATAAATCGTTGATATAGTAGTTGAACCATTTATTTTAATAACATAGGTTTATACGTAGTATAAACGTACCTATTTAAAACCATACAAATTAATAATATTATATAACTACGTATATGGTATTGTATTTTTATTAATTTTTCATTTTTATTTAATTTATATAAGTACTCTAATTTTCATAATGATTAAAATAAAGTTAATTTATAATAGATTTATAATTTTAATTATAGATTCTAATCGAGACTCTGTTGTATATAGGATGTCCCACCGGGATGTACACAGAGCGATATCTTCCATGTTAATAAAGATAATCAAATTCGGTTTTTTTTATGAACATCTTGGGCAAATGCAATTTTGTTGACTATAGTTTGGTAAATATAAGTGTAATACTAAAGAAGTTATAAAATTAACTCTTTATTTCATAATTTTTGTGAAATTCGAAGATAGCCATTTTATGGGGCTTCTTTTAAATAAGTAATATTATGAGGTCCCTAAAGGCAATTTTATCACAATAACCGTACGAATCTAATAACCTAAAATATATTTGATTTAATATTATTATTACCTGTATGTGAGCATATTCAACCTGGGGAAAGTCTTATTATATCTCGTATACAATCGTACACATTATTAATGCATTCAATTTTATAAGATTTTTATTAAATGCCAATATTGATATAATTTCGGTGTATCGATAATATAGATATTTTTCGAGTTGCTACGAATTTCAAATTCAAAATTGACTGTAACTGATTTTAAAGTTTAAACTAAAAAATATAATATTTAAACATTTATAATTATTTTTGAAAATATTTATATATACGTACTGTTTTTACGTGGACAGAGATAATACTTTAGACAAAACATACTTAAAAAAAACTTTATTACTCTTATATCTGTCCAACTAAATACTTTATTTCTACGATAAAATCTTAAGCTATAACATTTATTTTAATTTATTTTAAAACAATGTTATAGTTTTTACCTTCCTACTAAATTTTATCTATATGTCTTTTAAGACATAGAATTTTGAGTTCGTTAATTTTATATATTAAGTTGTAAAAAACTAAATTACTCAATTGAAGATATATAGAAAATCATTTTAAATTTCTCTCTTTGAAATTTGTTATTTTAACTTTAAAAAGTATCATTTTAAATTAAAACATTTAGTGCTTTGCTAACTATGTATATCACTTTTACTGAATTAAAACAATACATTTAAAACGGTCTAAATTACTCTAATTACATTTTTTGTTATCATAAATATACATTTTTGCTATTAGTTTTAATTTGCCTAGAACTACTGGACTCCGTTTTGGGTATAGAATATGTATATTATTTTTTAATACCTCATTGCATTGTACATTTTATGTGTTTGACCTTGATTTTCTGTGTGGTACCATTTGTTTTTCAGTACCGGCATCATACAAATTAATTAATTTATTTTACTTATTTGAATGCAACAAAATGAGAAGTTATTACCTTAAAATGGAATATATAAGCGTGTTCAAATAAAATTACAGTCATAGGTAATTAAACTATAAAATTGCTAATTAAATTCCAAAGAAAAGTTCGTAAATTATAATTAAACTCTCTAAGCTCAAATTTGACCCAGTTATTGCCAGAATGTTTGATATTTAAAATAAAACTAATTGTACCTATCACCAATATACCCTCCTATTTGTAGTCGAGAGATTAACAGTTACAAACAAAAACTCTTTGGTTAGACTGATTTTTTTCCGAAAATCAAATATGCATCTTCAAGTGTGATTTCTTTGATATTTTATAGAAAAAACTTGGAACTAAAATCTGTAACTTTTTCAAGATATTTCACATTCAATTCGATGTATACGATTCTTTAAATTTTCTTATTTTTGAATGCCTATGAATTGATAGGCACAATTCCAAATGCATTTAATCTCTATCCTTGTAATTTTATTTTAATCAAATGTTCGTATCAATTTGGCTGTATTAGTTTTCATTAAGTTCTCAAAAAATATGTCTTTAATTACATTTCATTAAATAATGATATTTTTGTTGTTTTAAATATTGAATTAAATATTCATAAATGGTAATTAATAATTTAATATTATTGATAAATAAGTGTCAACAAAACATCAATCAAAAAGTTAGACACTTTTATTGTATCAACTTAAAACAATCACTGAAATAAACAATATATATTATAACGATTGGATTATTCTCTGGATATTGCATTAACTTTAATAATAATATAAAATATTTGACTGTTTTATAATCAAATAAACTTGTGTTTTCATAGTGTCATAACATTGTCTTGATTAACATTTTCGAAATTATTATTTATTTTTCCGTTTTCAATAAGGACTACCAGAATAAATTGCTTAAAAACATTTAAATCTACACTTTACTTTAAGATTGTTTTCAGTATATTTTAGCAGATATTTTATAAAAAAAAACAATAATTAATATTTAACTATTTTGTCCTTTATATCGTAAAGGTAAATGTAGATAATATTATCGAATTATGTGGACGTTGTCTCCATATACAAACGTTGAACATGGCAAATCTGCGTTTAGCAGATCCAATTTTGTGTTGTTAGCTTTAATATTAGAGTAAACTGAGTTAATATCAAACTAAAAGGTAAGCATATCACATATACGACGTTAATGGTTTTTTACAATATTTCAATTTTGAACCTAGTTATTGGCTTTTTAAAATTGTAATATTGTATGCAGTCACAACTCACCTAAAAAATAAAATATTGTAAAAAACCTATGTCATCGCTAAAATAATGTTCTTTTATGTTTCATAATAGGTCATTTTACGGAGACAACGCATTCGTCCTCTTATGGGGTAAATCTTATCTATTATATAAGTTTTAGCTTGAGTTCTAAGTACTTATATACTTCCTGCAGCACACCCTCCCCGCTATATTTGTTTTATCATACTGTTGCTTTTGAATTTATGAGAAGAATTTCAACTTAATTTCTTACATGCTCAAATGACACATTATTGTTTTAGAATAACTATTTATAAAATATTATAATCCCTAGGAGTCTTAAACGAATTTATAATAACGTATTTCGGATCGACAACCTTGTAACGTTCGACCAATTGACAGAGCCGTTAAATGTATTAATGTCATAAACGGATGAATTGAAATGCCCTTAGTCTAAACATGTGACGTAGATAGAATCACAAATTATTTTGACATTGACTCCCTTGAGCCTGAGTTCGTCGTATTTCGTCAGAACCTGATAGAACCACATTAGTTTAATATAATAACCTTGTTTATCATAATAAAATATGTATAATAATATGGTTACGTTATTTTTGCGGGGACAGTATACGTGGGCACCGTTAATAACCTCCGGATTGTGTACTGAAAAAAACATATTACTGAAACCGTATTGATATCTTCTGATATAGGTATTTCCAAATCTTATAATATTCTTAGTATCAAATTACAATAAATTTTTTTATTTATTGTTGCTGGTTACCTGTTGTAATCTAATTGTATTTCAAACCTATATAATATGTACTTAATTTATATTTCGTTAAAGTACCTATATCCAAATTTCAAATATGATGGTGTATACAATTAATAATACGTAGTATTTCTGTAATCAATGACTAATTAATTGAAGTCTAAATAAATAAGTAATCGTTAAAAAATAAAAGAAGTACCATATTCTATAATCACATAAAATAACAGTATAGTCTAACATATCATCATGTTAAGAACGTATTATTTTTTCTATTTACGAGTAGTATAGAATACATTAAAACTTACGAGGTACCTACTCGTATGTCTTTAATATTAATACATTATATAAAATACCAATTCATTATAGTTGTCTGTATTCTGTACTACTATCACAGAATTATAATTAGATGAGTTGAATTTCCAGAACTTCAGATATATTTCTAATCGATTTTAATTTTATTAAAATAGGTATTATGCTAAAAAGACTTTAGATAAACACTTAAATATTATAAATTTGTAAATCGAGTATATCAGTTATTTTGTAAAATGATTGCCCCTTTGCTATTATTTTAATTAATGAGATGTTTTTTAATTCCATTATTCCAAGAACTCTCCTAAATTGGTAGACTTTTAAAATGTAAATTTGAAGGATTAATTTCTCTATTGTTTTTTAATATTATATGTATTCTTAATAATATTCTAAATATTATTCCCAGGATTTATTACATAGAAAAGTGTTTTAATATTCCTTAATATTGTATTATTTTGTGACTTATAGTATTACATAAGTATAATTTGAAAATGTAATTATTAAATTAGCTAGAAAGAAAGTCTATAGTTTGAAATTTTGAATACTTACTCGAATTCATAGATAAATAAATTACCAAATAATAAATATAATGTAATTTACTATTAGTACATAGTTTTTATGTATGTTTACATTCATGACAAAATAAAAAAATTGCCTATCCTATTTTTACTGGAAAGTTAAAAAATGAATTATATTTAATTGGAAATCCGGTATATTTAATTATTCATTATTGCTTAATAATCACAAAACTGGCATCGAAAAAAATTACCCACGGTAAATCAAATTTGTTTAATACGCCGGTACTCAAGGACATTAAGAGAACCAACCGAGCTAGAACAAAATTAAGACGAGTATGATAGCTTTAATACTTATCTGAGTGATCATACACTATTTTATTTTATAAAGAAATTTAATTCTTTCAAAAAATTATTGAATTAGTAGCTTGATTAATACATAAAATAAAATAAATTATGATGTATAACTTACATACCTATGTAATGGTATTAAATGTATCGTTTTGAAGTTTTATGACACTAAAATATTGAATGGGGTTGGGAATATCTTTTTAAGGGCGTTGTCCGTATACCCACAAAGTTCGATGAAATATTTCTCTTGAGTTTTATTGCTCTGATAATATAATATACTTTTAGACTCGCACTCATTTAAGTAAACATATTAAAATTGTACGTAATTTTTTTATTTAAACATTTTGAATATCCTATGATATTTGAAATACATGATACCTGAGAAATATTTACTCTATCCAATTATGTTCTACTGAATATTTAAACATAATCCTATACAAAAATGTTAAAACGCTATTTTACAATTAATTTTCTCGGGACCATTAATAGAAAATAATAATTGTATAGTTCTAATATAGTTTGGTGTCTCGCATGTAATGTGTAATATAACTTGGTTTTACTGTATATTCATTCTGATGGCTACGTGTTATACACGTTATACATTGTATGATAAATATAATATTATCTAGGTTATATCTATATTATCTGTATGTCTATTTATAATAAAACAAAATTATGTAATTATTTTCAATTGTTATTTGAAGATTTGGATTAGTAAATATAAATTAAAAAAATAATCCTGTAGTATATAATTAAACAGAATATTTGATTAGTAATTAAAATTACATACATGTTTGTATTAATGAGTAATATAGCATATTTTGTACCAGTAAAGTTGTAACCCATATTATGGTTGAATTTTAAGAATGTAGTTGTTCTCTTGTTGGACCTATGACAATTTTTCACACCATTATTATTTTTCACACCAGCGCGGATGTGAAATTTTGAACTATAGTGATTTAACGCACCCAATCTAATTGACGGATGTGCGCATTGAGATTTTTGACCTTGGTTTCTTTGACCTCTTTGGTCACTCTCATACGAATTTTAATTTTTAACACAAAATAGATTCTTATCACATAAAACACTATTGGTTTGAAGTATTCACCGATACGTATAAAGATTTTTGTCCACTTGTCCAGTATATTCAACATTTAATTGTTGCTATGAACAATGATTTTAATGATTAATATAATTTAAAAACCGCGTATAAATAAAAATGTATCATTTTGGTTATTTCCTAATTATTTAATTATTGATAAAAGTGTTTAATTTTAGATACTTAAAACTGTTTGTTTTTCGGTCAATACTGATTACAGACAAGTTATTACTGAAGACTATTAATAACTTTATAGCACGGTTTACCGTAATTTAAAATAATAATAAAATTTAATAATTATTTTATTCCATTAAAATTTAAAAAAAATAAAATATTAAGTTGAGAATTACGTCATGTTACAATTACATTTTGAAATAATTTATACTATTATTAAAAATAAAATGTCTTGTCTACTTATTAATTTTTTTTGAAATTAATATTTTGTTTAGATTTTTAAATATGGTTTTGTATTATTTTTATAGAAACTATAATTTTTCATCTGTTAAATACCACCCTATATAATGAAAATTAAAAGAAATTGGCCGGATATGAGAAGTTTCTTTGATTTTATAAATTCTAAAAATCAAAATTATCTATATGTTTTGTGCAATGAAAGAAAAAATATGCCCGAAATTCACTTCTGATTAGAGACTAAAGTGATTAGTGATTACAAATTACCATAACCATTACTGACAACATTATTATATTCAATTTATAAAATTATTTTTCTTGGTATACTGCACACGTGGCTAGACGGCTATTTATTTATGTTTTCTAACGACAGATGCTGAGTTTTATGCATAAAACACAATATCTTATCATCTGCGATAAAGGAATATTGACTTATTGATAGACGATAGAAACCAGAAAAATGTTCTTTGAAACTTCATGTAGTATCTATTTTTAGACAAAAGAGTTGTATAATATACAGTATTACAATAAACGTGTGGGCCTAAGGATAATAGCTGTAGGTAGGCAGTAAGGTATGTGGATTATCCTTACACGCTCGACATATACGTGACTCATCCAATGTTAACCAGTTTGTATTTTTATAAAAAAAAACCTGGAAGTATGTGTTGAATATATGTTTGGAATCAATTTAATTATGATATGATGAACAAACTCAATGTACTAATTTAATACTAAAAATAAAACTAATATGTATTAGACTTTTACAATTATATATTTATAAATTCATAGTCTCCTTTTAAAATGATCAAAGGATCAATATTTTGGAATCACCTTTGGTTGAAACGATTATTATTAATACGTTTTTATTTATAATTTTTTTTACTACAAATACTTGTTAGTATCCATAGTAATACTCGTATAATACTAGATACCTAACAGTCCTATACTCTACAATCTGCTTGGATACTATAAACACGTCATCTACGGACCCACTTTTTTCAATAAAAAATTTCAATACACCATTTCCATAAATCAATTAAAATAACATATTTGTTGTATCCTTGCCAATAATAATGAAACATTAATATTTAAGTTCAAGAGCTTATTTATATTAAGATATTATCAATCAAAGCCGTATATTATTGGACTCGACTTAACTAAAAAAAATTTAAAACTGAAGCATATGATGTCTTTGGTTTTAATCTTAACTGAATGAACACATGGAAATAATATTGTATTCAATTTCGTCTGGGAGATATATATTTTTTTTTAATAAAATTACTAAATTGGTGTTTTAACAGCTTAAAAATGTAATTCAAGGCTATAACACATTAATTTTTTTCTATCTATTACAAGTTAAAATTATAGCACAATTGATTGTTCTTAAGAATGTTGAAGATTTTTTTTATGAATTTTTTTTAAAAAATGTTGAAATAAGTAGTTAGTTTTTTTGTTTAAAGACTTGTTATTTGTAATTTTCAACCATATTATTACGTAATATATTTGAGTTAAAATGTATACATAACCGGCCTTCGCTAATATCAATTTTAAATACGATGATTTATAATTACTTTTAAATGTATACGTACAAACAATACAACTAACAAAACAAAAGACAAAAACTGAGATCCAGTGTCCTGCTGGCTTTTTTAATGTATTTTTTCTATTGAAAGGACATTAAATCTTAATTATTACCAATGTAAATATCCTTAATTCTGGTTTTTTTATATGCTGTATGTGGAATTAATTTGCCTAAATAATAAAATAATTATAAACAATTTAGCTAGGCACATTAAAATGAAATTAAAAAGCTTTATTAATTAAAATTACTTGAACTTGAAGTTTTTTCTTTATGAAGATCTCGAAATAATCTTTGGGAGAGTAGAGAAAAGTTTGTATTTAATACAATCTTCAACAATTCGTTCAAATTAGTAAACTGATATACAATAGTCGAATTCTATGATTTAAATTCAATCCAAATTAAATGTTATCAAACCAAAAACTTATTATGACTTTCAATTGTAAAAGTATTTAATTTTGTGAATAATAATATAAAAGTAATTTTTCTTCCGGGACTAAAAAATCTATTTGGAATCGTGTTTCATTTGACGTTACAGTAAAATGTAAGTTTAAATAGTAATAGTTTATTTTAACGATTTTATTTTGTTAATTGTTCTTTATTTTGTACTGTTTTATAATTTTATTCAATACATTATTCACAACAGTTATTTTAATATGTGTATATTTATAAAAATATACTAATGAAACATTTAAGATTTTTATTAAGTTAGACTGGAAATTGCTTTAAGTTAAAACTGTGTCTTTAAATCCTTATTTTGCTGTAAAATTATCCGTTAAATTATCGTTATGTTCCGTTGAATGTATGTTAAAATAACGCGCATAATATGTGAAGGCTGACGCTATATGCAGACAGCAGTGTGAGAGGTGTACGACAGACTTGGTATCATATAGGACGTAATGCCAAATCCCGATATGGTAAACCCAATAAAATGATGACGGTAATCTGTTGAAACCATATTTTTTTTTTTAATTAATCTCTATATTTTGTCTTTTTTCATTGAATCATTGTGTATACTAAAGGTATGCAAATAATATTCCGAAACGCACGAAACAAAAGATATAAGGCAATTTATTTTTTATTAATATTCGATAAAGCTAAAAATTATGACAAAATGAGAGAATAGTAGATGAATTTATTTTATTTTGTACGTGCGTATTTCCAAGTTAATTTTGGATACATTTTATACTTCGTGCACAAAAATAAAAATAGTGAACTATAAATGAATTTTAAGGGGTAATTTTTTAGAATTCATTTGTTGTTACGACTGAATATTAGCATGAAAAATATATAGAATAAATAAAAGAATGAGAATAATATTTCAATCGATGTGCTAATAATACAATAATTTTGTATAACTCAATTTAAGGAACATTTTATATTTTTATTTTTGTTATTATATTCATATGTAATAAATATTCTTTGTTGCAAGCTAATAACCTTAACAGTTGAAGCTGTACCGCGAATAAAAAAAAAAAAAAAAAAAACAATAATTGTGGTACGATTTTCTTAGACTTTTGGTATAAAATTACCTAATTAAGAAAAAAAACCTTTGAAAAAAGATTTTAAAATATATACCTTTTTAAATATGAAATATGTAACAACCAGTAAACCCCGTTCTTTTGCCAACACAGACGCTATGCCAACTAAATATTTGTATGTTATGATTCGGTAAAATAATGAGATTTAAACTTCAAATCAAATCTAAATTACCTCTATCATATTATGCTAATTATAACTACTATATGATTAATTATCAGGTACTGTAACTTATGATTGTTTAATAAAATACAGTTACCTATTTTTTATTGGCAAATAAATTTACTTCCCAGTTTGACTCAGTCTTTTTATCACGAATGCTCATTGATTTACCTCACAAAATAATATTTGAACATTAAAATCGGTGTACAGGAAAGTATATTTTCAATATTTACTTCTTCTCTATGCGTATGTATTCGTATGTATCTGTGTGTGCGTGAATTATACGTATGTGTTACCAGCTGTTTCCGATCATAGGGAAATGGATGGCGACGCGACGGCGAGGTCATTGGACGCCACCCCTATCAAGTTTTTAAAAATTTGATGACAATCATTTTTAAGTGCCTCCGTGAACTAAATGAACAACTCCCTATAAAAATTGATTGATATAAAATGTTAAATATTTCAAGTTTATTATTTAATATCATCTATGAATAAGTAATTAATATATTATAAGTTCACACTGATAAGTTATAAATTAATGTTTAATTATTGTTATAAGTATATATAAAAAAAAAATTAGTATTAGGTTTAATGGATATTAATGCAAATTATTTATAGGTATAAAAATAATGACCGTAAAAGTTTTGTTTGAATGTAGTGCGTATTAATAATTTAAATTTAACAAATGTTTCTTTTATAAAAATGTTAGCTTGTTCTATTTTTTATACAATAAGTTTATTGTGGATAACCTTTACTGATATAAAATGTAATTCAATTAGTGATTAAAAAAAAATTTTTACATTTTGTTTTTTGATTTAATTATCTACAGTGAATAATACATTTATATCATAAGCGTGTGTACAATATGCATTCGGTATATATTTTCAGCTATAACAATCCCTTCAAAATGAGTTCGTTTATACTCGAGCGGGTTTTCAATAACACACGTCCATCGTGTTTCGTGATGGTTTATTGTTTTGTGTGTACATTGAAACTGTGACTTGGAAACAAAGCACAGACGTTGAGAATTGATGTATGATTCATTCTTGAGTCATAGTTAATAGGTGGGTTGGATAGTAAATTTTCATTAATATAACTAACGTAGTAATAATTTCCATGCTATACTTCTAAGTTTTATTTACATTTTTCATTAACATTAATTTTTGACATGCAAATAATCATTTTTAAATAATTAGTGCTACTTTTGCTCGACTTGTAACAAAGACCTTATTCTAGAGTTATTGTAATTGTTTATTGATGTTAATGCAGGAATTCTATATAACTATACGACAAGGCTGCCAGGAAAATCATTAAGAAATATCTGATATAATGTAATTTAAAGTCGTAAAGTATCTTCTTTTCAAATGAATAAAACCGTATTTTTACTTATATATTTATATATTAGTGTGACGTGTAGAAGTATGTGCGTAATACATTTTAATGTAACACACCAATATTAGAGTATAATAGAACATTTTAAAAATAAAAATGAATCCAAATGTTCAGCGATGATTAGACATAGCCAGACTAATATGTGAAAGTTTTAAATAGCTATATTGGCGGGCGCAGATGTCTATAGAACGAGCTGCACGTCCGTTTTTCGTCTTCTTTATTTATTGATAGTACATCATGTTTTATTATTTCGAATACTTTTTAAATGTATAAATCATTTAACAATCACCCTATTATAGTATACTTATAATTATAAAAGTTAATAACATCTCTAGGAACTAAACTTTCTAATCATAAAATTGAATGCCTTCAAAAAATGAGTTACAATTATTTTGACTACAAAAATGGATTGACAGATATTTGAAGATAATATATTTAAACTTCCGTTTTATTTGTATAAAGTTTTTGATATTTCTATATATATATATATATAATTATTGTCTTTAACACTACAAAAACATTTTTATATTGACTTTCGTACTGAAAAATGTATTCACTTATTTTACCGTATTAGTTAAAGTAATTTATTTAATTATTTATAATGAAGCAAAATATGCAATCTGGTTTAACTAGTTATATAAGCCATGAAGTATGTTTTTTAAAGTATGTTTTTCTTACCGAGAACTCATTAAATGTGTTAAATTACAATGGAAAGAAATTAAATAATGGAATTTACCTTTGTTTGATATTATATTGCTTGATAAGCATTCACTAAATCCAATGCATTTTAAAGAAAATAAAAATCCAAAATTGGACATGGATAACAAAAATCTTAGTATATTTGTTTCATAATAGTATTAAAACAAAATATTTTTAGTTATAAAATGTGTTGGCATAAAATAGTTTTATACAATTAAAAAATATGAGGTATAATCTTTTTTATATTAATTTAAATAAAAAAAATTATGAAAATGAATTATTATGTAATATAAAGTATATGCTATTAATATGATATTAATAAATTATAATTTACGACTCATGTTCCACTAACTGTTTTCCATAAAATCTTCGATTTCATCGCTATTGATCTAATAAATAATATTTCATTTTTTTACTCGTAGAAAATAGATCATGGTAGTTTTAATTTATTATTATTTTATTATGAAAATAAATAAATTTAAAAAAATGAAAATCAAGTTATTTATTTACTTAGATAATTTAATATTTATCATTTAAGTAACTTTACTGCACGGTAATTTTACTAAAAGACTTATTATTGATTGCTATTAACAATTATCTAATTAAAATAATTCATTCAATTACCATAAATTAAAAATTAATTTTAAGCTAATTTACAAGAGAATTACTAAATAGGATGGATTATATTTGGTACTAATTCATCAGTTAACAAATGTATATATGATCTATTACTATTTTCTGTGTTCGAAGGTAAACTATTTTAGTTACATTTAGTTGGAAATAATTGAAACGTTTAAAAATCTTATTTTATCCATAATTTGAATTACAAAACTATGTTAACATCTTTACGAGGGGTAAACCACTTAACAAAATTTTGTACACTAGATTACTGATTATCAAGATTACTGAATGATTATCGCATCTTTATTAGACCCACGCTAATCAATCCCTTTTAGTTAACTATAAAAACACTATGTATTTAACCATGATTTTAATATATTACTATCATAATATATTCTAAATTAAACAGATTATAACAATCATTAGCAACACACTTCATAGTTCACGATAAGGAATATTATAAAAATAACATTGTTTGCGTTAAACATACATAATCATCATAAAATGTCTTCTATAGTCTTTATTTCATCTATTCGATCATTATTTCTAACCATTAACGTATGCATTATAATTAATAACACAATATTCTATTTGGTATAAAAAATCAAAAGGAATTCGCGTGATGTTGTTGTAATTCGATCATTGGCCATGATTTTGATAAAACATACATTACAATATTATTATCATTGTGTAAAATTCTTTTAATTCTTTTGTTGGTATTATAAGCTATATTATTATAGTTATGATATCGTTAGCAACACGTTTTATCGTAATATTTGATTATACGTATATTTAACTACAATTTTACGTACCATTACAAAAGGGATATCTCTTTCTACTGCTAACTGTGTTGTCTGTTGGCAGAATTAATTTCCAGTATGTTTTAAAGCTAGTCGTGTGCGCATGTTCATTCGTCGTGCTTTCGATTGGCATTCATCGTAGCGCGCCATGGACCCACCGTCGTCAGTGTGTCCCCTGTGTAAACGTGATGCTGCACGCCTGTAAAAAATACAATATATCGCATCGTAACTTGTGTATTGCAGGTACCACACACCGCACGAGTTGTGCGATATTTTTCGTGCCTAACGATAACCGTTAGACCGTACAGTATTTTGTACGCGATGGATGTCGGTTTTTTTTTTTTTTTTCTGGTAAATTCTCTTATTCGGGGGAGAACCTAACCTCTGGTATTCGACTCTACGTTCGGTAGTTTTCGATTATTATACGCCGCTCTTGTGCCCCTCGTCCACTGCCCATTGTCGCCGTCGGTCCTTCTAGTGCCAATTTTGTTACGCGTGTAGTCTACCCAGCATTGTGTGTACGCCAGCCAAAACCGTTACACACTGCTGCCACCGTGGCCGTCGCTCCCACCTAACCCCTTCAATAGTCTGCGTGTGTGTATTTAGGATGATGGAAGGGGACGTGGGAGTGCCAGACGCGAAATCACACGAAATGTGCCGGGGCGCCTGTCGTCTGGCTACCGGTCCGCCGCCGCCGCCGCCGCCGCCGCCGCCGCCCGGTCGATAACACCCGGTCGAGTCACCCCTAGTACGACAGCAGTCGGTAGGGCATTATGTAACGCGAAAGCTTGTCCTAGGTCGGAGTCGTGTCTGGCCAAGAGAGGTGTGCTTGCTGGTTGTATTCCGTGGGACGTGCCCGATACCCGAGTGGGGTTTTTTTTTCGCTTTTACGACATTGACCTCCGTCGCTACACGGGAGAAAGTATAAATTTAACGCACGATCGTTCCACACATCGTCGCACCAGTGTACCTATACCAGGTATTGAAAAATTGGCATCGGACGAGGGCGACACCGGAAATAAAATGCAGTCATCAATGGAAAAACCGACCAAAAATTAGCGAACTAAAATTGCACGTCAAAAGTCCGCGCCACTAGACTAAACATTTTATGATTTTCGAAATTAACTTTCGGCATAACGCCGCGGTTGAGTTATTTAATTTCAATCATTTGGTTCTCGTCAAATAATTGTGTTCGACGTACGGTGTACTGATTATACGTAAATTCATATTCTCTCATATTGACTAAAAACAATAATCATTTGTACTAAACAATTAACTTTTATTGCTACATTTATCCGTATTAAATTACTAAATTTTAAATGAACGATACTTTATTATTATTTTTATAGTTTATCTAAAATTAATAATACTATTCAAAAATAATTAACGTATAGTCATAGACTTATAGTATATATTCTTAAGGTATCATTCTTTTTTTCTTTTTTTTCTTTCATCCGAGACATTACAGCACAACGATTATGTGTAAATATGTACCACTATTATTTGTTCATTATTACCAGTAAATATATATTTTTTTATTTTCCCCGGCTGTTAACAAGTTAAGATCTGGCCCTGTGAATATTGTATTGTTCTTTTACCGTTAAAAACTTCATATTGATGTGAATGATTTCCGTTGAACGGTGTGTATAAAATAGACGTTAGAATATATATTTTTTTGTTTCAAAAATGAAAATGTTTCATTTTACTTATTAAATAAAAACATGCATATCATTAATCAGGTTAGCTCCCTCTTTAGAAATTTGCCCTTGATTTAAATTTAATAATTCAATTATCTTTATGTTTTTTTAATTAAATGTTTGTAGTTGTTTTACGTTTGAATAATTTTTGTTCATAAATATTTATATATTATTTATCCTTATCCTCGTACGTTATATATTTTGTTATGAGGAAAATTGAAAACTATTTAAAATTTGTCAATAAATTTAAGTTGGATTGATTTTTAACATTTTAAAGTTTATAAAAGCATCTATTTTTATTTTACACCGAAAGGTCAATACATTAAAATGGTTTCTAAATTCTAGTACATTTATAAATACTTAGGTTAGCTGTCTTTTTATTAAATTATTAAATATATTGTTTGTTATTCGTGTACTGTGGTTTTATTAGTTTTGTCTAACCAACAATACATTTTGCTTTACTAAAGTTATCTATACAAATTTTTCAATATTCTTGAAATTAGTAAAATTGTATTGTTTGTTATTATACTCGTATAGGGCTATTCAAAATGATTCATTCGATTTTTAATAGTTATATAATGGTTAATTGAAAACTGTATCTTATCAAATTATTAACAAATTTATAGTTTGCATCTCCTAGTTTTAGAATGTCATTAATTGGTTATTTTAAAATTATCAATTACGGCGATATGACCGGACGTAAGTGCGTTAAACGTTTTGTGTGTCTTGTTTAGCTTACATCGATTGTATAAACAGTTTGAAGATACACGGTGTTTGCGCAAAGGCAAAAGCACAGACTGACCTCGCGTATCGGTGGATATTTTGAAAAGATTTAGAGAAAATTTTCAACGCAGTCCGTGTAAGTCAACCAACTGTGCAAGTCCTTTCATGATTACAACGCAGTCTCAAAACACGCCAATCAGTTGTTTGAGTAATTACCAGTTTTTGAATTTTTGCTCAGTTGGTTGACTTACACGGATTGAAAACGTTTTTTAATTAATTCCACAGTATCTTCCGATATGAAAGGACCGGCCCGTGCTTTTGCCTTTGCGCAATAACGTGTATCTACAAACTGATTTTAATAACTGTTAATTGAATGAAGAATGGAGATATTATTTGTTTTTACATGATACATGATCTAAATTTATGATGTTTTATGATTTTATACTTCTATAAATATGTAATGGTTTCGTTGTAACTTATTAGCAATGGCTATAAAATACAATTTTTTTACTTAATCCTAATTGTATGTTTAATATATTTATGATAGTTTCTGTAATAATATGATATCATTATGTTAGATATTTGTGACGCCATTGTATGTTATTGGATGTTTGATTAATCTCATTACTTTTAAAAATCAAGAATATATACAAATAACAAATGTCTGTAGAAAGAGCATTTAAATATATGCGTATTTAAAAAACTTTTTAGTTATATGTATATAAGACTACGTCAAATAATTATGTTTCTTATGTGTATGACAAAAATGAAAAAAAAATTGTTCCCACAAACAAATGAAAACGAAACTGTGTAACGTACTGATAACGTTGAGCAGAGTATACCCTCGAACTGAAAGAATAACATTTTTAATGAAACTCTAGTTTACGTTCTTATTGATGTGTTATGTTTTTTATAATATGTAACTCCAAGCCGGTTAGTTGAATTGAATCCAGATTTAGTGCCTACTAAAGTATTGTTGTACGAGCATTGTATTCGTATTCGTGTTTAACCTTGAAATTAATGTCTTAGAAAGTGTTATATAAGCTTTCAAATTGCATTGATTATAGTAAATCATTTGAATCATATTTAAATATTCTAATTAGAATATATTTCATTTTAAACATTGACTATTACCTAATGAGTTATGACTTATGACTATTATTGTTCAATCGTTTTTGACCTTGGTGATTTCATAAAACACTTTCGTTTCACTATTTGTTGTGGAAAATCATTTGATGTATAATTCTTAAATATCTTTTGAAAACTACTTTTTATCAGACACTTTTGTACATAATATGTATGTTATTCAATAGATGTACAATTTAGATGTATATATATTAACTTTCGGCATAACGCCGCGGTTGAGTTATTTAATTTCAATCATTTGGTTCTCGTCAAATAATTGTGTTCGACGTACGGTGTACTGATTATACGTAAATTCATATTCTCTCATATTGACTAAAAACAATAATCATTTGTACTAAACAATTAACTTTTATTGCTACATTTATCCGTATTAAATTACTAAATTTTAAATGAACGATACTTTATTATTATTTTTATAGTTTATCTAAAATTAATAATACTATTCAAAAATAATTAACGTATAGTCATAGACTTATAGTATATATTCTTAAGGTATCATTCTTTTTTTCTTTTTTTTCTTTCATCCGAGACATTACAGCACAACGATTATGTGTAAATATGTACCACTATTATTTGTTCATTATTACCAGTAAATATATATTTTTTTATTTTCCCCGGCTGTTAACAAGTTAAGATCTGGCCCTGTGAATATTGTATTGTTCTTTTACCGTTAAAAACTTCATATTGATGTGAATGATTTCCGTTGAACGGTGTGTATAAAATAGACGTTAGAATATATATTTTTTTGTTTCAAAAATGAAAATGTTTCATTTTACTTATTAAATAAAAACATGCATATCATTAATCAGGTTAGCTCCCTCTTTAGAAATTTGCCCTTGATTTAAATTTAATAATTCAATTATCTTTATGTTTTTTTAATTAAATGTTTGTAGTTGTTTTACGTTTGAATAATTTTTGTTCATAAATATTTATATATTATTTATCCTTATCCTCGTACGTTATATATTTTGTTATGAGGAAAATTGAAAACTATTTAAAATTTGTCAATAAATTTAAGTTGGATTGATTTTTAACATTTTAAAGTTTATAAAAGCATCTATTTTTATTTTACACCGAAAGGTCAATACATTAAAATGGTTTCTAAATTCTAGTACATTTATAAATACTTAGGTTAGCTGTCTTTTTATTAAATTATTAAATATATTGTTTGTTATTCGTGTACTGTGGTTTTATTAGTTTTGTCTAACCAACAATACATTTTGCTTTACTAAAGTTATCTATACAAATTTTTCAATATTCTTGAAATTAGTAAAATTGTATTGTTTGTTATTATACTCGTATAGGGCTATTCAAAATGATTCATTCGATTTTTAATAGTTATATAATGGTTAATTGAAAACTGTATCTTATCAAATTATTAACAAATTTATAGTTTGCATCTCCTAGTTTTAGAATGTCATTAATTGGTTATTTTAAAATTATCAATTACGGCGATATGACCGGACGTAAGTGCGTTAAACGTTTTGTGTGTCTTGTTTAGCTTACATCGATTGTATAAACAGTTTGAAGATACACGGTGTTTGCGCAAAGGCAAAAGCACAGACTGACCTCGCGTATCGGTGGATATTTTGAAAAGATTTAGAGAAAATTTTCAACGCAGTCCGTGTAAGTCAACCAACTGTGCAAGTCCTTTCATGATTACAACGCAGTCTCAAAACACGCCAATCAGTTGTTTGAGTAATTACCAGTTTTTGAATTTTTGCTCAGTTGGTTGACTTACACGGATTGAAAACGTTTTTTAATTAATTCCACAGTATCTTCCGATATGAAAGGACCGGCCCGTGCTTTTGCCTTTGCGCAATAACGTGTATCTACAAACTGATTTTAATAACTGTTAATTGAATGAAGAATGGAGATATTATTTGTTTTTACATGATACATGATCTAAATTTATGATGTTTTATGATTTTATACTTCTATAAATATGTAATGGTTTCGTTGTAACTTATTAGCAATGGCTATAAAATACAATTTTTTTACTTAATCCTAATTGTATGTTTAATATATTTATGATAGTTTCTGTAATAATATGATATCATTATGTTAGATATTTGTGACGCCATTGTATGTTATTGGATGTTTGATTAATCTCATTACTTTTAAAAATCAAGAATATATACAAATAACAAATGTCTGTAGAAAGAGCATTTAAATATATGCGTATTTAAAAAACTTTTTAGTTATATGTATATAAGACTACGTCAAATAATTATGTTTCTTATGTGTATGACAAAAATGAAAAAAAAATTGTTCCCACAAACAAATGAAAACGAAACTGTGTAACGTACTGATAACGTTGAGCAGAGTATACCCTCGAACTGAAAGAATAACATTTTTAATGAAACTCTAGTTTACGTTCTTATTGATGTGTTATGTTTTTTATAATATGTAACTCCAAGCCGGTTAGTTGAATTGAATCCAGATTTAGTGCCTACTAAAGTATTGTTGTACGAGCATTGTATTCGTATTCGTGTTTAACCTTGAAATTAATGTCTTAGAAAGTGTTATATAAGCTTTCAAATTGCATTGATTATAGTAAATCATTTGAATCATATTTAAATATTCTAATTAGAATATATTTCATTTTAAACATTGACTATTACCTAATGAGTTATGACTTATGACTATTATTGTTCAATCGTTTTTGACCTTGGTGATTTCATAAAACACTTTCGTTTCACTATTTGTTGTGGAAAATCATTTGATGTATAATTCTTAAATATCTTTTGAAAACTACTTTTTATCAGACACTTTTGTACATAATATGTATGTTATTCAATAGATGTACAATTTAGATGTATATATATTAACTTTCGGCATAACGCCGCGGTTGAGTTATTTAATTTCAATCATTTGGTTCTCGTCAAATAATTGTGTTCGACGTACGGTGTACTGATTATACGTAAATTCATATTCTCTCATATTGACTAAAAACAATAATCATTTGTACTAAACAATTAACTTTTATTGCTACATTTATCCGTATTAAATTACTAAATTTTAAATGAACGATACTTTATTATTATTTTTATAGTTTATCTAAAATTAATAATACTATTCAAAAATAATTAACGTATAGTCATAGACTTATAGTATATATTCTTAAGGTATCATTCTTTTTTTCTTTTTTTTCTTTCATCCGAGACATTACAGCACAACGATTATGTGTAAATATGTACCACTATTATTTGTTCATTATTACCAGTAAATATATATTTTTTTATTTTCCCCGGCTGTTAACAAGTTAAGATCTGGCCCTGTGAATATTGTATTGTTCTTTTACCGTTAAAAACTTCATATTGATGTGAATGATTTCCGTTGAACGGTGTGTATAAAATAGACGTTAGAATATATATTTTTTTGTTTCAAAAATGAAAATGTTTCATTTTACTTATTAAATAAAAACATGCATATCATTAATCAGGTTAGCTCCCTCTTTAGAAATTTGCCCTTGATTTAAATTTAATAATTCAATTATCTTTATGTTTTTTTAATTAAATGTTTGTAGTTGTTTTACGTTTGAATAATTTTTGTTCATAAATATTTATATATTATTTATCCTTATCCTCGTACGTTATATATTTTGTTATGAGGAAAATTGAAAACTATTTAAAATTTGTCAATAAATTTAAGTTGGATTGATTTTTAACATTTTAAAGTTTATAAAAGCATCTATTTTTATTTTACACCGAAAGGTCAATACATTAAAATGGTTTCTAAATTCTAGTACATTTATAAATACTTAGGTTAGCTGTCTTTTTATTAAATTATTAAATATATTGTTTGTTATTCGTGTACTGTGGTTTTATTAGTTTTGTCTAACCAACAATACATTTTGCTTTACTAAAGTTATCTATACAAATTTTTCAATATTCTTGAAATTAGTAAAATTGTATTGTTTGTTATTATACTCGTATAGGGCTATTCAAAATGATTCATTCGATTTTTAATAGTTATATAATGGTTAATTGAAAACTGTATCTTATCAAATTATTAACAAATTTATAGTTTGCATCTCCTAGTTTTAGAATGTCATTAATTGGTTATTTTAAAATTATCAATTACGGCGATATGACCGGACGTAAGTGCGTTAAACGTTTTGTGTGTCTTGTTTAGCTTACATCGATTGTATAAACAGTTTGAAGATACACGGTGTTTGCGCAAAGGCAAAAGCACAGACTGACCTCGCGTATCGGTGGATATTTTGAAAAGATTTAGAGAAAATTTTCAACGCAGTCCGTGTAAGTCAACCAACTGTGCAAGTCCTTTCATGATTACAACGCAGTCTCAAAACACGCCAATCAGTTGTTTGAGTAATTACCAGTTTTTGAATTTTTGCTCAGTTGGTTGACTTACACGGATTGAAAACGTTTTTTAATTAATTCCACAGTATCTTCCGATATGAAAGGACCGGCCCGTGCTTTTGCCTTTGCGCAATAACGTGTATCTACAAACTGATTTTAATAACTGTTAATTGAATGAAGAATGGAGATATTATTTGTTTTTACATGATACATGATCTAAATTTATGATGTTTTATGATTTTATACTTCTATAAATATGTAATGGTTTCGTTGTAACTTATTAGCAATGGCTATAAAATACAATTTTTTTACTTAATCCTAATTGTATGTTTAATATATTTATGATAGTTTCTGTAATAATATGATATCATTATGTTAGATATTTGTGACGCCATTGTATGTTATTGGATGTTTGATTAATCTCATTACTTTTAAAAATCAAGAATATATACAAATAACAAATGTCTGTAGAAAGAGCATTTAAATATATGCGTATTTAAAAAACTTTTTAGTTATATGTATATAAGACTACGTCAAATAATTATGTTTCTTATGTGTATGACAAAAATGAAAAAAAAATTGTTCCCACAAACAAATGAAAACGAAACTGTGTAACGTACTGATAACGTTGAGCAGAGTATACCCTCGAACTGAAAGAATAACATTTTTAATGAAACTCTAGTTTACGTTCTTATTGATGTGTTATGTTTTTTATAATATGTAACTCCAAGCCGGTTAGTTGAATTGAATCCAGATTTAGTGCCTACTAAAGTATTGTTGTACGAGCATTGTATTCGTATTCGTGTTTAACCTTGAAATTAATGTCTTAGAAAGTGTTATATAAGCTTTCAAATTGCATTGATTATAGTAAATCATTTGAATCATATTTAAATATTCTAATTAGAATATATTTCATTTTAAACATTGACTATTACCTAATGAGTTATGACTTATGACTATTATTGTTCAATCGTTTTTGACCTTGGTGATTTCATAAAACACTTTCGTTTTACTATTTGTTGTGGAAAATCATTTGATGTA
The DNA here is from genome assembly GCA_949715065.1 of Periphyllus acericola. Classification (NCBI taxonomy): domain Eukaryota; kingdom Metazoa; phylum Arthropoda; class Insecta; order Hemiptera; family Aphididae; genus Periphyllus; species Periphyllus acericola. Next base: position 25,217,231 of record OX454271.1, on the reverse strand, counting down.
TAATTCTTAAATATCTTTTGAAAACTACTTTTTATCAGACACTTTTGTACATAATATGTATGTTATTCAATAGATGTACAATTTAGATGTAATTTTATTTTTATATTATCTAAATGATTCGTTAGAACTACTCGAATTATTTATATCAAAAAACAACATTACTAACCTGTAAATATAAATATTTTATTTATTTTATGCAATCTATTTTGGTGCAATAAAAATTATCAATCACCCCTTTAAATTCTCATAAACTTTAGCTAAATTACTTTTGAAGTGTAATCCTCATATATAACACTAGTTATGTCACTAGTCAGAAAATAGGTACACATAAGATTACTGATAATTTACAACCATAATTTTTTCTCTAATTTATTTATTATACGTAAAGTCGGTACAAATGTTTTATTGTTCTATACATTTTTACATAATTATTCGTGTCTTGTACAAATACGTGAAGGACGAATAAGGGATTATTACACCAAATTTATAATTTTGAAATTATTGATGTCGAAAGGGTAGAATAGAATAACTTGGGTATCTATATTTGTGTTCCAGTTAAAGACTTCCTGTTCCTTATTGACTACTGTAGGACAAAGAAATTGACTTTTTATGCATGTATATCGCTTAAGTATTCCATAGTTGTTCCTGCGTGAAAATCCTCCATGTTTCTTTTCGATTAATTATTTTAATACCCACGCGCGTTTGAAAGTGAAATGAATCGCCATCCGTGTAAAGCTTCCTGTCGAGGAAGTGGCTTCTGCTGGATAAAATAATATCTTGCCTAGATAACACTTTTCGTCTGATCGCATTAACAGAACGATAAAATGTAATTTGGTTGAATTGCATTAAACGAAATAGTAATCAAATGTGTAGTTGTCCTGTACACTATATTAAACATCCGAACGCCGTTAATTGACATAGTCGGTCGCATTGGAATAAATTAAAAGTTGTTCGCGGGCGTGTGAGTCACCGTGACGTGCGCATGTCGTAGTCTGCCGGGAAGTTCAAACAATCATTAATTTGAATATTATACTCTATGAACAGCATTATTGTTTCCATTGTGCATTATGTTATCAAAATACCTATGCCCTATACTCTATAGTATTTTTAGAGATGCCGTACATTATATTATGAGTCATACGTATGTAATGACGGTTAGTAACGAGAGTTTAGTCATATATGTCTACGGAATTATTTTTTAATTAATACGGTACACTTTTTTCTCCATTTAACAAAATTACATGTACTTTTATATTAGCATTTAGTTTTTACCCCAGGTTTTACACATACATGATATGTATGTAATAAATAATTGTTCGTGGTTTTCGAACCTTGAAGTGTTTGAAATATAATCGAGAACTACCCCAAATTACAATTAAAAGCTACATTTATATTATATGGTTAACTTAGTAGTTACCGATGTAAGTAATAGTTCGAGTGTGTTATTTACATTTATGAAACATAGTTTTTTACCATTTTTCGTTTAAATACATGAATGTGCCTATATTATTTAATCAACTGCTGATCTGTGTGTGAAATATCAATGCGATTGCATTTTAATTTACAGCTGTCAAATATATATGAGTAATGACAATTATTAAAAAAAAATATATTTTAATGTTTAGAATAAACTGCACATATTCACTGACGTGTATTATGTGTTGTGTGTACAACTATATAATATTGTCATTAAAATATTTGATATTAACAATTTTAACTTATAGCTATGATTTAATATTTTTATAAAACAAAAATCTATAGTTTATTTTTCCAGTCAATAGTTTACCTACGATCTTATTAAAATTCAAATACAAGTGGGTTTGAAATTGTAATGTTTTTATCATTGATTCATTGATCATTGCAATTGATAACAGTTGGTAGTAGTATATTTTTGCACGCGTATCCGCCTGTTGTAGTTATATACTTTTACTGTATGCAGTATGTGTTTAAAGTAGTTATACATTAGACTGTTGGCGCCAAAGTGCGTGTCACGAGTCACGTCTCACGACTAGTACCACCAAGTCCGCCGCCCATAATGGTACAAGTATTATGATAGTAGTCGAGACATGCGTATAAAAATACGCATGTTACTCAGTAACACTCTGTAATTCGAGATAACGTGTTGGTTTTTTTCCATCATTCGAACGATGACTTCATTTAGATTTCTCTTGTTGTTGTGAATCATTCACGTGTTTCTGTTTTATGGATATTTGGCAAAGTAAAAATGAAAATTGTTTATAATAAAAAACGTATAAAATAAACGCCGCCATCCATTACGCACACCGGACGAATATAACGAGGCCTGTATCGACCGCTGGCGAATGATGTATGCATAAGATAAAACAGGCTAAAAATCAAATTAAATTCGATTTGATGCTGGTCACGAATAAGAATTAAAACAAATTGCATTCGGTGTATTCATTTTTCGATACATTATGACCGAAGCTGGACAGTTATAAATTATTCCATTACTTGATATCAATTCGTTACTTGTAACTTCACAAGTTACAGTTTTATCAATAAGAAAAAGTGATATTAATTAAATAAAGTGTATACAATATATAACTAGAGTGTATATTCATCAGCATAAGTAATAATTCGTTTAAAAATCCAAAATTACAATATGCAATAAAACGAAAAAATCATTATCTTTTAAAAGTAATTTTCAATTTATACTTAAATTATTAGGTAATAAACTAATAAATAATAAGTATTTAGTCCGTTTTTAGTCTTCGAAAAACTGGTATCATTTATAGTATATAGTTTTTTATTTTATAAGTCTCTTGTACGCCTTATCTTAGTTACTAAATCAAAGCGTGAGTTGATGCAACTTATACAGTTATTGAGTCATTTGTGACTTGTAGATTTTCTTTGGTTTATTTCGCTAAGAAGTTTGTAGTGTACCTCTGCAGACGTTTAAATATTACTGGATGTTACATTATTTATTTATATCTTTATAATAAACTCAGTAATAACATTATACATTTATAATGACAATGCGGTGGTGCCAATACATTGGCGGAATGATATTGATTAAGTGTTTGGATATTAAATAATCACCAAAAACCGCACTGAACGTGGTATATTCATTGAATATTTTTTTACTCGATCTTTGTGACTTGTGCGGTTTCTGTCCTGCTCCTTTGTCTGCTCGTGTAATATAATAAATGATTGTAAATTACAATAAAGACAGCATCGTTGTCGTCAAATGTCAATTGAACCTTTTGTCCATGTAGTTAGTGATCTGTACCGTAAACGTCATATCATAATTTATTTTTCATTTATATTATTACGTTTTATTAAACGCATTTTTTTTCTTTCTATAAAAACGCTATTTATATTATTATTATATGATTTATTGAGATTCTCGATGTGATTACTACTCTGCTGGCAGCGATGTCATTGAAAAATTTCATATATTCTCCTGACACGGTGTATGCATTTTTCATTGTATATATTTTTTTTTTTTTTTTGATGTGTGGTCGCCTCACTAGAATATGTCATTTTATCGTCGGTTCGACACCTTTACAGTGGAAGAGCTTTTCGTCCAATTCGTTTTCGTCAGCGTACGACGATTTATTAATGCGAAAACATGAAATAAATAGTTTCGTCGTTTCCGATGGGTAAACACAGTTCAATTGTTGTATACAGTGACAACAACGGTGGTAGTATATTGACAAAACTGTACACACCCTGTGCCGCTCGCCCGTTATTTACGACTGTTTCTACGAGGTGTTGTATTGCTACCGCTTGCTCAGGTGTGTGTATATGTGTATATTATTACGAGACGTAAAAAAGGAATGACAGAAAATGGAAAACTGTTCATTATTATTTTATTCGACTGGCTTAGTGAGTTTCTTCTTTTCTCGAGTTCATTTAGCGAAGGCTGAGTATGCATCACGGGCTCATCGACGCGTTTTTTAAATTAATTATTAATGATATTATTTACTGTCAAAACGTGTTTAATTTATGATGATTTGTAATTTACGCGAGTGGCGTGTTCTCAGGTCTTATTTATAGCGAACCCTAAGTTGCTTGTGTAAATAAATTACGTGCCGGGTATGATGCTGGTGCAGCTAATTATACATATATATATATATATATTTATATTTATATACAATGCATAAAATACGTGTAATATTATTTATCATCGAGCTCATTTATCAACTAAAAGTCCGAAACTAATCCTGGAAGTTTTCAAACTTGAACATTTTCCGCTCGAATAACACGTGTTAACTGCATTTTACCTGGTTCGAAAGATCGTTCTGACCTTGAAGATTAGTTTTCCGTTAAACGTCTTGCAATTATAAAAATGTTACCGACAACCGTTATTTAACCGTACTACTAAATTGTATATAATTTATCTCTGCACTATGAACTTTTTGTACGTGCAAAGAACGTGAATTGTATTAAAATCAAATTCGTCAATCTGTCTGTTATGAGTGACCTTTTGAATATTTCATTAGTACGGTGTGTTCATCATCAAGAAATAAATCAAATATCCCTTCATCTCAAAATACAATTAAATTTAATTTTACACTTCGACAAACAGTTTAATGTGTAAATGTTTAAATGCACTGTAAGCTACGTAGTTGTTTGGTTCTAGATTCTCCGAAATAGCTCTATCGAACAACAGCAGTTTCACACGCCAAGCACCAGAGTAATAATTTTACTTTTTTCTATTTCGCTATCGAGAACTTGACAGTAAAAACTTACTTTAACGATTTAATGTATACAGTAGATATAAATAAAAGCGTTTGTTTTACCAATAAAAACTACCTATGTAATGTTTTCTCGACGTTTTACTTTTTTAAATGCTTTTACGAGTGCGTATAAAATTCAAATTTTCGTCGCATGAAATTTGTGTTGCTCGCGTAGTACCTACTGCAGAGTCCGATAGTCGTATTTAAATACCTATTTAAACGTGAGTGTTTTTGGCAAATTGAAACGTCTGACGCTATGGCATTGGCAAAGCATTTTGAGGGTTAAGGTTTTACGTCCGAAAATATGAATTTAAGTTGAAGTTTTAATCATTTTAAATTAAGCATGAAAGATCGTTTTCCTCAACTGTTATTATGACATATTCTTACGGTTTTCTTTACTACTATTTTTACCATAGTAAAAATCATGGGAGTGAATGTCCTTTATTATGGCACTCTTTAACATTTTGGCAAGTATTTCGATAGATCTGTAGATGCTTATTAAATGTACGCTCTGTACAGCTATTCGATCAAAGTTATTTTGCTACAAAGTTGTTGTTTACATTTTCAAACAATCTCATCATTAAAATTCGCGTCTCCGTTACGGTGTATTGAGTAGTATACAGTCGTCATGATAACAACCGTGTGCAGCGCAAAAGCCAATTGAAAACTATCTGCGTTTAAAAAATAAATTTGCTGGCCAAAATCTTAATGCAAAAAATAATTTGCACGCATGTCTATTTTCGAATTGAACGCGCCTCGTTATCGTTACAACTTACAAGGCCATTTCCAATGGACCGTAGGGACGCGCGAGGATTAAAGAAAAACAGACGACAAACAAGGTTAGAAGAACGCATACGAACAAGGCCTTATAAATGTACGTCTATGTGATTGCAGGCGAAAGGTACTAGGTCACGTCAGTATCTATAAACTTACTTGCAGCTACTTGCTACCGAACAGTAGATCCCTTTTATGGTTGTTTAGTTGCCTTCGAAACCGGTCGCGTTATTGTTGTTTCCACCAATAGTAATAATTACACCGCTTAAATGACGTCGTATCAACAAATATGCGTTTTTAATGGCCGTGTTTTCGTTAACATTTAAAAAAAAATTGTCGTGTTTTTGAAAATCGTTATCGAGCAAATGAGCTATAGCGTTGAAAGACAACGTTTAAAATACATTGTGAAGAGAAACATTAACGTATTTACGTATGCATTATAGGTACAATAAGTTTTTATTTCAAAATATTTGTTTAATTTGTGTTATCTTTCTCTCGTGTATGTTTAATATTAAAATATCTTTTACGTTCGTTTTTCTAGTATTGTTTCCGCCGTTTGGTTTTCGTAAAAAGCCATAGACATTCTTGATTAGTTGTATCGAGTTCTTGATTATCAAATCAATAAAAATCGAAAAATGTTCGACGCCCACATCGTCTTATATCGTTTTAATTTTGGATGATAATTTTATCAGCTTACAGAACTATCTAAAGCGTACTAAGAAAACGGAATATACAAAGTAGAATTTGAACAGTTTCAAGTTGTATATACGTAGTTCTTTTAGGCTTTGGGCCGTGTTTTAAATGCCTTGGCTTACTATATCATACGCACTGCCCGACGAATTGGTTAATTCGTAAAGTACCTGTATAAAAATGTATCAGATAAAAGATATTTTTAAATAGACTGATACTAATGTTTTAGTCGTTGGAAATGTATTTTCAGGAGTACAACAATATGTGTTTTAAACATTACTGGGAAACACAATAAATGTAATTTCGTTGTGTAATCGATAATTTAATTTGTTATTATTTGCCCACAATATTACAGGAATCGTAATAAGTGGTTTCCTCATTAGTTTTTATTTTTACCGCGGCTAAACACACGTCTATTAAGTTCGTACAAATTATAGGTAGAAATTATTGGACATACGTTTCTATATAGGTACACAAAGACATAATATATTGGATTTCTACTATGTCCGTTCTGATTTTTTCGTCACTGTAGATTGTAAATGATTATTATACGTTTTTATTAATGTACGCCAAACCCAGTGAGCGGATGTTTCTGCTTACATATTTTTGTAATAGTAATACTTGCAGGTATAATTATTATTGTTTGAATGTACACGTGTTATCCTACTCGGAGAGTTAAAGTGTGGGTTCATAATTTTATAGTCGTACAACAATGCAGTTACGGACGCATTAAAAACTTAACCTTGTTTAAGGTCATACAATTTAGGTCCCTGGTACCATCCCTCAATTTAATTGTTGTTGTTGATAGTTTCATCGAATTTTATAAGTGCTCGTATTTTTATGATTCTTACAATGGTTGGTAATTATGTCCAATTGTGTCATACCCCTAAAATTATCTCTATACTTGTGTGTTTGTATGTGTCACACACGTAAAAAATGTATTGTTTTTATGATGCCATTTATATTACGTTAAAACCATATTGGAAATCGGACTTCGGTAATTGAAACAACCGTATTGCAACTGTGCAATATCACCGATTTTTCGCAAATGGATATATTGCGCATGTATCCGTTTCGATTTCTTTTTTTCCCCCTCGAAATTAATCCAACTATAGAATTATAAATTAATTTTATTCATATTAAATGACCTCTGCGAATCTTACTAATTTTAAAATATTCAAATGTATTAATATTGTAATGGTCAATAATGAGTAATTATAGATTTTGTTAACTTGTCTAAAATGAAACCCAGTAATTTGATAGTTGTATACAGCATACAAGCTGTATTTATTAGTTTATTATACTGTAGATTTATGCTGTAATTAAATGTAAGGCCTTCAAGTGTCTTTAGAAACGTCACTTAAACGTATGCTTTGTGCCTGCAGGTGGAACAGCGAGATGTCCCCGGAATTGACTGCGCATATTTGGCCATGGACACGGAAGAGGGCGTGGAGGTGGTTTGGAACGAAGTGCAGTTTTCAGAACGCAAGAACTACAAAGCTCAAGAGGATAAGATTCGACAAGTGTTCGAAAGTCTCACGCAGCTTCAGCATCCGAACATCGTCAACTTCCATCGGTACTGGACGGACACACACAACGACAAACCACGTGTAATTAAATATAATGATCGACAGTTGATTTATACTCCTCTTTCCTGTCCTAACCATTCTTCCAATCACGGACCTAGTGTCTTATAATTTTGCACTTTTATTGCGTATGACGTACATTAATCAATGTGCTTCCGTTATGTTTTCACAGGTCATATTCATCACAGAGTACATGTCTTCTGGCTCGTTGAAACAGTTCCTAAAACGTACCAAACGTAATGTGAAGAAAATTTCACTGACCGCGTGGAAACGATGGTGCACGCAAATCCTATCCGCCCTAAGGTATGTGCATAGCGCTAGACTCCCAGATCCTGTTGGTATTAGGATCATAACTTAAATTTTTTTATTTTTGTCACGTCATGCTACCGTTAGCATTGCGTACTTAGAATAGCGAATGTTAATATAATATATTATATATATATACTTAAAATAATTGTTAACGTGTATATAATTTGTTCAAACAAAAAACAAAGAAAACAAAAAAATGTATGAACATTGAATGTATATTATATTTGTATGTATATATATAGATGTCATAGATATTTGTGAGTATATAATATAATATGTATATATATACAATATACATGGTAATTTGGTAAACATAATATCATTGTAAATGTGTGACGATTCGCGGTGCAAGAGGAATCGCGGCCGTTTGTGTTATACACAGGAGAAGATGTGGAAGACGGTGACGATGAACACAACGGACTCGTGTCGGATGGCAATTATTGGGCGCACACGTCATTATTATGTATATAATTGTATTTTTCAGAAGGATTTAAAATCGAAAAAAAAATAAAAACTGATAAGGAAACAAGGTCCCGCCCCCAAACACTATTCTATCTTTGTAGTCGCGTCGTGTTATCAGAATAGTTTTGCCTAACCTTCGTACGTGCTGAACTCCGAAATGCGTTTGTTGACTACTACTACAACTACTGCTACTACTACTACTACTTCTACTACTACTACTACTACTCTTCTACAAGAACTAGCCACTTCGTCCATAATACCCACGTCCCACATATGTGTTTTCGTATGCGTATGTATATGTGGTCTGCTGCAAACACATTTCGGCGTGCAATTTATTATTATTATATTTATTGTTTTGTTCATATTTTTTTTTTTTTTTTTGATATGTATTGTGCGTGTATATGTATATTATATATGTATATGTATATTTATTTATATATACACGCGTATGCTTTATGCATGTGTGAATATATGTATTTATGTATATATATATATATATTTATGTATACATTGTTACATGTTCAACTGTTTATTATAATATATATCTATTATGCGCCTAAATTACAAACAAATTTAGTCATCCCGAGCTGGTGAAACACTTCTCTCTTGTACTCTGGTGGCGGCAACCGACAACCGCCGGCCGCCAATAGCTGGTGTTTTTTTTTTTTGTGTAGAATAATGAACTTCCAAAAACACGAAAAAAAAATGCTATCCGGCTGTGGTGTGAAAGGCCCACCGCCGTCCAAAAGCAAAAAAAAACAAAAGTTGTGGTTTGTTTTTCAGTTACTTGCATTCATGTTCACCGCCCATCATCCATGGGAATCTGACCTGTGACACGATATTTATCCAACACAATGGACTCGTGAAAATAGGATCAGGTAAAGTACCGCACGAGCGAAACATGCCATGTAAGGGAACATATACCAAAAAAAAAAAAATTATAAATTATGTATATCATAATATATATATATATATAAAGATAATAAAAAACATTAATAGTCTAACGTACATATATATACTGTATACAATTATTATGGAAGGTGATGATAATTGTTATGATACTAAGCATGATGGTTTAAAAAGGAAACACTTGTTTACAGTGCCAATGTTCTGAAACGTTCCGTATCGTACTTTGTCGCCTACCGACGGTCCTAGGCAATGACGATGCTAGGGACCTCCCCATATTTCTGTGTAGGATTGTAAACGCGTTCGCGGTGTATACATTGTTTCGGCGTTAAGGACCGCGTGGGTTGTCCAGGATCGGGCCGGTGGGGTCAAACGTACGTTCGGTCGGATCGAGCTGACGCACGACTACTATTGCGACGGTATTAATAGTTTTATTTTTCTTAAAAAATAAAAAACTAGTTGCACCAGACACCATCCACGTGCACATCAAGACCTGCCGGGAAAACATGAAAAACATGCATTTCATTGCGCCTGAATGTGGAAGTAAGTATTGCCATTTGACATTTTACTATCGTGCAATGTCTTTAGTAAATTAATCACGCGTTTTACTTCAGACTTTGTGACGCCCGCCATCGATATATATGCGTTCGGTATGTGCGCGTTGGAAATGGCCTCCCTGGAAATACAGGGAAACGGCGATAGCGGCACACTAGTCACGCAGGACCATATTAACCGTACCATCGAGTCTCTCGACGATCCTTTGCAAAAGGATCTGATCTATCAATGTCTGACGGCCGATTTTGAAAAACGACCATCGGCACGAACCTTACTCTTTCACCCGGTTCTTTTCGAGGTGCACGCACTAAAACTGCTTGCAGCTCATGCTTTAGTAAAGACTGGTATGGGCATTCCTTAGAAAGACAAACCCCTTCATTATTGAAATTTTTTCTATTTCAGAACATTTTGCCGACCGACTGTCCGACGAGGTTTACCCGGCGGAAAAAGAAATGGCCGAAATAGTGCACGCTGACGACGAGACCCGATCAGTACATTTCAAAATGTCCGATGTTCCCGAAAGTAATAAGCTCGAAAAATTCGTCGAAGACGTCAGGTAAGTTATTCTGCTTATGCGTTGCAAATATTCTTACTTTGTAGTTTAAATTTAAAATTTTTTTTTTTAGGTTCGGCATATACCCCTTGACGGCTTATGCTTTGGATGCTGGGCCAGTACGATTGACCACGTATCAACCGCAGAGCCCAACCGGTTCAATGGATCAGTCTATTCCGTCTGATAGAAGTAGTGCTGGGCCAGTTGATGTGGAAGTTAGACGCATTGTCAACATGATGTGCAATATTAAACCACGAGACGACGCTCAAAATGACTTTATGGTAAATTTATTATTACAATGCATTAACAATAAAATTATTGTGCGCTATACCAGTGGTTTTCAGCCTTTTTCAAATCGCGACCCCCCAATTTTCTATTTTTTTGTATCAAAGAATTAATAATAGAACATAAATAATTTTTAAAATAAATGCTATACGACATAACGTACATTTGAATGCCAAACAAATAATTAAATTTATTTTTAAAATAATTTACTTTGATACCAAAAACTTTTTGATTATTGTTTTTGACGACTCCTAAACTATCATTCGAGAACCCTCTGGTTGAAAACCACTGCACTATTCAGTCATTGTTGTCTATGTCAATTGTTTTCATAATATTTTAACATTTAGTTCCAAATGTATTAGTGGAATATATTTAAAAATAACAAAACTTAAGTTAAACAACATTTATTTTTGTTTCTGATTATTTTGACTAACTTCTTTTTCAATAAAGTCTACTTAAATCTATGAACAATTATTTTTTTTTTCCGTAAATGTAATAGCTTATAAGTTATTAATAAATTAATATGAATAAAAAGTGCTTATTACCATGTTTTTTGGTGTCATTGTTTTATTATAATATTCTATCTTTTTAAATATTTATAATCAATACTAATATTTCTATAAATTTTGACCGGAATAACCCTATTTTAATACCTAATAAAATATTTATTAAAAAAAAAATGTTGTTTTGTTTAGATGACAATTCTACTACGGATGGATGACAAAATGAATCGTCAATTGACATGTTCTATAACAGATGCAGACACTGCATTGTCTCTCTCCCAGGAACTAGTGCATTTTGGCTTTATAAATGAGGTATATTTATTTACAAATATCTATTTTATTCAAAATCTATAATAATGCATATTTATTAATTTATTTAGGCTGATAAAGACAAAATATTTGTTATTATTGAAGAGACACTGTCGGAAGGTCCACAATACAAAGAAGATGACCAATCGTCTGTTCTAGTCGACCATGGTATCAAACCGTCCAAACTGCAGAAACAGTCGTCCATTACTGCCAGTACTTCATCATCGCTAAGGCCTAGCGTTATACGGTCACCTATTAAACGCGACGGCAGTTAATAATAGCTATGTGGCCAACATATGTTGGCCACTCGGTTTCATCCAACTCTTTTCCCATCAACTCTATGGGAATATATTTACTATTTATATTCATTTCTTCCAAGTTTAAAAAGTATAAAAAATACATTACAATATATAATATCAATAATATTTCCTCCTGATCTGTGTCAATTTAATTAAAAATAAAAAAGCGCCTCCTGCATAAGTCAAGTGTGGAATATAGAATGTTAGCATTTAGACTTGAGCCATTAATTCAGGAGTATAATGAATTATAATAAGCTTAATATTTTTTACTGAATATTAATAATAATAATAATAATATAAATAATTTTTAATTATAATGGTAAAAGACACCTAAATTATTTGTTTTATATACTATCTATTATCCGTCATTCAATTTTTATTGTTAATCACATTCATTCCAACAAACACAAAATAAAGAAGATTTAAAAGAATCGCTCAATGTAATTTTTTTTATTTTACTACGGATGCTTTTATTCAACATGTTCTACTTGTTATTTATGTTCACATTCATAATTTAAACATATATTATTATATTTTATTATTGTTTTCTTTCAACCCTGTTCTTCAGAGTTACATGTATTTTGTCGGCTAGTTCTATAGTTCTCTGTCTCAAAAGTTATATACCTTCTGCTATTTTACACTGTGTATATGTACTATTTTAACACGTTTACTATCTACCAATTTTTGTCATTCGCCTAACAATGTACGGTTTATAATGTGATATGTTTTTAATTTGAAAAAAAAACTAAAGGAGAGAATATTTTAGATTTAGGCTTTATTATATTTTACGTATGATTTTTTGAATACTATGATAAATATTACGTGTAAATTATTAATGATGAATTAAAAACTGTGATACTTACGACTAAATGTTTTTGTTTGTTATTACTTATAGTTATCATATCTAGTTGTATAATATTATTTGTATTTTTGATTGGGAAAGTTAATTACTTAGAAATCAATTAATCAAAACCATATAGGATTACATAAATTAAAAATATTGTAAAGTAAATAAAATTCTTTGTTTAATTCAAAATTTTATAAAAATAAAAAACATCTGAAACTGTGACATGTTTTTCATTCAAAAGTATTATATATGATAACTTTTATACTAATCAATGTCAAATAAGGTTTTGAAAACTGTTGATTGCATTACTTCGTACCATTAATCCTAAATTATTAATTTCCATTTGATGTTATCTGCAAAGATAGAATTTTCCAATTCAAATTCTAATCAAAAAAATGATTATATTCTATACTAAAACGATAATAAATTACTATCAGTACACTAGCTAAATATCTTGAGGGCGAGTAAAAGATGGGAGAGTTAGTTTTATTTGCAGTAGAAAAGAAATATCAAAGACGCATGTAAGGCATCATCTCCATCCACCTGTATTGAATGGATACAAAGTGAAGTCAAAACACTACGGACGAATATTTGATACTACTCTGAGAAAAACCAATTGAGACAATTTTCAATAATATCGTTAGAAAAGTAATGCTTAGAAAAGGTTGGTTATATATATATCATACATACGTATACAGTATAATAATAAATGTATTTATTTATAAATTATAATAAATATTATAAAAAAGTCTTGGATCCGGTGTGAATATTGAGATATTGGGATGTGTCTTTTAAACTTGAAATACGAAATCAATGTAACATTGCTCTCAAAAAAACCATTCTCAGTGAAAGTGGTCGGATGGATAAGTTCATATTTCTTATGATGGTCGATATATAGTAGTAGAACCAAATTTCTTAATAAGGTAAGTTGAACTTTGAATGTTATAACTTTTGCAACAAAAAATGTTTCGAAAATTATAAGATGCCAATATAAGTAATCGATATGAAAAATAATAAAACACACATCATGGTAAAACCAATACATCTAAAATAGCCCCGAAAGGAATGCCGCTGGAGTAATGTTTGTGTCGCAGAAAACTGTAGTTGCCGTCCACTTCGTATTGATGACGGTATCGCAAGTTGAGAAAAAAAAAAGTACCGACCCAATACCTATATAGGCTGTATCTATAACACAACATTGCGTAAAAGGACGGATCTTTCAATCTTTGTGTCAACGTTCAATAAAATAAATCATAATAACGCGTCACACAACCGAGTAAATACTTACTCAATGAATATTTATTCGAAGTGTAAAATATTCAATCGGTAAGTATGTACATTATTATGTGTATGATGTGACGCAGAATTTGTACGGCCCAGTTATTTGCATAATCAGTGTAATGCATATGATTACTCGTGATATATATATATGTATAAATAAAAAATAATATTAACTCCTTGGTCGGGTGAGATGCAGGAATGTGTTTTTCAACCTGAAACTCGTACCATTGCTCTCGAAAACGATTCTGAAAGAAAGAGGTCGGTGGGATCATTTTATTGTTCTAAATTTTGAAAAAAAAAAAAATGTTTCGAAAACTATGAGATTTCTCTTTTAAATGCTAATTAAATAAAATAACTACCAAATAAAGCGAATCCGAACGAATGAAAAATCCTGTATCCATGAAAAATATACAAGTGGATAGTGCGTGACGAAAATACTAGACGATACAACTATGATCGATTCTCGTTCTATGTTTTTGCACTGTTTCGCTCTGCTTTTCTCAACTGTACGAAAAACTACAGATAAATTCAAAAAATGACCTGGTCTCCAAGTACCGACTTGACGAAATTTCCGTTCAGAAATGTACCCGGTTCTTGTACATCGATCCTTCTGGTCGACATTGTGTACATTGACACAAAAAGAAAAGTGTAAAAATATACCAACGCATAGCTATCGTTTCACTGAGAACCGAATGCGTACAAATTATAATGTGACATGGTGTACAGCTATTACCTGTAAACAGCGGGCGTTCCTAAATTCTGCGCAAAACGCACGCACGCAAACGTTCGGGTCAAGACGATTTGGTAATGAAACGAATCGTTGTGAAATGAATAATTATGACTTTTGAGCGTGCTATAAATAGCGTGCATACAGGTAAAATACACGTGACGGACGTGTTCCATCGTATCCCCGTTGCTTTGAACACGCGAGGAACACGGTTCGAGACGCGTTACAATAATGTACTTGGTATTTTCACTATTGTTGGCTACGGACCCCGTAATAACTCGATAACTCAGTATGAGTTGACTTTATTTCAGTTGAGCTGATATCTCGGTCCTTGGTCCCTGTCGGGCGGCGAAACTTTTACTCTTTTAAGACGTCCCGAGGCTCTGTTGTTGTTCATCGTCGTGGAAATAACAGTTGGTAATATTTATTGTTAGAAAAATCGTGTTTACGTAACAAAGCCAATTATTTATTTATTCATTTTTTTTTTTTTTTTGCGCACTGGAAAAAAACCAAAACGAGTTTATAATTAAAATTAAAATTTTTAATTAATACTTTTATTTTAAGTGGAAAAAAGAATAAATGTTATACTATAATTGATTAGGAACCCATTACATTATACCTACGTCCTACGCACGTTATCGCATTATTTTTTCCTAAACTGTGTTTAAAAAATGAATCACGACACTTAAAATATTACCATGCCGATTTAATTTTGTGATGCTTACGAACAGGAAATAAGTACCTATAAATTGTATAATTTCGACGACGGTCACCACGTTTAAATCAATTGACCGCGTTTGGAGGGGGATCGTTGTTCACGAAAAGTTACACACGGCTGGCGATCCGCATTGCAGCGATGACCCGACGTGGCTACACACGCGTTATAGTGTTGGACGAATGAAAACCGATATTGTTTTGGATCCTGCAATTCAAATAACTACACTCAAGTTCCGAAATAATCAACAGCAATCACTTTAATCGATTCGGGTGTGCACTAAATAGAATCTTTGATTCATGATTTCCTCACACAATCGCACATGGTCGAACCAAAGAAAGAATTTAAATGCGAATTTGTTCTATTATTTGTTTTGACATTTTTTTTTGTTTTATCTGTTACGTCCCACACATTTGTTAGGTGTTTGACGTATAGTTTTTTTTTTTTGTTATTAAATTCAATCCGCGGCAACTGAGACGTTACAGCGCATTACTTGACAACAAATATACAAATAGAGTAGAGTAAACGTCATATCGAAGAAAAATTCATATTCGAACACGTCCGTATAAATAGTGGATATATATATGAGGAGCAAGTAATAATAGATAATTTTTTTTTTTTACAATAAATTTACAAAATATTAACAATTATTAAATCAAATTAAGAAGCCAGCGGAAATTATGAAGGAAATGATGGAGTTGATGATAAGAGTGGAGCGAGAATTAAGGATAAGATTTGAATCGGGAGTGGGATAACCAAGGGTGGATAGGAATGAAAAAAGAAGTTGTCTGCTAGGAGAGAGAGAGGGGCAATGAAAAATGATGTGGTTGAAGTCGCAGACAGATTCATCGAGGTGACGGGTACATAGAGGAGAGGAGTTGAGAGAGAGTTTGAAGGAATGATGAGGGAGTAAATTGTGGCCGATTCGAAGGCGAGAAATAATAGATAATAATAATGGTTTTTATATGATGACGTGGTCGGACTGTTTTCGGGTGCGCGTTAAACAAGGTTAATCAGACACTGTTGCCGATAGGAACTGGCAGAGCTCGATGGTATTGGTTGGACCGGGACTTAGTGATTCGACTAGGTGGTCAGATGACCCCGGCGGGCCCTGGAAATCGGCCCGATAAGATCACTCAAGACCGGTGTAAATAAGATTGTAAAATAACATACTCGTGAGTGGTGACCTCGCTTACATGGCCTGTATTTATACTATTTTATGTTTGTAAAATAAACGATGGGGGTCGGGTGAAAGTATTGTGATAAACTCTTCTCGCCTGATCCTCGGTTTAGACGGGGAAATAAAGAAGAAAAACAGGTGGTCGGATTACTGTAGTTTTCTTCTCTCCAAGTTATAAGCTCTGCATTCGGTGAGAATATGCTTGACGGTGAGGACTCCACATTGCTTGCACGTATGGTGGGGGGGGGTCCTCTTTTTTCATTAAAAAGATGTGAGTGAATCGTGTACGTCCGATTCTAAGGCGGTTGATAGGCGTCTCGTATTTTCTCGCGGTGTTGTCAGGGAAGGTCCATGGTAGTATTGATCTTTTAATTTCGTCGAGTTTGGTGGTAATTTTGTTCCAGTTGTTTTCCCGTTGATGAAGTGCATCCGTTTCTATGGCTGTTTTAATGTCGCTGTTGGAGAAGAGCTGATATAAAACTTATAAACTATTATTAGCTTACTAGTGTACAATTTGATTAGTATGTGTTGTCGCACTTTCATTGCGAACCGTCGGTTTTGGGATGTACAAACCGAACCGAACTAAACATATTTGTCTGATACAGGTGGAGTCTGTTGTATTTTATTTTTAAATAATATTATATAAATTCGATGGGCAAATTCGATGTGTACAATAATAATTCCTTGTATGTTTTGGTAAATCATAATGTCATCGCAATGAAATAATAAAAAAAAGTAAATATCAATGGTATATTGGTATATAAACTATACGTATAATAATTTATAATACATGATATATGGGTATAGGATGTTTTAGAAAATGAGAAAATAAAAAAAGGAGTGCGTTTAATAATAAGATGATCGGGAACCGTTAATTTTGAGGTGTCGCTGTGGTGGTTGTTTTTTTCCCCTAATGACTCCATTCCCTGTTTGGACATCGGTGACCCGCTGTGGGCCGAAATTTGTTTCTAGGCAACCCATGCGTCGATTGGTTTTGTCATCTGCGCTATACTTGAGTAACCATTTAAAATTTGCCACTATTTTAAAAAAATCCATTTAAAAAATAACTTACTCAACCGAGCGACTCAAAAACATATTCTGTAAATTAAAATTTTATATAGATTTAAAAAACAACAAACTAAATTCTTGAACCTCCATTAGTCCCCTCCCCCTTGGTGAGTGATAAAACCCGCCCCCGTGTGTGAGCATAGCCCGAGAGAGGTACCGAGTAAATGTAAAAGACCAACAATTATATAAGATAAATTCATGTTTAAATGTATTATATGAATTAATTTGATCGTGTGTAATAAGCTGATATGTATGAATTATGTCATCCCTTAAGATATTTATTTACATATTTTTTTAGAATAATAACCTACTGATTAAAATGTTCATGGTAAATTTATCAAAAAGCGTCAATAAGCCATTAGGTATACAACATACTGGATTATCTTGCGACCGATATATTAACAGTTGATAGTTATTAGTTGTAGCCATTACCAATAATTGAATAATTACTGTTAGTACGTTTAGCCGTAATTGTTTCACAACTCGCAGTATTTTATGTACAAATATATACTTTTAGTGTTTTCATTACTGCTTTTAATAATAATTGAATGTTTAATTTCCAAGGCCAATCGCAGACCCAAATAAATAAAATATAATCAACACGTGCAGCGATAAAAACACAACACAATTAATTTGTGAATTGCAAGTCTGTCAAAGACTCGGAACCCTCGGCAAAGAGAGAAAGTGAGAAAGAGTAAGACTTCGAAGATCTTCAAGATCGTCGAATAATAATTAATAGGTCGGTAAGACTGTAAATTTCTTAAAATAATATTGAACCCAATACTGCACGTTATTCCTTGTACGCTGTCGGTATACCGAATATTACATGAAGTCATTTCACTCGTAACGTAATTATTAATTACATAATTTATACACCTAATGACCATAGTTAAATCTAAACATTTGAATCACACTGTAGGCGAGCATTTTACTCACAGCTCACAAGATTACATTTTATCTAACACTGACCTATGAACTGTGGTGGGTGTAGAGATTATCAAAATTAGGAAATATTTCAGTCCCTTCTTCTAATTTACTCGGTTTCGAGAACAGATTTTTCTAATAAAAATAATATATCAACATTTTAGTGAGCTCCAATTATTATAAAATTAACTTAGATAAATCAAAGTGGATTAATAGTTATATATAATTTTTCAAGTTAAATTATTATTTTAATGTAATCGATCGTTGGCCTTTTTTGAGTTCTGTCCCATTTTTTTTAAAAAAGTGTCCATCGTCGTTTTGATCTATTACATAATAACAGCCAAATTATACAATAATATATTTCCTAGTTTCCCATTTATGATTGGCTAATCACTTTTGCAGATTCGTGGTCTGGAACCAATCACCAAATATGCTTTTGCAGTTTTACGTAGCCCGTCACCGAACAAGACTCCGCCAAAATATCAATATATCTTATGACCCTATAAATAATCCTACGAATAGAAATCTATACCTTCGCCACCAGCATATTGTTTCTCGGGTGTCAGATGGTAAGACCTACGGAAGTTGATTTACTCGCTAGATCACGAGAGACTGACGGTCATCCCTCTTCCGTCACTTCAGCGTGGTAACTGGTAAGACTACTAAGACCCTCCTTGCTCGGGCTGACTTACGCTCTGGATTACGATAAAACTATAGTCTGTCTGATAAGCGTGGACTTAGACTAAGCCTGGACACCGCAGGTTGGTGTAGCAAGCTTTCAGTCATCAAGCCCACTTGGCCGCATAGCAGTGAGCCACTTCATATAGGCAGTTTATAGTAAGGAGTTCTATTATGTTCGGTAAGTGCTCGAAGGAAAATAAATCTTTAGAGTTTTTAACGAAATGTAGTTTAAAAGTTAATATTCCGTATTTTAAACTCCCATGGTATTAAATTAGCGATATTTTAGCTTTGCGGCCGTCGATGTGTATTTACAAAAAAAAAAAAAAAATGGCCTCCCTTTTAACGCAATAGAAATGTTGAGTGCGTTTCGGGACTTTCCAAGGTGCTTATTACGTAAAAATGTTGTTCGTCATCATAAAGATTTCACATACTCGTGGTGACAGTCAACGGGAAAATGTATTAATTCGCAACACCAGAACCCAATACACACCGTCCGTGTGCGCGGTACACGGGGCATGTCCGCTGTTTATAAAATATTTGAACGCGCGTCAATAGGACCGTGTGCGTTTGTCGCTAGTGCAGGCCCGTACGCAAGGAGGGGGGGGGTGTTCAAACCCCCCCCCATGGTCGAAAAAATCGTGTTTTTCATTGTTCATCTATCACCTATATGTAATATTTTCTAATCTTATTTGTAATAAATAATAATGCATAGCATAATAGTACAATACTATAATAATTTAAAATAGTATTTTCTTCACGTTTGCTGTTTATCGACTTTCATCATAGTTGCCGTTATCGATAAAATATAATGACAATAAAATTTGTATTTTATAGTATTGTTAAAAAACATTTTTAATATAGATACTTACAACATTAATAATAAATATAAATATGTTATAATACTATTTGCTAATTATTGATGTATCTGTGTTATACATTTTTTTTTTCAAAACACCCCCCTTCTGAAATCCTGCGCACGGGCCTGCGCTAGTGAAAACAATTCGACGCGCTTACGTCCAAATCGGAATATTACGTATTTAGCAATATTTATAAGCGCGTGTCCATAATGAGAGCCAACAGTTCGCATTGTTAATGCTTGCCGTAAGTGGCGACTCCTTTTCGTGAGCAAAAATCGCAGTACACATTTTAACCGTTCGATTTTATTTTCTCTGTTCCTACTCCTTATCTAGCAGTGAACGAGAATATTATAATAACCGAAATGCTAAATGTGTTCAGAACGAGTTAACTCAATAAACTATAAATAGCATTCGTGTGATCCCTGCATATTTCCGACACTGGACTAGGCCATAATTTTGGCTGTGGCTAATGGACATACTTTACAGAAAAACTTTGTAGACATTTAGATTTCAAGTCGAAAAATGAACAATAAATACAATCATTTGTGTACGATTCATGGTCGTACATCTACAAGTTGACGTTTTTATAATAATTTTGTACGTCCGTTATAATCCAAACATATTCCTGCTCGCTAAAAAGTAACTGAGAAAAGAAAAAAGAAAAATTAACCGTTTTACTTAGTACCATCTCCAAACATTTGGTGATTTAAAAATGTGCTGCCAGAGCTTTTAGGTCAAACTGCTTACCGCTCGACATATTTTCTTTTTTTTTTTTCTTTTTTTTACATACTAGGCGTGGTGTTGCATGCGTATATCCTGACACGGATCGCGCACAGCCGATGAACCTATGACGTATTACATAATCAAGTAAGATTAGTTGCCTATACAATACGCCTTTTAAAATAACTGTACACACTCCATAGCGCGTGCATAATAATTGTGTACACTTGTATATATGATATTCGCCAATCTATTTTTTTTATTATTATTTCGATGTACTATAGCAGCTGATTGTTATCATACTTGTATCTCTCGAGCAAATGTTGATTTTGTATTTCTTCTATACTTTCATATGCCGTAACTCATATTTTACACTTAACATACGTAGTACAAGCTGCGACCGTTTTGAAGTGTACAAATACGACCCGCTCAGGAAATCATTTTTTCGTCGTTTTTTCACTCATTTAAGTATAAATGTAGATTTGTTGTATTCTATACAATAACAATAGCCATACGCTTGTTTACAATTATTTTGAGCCTATGCAATACCGCAATGGTGATTTATTGAACGTTTATTGCGGACAGTTTCGATAAATACATCTAAAGTAATAGATTTAAATGCTCAACTAGTCTAGTTCGGAGAACAAATACGCAACATTGAAACATTTGAAAGAACTATAGACATTTTGTCGAGTTAAAATTTAAAATGTTCATTTAAATTCACGAATTCGACAAATTAGCAGTACATCTCGTACAAAAGTAATTATGATTAAATATTAAACCGTAATATGTATAGTGTTGTTGTCAGAACTATACGTAGTGTGCGCCAAATTTCAGCAAATCCACACGAATGGTCGCGAGTTCATACAAAAATCCCATGGAAAGAAGTACTCTCAGTTTTAACCGAATTTTACAATTTTTTTCCCCCGTTAAAACCATAAACGGCTATTGCAAACATTAGATAAAAAAAATGAGCTAAATCAGTCCAGCCGTTCTCAATTGATGCGCTTACCAACGAACAGCATTTATTTTATTTCTACATGGATCTAATGATTAATACATATGTCACTGAACGTAGTATAATAATATTATCAAATATTTGATTGTTTAATATTATGGTTAGTTAAAATTTATACTCATACGGCTATCCTACTTTGTAAATTTCTATACTTATATTAAAGTTATATACGCACATATTTTTATTTTACACCTACTTATACAAATTATCTTACTTATACGTATTATTATTATACTCGCACGACTGTAATTATATGTAAATATGTTTGCACACTCTTTATAAATGATTTCGTGCAATGATATCCATGCAATAAATAAGCAAATAAATATTATTTAATATTATAATATAATTATTACATAATTTAAAATAAAATTGGAATTGCATAATGTAAGATTATATTGAATTTCAAATTAATAAAAATCTAACCCAGAATGACCCATTTGTGTTCGTAATTTAAATACAGTAGTCACCACTTTTTGGATTCACTTTGGGACCAGGTAATTTGAGTCCATTAATAAAATAAGTCAATAAAGTGAAATACTCGCAAAAAAAATTTTACACATTACTTTTTAAAAAATGTAATCCAATTTAAAGAGTTTATTGAAATTTAAGCTTAGTAAAACAAAGATATGTATAAATCATACGAGTATGTGTAATGTATAGAATGTTTGATAAAAACATAATGTATGGTATAGAAAAATAATCAAATTTACAATCGCAAAATAATGTATGGGCTAAAAATAAAAGTATAAAAATTTGTATTGATGACAAAACAAGTACTTTAAATTCACTGAGTATTTGCTTCATAATGCTTAAAAACAATAGCTGACAATTGACATAATACTTAAACCTCATTAATTTTCGATTGGAGTCTATTTTATTATTAATTACCTAATTGCCAAATAACAATAAACATCAAAGGGCTTAGAAAATAATATCAATCGATAGGATTTGATTAGTGTATTTTACGTCAAATCTATTTAGAAAATATTTATAAAACATTTCTTTCCTATTATTTATAGTTTTGTAAACACACACACCCCTTTAACTTGAGCCTTATTTAAGGAGGGGCAACAGATGGCTGTTTTCAGAAGGCCGGCTAGTTTTTTATACTTTTAATTTGTTAAACCTAACATATTTTTTTTTGTCATTAATTCTTTTAATTACTTTAACAATCTGTAAAACAATGTTTACAAATTATAATAAGCTCAAGTGGTGACGTTTGTAATGGGTGTTTGAGAAGTTTTGTGTGAGAGGCCACCCATTGGTGGTACGTCGCGGGATCCTAAATTCCTAACATACCTTGGTTTTTTTTTCTCATGTTGCTCCGTGTCAATAAATTTCTAAATACAGCTCTGCTTATAACGTATCATATTTATCAATATTTTTTAGTTGCAATTTTTTAGACGATGAACGTCGAGAAATTAGCCTTCGGAGGACGCTGTGCGAAAATGTAAATGATACACGTCGAATCCGATTGCCCCGAGGGACCTTCGTGTCGAAATGTAGCTACCTATAATATTAAAAACACGTACATCGTATAGCACATTATATTAGTCAAATCGCAATAAGATTTTTTTTCGATTATTATTATTACGTATACACATCTGCGAAATAAAAACGAAAGTAAGTCCTTGTTTCGTTTTTTTTTTTCTTTCCCGTCGCCAGTTGACTGCCTACAGTTTATGACCACGGGACATATACTAACCTATTGCGCAGGGTTCTTACGTTTTTAAAAATGATCTACTCAATCAAAACGTAAAACGTTGGTAATACACTTATATTGGATAGATGTAAATATGTTGAACAGTGTGTGTGCGTGTGTTTACACTTCATCGATGATCACGAACGCGCTCAAATATTTTTTAACTTTCGTGGAATCGTTGTGGTACAAAAACAAGATATGAGAAATTAAATCGTGATGTTCAATCTCTTGCAGTACAGGACTTATACAGTGGACAGTGAATACAACGTTTTAGTTTGAACGTAACATCGTGTCTGAAATTATTTAGTTATCACTCGCTTGTTATATCCAGAAACTTCGAAGGAGCTAAACCGTAGTAAAATAGAGATATAATCAAACTGTGTATGTTCTTCGTCGTACAATATGTAACATTGCTAACCAACATCGAATCACATTATATTTTACCGTGCCACCAATGTCCAAAACTCTCACATCTATAATTCAATCAATTTACATTATTGATTTAATATTCCAGATGCGAAATCAAAAGAAGGAGTTTACGAGTATAGGTTTGTGTACAAAATAAAGAGGACGAACCCTGGAAAATGGGCAACATAAGGATATAGCACCAACTTGGATTCATTAAATCGAACGAAAATAGAATAATTTGATAAAATTGAGTGCGTTAGTGGACCTAATGCATAAATCAGTGCATTATTATAGTTATCATATGGCTATCGTACATGCGTATAATTACTTTTGTTACAGGTAGGTGGTACCTATCATACTATTCATACTGCATAATATACAATATACTTTTGCCTAATTAAAATGAATCCTTCGTCGACAGCTGTAATAGAATAAACGAATAATTATGTATACAATATAATACACATTGGTACTTGTAAAATGCAAGTTATACTATTGAAATCAGTGAACATCGGTTTACACGTGTGTAAGCACCGTATGTGTAATACCTAGCAATAGGGACGTCATATTAATTATCAATTATCAATGTTTACATTATTCAAAGTGAACGTTTTGCTGTTTTACCAACGCAGTAGCTCACGTACCTGTTACTACGAACATTAGGACTCGGAACAACCACTAATGACTAAGTATAGGTGTAGTACCTCCGACCTTATACCCCAATTACCCTAAACTCGTTTGTACCGTCCGTGGTACAGTTGTTCACGATATTGATAAACGTAAATGATTGGATATGGTATGGATTTCTACTCGAGTTATTAAAATTGCTACTCAGATTTAATATCCAGCGGTGGTACCGGCGCCCGTGTATGAAACATTCGAAAAGGTTTGAAAGTGCGACTACAACAAGCCAGCCGTCAGTACGTTTATGCATAACATAAAATTTAAACGTCGGTATTATAATCTTTATCGCGTGATACTATGTGCAATCAATAGTCATTTTTTTCAGGTAATGCGCATCAAATATTTCGATAGTAAAATAATAATATTATCTTGTTTAGGTATTACATAATAATAAAGCGGTCGGTATCCGGTTAGATACGTGGTGTAGACCAGAGGTGTTCAACCTTTTAGACATACTGAGCCACATTATGCGATTAGAAATTGTCGTGGGCCGCATACACTTTTATAATAATATTTTGCTTATAATTTTTCCATAGCGAATAGCGAGCAGATATATTTGTGCAATATTGCACTTATTTATGAATAAAAGAAGAAAATTATTTTAAAATAACGATAACGATATACTGTTCAATTCATTTAAGGTTTATTTTATTCTCAATATGTTTTATATTCTTAAAATATATATGTGATAAATCGATGGTTTTGAAATCGAAGTAAGGGCCGCGGGTTGGACACCCATTGTGTAGACGTTACATTATTTCACGCGCGGAATGGTGCATTTTCGAATTTATTCTTAAACTCGAACAAGACGTATACCCATAACAACTGGTCCAGAACACCTGTAATAGTTTACAATAAGTTTGTTATCAAAAAAACTAATTGCCGTTGAAAAATGTCGGACGAATAATTCTCATACTGTGTTTATTGATTCGATTTAAAATATAATATATTAGTTCGAAAACTGCAGGTGACAACTCGAAGTCATAAAATAGCATTTATATTTGTTGCTAATTTTTCTTTTTTTTTGCACTTTTTTATGAATATTTATATTATGTATATATAATACATTAATACATTCTTGTCAAAAGCGTAGGTTATATACCTACATCATTTTGAAATATATTTCAAGTCTATCCAACTTTAACAACAATGAATGAGTAATTTGTTTTACTTGAAATGTAAAGAATAATACACGGCTACACGAGTGAATCAGCATTTTTCATCGTTTCCAAATCGTTTTTGATAGGTAACGCCGTTTTAAATTATAATGTAATGCTATGGTTGTAAATGGAACCATGTATATTTAATAGAGGTATTACATGTTTTACATGCACGACTCCGTATAACTCAAAACACGGACACTTGCTTTAACAAACGTAACTTCACTTATTTTTTGACCTCGATTGAGTTATATTTGACATAATTTAAAAATTGGATAGATTATAATATAGAATTATTCGATTTCGTTATTTCGTACGAACCATGCGGACGCATATACTTGGGAGTAATTACAAAGACCCATATACCTATGTGTATAAGACCAATAACTAGTTTCATGGACGGACGGACAATTTTATTTACAGTGATCCGACACGTTTATTCAAGTATAAGAGCCGAACTGCAAATAAAAGTGTATTCCATTTTATGTGGGCGAAACGACCCATTTTCTGCGACAAATCGAATTTACGAATCAAATATTTTCGATTAAGCTGCTACCGATTCAAAGTGAAATCGTAAGTATTATAACACTCGGGCAAATATGGCAGTCGTCTAGGACTGTCCACGCACTCTTTATTTATTGAATTAATTTTTTCTTTTTAACGATCAGATAATTCCGTTAATTTACGTGCACCGACGTATATGATTAATTATTTAACATTTTTCAAGACGACCGCTGAAATGAGCGGTAGATATTTAAAATAAGTTGTGTAACAGATACCCGAAGAAGTAAGTAATATATATATATAAGTATGTACGTTTGAATATTTTAAGACATTATAAAAGATGCGATTACATTCCAATATTCTAACCGAGGTGTATAATCGTATTACATTATTGATATAATTATGCTCGAAGTGCTCGGATTTCGAAAAAAAAAAAAAAAACGCAACAAAATTCTACTCGTACATGTTTGAATATTTCCATACAAACTTGTTGACCAATTAGGTAATAAATTTAAAATTCACAAGAATTATTTTTCTGAATTAACGAACAATGATTTATTCATGAAGAACGTGTTGGCTTAAGATTTGAGTAGTATTTCTCAAGAACAAAAAAAACAAAAAAAATCCAAAGTCGAAATGGCCTTCGTAAAAAGTGCGTGATGAAAACACGTCGGTAAAATATTATCAAGTGCAGCAAATAGCGCAGGGACCGGCCTACTAATTATGCACCCGTGTACGCTATATCACTATAACACTAATGTGTATAATTGCTCGTGCTGCAGCTGCTTTTTTTTCGCGCCAATACAAACTGCGAACACCGCAAATATATCCTTATACGCTCTCCTACACGTGCATTACAGTGATTTATAAGTACGTGTTAATGATCACAATTGATCGGCAATCGCGGCGCTTATAACACTGACACCGTCTTTGATTTTGTCGTCGTTAAAACAAAACTTATTTCAACGACGGCCACCTCGCGTTACCTATGATGTACGAGATTATGAAAGATGAAAACCACCGTCGCGACGTTGGGAACTAAATCATCTCGCGTATACACGCCGACACTTTTGAGTTTAAAAAACGGGTGGGAAAAAGTGCCATAAGCTACGATAACTATTACCGGTAGCCAAAAATGATTGTAGAGTAAGTTCCGATTTAATTGATACAGGTATCGCAAGTCTCATAATTATATTTTCACGTTGTATTTTAGGAGATTTTTTTGTAACAGGACCCCAACCTGTCTGGAGTAATCCTCGTAAAACTTCTATACTCTATTTCATCTTTGACTATAAACTCTGTTAATAATCCAACCGCATTACCACGTGTTTCTCTTCGAAGGAACATTCTCCTCGTCCACACTCGTTTTTCTTTCTTGCTTAATTCGGTTTCCAGTTCCTCTATTGAAGCTGATACTATTATAATGTTTGAATAATACTTACAACTCTGTTTCATAATACGACGACGGTCTATTGCATTAATAATTATTCACTGCACAACTTTGTAACCATGAATTAATTAACATTAGGTATAATATTAATAATTAAAATCATTATTATAACGTATATTATCCTTATATAATTATATTATTATCACACTTTACCATAATTCTTAAAAATTATTATTACTATCTACTAATACCGTACACTTTAACAACTTGTGTGAACGTCTTAGCATAGTGCAAATCAGTGAATTATCACATTAAAAAGAAACTTTATACTTTAAAACCGTAAACTATTCATTTAAATCCGTTGTAGATCTTTGATTTATATTATTTAATATTATTTAGATAATTATTTAAAATTTCCTGAAATTTCGAGAGGAGGAGGACTGCTGAAGCTCCATTGGCCCCCCGAACACGTCACTGGTGCGAGTAACAAGTACAAAGCATTATGTAAGCCGGGCATTATTTTTATACGATGTATCGATACACTTGCTACACGTTTATAATATGTTTGCTGCGTAGTAGATGTTTCGACATATTGTTGTTAATAGACACACGCGCATGCACATAATATATAACGATCTCGTTTCAGCGTCTACAAAATTTGGACCGCGGAATTCGGGTGGACGTGTGCGCACATCATTTGGATTCGAAATAGTGAATACGGACGACTGTTAGCACTGAAATTGATTTTTTCGACAACGTGTGTGTTGCGTGACGCGGTAAGCCGGTAACCGTTATTGTATAACTGCACAGGTTGGTATAAATTATACATCAAACAGCGGCGGTGCAATAGTAATTTTTTGTTTTGTTTTTAAGCTCCAGGCTCTCGATGATCAAAAATATCACCGATGCTGTACACTCGACCTACTACATTACGGTGAACTCGCACCGCGTTGCACATCGCAGTAATGCACTCGGCGAACGATACGTCTGAATTATGTGCAGTCGGTATGGGTCTGAATATCTCCGCGACGAGTTAAATCTCACGCGTCCCTTCGGTTTTGATCGTTCGGGTGCACGAATACGATTAATCACGTTACATAACAACAACGATAGCTCATAGCGCTAAATTATCAATATGTTTTATTAATTATTGTTTTCAACAACATCTTGAGATAACGCACGTGTTCTTACAATCTAGCTGTGTTTCGTTAACAAAATAACCTTACCGAGACTAGAGCCCATATTATCCGTACTGTTATTGTTGTATCCTTATATTGTATAGGTATATTATTTTGGATTAAAAGTATAATTCTTACTCACAAATAGTTATAGAGTCAGTCAACGTTTATCACGTGTCTATAAATGTAATTTTGATTTCTTACTAAAGTATGGAACAGTTGACGTTCATACATGTATTTTGAGTACTTTTTTGGAACAGGACATTACGAGTAAAAAAAGTTGGAGATCTTTGTTAGTCTGGAATTTTTTGGAAAAAAAACCTATGACCGATATTACTTGAAGATCACAGATTTTAACCTATTTGCTTATAACTATTATAACTTAACCGGGTGTCCGTGTCACCAGCGAGTGCCTTCCCCTATCCGTTATACACCTTATTTGTATTATTGTATTCGGACAGAAAACCTATTTATTGTACAAAATATATGTATATATTGCAGATATTTTAAATTAATAAAAAAAAACTATTACAACTGACGCAAACCGACGAGCTAAACCTCGTAATAATTAAATAAATAAAGCTTACTCGGAATGCTATTATCTATTAGTTGTACGATGGGCAGTTCCAACGAGATATTTTCTATCCTATATTTGTTATAGGTATGTGTTTATACGTGAAAAAAGAGAAAGTTTATGTAACATAACTGAACAGTGAACACGTTGCTATACACCATAATAACATCTTGCACAAAAGAAGACATGTACATTCAAGTGAGCATTGAAAAAGCTTAACAAAATGCTTCATTATTAGATTTACATAGGCTTGGGAAATACACATAACACAGCGTAGTATACTCGTATAGTACCCAGTAAAAGTTATCCAACCCAAGTTTCCATTTCATTTAACAGTTTGACGATATTAAACAGCCCATATTTTAAGGTTATTTTATACCTAATTATTGTTATTTGTTTTTGACAATTAAATTGTATTAACGCATTATTAATTCCCATTAAATTGTTAAATTTATGGAATGTCCACAATATTATTATTCTAAATCATACTTTTTCTCGCGACTCGAGTATCTAATTATTTTATTTGTTAAACATATTGCTAATGTTATTTTCGATTTTCGAATGGTTTAAAGTTTATTTTAACAAATTAAAGAAACTCGAAGTACCTATTATGTAATGTCTATCGATTATGGTAAACGCACGTGGGTGCGTGAAAATCGTTGAATTGTTGAACTGTTTGAACAGCAATCGATGGGTCGGACTGTCAGAGTCGTTATTTTATGAGTGACAACGATTGAGTAAATATTTGGAGATCCCAATAATTTAAAAAAAGTACCTATAAGTGATCCATTACACTATAGCCTTACACTGATGGTAACTCGACGTCCTGATAGAATTTCGTTCAATATAATGAACACCCTACGTAGTAGTAGAAGTACAGTTAACCCGATGCACTGAACTCAAACACGTGGGGGAAGATTTAGGGATAGGCTGCAGTAATGGGGGTCAACAAAATCTGCAGGAAATTGTTCTGCGATTTAAAATAAACGTTAGGCCTATCATCAAGCTTAAATTACTTAACGAATTTTATACAGGCGATAAGATTAAAAATGTAATCGGTTTTATTTGTTTGCCTTGTCGATATCGATTCTGGATATTATTTGAAACTATTACCATAGTTTCAAGAGAATATTAGTAAGTTTTGTAATTATATTTGTTTATATTATGCTGGACTCAAACTTATGTACCCCGAAAAACAAGCATTGTTCTTAAAGGGGAGTTGTAAACGGGTATCTTGTACTTGTTATTTATCAACGTGTAATCGTGTATTGTTTTTCTAAAATAAAATATTGTAATAATAAAAAAATGCGGTTATATCTGCGGCTGATGCTCGACGGTAAACATTTTATTTGCACAACAACGAAAAAATAGCGAAAATTCCAAAACCAAATGTCCCTAAACAATATAATCGTTGGCCACCGGCACTCGTTGCACGTGATGAAGAATCTCGTTCCGCGTGCATGCCTATAACGACTGCGAAACAATTTCACCGTGCCTCGATGTCCGGCCCTAGGGCTCCGAGCTCTGGGCTGTGCGGTCGCGGTTTGCTGTTTCGCCGAGAGGAAAAATCGCAACGACTCGTCGTCCCGTCACGTTCTTCTCCTTTCCTCCTGCTCTCCTACTCTCCTCTCTCTCCTCTCTCTCCTCTCTCTCCTCTCTTCTCCCTCGTCGACTTTTTCGCCCGGTATGATACCGAAGCCGCGCGAACGTGAGCGGCACAATACGCGCATAAATTACTGCTGTTCCTATTACTATTATTACTACTACTATCGTTATCGTAACATTGCGGCACTTGCACACCACGCGCACGCTGCGCGCAGACTCCCGAGCGATAGTCGTATTATTATTTGTCCCGAGTACGCCGTAACGCATGTGTTATACAACGTTTCGACGGGAACACACGAGTCGTTCACCCGACACGACCGCCCGCGTGTACCAGGTACATGACGTGACCGCCACACGTCTGCGCAGCCGGGAGAGGTAAGGAAACAAAAAAATTGAAAAAGTAAAATAGGATTAATGCAACGGACGCGTTACACAATAATACGCGTTATGCGTGCGTGTACATATTCCGTACATATTCCGTATACCTCCAAAGCTGGGCGACCTCGTACACGGCGGGCACACGTTTTCGGAAAGTACAAAACGCTTATAATAATTATTATCAACACGTCCCGACGATCTGTTAAATATTTTGGACTCGGGGAACACGTCGAGAAAATATGTGCCGGTCCACCGTGACCGTATAACGTTACTGCACTACTGTTCGGTGTTGTCTCGTGGACGACGCTCGTCGCTGCAAGCGTGAAGGGTGCCAACGGAATGCGACGAGCGAGTGCGGAGATCTTCTCGTTTCCCGTAATACGTAGTACACGTCATGGCGTACAGAGATGTCCGTAGTACAATAGGCTTTTACCACATCATCGGCGACCGTTTCGATTACGTGCAGTTTAGCGCAATCGCTCGCAGAGACCGCAGGTGATAAATAAACCGTGGCGTACTTACTCTCTAATACTCGAGAGTTCTCGTAGACGTTTGACGATGGCCGCCCCGGCTTGAAAACATTTGAAGTGTTAGGTCCCTGTAAGGCCTCGACCGATATTCGCCTTCCGCCGAATGGAATCGCGGTCGTATGATGACCAATATTGTTTGGCATACAACTTTTGACAAATAATAGTTTTTTGATTTTTTAATGAACCATACGATGTGCGTTTTGAGAAACTTTTCCGCTTTGATGCGATAATAACTATACTGTAGGCAGGGCCGTCCCGAAGGGGGGTCTAGGGGGTGTCCCACCCCCCCCCAAGTGTACAATATGTATATGTCAGTTGGCATATTGATACATTAAGTATTTGAGTTGGCATTCGGCAAATTATAATTTACTTTATACAATTTATAAATAATTTTTTAAATACTACAAAGTACAAATATGACGTCATAATAATTTATTAATATGCTGTAACTTATAATAATTATGAAGGTATATAAGTTAATTTTCCAATTACCAACTGTCCAACACAAATATTGTGTAAAATATGTTTACTGACTACTATGCATGTAACCTGTAGGTAGCAGATAGTTGTCGAGCGAAGCGATAAAAAATTTTTTGAGTTGGCAAATTAATGTATCTCACCCCCCCCCCATATTATTTTGTTCGGGACGGCCCTGACTGTAGGCGTATATTGGTTTGAAGATTTTCAAAAAAAAACGCATTCGTCCAATTCGTTCATACTAGTGTTCAAAATTAAATACGCGTGTAACTGACAAACTTCCAACTATACGGTAATAATTTTTTATTTAGTTTGACATATGTGTTTGTTTTAATATCAGATTGTGTCACAGTTCACGTGAAACTGCGCTGACATATTTAATAAAAATAATTTGTATTCATTTTTGCCAATTATTTTTTAAAATAGTTAAAACGATCATCTATTACTTTTATCCAGTGGCTATGTAAACGGATGGAGGCTAAAGCTTTGACAGACTTATCCGTGAAATTATTATTAAATTAAAATTATATTTGTAAAAATATATCCAACTCAAATGAATAAAAATATTTTAAAGCTATACTTTTGTTCGATTGTCGATCAAGTTTGTTCACAAATTATTAAATAAAAATTAAAAAAATTATCAAAAAAGGTTATGGTCCGGCCCAAGAGAAATTATCGTTATACATAGAGAGTTATTCATTGATGTCCGTGCGCTTACATTTAAGTTAAATTGCGATTAAAAAAACTGGTGTACCTATAGACATTTATTTTGATACAATATATGATTTACCTATTGGTTTCGAAATTAAATTATAACGCAAAACTGCAGAGTGTAGATTTCCATATAACTGTATAGTGTATATATATTATATGTATATTATCATATATATATTATATGATAAACATATTTCGAGATATGACGTGAATATTTAGTTAAATTAATTCAGCTCTATTCAAAATATTTTTTCGAAAACCTACATTGATTTACGTTTCTTTACATTACTCTAGTCAATGATTGCTTTCAATAGCAGCGAAAAATATAATATACAGCCGTACGTTATAGTATTGCAGAGTACCTACCTATTTTGAGCTATACGATGCATGATATGTTCATGGGTAATTTTATAACACAAATTTTTTATCTACCTATGTATTATAACAGTGTCCTGCGCCGTGGTAATCTAAGTGAAACGAGTTGCAAATGTTGAAAGTCTCGGTTCTTTGTTTTTATTCCATATTTTAATTATTTTTAAAACTATTTATTGTACTCGAACAAGACAAAATTATATTATATCATTACTCGTATGTAGGTATCATGGTTCATGGTTTGTTGGCTGCGTTTCACACTGGTAACTTACAAATTCGTTCGGCTTACATTAGATCTTTCAAGTTCAATCCCGATTAGCCAAGTCCTTCTACAGAAGAAAACTCTAACTGTCCTTGTTGCAACGTGTACCTCCTACACGTGTACCATACAGTGTACAATATTATTTAACATTGTACGCACAAGGCACACGTACGCGTTATGCTCATTGTAAATAGCACCGAGTTGAAATAATTGCCACTACAACTATAATGCGGATAGGGTACAGTAGGTTCGATAAGATAACACCTTTCAATGTGCACTTGCCATCTGTTACATCCATAACAGCTCGTAAGTCATATTGTAACGTAACAGTTTTTTTTTTGTACAATAAAATTATGTTCTTCGGTATTCAAGGTGTCAAACAAATGCCTGTGGAATGGATAGTAATAAAATATCTCGTATAACTAATGGCCTAGTAGCCGATGTTCTTGTTCAATAAAAAAAATAAATAAATAAATAAAATAAAATTCTCTTTGGCTTAAAATGTTTTCTCGGAGTTGACAGTGGACTGTAGCTTCCAATTGCAATTGGCTGGTACCGCATATAAAAACAACTGCTCGGTTAGTACCAGCACTATTATTATTAATCGTTCGAATCGCTTTTCCCTACAGTATGGTTCAATCACGGGCAAATATTTTATGCAGATTTTAAAAAGATAATGAATAATACATTTTATTAAAATCGCCGACTGCTAATCATTCTTGTCCGCACCTTGACCAAAATGGACCAATCATATTATTATTATCGTAATATTGTGAAGATCGCTACGATTGAAACAATACGAATACGCACAGCAATAATAATAATCATTAGCCTGTCGGGTCGTCGGGATGATTGTTGTATAGCTTCGTCGTACGAGTCTTTTGTAAGTCATGGTCATATTTTACATTTTTATTTAATTTAAAATATCAATTATGTAATTAATTATAAAACCGACGCACAATACTTAACCGAGTAAAAGGGCGGTACTATTCACCCAGAAGCTTTTATATGAAATATATTTGATCTTGAAAAAATTATTTTGTAACTAAATACGAGTACCAGTACCTATACAAGATAATATGAGGGACAAATTCAATAGAAATCATTTCAACCGATTCAACAAAAATGCATCATTATTATTTTTACTATAATAGGCCAAACGTACAATAAAGTAATTTGAAGATTTATTATAATGCGACGGACGGTCGTTGCAGGTATGACACAAATTGTTGGCATAAACATTATCAAAGCATTTGTCACTCTTGATTTTACAATTGCTTATCACGCGACAGTGTATGGTTGTCGGTTGGTCAGCTTTACAGTATTTTATTATACCTACTGAATAAACAATATGAACGCATAAAAAAAAATAGTTCAACTCTTAAAGTGTTGACGAGAAATTATATTCAAATTACATATGGATATGGAAAATACCTACTGCACTAAGCTAACATACAGAAACAATCGAAACAGTTTTATAAATTTATTCTGTTTCGATTAAATATTGTGTTTACATTTTCATTCACAACACAACATTCAACTTTGACATTTTAACTTTGAATAATTTCGCTCAAATGTATAATGTATTAATTGATCAGCGAGTGGTCAAGCGTGGTATAAGCCAGAAAGAGAACTAATTTATCTCGTTGCGGTACGACATCGTTTATCCATGTATTATAATACATTAATATAAAAAAAAAACAAATGATACAGGAAAACGTAACCCTAATTACGAGTATATTCCAATCAAACCGTTGATACGGCAGTGATCGTATCATTTTGAGAATAACATTATAAGTGTTAGAAAAGTATTTTTCCACCCAGTCGAAGACCATTAATCACGAGAGTGGACAATTTAAGATTGTCTTGTCTATTTATTTCGACTAATATCTATTTACAGTTAAAATACAACAGCAACGACCCCCGTTCGAAAACACCGCAATCTCGGCATCTACTCGTATTAATTACGTATAATTATGCAAATATTACTCAACGTTTCATACACAGCGATTTATTGTGCAGTGTGGGTACGTCATAACATTATCGTTGTAGGTAAATCGGTACAGCCTTCACAAAGTAAACAGGGTTTCTAAAACAAAACAACACACATTTCAGACGTTTTTCGTCAATAATAATGTACGTGTATGCGATATTAAAAACGTTGAGCGAAGACAACAATTAATGTTGAAAAAAACAATAACTTGTGTTCGTTTCCCTCACTGCGCGCCGTCCTTCGGTAATAACAATAATATTTTCATTATTATCTTTCAGCATTTGATGACCAAATCATAAGTGTACTATTTATTCGTCGTGGGCCCAGTACTCCGCAGCAGTGGTGGCGCAAGCTTCATTAGGTGTAAACCAGTGTTTCCCAACCTGGGGGGCGTGTATACATTTCTGGGGAGGCGTAAGCAGTCATTACAAAATACAGTTTTTGATAAAGTATTGATAAACAAACATTGAGCCAAATATAAAAAAATTGTAAAAATTGTCCATAGAAAAGTGTGGCCAGCCAACATATTAAATAAATCGTAAATTGCATTATATTATATTACTTACTATTTTACTATGATTTATATTTTATAATTATTATCATCAATAAAGTTGAATTCATCTCGGATATTTTATAATTTCTTTGTAAAGTACACAAAAAGGCGATGTATTTTTCATTTTATAGAAGGAGCGCGAGAGTTTCGAAAATCTACAAAGGGGGCGTGGAATAAAAAAGGTTGGGAACCACTGGTGTAAACACTATATATTACTAATATAGCGTACAAGTGCACAAGCCAACACGTGTAACACACCTTTGTATATCGGTGGTGTGTTAAGGTCGCGGCTGTACAGGTCTCAAGAGCGTGTCGGAGCAGACGACGACGTCGTCGTGGTAGGGGCGAAGAGTTGATGAATTCTGCATTAATTTCGTTTTCGCCCGTCCCTCCGATCCGTCCGCCACCACCGACCGGTCGGCGGCTCGCACGGACTCGGTTCTTCGGTGAACGTGAATAAGGTTCCGTTTTCGTTCCGCGCGCATTTCTCTACGCGTCGCGCGCGCACCGGCAAATCGGCCATAACCGTCGCCGCAGTCTTCCCGTGCACCGCATTACGTCCGACCGTCGATCCTCCGCGTCCTAAAGACAGTGCGCAGGATCATCATCATCATCATCATCATCATCATCATCACACACGGCACGTACGCCGACAAAGTATAACGATAAGACCAAGGACACATAAAGCTGTCAGACGATTAGACTTTCGTTGGAAGTTTTACGCCAATCCGACGCCCACCGACCGACCGTACCGAACACGATGTCTAGAAGAACCGACTTGGACCTGAGCGACGACCAGAGGTTCGCTTTGATGAAGGTATGTTATATTGGAAATTATGTTATCACGCTGTATACAACAATACGTATTCGTACACGCGCTCACGACAGTAGCTGGTTTGCGCGTTGTCGGTGATATTTCATTTAGATAATGAACACGGTTTTGATGACTTAGTGTTTAATTAATAACTACTACGTGTGATATTAGAATGTTTGTTACTAGTCAAATCTACACGTTTGCCTTTTACGTGCGTAGTACATATTTTCAATATCATACCGGTGAAAATCATCACTTTGTGCGTTGTTACTATAAAAAAAAAAAAAACGTAAAAGGGCATAATATACTTTTTTTACGTTTTTTTTTTATAATATATACAAACTCGTGAAACACGCATGAAAATATTTTTTTGTAATTTCCAAAAATTGTTCCGGGATTTAATCAAACCAAATGGTACGTGTTATAAATTGAGCAGTTATGATGTACCTTTTTATAATTATTTTACCTTTGTAGTAAAATATAGCCGAAAAGTTATAGATTTATTTTATTATTTATTTAAAAAAAAATATTTTTCGCATAGACTATAGTTTACTGTATCGATTTCTTCATTATTCCGGTGTAAACTCTGTCAATATTTTGTCGTTCGTAATATTTATGAGACACAATATCGATGTATGAGTTCATGAACTCGGTACATGACATATATTTATGTAGTTTATAATATACCTACTAGGTATAAAAGCATTGTACTGTACATGAATATTAAATTTATGTTTTTAATTATAATTTTCATGTAACCCGGCACAGTTAAAAAGTTTATTATTCTTAAATGCGACAAAAAACGTTTTGTTACCGTAACGGTGTCTGTGCGATGTTCATATTTTCTCATAAAATACCAATTTCGGCCGTGATCGTTCCCCAACATGATGACCTATCTCCAATGATAGTAGACACCGCAATGTCACTCGTCTTGAATGTTTTCTTGTTGACCATGTTATAAATTGCATTTCGATCAGTTGCTAAGTACTCGTATATATAAATACAATATATATTACAAGTAATAGTTTTGTTACTTGAACCGGTTAAGTCGATATCATCATCATATAATCAATGATTAATAAATGAGAGTATATTATTATAAGCGAAAAACAAACAGTACCCCGCACACAGAGATGGGAAATATTAATATGAATAGTATATTAGACGTAACACAGTTACAGTCATGATGTGAAATTTCGAGCGCGGCGATCATCCACACAAGTTTTTTAGTTTGTTTTTTTTTATTTAAACGATAAACAATCCATTTAATCGTATGTTTAAAAGAAAATTGTATGGGTATACCAACCCTACTAATCAGGATTTAGGTTGACTTTTTTAGGTATATTTATGTGTACCATTTTAGAGAATAAAAAACGAAATTCTGTAACCTGCACCACTGTATGATAACATAAAAAAATCAGAACAAAATAAAATTTTCTTATAAAATATATAAGCGCATATTATTTCTACATGACACTAAAAGTACGGCAATAGAAATAAAAAAACATTTTTCGCATTTTCTTTCTGTATAGGCATACGTATATAGGTACTAAAACTATATGTTAGTTATTATAGTATAATATGCCATTTTATATAATAAACTATTTGGATTGTATGCCAAACACCAAAAAGTGTTTTTCCTTTTCTGTGGCGTTTTTCACGGAATAAAAATGTATATTAAAATAAAACAAATTGTATAGTCAAGCGGTTCACAAACTGTGCACCATGAGCCCATTCAAGAGGCACCACGGCCCACATGAAAATAAGACTAGTGTTAAGTTAACTATTGTTAATTTATCATACGTATTGCAAGTTCCTTTTAGTATTCACCATAGGACACGGTGACAAAAATAGGTCCAAAAAACGGCACCTGCACCGGGTAAAAAGTTTGGGAACCGCTACTATATAATCTACGCCTTCTCTATATACGAGTAGTTAAGCTCACAGTTATAAAATAAAAATCGCTTTAATTAAATCATAATACAGACAACTGACAAATCCATTTTGGTTGATAATGTAATAAAAAACTATAAATTTAATTATTTCTTCTAGACATTAATTTTAAATAATAACGATGGGTGATCTTGAAATGCTAGTATGTTCTTGAACTGTATTTAACAAATATGAATAATTTGAATTAAGCATTGTTATAGTCTATGCAAGTACTAAAACGTGTTTAAAGCGGTACAAATCGGTTATGCACCAAACAAGAATACAACCAAGGAGTATGGATTTTCCAGTTCCGGTTGTACTCGTACATTGTTAAGTTACTGGTTTTATATACTGATAAGTAGTTCGTAAAGTATTAGCCTTCGAATAATGCTAAAAATATTTACTGAG
Organism: Periphyllus acericola; assembly: GCA_949715065.1. Lineage (NCBI taxonomy): Eukaryota > Metazoa > Arthropoda > Insecta > Hemiptera > Aphididae > Periphyllus > Periphyllus acericola. The sequence continues at coordinate 25,177,638 of OX454271.1, read as the reverse complement.
AATAATAATAAACTCAGCGATGAAATACATATTTTAACTTTTAATTACCCTTGAATTATACATTTTTATTTGAAATCGATAGTTCATTATCATAGTTCATATAGTCACATTCAAAAAGTGTTGTTCGTGAAAATCTATGGAATAACAAGCATATGTATTGAATATTTCTTAGTTTCTTGCACTAAAATATTACGAATTAAATAGTATCAATAAAGTGTAATAGTATATAAATAAATTATACATATTTCTTTAATAAAATCACAAGTCATATAACTTTCGAAAAACTGTACTTATTTTATCTAAAAATTCCTAAAAAATTGAAATGATTAAAAATAAAAATAATAATTCTTAAATAAAATCAAGAATACTGATTTTCAAACTTAAAATGTCGATGTAAATTTATAATCGAGTATCACTTGAACTTTTAACAATAAAAAAATTCCTTGTGAACATTTTGTATGACACAAAAACACATAGTACATTCATGGTACCAAAAGAAATGTAAACGGACAAAATGTACAACGTTATTTCGCAGAGAAAATAAAATCTTTAAAATACTTTTCACTTTTCAGATCTATAGTATTGAATAGACAATATTCTAGATACTGATTTTCAATCCAATAACGTAGTCGCAAAAAAATTATCGTAAGCCCCATTGAGAGTAAACAACTCTGTACATGGATTGTAAACATATAATACATAGTGTCGTTCTGTAGCTGACCCAGGTCCGCGACGCGTGATGAGTACGAACGGCTGAGTTGTGCTGCAGGTGCATGATTTTCTTCTTTTTTTTTACGTCACCACGATGCTCCAAGCGATTTAGGCCGTTCCGATTTGAAAAGTCCTTCTCTAAAAAAACCTACGCGTGCATTCGCGGACATATTTCTATTCCGTTTAAAAACCAGTCGTCGCGTCCAAGGACTCATTCGCCCGTCGTCAGTTAACAGTAATAAAAAGAAAATAATAAAATAATAACATTTACCGTACACAATATTACAATAATAAGTTATTATTAATAACATATATGATAATATAATACACTGGTAATTATTATTGTTACACACACAGCCAGAGTACGTAATCATCTGCAGACGCACTCTCGGCGGTATATTCACGAGTTTGATAATATATAGTGTGTAGTATAACCCGTGTGTACCGTTCGCGGTCTGTGTGACTGTACAGTTTACACGCGTACATAATATATACGGTATGTTTCAGAAGTTCCGTATCACCCTTACGGCCTTATAGTATTTCCACCATATCATATCAATATAATTAAATGAGATTTTTTTTTTTTGTAGTCATTTCATACCTGTAAAAAAAACTCTAATTTTACGGCTTAAGTTTCGTAAATTTTTTCTCCAGAAATTGCAAGGTGATTTAGTTTTTTAAGTTTTTAAGATGTTCTTTTTTTGATTGGTATTTTTGAAAATCGTTTAAAAAAAATTTTAAAAGTGAGTACGAATTAACCCACCAGTATTAAAGCAAATTAAGTTTTTGAAGAGCGAAAGTTATAATAATATATTCATTAGTCGATTAGAACATGGATATTTTTCATGCCAATCAGTAAAATATATCTAATTATTAATGGAGCTTTCAGCAAAAATTAAAATGGTTAATAATTTAAATTCAAAACAAAATATTTCTAATCTATAATGTTTATGAAAAATGTTTAAAAGCGACGTTTATGTATTACATTTTTTTCATGTATGTTGGAGACACTTCCGTTATTTATAACACAGAGTTATGAAGTTTTCAGATCCAGGAATTTTTAACATTTTGAATTTTCTGTTGGTTAAGGCATGATGTTTCGAGTACTTTGTTCGACTTTCAGATCGGGTGAAAAAATGTTCGTTCTAATCCAATCCAACACGCGATTCGTGTTCTACATAAACTGTTAAGCTTTGTAGATTTTTACACTAAATATTAATGCGTTATTAAACGGGAAATATGATGAATATTAGTTTTTTTTTTTAAATTTTTTAATTTTCGAACGAAAAATTGTCAACACTCGTGCAGTTATGCCGCACAGTTATAACTGTCTCGTCGAAAACCGTGATGAAACCGCAGTTAAATATATTTGATACGGGACTTTTGGGACACACTGTACCATGTGCACGGGTATAAATCATGACGGTTTCATAACGCGAGCCGTTTTAACAATAATCAGCATCATGCGCGTGTTGCGGTGCGTCTGGTTTCGTTTTCCCGAGGACTAATGACGACGACGACGACGACGACGACGACTTTGACAGCGAGACTGTTGCCGCACCACACAACACTTGCCATGCCTGTTTTCGGGCCAACCGAGAGACAGCGCAGCTTAACGAACCGCGAACTGAAAACGAAGTCCGTGACCACCGGCTGCGGTGTGCACGCGGAGCAGTTACGTATTAATAGTATTTCAGTTCTTAATATTATTATATTTGCCTGCGCTTGCTGCGATAACATAACATAATAATAGTAAAAATAATAATAATAATAGGTACTTATAATAATAATAATAATAATAATAACAATAATAGGTAATAATAATAATAATGATAGGTAATAATCGTAATAATAATAATAATAATAATAATAATAAAAAAACGAACGGAAATCCTAGGTCGGGTGAGATTCCACGGTCGGTTGACGTGTAGGGATGGGTCTTTTAAACTTAAAACCAACGTACAATGCTCTCGAAAAAACGATTCCGAGTGAAAGTGGTCGATTGGATCAATTTATATTTCTAAAGATCGACAATATATGAGAACTTAATATTATAAATAATAGAACCAAATGTCTTAATAAGGTTGGTTGACATGTTAATGATCGAACTCTTGTAACAAAAATAAAGTCCTAGGTAAAACTCCTAGGTCGGGTGAATTTTTTGCAATTTTCTCTCTGTTTTTCTCAATTATTTTTGCAAAACTTTTGAGAAATTTATAAGAGTCCTCCTCAATGTACCGGCTAGACGAAATTTCCTTTCAGAAAAGAACCGGGTTTGCATAAATCATAGCAATCCTTCTGGTCAAAATCGTGTACACAGACAAAAAAACATCATTATAAATCCAATACATTCCTCGTTTCACTCAGAATCAATAGTAATAATAACAATAAGTAATAAAAATAACACACTACAGTACTGCGGTTGTTAACAAACAGTTTCCATATACTGTACAATATTAACTCTGGAGCGACGTCACGCTATTGCTGTGTACAGTTCGCAAATCGAACCCCGAAAATAGCCGAAGGTTATTATACACCAAGGTTTAGGGCTGTTCGTGAAACGCGTTTACACGATAGTGTTCGTAAATCGTAATGAAGATGAAATCAGTTAATATAATTGGGCGATTCATTTTTATTTTTACATGATGAAGATGTTCAGATATAGTGATATGGAATAATATATTAATATTCAAAGTTAAATTGACCTCGCAAACGGATTTCAAGTACACGTTTAAAATTCATCGTCACGGTGGTTCTAAGTCGAAATTCAAAATCGACATACGATTTTTGAAATTTTATTTTTTTATTAATTAACATTGATTATCCTTGTCCTGAAAAGTGTTTCACGTTTTTCCCGTCATTCTCCGCAATGTCAAAGGTATACCACAACATAATGGAAAACCGAGAAACACAAGGAAAACACGAATTGATAAAAATCTGCACCATTGTAAAACCATCCCTCCGCCGATTCGGCCTGCAAAGTCTAAAACGACGACCAAATGTTTTTCACGAAACTATATGAGTAAAAACTAAAAACTTAAAGATTAATCTAGACCTAAATAGGTATTTTTAAATATAAATATACATTACCGTCAGTTATGTGTACCCTCTGCAGCTCGGAATCCTTTAAAACTCATTACCCCCTACCCATTAAGCACGTCGACAATTCCGGCTCGTGATTTAGGATTCACTTTCACCAAAAATCTCTGTCCTCTACAGTCTACAACATATCAAAGTGGCTTGTTGAAAATCTTTCAAGCTTCTCGGCTTCGTTACCCGAATTTCCCAAGTTGTTTAACACCATATATTATCTCAAAGCCCTCTACTCTGCACTCATTCTCCCTTTCTGGAGTATGGTTCAGTTCTCTAGAAACTTATCGCGTCTATTGCTAGTGACATGATCAATAGGATCCAGAGGAACTCCCTACGCGTGGTCACCTTTAAGCTAAACATTTCATGTCTTCCTCACGACTTTTCACCGGTCCGGGTCGCGTTAGGTCTTACAAGTCTTGCTGATTGAAGACATTCAGAAAAACTTCCCTTCTTCACCAAACTCTTATCCAATCAAATGTATTCCCTTTCCATACTCGCTGAAATTGACTTCCGTGTTCTATCTTGCCACACCTGTACTTCTGCCCCCTTTCGCATCCCTCATCCTTCCAACACCCTATAATAAAAAAAATATGTAATATGTAAATAATTATAAATGCTCCCATTTTCCCATCTTCCACACTCTGCAAATTTTTACCTCTCATTTCATGTTTAAAAGTCTTTGGTTGTTTAAATAAAAATACCACTGGCAGTTAAAATTAAAAGAAAAAAAAATCTTGTTTAGTTTACCTAATTCATTGTATTGTGTATCTTATAATGTTACTTTTATGTTAACTTTTTAATAAGACGCCGTCCGTGTGTATTATAATAAAAATATATCATGTATCCATCGGAACCTGTTGCATCTCTCACGTATTGTACGAACGTGTTATGCAGTCTCTTGGTAACCATATTTGACACGTGCAATGTACAAATTATATATTCGTTTTTTATTGCGTAATTCGAAAAACGTTCACCGATGCTTTTACGACCACCGCGGATATCTTCAGTTATAATGTAACGTTACTATATTATATTCTATAATATATACTCGTATATGTAAATTTATTTTATTTATATATTTTAAGTCGATTCGACTTTACTATAACGCAACAATTCGTAATGATTGACGTCAAAAAAATTAATTTTTCATTCGCTTATACATATTATGTAATAATTTAACAAAAAAATTAACTTGTTTAATTAATAGGAATATAAGATAATTAATGGATATTAGATTGTGATCAAAACGAGTAATGACGATAATATTTATTCTTTTGTTTATTCTCTTACCGTATGATAATTACCGTAAAGCATTTGTAAATAAAAATCAAAAATCTAACTTAGCAACTTCAAACATCGGATATTGCCATATTGGACTCGGGTTATAATATATTTTAAGAAAAAATATTTTTCGTCATTAAGAAAGAAATGCAAATTATACCCAGCTTAAAAATGCAAATGCTTATATTTGATTTTACAAAACTAAAAACTACATGTATTTAAGTTGCAACTGAATATTTTATGTCTTTAAAATTTAATTAATGCTTATAATGAGTATATATTTCTCAACCAATACATGTATTTCTTAATTAACAGTGAACCTACCGATCTGATTACTTAGTTACTTTATGAGCTATTTAAAATAAACTTGAAATAATAATAACAGTTGTATCTGTACATAATTTACCCAATTATGTATAAAACATTAGATAATTAATATTCAGTTATTTCAATGTATTGCTAAGATACATTTTAAATTTGAAAAGTAAATGTATGGACATTTCAAATAATAATAACAATTTGGCCTCGAGCAAAGCCAGATTAATTCATATCGTACAAATAAAAAAAAAGTGGTTCGTATTATTTAATTATAGTTATTAAAATATTATCTGGTGTGAGAAAATTGCCTATCCAAAAAGCCGTGTTAGAAATGTAAGCGTCAATTGAACATTTCCAAGTCGTTTTTTTTATACTTCACAACCAGAAGCTTTACTACGTAACACATTACATAGCTCTACTTGTTTTGTTATTTAAAAGCCTTTCAGATTATAAATACAGGAACAAATGTCTTAGCAATTTCATAATATCATGGATAAATAAAATTATATTTTTATAAAAATGTCTCTTTTAAAACTGGATAGCTCAAAATGATCTATTAGAAAAAGTCTTAAATATTACATAGGATTTAAAATTATTCACCTATACACCATACGAGTAATTTAATTTTTCCTGTGTAAACGGAAATTTTAAAATAAAATTAACTGACCAGTAACTTTCAGCAAAGATTATTCAAAATACCAAATAGTTTCCGAAACGACAACATACAAGTGACACGTTCCAGACAAAATGACTGAACAAATAATAATTTTCATTATATATAACATTTAAATTCTTAACATAAGCTTTGATTGAATAGGAATTTTTTCGCGCAATGTTTTCCAGTACTTGTTACTAAAACAAAAATTATAGTCAAATTACCTTAATTATACCTTAATTAGTTATATGCAACTTAATTTAATTCTTCACTAACATATAAGCATACATTTTTACACAGTTTTCGTTTTCAACAAACGAACAGGAAATCAAAAATATGACCTTGTACTAGACATGAGTCAGTTTAATTTTAATTCCAAAGCTACGAGTTGACACTGCAGATTATCTTCGGCGCAATAAATTATAGAATACATATCAAGAAAAAGAACCCTAGTCATTATGTAAACGGTTTAAACAAAATAAAACTAAATAAACATCATATGATTAGGTACAACTATTGTCTCTTAGAGTAGGTACTAAACAATTAAAATAAATTGTTATGTTTTGATGATTTTTCTGAAAATCTTTTAATTAATGTTTATCTCCTTATATAGTCGTACACGTTATACTGTCATATTTGCGATTGCTCGTTAACTCATAAATATTTAGCTGGTTATTAGTTAAACAATTGATTAGTACATTTATTAAAAAAAATAAATTATTAATCAAAAATGATTGACTGCGCTCACAAACACTTAATTTTTTTGGTTATTATTATTGAATATTTAGCAAAAATATAATGTAAAAAATTAAATTAAAAAATTATCATGTTGATAAAATAAATATGAATTATTTTTTACAAATTTTCTTAAAAAGTTATTTCATTCTTTATTTGTATTAACCAATAAAGAGAAATTAATTAGTGAATACATTACATAAATTGTTTGAAAGATGATCATGGGGTTTATCACATTATTCACTACCAGTCGATTCCAACTAATAATGCCGTTTAATAACAAATCTTAGAATAAGGGCCTCGTTTCGTCACGTACACCAAAAATTTCAAAAAGCCATTTGTTAAATTCGTCATTGTCACCTATTGGCATGATGACAAAAAATCGAAATTGTTCATTTCAACAAACAAATCCGTCTTACTCGCCAACAATGATACCCGCGATAATGATATCGTTACGCCTTAAATCAATTCTACAGACGATCTCACCAACTCACATCACTCCAATCGGGATATTGATCCACCGGCTCCACCGATCTACATATAAAATACTTCAAATTACTCCGCTTTCAACTCCGTTCTAACAAATATAACCAGCCCAAACGGTTTTACTTGCAAGTCTTCGCCTTCTCATCTCATCGTTTAACCTACAGGTTGTAGAAACTTCAACAAAATTGCTAAACACTTAAGTGAAACTATCGTCAATTTCTATACATTTTTCCCTCGCTGTTTTCGACTTTACAAGATCGCAATTAGAAATGTACACTTCTCTACTTTATGTACCGATATCTTCTGCTCTGGATGAATTAGGACATCCAGCTAAAAGAGTTTTGAATGCTAAAGATAACAATAAATGTACCCTTCCACTATTTTTTGCGGAGATTTTCCCGTATGAAAATAATGAAAATATTCATAATAATAAGTCGTTACTTAATACGTTAGTGTTTATTGAAAACCCTTACGAAAAGAGCCGTAGCCATAATTGCCAATCTTTTGGCCACATGCACAACTGTTGCAAACACGACTCCGGTTACGATAAATGTGGAGAAAAACATCATGCGAACGAGTGCACCAAATAACGGTACAGCCTAGCCAAATATGCTCTTTGCTCCATATACCGCACCGCAAATTTCAGGGGTTGCTTCTATAATCTCTCCAAAATCACCACCTCCGTACAAGCAATCCAGAACAAAAACTTGTGCAGAAGCTACCAGCAATAAAAACTCTCTCACTGATCATAAGTCTCTTATTACATTTCATCTAAGCTCATTAATAGGTCCACTATTAACACTCATCTCTTCAGTTCTTAATGTACGAATCGCTAAAGGTACTATCTCTCCATAATTATTTCAGTACAATTTTTCCTCATTATAATTTTATCCATTCAAAATACTCTCATTAATGTCTAAAATATACTATATTTTTGTATCTGTATCGGTCTTAATTATTAATTATTAATTAAAACTATGTAAACTATTGAAATATCCATCTCATTATCTGTTTACTTTATTATTACTGTATATTAGGTTTGATATTTTAATTATACGAGTGTTTATAGTTTCTAGTAGCCTATATATTATAATATTTATATTTGTACACCTGTAAATTGTCAGGCTGAATCGTATAACTACAGTTCTTAGTAAAAAAAAAAATTAATAAATACACTCTTCGTCATATAGAAGTTTCGTAAATTTCAACATGCTTAAAACAGGTCAGGTATTTTTATTCGTGTAGATAGTAACTAATAAGTGACTCTACTTGCACAAAATGCAGTTATTGTATTTTATATTCGCGATATCTTGTATTAAACGTTGTTATAATATGATTGACGTTAACATTATGAATATTCACTATAATACGCAGTTACAAATAGTCTGTAATCTGTATGAATATTATACTTTACAAGTGTCCTTCGTGACTTCGTGATAATTCCCATTCAATTTGACTAGGTATCCTAAGCATTTCAATTCCAACGGTCTGTCATCCGAAATAGCCATTCAGAATTCCCAATGAAAATATTCGTCGACAACAGCCGTAGGTATTTGCTTAAAATAACTTATTTTTTACGCGTCTATTTCATTCAGTACTTATTCAGTACGATATTTATGGGAAAAACTATGGGATGTATGCATACAGTCCGAGTATATTTCTAATAAGTCCTCCAAGAATGTAATATTAAACATCTTTATTCTGGGCCATAAAATATTTCTCTATATAAATCGAAATACGTCGTCGTACAATTGTATTGGTCCCGACTTTGTAATAAATGTCTAGACAATTCATGAGGATGAAAGTCTGATGTGCCGATTCAATTGTTCACTCGGTCGTATAGTCTGTTCGTAACAGAAATCGAAAATGATTATTGTCTTACAGCTATGAGCAACGCGGCCACAAGATGTCAAATGTTTTAAATCCGTGTACATATATACCTTGATAACTTGATACATAATTGAACTGCGGGTTGATCATATCAAAGATAAACTATGCATTATAGTAGTGTAATATCTGCGTCTGAAACTTGGTGTCATTTATGGTAATTATGTCTGTACCGTTCGGTGTTACATGCGTATTCTGATAGGTATCTAAACTGTTCAACATTTTAAAATAGTATGCTGACCTAAATCGAAATAAAATGAGTATTTCGAATAAATACATTTTATTTATTTATTTCAAACGCCTTTAACGGATTATTTGTAGGCTTTTACCCGAGGAAATTATGATCCTGTACAGTACCAGTTATGCCGCTTAAACGTATTTTTCTCCACCTGACAATTTTTTTCTCAATATTATATGCCAACGGTACGCCAACAAACGGGTCGAGGTTATCGAATTAAATTTTTTCTTTTTATTTTCTGTTACGGCATTCGTCAATAATAAAAACGTTTTAATACGAAATTGAGTAATTATATAGTTACAAACGCATACGGCTGTTCGGCTATAGCCGTAGCTAGAAGTGTGTTTATGCATTTAAGGTATATATTTATAGTAACGAACGCGACGTATATATATACAGACACGTACGCTGGAGGGGCACTGGACCTAAATCACCGAACGATTTTTAATAATGATTTACGACGTTATCGATTGTGTAACAAGTCTCGTCTTTAAATAATGATAAAAAAAAAAAAACAACAATCTGAGCGTAACTTTCACCGTCGAAGTTGGTCCATGCGTTGGCAGCTACACGGTGGCTGCAGGAGTAGCCAACGGTAACTGCTATACAACCGCACACACACGAACGAGCAAACACGTACATTATGATACACACGCGCTCGCTCACTCTCGCTTTATATTATATAGGTACTGCGTATAATCGTCACTGCCAATGTTTTCGTATTGCGTACATATTTTTGTATTTTACCAACACATTATAATATATACTCGCCACTTTCGAACCAACGTTAACTTTTACCGACGCGCACGCGTCATATTATCTCATATACTATAATCGGGATTCAATGTAATTTTCAAAATGAACAAACCAAACCTCATTTTATGTTGTGCAACTTTTAAACACACGCTACACATACACACAGACGTACGAGCGCACACGCAAAAATAACTTATTACAAATACTGAGTACAGTAATAGCACGATTATAATAACCTACGACATATTGTATATACATACCCCTTTCCCGCAGCTACGAGTAAAAAAAAAAACACGTTTTAAATGTACTTACCAGGTTAATTCAAATGTACGATATATATTTGGCAAGTGCGTACAAAATTTCTCAAGCATTTCTCATAATCGTGTGCAAGAAAATGTGAAGTATTTTAAGTATTCCTTTAAACATCATTATACATCATAAGCATAACTATACAACATAACTATTTGCCATATGCACTCGCCAAGTAAATCAAAAATTGTACTTTGCACCTCAAATCGGACAAATTATAACACAAATGTTTGATTCTGAACGTTTACGAGATACAAAATACCTGGCGAGTGCGTTTAAAACATTTTTTTTTTACTTAGCCGTTTTTTACACGTATAGCTGCAAGCGAAATAATTTTATTGCGATTTCACCCTTTTTGCGATTAACTTAATTGCAGTTTTGAGTATCAATACTGATTTTACAATGATTTATTTTATTCTGGCTGAACTGCATTAGATTAGATAAATGGATATTTATATTAATATTGGACGCAAGTAGGTGACTTATAAATGTTCGTGCATTTTTTCCAAAATGAGCATGTAAATATTTTTACCACCCCTGGGCCAACGTATTGTGTTTACATTTAAAACGTTGTATTGAAAACAGTTGGACATTAGTCCAATGTCCAATATTTGCGGACCACATGCGAAACGATAAATAACAGAGTTGAACGTGGAAACCGATAACGCCAGACGCCCCCGAATAATCTCGTGCACGTGTCGTACTTACGTCACGGAAACGGACCATTTCATGTTTACATTTTTTTTTCGGTAAGTTCTGAACATTATGCTTCAAAGTGCAACGAAGAACTTAGAAGTGCAATATTTTTGATCGGTTCAAATGAAATCGACCCGAATACTAATATAGTATCCGCTAAGTATAGGTATTCGACGTAATCGGTCGTAACTCGTTAACGTATTTTTATCAGTTATATAGGTACCTTTGAACCCGAAAGGAAAGTACTAAAATACAATATACTCGCGGGGTTGTAAATGTGTGGTTTTCGACGCTAGGGCAACTGTATCCGCGGCAGTTACTTGTTCACCACGCCACTGATTGTCGAATAACTACTCCGCATGGCCGTACATAGTGCCGCAGTGGTGTTATAATTTTGTAAAAATACTCTTCGTTGGTCTTGTAATAATTAATAAAATTACAACATGATCCGATATAGTTGCGTATCGAAGATTGACTGCGTGGTGCGTGGATCCAAATATCGTGACCCAACTGCAAGTAGATACTAAATTGAGCACTTTTTTTTCATCGCGTTAAACGTTTAGTTATCCAACTATTTTTTATAGTACTTTTTTCGACAGTTTTAGTGAATGAGAGAAGTAATAGATACTCAACACAAACAACTAAAAAATAAAATACGTCCGTACTGGCGTACCACAGGCAATTTTAAGACCGGATAAGATCTACGTCAGCGTGTAAATCGTTCTCCGCATATTGAACATTATATTTTTCAGCCTAACGCCTAACCCTCACCGTGTGTTGTATAGTTAATTATTGTTCGCAAATATTTTAACAGACCGTCATAATCCATTGAAGAAAATTAGTGTTTTTTTGTTGACTAAAATATATACGTGAAAAAATACTAATATTTATAATCAATGACATTATGTATATTCGCATCACACTATTTTAACCGCTGTCAAAGGAAGACATATTGTGTTAAAAAAATAAAAGTTATAAACTACAATGTATAATTGTTGTCGACTCATTATTAGCTCGCGGTTAAGCCATAAATATTTCATGTCTCGGTGCGTACTTCATACTGTTTTATTATATTGTGATTCTTATTTATATTGGTAAAAGTTCATGTGACCTCACCGATAATTAGAAAAACATTCATATAACATTCTACGCACAGGCCATTTCCATTTATTTCATAAGCCATAACATTTTTATGTCGGGCGAATATTTACAGGGCCGATTGCATCGGCATCCGGTGTCGTACATTTTGTCGAACCAAACGTACCACGTCGAAACATTTATTAAATTAGAAAACATTATCTAATGACTCTAATCAACGAACGGTATCCAATGAATAATGCGAAAAAACATACGTGTATTATAGGTAATAAGTGCTAATAACTATGGTTAGTATATATGTAGTAGAACTAGTTTGACGGTAATCAATCTGCAATCAACGTAGTATTATGTATAATAATTATAATATTAATAATACAATAATTTGTTATTTCAGCTGAGGAGGAGTGTCGCAGATCTACAATTGGGTGAAAAATATGACGATTGCTTTTTACTCAGGTGGCTCGGAGGTACGGTATATAGTTTTAAATTATTTTCGTAACATATGCACACTACCTACGACCGAAATATTGCATGTACCAATTCCGATTATCACACCAGCATATTTTTAATGAATTAATACAGTGTTTTCGTTGTCACCTTTGACTTATAATCTATTTTCATTTACCTACTGACCTTTTAATGTTTTTAGACAGTTATTTACTTCACAATGCAAACAGAAAAACTACAATTGTTTTCCTTCTTGATTTATTTGCATTAAAATGTACCATTCGGTTTGTATAGGTACCTACTATTTATGCAGTTTTGCATCAGAGTTGCAATAAAATTCTTTAATGTGGCGAAGGGTGTTTGTTACTGTGTTTGAAACACTTAAATATCTCATCCATGTTTAATCCTCAATAATTTCGTTTATTATCATACGAGTACATAATATTTGATGTTATGTATTAATAGAACGCGGTAACTTTCGAAAACTTAATAAATAAATTAAAGAGTTTTATTAAAATATTTAATTATTAATTATTTTTGAACTGTCAATTTTTAAAGAAAAATATCTTGCCAAATATTTGTTTAAATGAAAAAATACAAGATCATTTTTTTTTTGTAAATTGTCTAATAAATAACTTTTGTTTGAAATTTTTTTTAATGTTTGAAATATTTTTTGGGATATTCAAAAAAGCTCATATTTTTAAACTTTCATGAGCTTATAAAAAAAAAATCTCTCGTCCCATTAATGGGGACTTTTATTATGTTATAGGGCATATTGTATTAAAACTTTTAAAAAAAAAAAAAATTTGGTTTGGATTTTTTTCCGCCATTTTTTCTTCTTTGTATTCACTGTACGAGATGTTAATTTCATTTCAATAATCCAAAAGTCTATGAAGTGCGTGCATTATCAGTTACAAATAACAACCTAAAATCGACTGAATAAGAAAATGCAGATATTCCTCCCACAATCCCACACTCACCATGAAATTTGTCCCCCGATCGAATAAAAGCATATCCTTTTGAAACAAGTAACATACTTGAACTCATAGGTAATAAACGGTTCTGAAGTTAACACTGAAGCATAATGCTTGAATGTATACATATAATAAATTATAATAATATACAATTTATAATTTACAGCTCGGAATTTTGATCCAAAAGGAGCGGAAGACATGTTGAGAACAGTGAGTATTATTCTGTTTTAAGATGTAACAGGCAGAAATAATATTTAAAATAATCATAATTATAAATATCCGACAAAGTTCAAGACTCATTAAATCAAAGTGTCAAACAATATCTAATTATAAAGTTTATTTACTACAGCTGTTCCCAAAGTTGTAATTATTAGACTGTGAAAATAAAATAAAATCCAATTAGTACACATAAAAGTTAAAACCCCTATTTATTATACGTTATTTTTTTAAATCATTACACCATTAAAATTTACACCACTCAAAAATTGGTTTGTTCAATGTTTTTAAGTTGCACAGAATTTGGGTGATATATGGGTAATAAATTAAATACCAATTTAAACATGTCACAAGTGCGGGTGTGTTTAAATTTAGAAAATCTTAATATTACAATGAACAAACTATTAAGAGCAATAATTACAAGTGTAGAATACAAATTGGTCATGGTTTATTGTTATTTATTTTTATGACTGTCAAATTTCGAGATTTACGACTTAAATCATAAATGTATATATCGTCTTGAATTTAGTTACTAAATACTAAATAATTAATATAGTGACCATGAAAATCACGCCAAATCTACATAATACTGAAATAAATGTATGACTTTCTATATTTATATATTTTAAATACATAGATCTTATATTGAAAATATAATTATGTATTTCCATATGACCGAAACATTACCAATACTTGGTTAAAAACGAATGTCAACCGAATTCGACAACTATTACATATGTTTTTAGAAACTTTCGCAGTTTTATACCAAACTACTAAAAAAAAAAATCCGAAAATTACTCCTGTAAATTATCATATTTGTACCGGTTTGACTTCCCAACTGATTTCGAGACTACTGACAACTTTTAGAGCGCTTTCAAAAAAAATTTTAAAAACAAATCGTAGTAGGTAAATAGTTTTTATGCAATACGCACTATACATACTCGTTTCGCTCTGCATCTGAATACAGTGTATTATGATCATAATGTTCGTGTTAAGATTTTTTTTTTTGCGTGTGTGTGTCATATCCTAGTCGGTGAAATGGCGGGAAGAATGGTCGATAAACAAAGATGACGGCTGGACACCGCCTCAGGTGCTGGTCGATTACATACCGAGTGGCGTTTGCGGCTACGACAAAGAAGGCTCACCCGTGATCGTGATTCCGTTCTCCGGGTTCGACATATGCGGCCTGCTTAAGTCGGTCTCGCCGAAAGACATGGTCAGGTATTTGGCGCAAAGGATCGACGAGTATCTGGAAATGGCCAGGCTGTCGTCGTTGGAGCACGGTCCAAAAGCGTCGCAAGTGGCGTGCATTGTTGACCTGACCGACTTCAATCTTAGACAGTTCACGTGGAGACCAGGTGCGATTTGGCTACAGCTACGACGTTCATTCGCGTAACTCGATTGACGAGTATACAGGATGATTTTTTAACAGAAACCGTTCACCCCCTTTTTCGGCCGTAAAATTGCTTAAATGTTGGTTTGTTTTTTCATGTTCTGATTACCATAGAACCTATGTTTTCCATATCTTTATTTTTCACTCCACCCTTCTACACTCCTATGGCGATGAAAACTTTTTTTTTCAAATGGAAACATCCTTTTTTCACCGCGGTATTTCACTGACGTAATTTTTATCAATTTTGGTGTATCGAATTCAAAATTCGAACGAGTAGTTTTTGCATTATTAAGATATGATTTAAGGAAAATATTATAAGGTAAAGTACCTAGTATTATGATTTACATATCATTTTTAATTACATGTAATCACTAATTGGTACTGCTGATTCGAAGCTCGAGATTTTTCATACGCAATTTTAAATTTGAATAATTCCGAAATTATTGGTCCGAATTTAGACTATGTCACATCAAAAATTCGAGAACTGAATAATATTTTGCGTAAAAAAAAAGGTGTTCCCATTTGGAAAAAAGTCTGTATAACTACAGGAAACCATTAGGTTTTCCCTTAGGGAAAAAAAATGTATAGGAAACATAGGTCTTATACTTTTATGGCACATTTAACATTTTAAAAAAATTCAAATTTAACAATTTATACTGCAAAAAAAGGAGGTAAGCCTAGTTAAAAAATCACCCTTTATACCTGTATATACCAAACAAGTACAGTACTATACAAGTACTCACTGTACGTTTAACTACCCGATTTTAACGAATCGATTATTAAGCAAGCGCACGCCGCTTACTCTTAAGGATTTTTTTTCTCGAATTCGATGACGTGCAGCAACCGATTCCTAATTAGTAATTGCTATATGATTCAGCCCAGGTGTGTTTAATCAACTATAACATACATCAGTTTACTCAATGAACGTATATTAAAACCGAGATTTCAGTTGTCGTATATATAATATTATAATATAGTCTTACAGATTCTGCTTGTACATTCAACTTGTAGCCGACGCGTGTTGCAATTATTTAATAAACTTGTTATATTGAATATATTTACAACGTGAACACGGTATGGTATGTATGCGGTAAAATACCTCCGGAACAGATTTCCGCACTTACCATGTGTAATGTGTGGTCGCATAACTGAATTGTATTCAATTTACTAAGTTGTTTGTCAATTAACATTTACCGCCGATAGATTATAATAAGACGCAGTTACTCGTCACCCTTAATGTTTCAGATATTCAAACTTGGGTAACAAGATTAATTTATTCTGAATAACATAAACAAATATAATTTACCTGCCCACGAGAACCTTAGATTAAGGCACGTGCCTCGACTTATAACGTATGGTGGTATCTTTAGTCTAGAAGTGTATCATATAAATAAAAGTATGTTAATATAATCAATTAATGGATAGCAGTGAATTAAAAACATATGTTGTAACTCAATAATATTAAGAGTTTAGAGTCCACTTTCAGAGTTCTCAACCGGCGAAAAAACGCAATCGAATATCATTTCTTATTGACGAGAGCACTAAACACACGAATAAACTTCCGCGTAACATCCTAATTTTTAAAACTTAAATACTGTTTTATCCAGAATAAGAAAAAAATGTATACCCAAATAAATTAATTATAAATGAACAATAAGTAAATTGACTCACAGAAAATTAAACGTAGTTGTGTTGAACAAATATAGGCGTTTCAGGTCTCAACAATATTTCCACCGCATCGAGTTCGATAAATCCTACTAACCAAGACTCGGGAAATAAATAGCAAACTTAATTATGAATCGAATCGCAATAGGAAACTTGAAAACCAAAATTAAGCTGTGGTAAAATAACATATACGATATATTATTACTTCACTAAAAAGTTATATAATAATTAATATGTGGATCAGGGTTCACAAACGAGAAACAATCCATGTACATATACCATTCAGTAGCCAATAGCCGCGAGCACGTAAAAATACTGCAGCAGACACAGTTCCGTTTATCTTGATGTGTTTCGCGTGTCGTTTCAGAAATAACTACCGACATTATTATCTGATTAATTATACACTGATAAAATGATTAATAGTACCTACTTAGCTATAATCGATTATTTTTAATAACAATGACTTTGTACATTTCCTTTAGCGGCTGAGATGACAATAAATTTGTTGCAAATGTACGAAGCCAACTATCCAGAAGTACTAAAAGCATGCTACGCAATTAATGGTATGTAATATTTTTAATTTTTTCCTTTTGTTCGGCTGGAATCGCTACATTCACCGATTACGATTTTATTAATATTATTTCCTCTGACCAAATGCACGATTTTCAGCTCCGAAAGTGTTCGCTTTTGCATTCAACATCCTGAAAAATATACTCACTGGCAACACTATGAGCAAGTTCATCATATTCAAGGCGGACCCGAGCAAGTGGAAACCCGCGTTGGCCAACGACATTGATCGAAACCAGTATCCGGCGTTCCTGGGTGGCGAACAGATAGACGACGACGGCAACCCCAAGTGTGTCACCAAGGTGAGTCTGACTACGGAACTACAAGAAAAATTATTTTTCACGAAAACATTAATTACACTATCAGAGTAAGACGTTCCGAGAATCACGTGTTTTCCGGGTGTTCATCAATTATACGCGGTATGTTTGCTCGTGTTGGAAACATTAAGTATTTAAGTCCATTTTCGGCTATACGTTTTCTAGCCGTCTACTACATAAAAACAGATAATTTCGTTGCCGTCATTACTCATTGCCATTCGAGCACTAGCATCCTTTCAATTTTATGACTTTACTTAGATCACTTTTTCATTCAAGTAATTATTTATGTAAATATTTTACAAGAGCTGTACCTACCTTAATCCGTCTTTCTTTTATTATTATTCGGAATTAAACTTATAATACAGTACCAACACTATATACATACTAGTTATCTACATATATTGTTCTAGATAAATTTAAAAAATAATTTACCTAATCTTTTAAAAGTTATTATAGATTTATTTTAATTCTTAAGCCTTTGGATTTTTTCTAAAAGTTGACAAATATTTATTCGGAGTCCAAGATATAAAAAATACATAATGTGCCTTTTAAAATATTCTCTTACCAGTCTTAACTCAAAACAATGTCTGTTTTTAATGACTTCGATTACCATTTCACTACGTATAAATCACGTAAATCTTTTTTTTTTTAATTTAAACAAAATATATTATTGTTACAGATCAATCAAGGAGGAAAAGTACCAA
Source organism: Periphyllus acericola (assembly GCA_949715065.1). Taxonomy (NCBI): domain Eukaryota; kingdom Metazoa; phylum Arthropoda; class Insecta; order Hemiptera; family Aphididae; genus Periphyllus; species Periphyllus acericola. The sequence goes on along the minus strand of OX454271.1, from coordinate 25,159,092 downwards.
AAGAATTGTACTTGAAGAACGACAAAAAATTAACTCAATTGGATGACATGACATTAGTGAACATAAAAAAAGGCGACAAATTGTTCTTAAAATACACAGTTACTTTGCCAGATAGTTTTCTAAGGTAATCACAAAATACAATTTTGTAAATGTAGTTCAAAACACATTTGTTAAATATTTACTGCATTGAATAATACCATATACAGTTTCTCATCTAGCTATTCAAATGAAATCTAAAATATTGTCTATTACACTCATAATATGATTGTATTAATAACCCGTATATGAACGTCAGTTTTTGTTTAAAGGTAATAAACTACTTACAACGCATTCATCTCGATTTACTCAGCGTATTAATGTATTAATGCACCTATTTTTTGATTTGAACGAGATATTATAATTATTGAATTCGGAAATTATCAATATTTCGTTAAAAACACGTCTGCAGTTTACAGCATTTCGCAGTTTTTCTGCAGTTTCTCGATACTGGGGGAAAAAACAACCAGAAATCTACAATACCTTTCAATCTCATAGAAATATTGTATAAAGTTAACTTTTTTTACTTCCACTAAAATATGATACCACAATTGATACATAATCCAAAAGTTACGTTTGTTTGATATTGTAAAACATGTACAACAGGTGGCAGTTCAAAACTGAAGGGCACGACATCAAATTCGGTATATTAGCGACAGACTCGGAAAACATACAAACCGTTATGGTGCCGATAAAGAAAGTTTCCTGTCACGAATTTGAAGAAATCGGTGTCATCAAATGCAAATATCCTGGCGAATGTAATTCTTACCCTTAATTAAATCCGATACACTTAATATTCTAACGCCTATAGGCAATTTTCACGCTCATTAATCGCGCGTTAATAATGAAATCGACGAACGTTTTTTTTTTTTTTGTGCCAACAGATACGGTCGTGTTCGACAACAGTTACAGTTTCATACGCGGCAAGAAGCTCGCTTACAACATACGAGTCACGATGCCAGTAATAGCGAAAACGATCAGTACAATCGATCAGATGATCGACGTAGAAGAATAATATTATTATTTAGCATATAATTTATGTCAGTGTGTAAGCCTTATACAATCAATATAGTTTAGTAATATTAAGTTAATTTATATTAATGTTACTGGGCAGTTGGTGAATTGTCAAGAAGTCAACTATTGAGTGCAATAAAATATACGAGTATGCCAATGTGTAACGCAATTGGTGGGTTTAGTTTAGTGTTAAGGATTCTATTTAATGTTAATGTTGATTTGAAACAATCGCCGTCATTGTTATCAACAGTCAATAGGTGTATTATTGTTTATCTTTTTGAAAGTTACCGTTGAAAAACACGTTAAGCTATTCAACATTCTTGTTCTACATTTAGTTATTTTCAATCTGTATTCTGTAAACCAAATTATTTATAGTCTAATATAATATATCAATTATTGTATTATTATCGTTTTGATTTATACATTTTTATATGTCATATTTTATGTATTTTTACATTATTAAATATTAAGATATAATTTTTTTCAATTATTTTTTCCTTCAATGGAAAACGATTTTAAATAAATTCAACCTCTTTAAAAAAATTCTATTTAGAGGTTAGCTCAAAATTGTTTCTTGGCCATAAAGTGTAGAATGGATAGAACATCGATTCAATTTTGTAGTGGAGCGAGAAATTTATTGATTGCATCACGATAATAGGTATTTTCCAGCAACAAATATTAAATTATTGGTACATTTGTAAGGGCATTTTTTGAATTTCCAAACAGTTTTCCAAATAATTGGGAAAAACTGACGTAAAATCATAAAAATACGGCTTAATATATCTGTGCTAAATGTTGAAAATACCAGTTTTTGAAAAAATTATTTAAATCAAAGTCCAAAGGTAATAAGTATCACTACCTAATTTATATGCAAAAAAAACACTAACCTCATCCGTAACAGAATCAAGGTTAAGCCATCGTGTATTAAGCAAATGTTTTCTGACTTTGAACCCCATTCCCATGTAAAATGCCGTGCAACGTCATTCAAGATGGTGAGTAGAACCCATAGGCGTGGCAAACGGATCCTGTCATCCTTCACCCATTTTTAAAAATGTTGAAATAAACTAAAGATAAAATATGAAGAGAACCAAATCATGATGTTATACTCAAGGGCGTACACAGCCCAAATAATTTGGTTAGGCCCATTTTTTAAAACTACATATAGCCTATAAGGATGATTATTGACTCATAGGCCATGAGGGGAGTGCATTTTTGGACTTTCTTTCTATAAACCTTGATCTTATCTGACGTATTTTAATTAATACGCATTTTAATTCACAAATAATTTTGAAAATTGGGCAGCCCCGGGTTTAGATGGTATACCCTGTAAACACGCAACTGCTTGTGCTATTTCTTAATAATTGATAAAATTAAAAAAAAGTCCTTTTTAAGTTCAAAATATACCTACTCAATATTTAATCATGTATCAACTTCAAAAACATTTACCTACCTACATTTCAAAAAATCAAAACTAGCATTTTCCACTAATATTTTGTGAGCACTATTGTTCTTAAAATGATAAAAATAAATAGATTTCACCAAAAAAAACAAGGCAAAAGTCCCGTAATATTGCTGTTTTGGTCTTTTAAATTTGAAACAAAATATAACCATTGTTCTCGAAAAAACGATTCTGAGTGAAAGAAGTTATGTGAGTTAGTTTATATTTGATAATTTATACCGTAGTAGAACCAAATTTCTTAATAAATAACATTGAACAATTAATCACAAACTTAAAGTACCTATAAACAGCACAAATTTCACTTAAATAATAACAAAAATCTAATGGAATAGTGTGTTTTAAATTTTAATTCTAACTTTTTCAAAAAAAAAAAATTTTGAAAATATGTAATTAAATGTCTATTAAATGCTATTACTTAGTAAATGTTTCAAGTAGCTACAATTACTATAGTTAAAAATTTTGTATGCATGAAACATAAATACAAAATTTTTCAAACATCTTTAAATGAACTACATCCTAGTCTAATAAGATATTAAATATAGATATAATTTACAAGGCAGTTCCAAGCAGCCCAAAAAGGGCTCAAGTCTCAGTTGTAGTTGAATTTTTTCTCAATTATTCGGAACACTGTTGAAAAATTAAAAAAATAACCACCTTGTAATACCAACAAAACACCATTTCTTATCAAAAATCTTTCTCAATCGTTATGATAGGAGCAGCCATTCCGGTCAAAATCTTCAACAGACCCAATAAAAAAATTAAAAATTAAATAAAAACATATATCATGGTAAAACCGATACACTTCTACGTTTCACACAGAATCTAAAAATTGTAAAATTGAATGCTCAGTAAACTATGAATGTTATGACATTTTATTTATTAAAGGATTACTACAATTTAAAATAATTGAAATTATTAACTTAAATTATATTACACTCTAAAGCTTTTATTAATAAATTTCTGTTTGTCAAATTACCCAATTAATCTAAAATTAAAATACTTAATAAATATACAGCCATTATAATCAGCCAATCAGGATATTTTTTTGTTTTTTTATATTACAACAAAATAATAAAACAATGTATGATAAACAAGCAAGTCACAATAATTTATAGATTACAGTATAAGTTTAATAGAAATGCATGGTATTAACTTTAACAAATTCTATTATTGGTATTGATATTTTTATTTTAAAGTTTTTCATGAATTGTCTTCTATGTCTTCGAAGAGCATATTAAGTAAATCCGGTTTTAAACATTCTTCTACTTGAAGTTTATGTAAAGTACCCCATCTAAGCAGCGTAGGTAAAAATTGCAACCTTGTTTTTTTGTCCAATTTAAATGGATTTTCATTATTATTCTTCCATCTGTAATCAAAAATAATTACTATTAATATTTATGAATATAATTTGTTAATTATTATATTTTTGAACTTAGGTTTTTTGAACGATTTCAAATAATATTGATGATAAAATCAGAGACTATTCCATAATCAATGCTAATAGCCACAATGACAAACCTAAGTATTCAAGTTAGGGTGATGGGCAAGAGCACTAGTTTCGATTATTATTTTTAGAGTGAAATAAATACATTTGACTTTTCGATAAAAATCAATAAAGACTTACAATTAACACTTCATAGGACTTACAAGTAAAAATATCAAATATTCATTAATATTTCCTTTCAACAAATTTATTTTCAGTTTAAGATCGGTGTGCAGTCTTATACAAGTAAAAGCAAGGACATAATAAATAAATAAATAAATCAATAGAATTTTTTTATGATTGCTTTTATGGTATCAGATAAAAAGTATGCTGAAATACACAAGTATAATTTGGAAGGAGTTTCAAAAATTGAAAATATTTTAAGCCCCTTGATAGATCTATACGCATGATATTGAGAGCTAATTACATTATTAAAAATTAAAATATATTGATATTGGTTTTTCTTACTTATAAGTAATAACAAACAATTATCATTTATGATTATTTGCTTATGATTTTTTTAAGTATACACTGTTATAATACTTAATATTTAATATATTATTTACATAAGTATACAATTGTATGTATTTACTTATTCTTATCTTTATAGATGTAACTAATCACATTCATATAAATATTTTTACAATGATAACTCATGCATGCTTAAAGATTACCTAATAATGATAATTCTGGTTTATTTTAATTAAAAATTAAAATATATCATATTACAAGAGTAAGCAGCAATTTAAAGTATAAACATTATGCATTTTTATATGAGTGTTGATTATTTGATGATTAGAATAATTTATTATTAAACAAATTTATGTAAAAACTTTGAAGTATTAAATACAAAATAACATAATTTAAATTTTTTTGATTTCAATGAATAGTAATTATTTTTACTAGCATTACTATACATTCAGCTTCTTTGTAAGTCATTAAAAAAAATACTAAATTCCAAGTAAAATAACTAGATTATTTATAAATTAAACAATTATCAAATTAAAAAAAAATAAAAATAAATATCAACATTTTCAACAATTATTGCAATAACATATTTTGTTTGGAGATTTTATTAGCGAAATATATAAAAGAGTTGAAATTCAAAAAAAAACATAACTTACTCTTCTCGTTTGCCAACTTGGGCGTGAACTAAATTTGCCTCTTTCAAACGCTCATCATTCTCTTCAATCTGCTTACTGATGATCGGATGAGCTACAGAAATAGAGTAAAACAGATGGTTTAATTTATCTATTTATCAACTATAGTACAACCGCAACTATAATAAAAGGTATTAAGTACCATCAACGCAGTCGGAACACCAACTCTCTCCGTTTTCGTTGGGCGAGCCCGTGAACAGGACAAATATAGGTTTTTTAGAAGCTTCGAGGTTTTTCATGAGGACGGTGAACTCCTCATAATTGTTGGTGTGGTGCAAGTGAACCATAATCTTAACAGTTATATTGCGCGGACGCAAAACCGTTTCGAACGCTGGCTAAACGAAACGAGTATTGTACATACGGGCCAATTAAAATTAAATTACAAGTGCGGCGTCCACACGTAACGATTGTGATACTTACCGGGGAGACGGTGCTAACGATTATGACTGCCGCGAACAAGTGTTTTACGATTTACGAACGTCAATAACAATAATATTATCGGAAAAGTTGGTTAAACGTCGAGCGATCGCCGCGGAACGACTTTATCAGGCATCACTACTGTTATCATAGAACAATATTTTTTACTGTTATCAATTTTGCACGTTATCTCGGGGCGTTGAATTGTCGTGGCACGCGCGCGCCACAGGACGTGCCGGTGCCGCTCGGCAGTGGGGAAAACCCGTTCGGCGTTATCAGCGGACGATTTTTTTTTTTTTCTCTCACTCGCCTTCGCACCCAGTGGTGATAACGTTCACGTCGTCACCGTTCGCGTTCGAGGCACCAGTTTTCCAATCGCGCCTACGTCTGCTACATGTTCGGCTTAAACCCGTGAGTAATTGCAATTCATATAATATCTTATTGGCTCTTATGTTTTATTGTTCGGATCGTTATTATAAGTACACACCATTGCAATTGTTATTTCACGCGATCGCTGTGTACACCCCGTCTAATAATAATAATAATAATAATCATTGATCAACTAGTTTCACCGCCGGACGAATATCGTCGCGCCGTTGTAACGACATCCCGTCAACACCCAGTGCTGTACATTAAGTCTGTGCGTTCATTTTGGTTTTTATTCTTTTGAAGGTTTTCCCACTGTTAGCCGCGTAACGCACGGTTTTAATATTGTACCATACTATGATGTTGACGGTCCTGTTACACGCGCGTGTCCGTTGTTCACGACCATAGTACCACCGCTGCAGTCGTTCGTCGTTAGCAAAATATTACGCATTGCGCGATCCGTTTTTGTTGTTATCTCCGTAATACGCTTGTACGTGTTCACGGACCTGCACGGAACTTTGAAAATCTGTTCTTGATGTCATCGTTTTCGATCAGTTCCGGACACCACACGTTGTACGGCACTAAAGATAACTTAGTGGACCAAGAGTTTAATTGGCATTGTTATAGTAACTTTCAAAAGGTTCGTTTGCAACTGTTAATGGGAATGTAAAAATTTGACGTGGAAGTTAATAGTATTTTAATCTAACATATGTTGGTAATGATTTCCGCAGTTTTAATGGACTTCAAATACTGGAGGTTGCAGCCTAATTTTTCTTTGTGCATGAATTCAACTAGTATGGTCGGTTTTCGTTGAAAAAAGCCATTAATAATAGGTCATTGGATTTTTTTTCTAAACAATAAGTGTATATTTGTACATGTAACAAAATGATAATGTAAAAACAAACTAATTATAATATACGCGCCATGGTTTACTTCTACAAAAGTATGTATAAGTGTATGGAACCATGAGTCTTTATCAACTAATTATTAATTATTATTTATTAACCGAAAACAACTTTAAAAAACAGCAGTTGCAGTCTGCAACTTGCAGACGCACTTGACCTATGCAGTTTTGTACAGATGTTGGTTTTTATTTATTTTTATTTTTTCCTTTTACTTAATACTTTGTAGTTATTGCCATTATTTTTCTTTGATTCAAAATAAACCAGTTACATATTGTTTCCTTGAACTTTAATTTATTAGTTATTTCTCATCATAATTAATTTAGCAATAAAATAATACCTATGGTGTTGGTATCTAATTTAATAACTAAATGTTGCTGGAATTCTTTGGTTACTGTCATTAGAATAGTTGATTTTGGTATTGCTCAATATCAATATGTATTTTTTTTAGAAGTGCCAAAACATGTCGCAATGCGACGTTACGGAAGCTGGTGTCCCGCTCAACTCACCTGCTTTTCTTTCTTGGCGTAAACTCCAGTTGAGTAGAGCTAAACTTAAGGCTTCCAGTAAAACTTCAGCACTTTTATCTGGTTTTGCTATGGTATGTGATTTATATACATTATATGTATATAGTATATATTTATAAATATTTAATACTAATCAAACAAATATTCTTTCCATAGGTCGCAATGGTTGAAATGCAAATTAGTGATGATTCTAAAGTACCGGAAGGAATGCTTATTGCGTTTGCCATTTGTACCACTCTCTTAGTTGCCGTACACATGCTGGCTCTAATGATAAGTACATGTATTTTACCAAACATTGATGCAGTATGTAATCTTCATTCCGTGAGCCTAGTCCATGAGGCACCTCATGAACGTCTACATTGGTATATTGAAACAGCCTGGGCATTTTCAACACTACTTGGTCTTTTATTGTTCCTAGCGGAAATAGCCATACTATGCTGGGTTAAATTTTACGATATATCCAAATATGCTGCTTGGTCCGCTGTGATTATGTTAATCCCTGTTTTAGTAATATTCTTAGCATTTGCAATACATTTTTACCAGTCTATGGTAGCCCATAAGTATGAGGTGACAGTGAGTGGAATTAGGCAATTGGAGTTATTGAAAGAACAAATTGAAGCTGGTGACTTAGAACGCACAAATGGATTGTTACTAAATACACCCAACACACAGATTGTTTGACAGTGCCTTCAAGCAAGGCAATATTATAAATAACTGTTATTATTAATAATTTGTAATGGTGCTTCTTAATAAAACTTCAAGAAATTCTCCCACGATGTATTACTTTTAAATGTATTTTTGTGTTGACAGATGACCTAGAAATTTCTTATTTTTATCAATTACCATATATCTCACTATGTATATATTTCTATTATATTTTATATAAATCTTCCTTTAAAGCTCAACATTTCCTAGACTAATTAAAACATTTTGTTTTAAAAAGCTTTTTACTTTGAACTGTAAATACTTTTAACTATAAGTAATCAATATTACTTAGTCACTGAGAAACATTATCAAACAATGATATTTATTTACTGATAATAGGATTTAATATTTTTTGTTAGCTATTAAAACTTTTTTTACTGTTACATAATGTATTGCCTTTGATCAAATAATTTACAACTTATATATTTGGAATATAAATGTAACATCTTGCAACATGATGCCTAAAAAATATTACTATTTCACTGAAGGAAAACCATATTTTTATAGTAAAAAATTATTGACATTTTCTTATTCCACTTATTGTTGTTTTTATAATAAGATTTACTATATTTTTTTTTTACATTTGACATTTATTCGTTTTTATTTTTATGTGATTTAATTATACTTTTAATAATTTTCTGATAGTGTTTTTTTGTTATGTATACATACTTTAAAAATCTGTTAAAACAAAACATTTATATAACCTTACTCCATTCATTAGGTTTTTTATGTAGTTTACTTGTTACTATAATGGTTATTAATGTTTATTGTGTAACTTATAGTTTAAAAATGTATATGTACTTATAAGAACTCTGTACACTTTTTAATATTGTAATATATTTTTTTATGCTTATGGTAAGCAATAAAAAATGTTAAGATATTAAATTAAAATTTGTATTTCAGTGTAAGAGAATAACCTTGAAAAGAGTCTATAATAAATAAAAAGTTTATTACAAATATTTTTTTTTCAATTTTTCCATATCAAATTGTTATGCGTATTTATAAATTTCTCAAGAAATTGATCATAATTATTTCAATTACAATTACTGTTATTGGTTAAATCATTTATCAATATTCCCAATATTTTCAATTAGTCAATGCTATATATATAATTTATATTTTTATCTCCAAGGTTTAATTTTGTTAAAAGTAATGTGATGTACAAGGATGAACAGTATATATTTACATATATATTACATATATAAATAATTTCTCTATATGTCTAGTGCATATGGTATAATTAGAAAGGTATAATTAACTCTGCAATTCCAAAAAAAAAAAATACAATTCTTTAATGATTTAATTTTTGAGTGTCCAGTAAGTTCAGTTTAGCGTATAAACCTTATTTATTATATTAGTTTAAAAATGTACTTTCGTTCTGAACGACTGTTAATAAATGCATACTACTATCAGAGTAGATTGTGTTAACAATAATAATCTAGTTCGTGTTGAAATTTCGAATTCTGGATTATTTTATAAACCTAAGTGTATTAATGTATATAATTGTATCTGCTGTTGGTGAATCTTTATTACATACAATGGCGGTCCGTGGTAATAATATACTACTACTTGTATGATGAATAAATCGTCTGTATAATGTATTGGTACACGACTACGTCGTAAAAAAAAAACCAAAACTCGTTTTATGAAAAATCGATCGACCTCTAGATCACCCTTTCATCGCCCGCCTCTTCTGTAGTCCTATACTATGGTCGGTACATAGTATACCAATATTAGTATATAAGTGTGTTGAAATAATTTGTAGGTAAAAAAAATTTATATTAAAAATACATTTTCTACGTTGACCGGCCAGTCAACGAACGCCGCTTTTTAACCGCACTTTTTGCCGGTATCGATTTTATTTTTTATTTTATTATTATTACGTTCGTCGACCGTCGTCGTGGTACATTTTAATTATTAGCGGGGTGCCCGCATACACGGCATACGTACCAACTAGTTACTACTAAGCATTGACTATTGAAATCCTTTTTTTTCCATTTTTTTTTCGCTTTAGAATTATTCACGCTAAACAACAATAATAATAACCCTATTGTTAAGGACACCCCGGCGTGTCGTTTTGATTGAAAATCAAAATGTCGAGACAGAAAACAATAATATTCCCAGGTTTGCGTTGGACTGAGCGGGACAAAAAGATTTTGGATGTGGACGATCGCACGAAAAGAAAAACGGTTTCACCAAGGCCAGATGAACAGACTCCTCTCATTTTAATTTGTTGTGATGCTGTGAGAACATATATCAGGATATAAATTCTATATTACGTTCGTTAATAATATAAATATGTACCTCTAATCGTATTACTATAATAACTTATGTGATGGGACGATGGGTATTTGCGTATCAGCCGTTTGCCGATACTCTATATTATTACGAGACCGCTCAATATCATCGTTAAACGTTACTGCAGCTTCCAAAACTTCGCCATAATTAAAAAAAACCGTTCAAAGCCGTTGGATAATTCCGAACCGACAAGGATTTCTGTAGGTAAACGATTTTTATATTATCAAACGTAGCACCGACGGACACCTTTCGGGGTAACACACGTCCCGTATTTGAATAAAATGTCCCGGTGTCCCGACAAGAGGTCAAAAATAACACTTTTATTCCGCATTCTTATTTTAAAATTTTATAGTATGTTTATTAAGTGTGAGGAAAAAGAAATGTTACATCGGCGCCAAATGTAATTTTAGTTAGCAAATGTTTACAAAGAATTTTTATGAGAAATATCACATATTGAATTATTGTAGGTAATTGTAAACATAAGTCCTAATATCCAGTATTTTTTAGTGTACAAAAAAAACCAGCAACCTGTTTGAAAAGTAAAAAAAAACTTATATAAGGCCTGGTCACCTATAACTTTTGAATTCGAAGGACTACGCTCTCCCCTCCTCAGCCCTTTCCTGAATTAACGATAAATGTGAATTGCGAGTATAGATTATAATTTTGAATTTCCCGTATTTTCGAAAAAATTAATCCGGGATCTCCAGTCCCCACGGTCTACAGCCGTCGCACCGTTGACCGTGGTCGCAGGGGATGTGCGCGAGTTCTCAGAAAACCGCCCCGGCTAGAACGCAGCCTCGTCGACAATGCGATCGCGATCAAACGCGGCGAGCGCTCGCGCACGGTGGCCGTCGCGGCGGCCGAGGCATTGTCGGAATAGCGTGTGGTGCGGTGGTGGCCGGGCGCGCGCGTCGCTCGACGCTCGGCCGCCGTCGCCGCCGTCGCGTTTATGTCATTGTTGTCGCCCGGCACTCGGCAGCTGCCGCCGCGTGCGTGCGCGCGACCGACCGAGTGTGTGCGTTCTGTTTTTTTTTTTCTCTCTACGCAACCTTGGGACGCGGCGGCGACCGGGTTTTTGTTTTCCCGATGTACAAACGGAAAACATTATTTTGTTGATCGAAACCTGGTGCGCATGCGCCACGGCAACAACGCACCGCGACCGGCAGTTGTTCACTAAACATTGTTTTATAACGTGAACTAAATCCAAGGCCGCTGCAGTTTGCCATCAACCATCGGATCGGGAGCGCGTCTCCGCCGCCGCTTCTTCGCCCGCTACCGCACGACGCGCCAACGATATTTCAATAATAATATTATTGTTGTTTATTGTTGTTATTTTCGATCGGTTCGGCTGTTGCGTTTTCGTGCGTCCTACACGGTCCGAGCGCGTTTAAAATAAAAAACAACGTCGTCCGTTTCGTACCCGACTAGAGTTCGGTACGAAAATCTTCAACGGCCCGTCTTCGCTCGTCGTCTTTGTCGTGCGCGCGTCCGAGGGGTGGTTCGGGCAAACGCCGGCCGGAATACGTCGTCGCCGTCGTCGTCGGCCACCGCCATGGAATGGTACCGGGAACAGACGATCCAGCTGATCGACCTGTTCCGGGCGCGTCCGGCCCTGTGGGACACCAGCTCGGTGCACTACCGGAACAAGCGGATGAAGAACGAGGCGCTCGAGCAGATCAGCAGCAAGCTCAAGTGCCCCAAGGAGGAGATCGCCAAGAAGATCTGTACGCTGCGAGTGCAGTTCAGCCGGGAGAACGTCAAGGTGAAACGGGCCCGGGAAGCCGGCACGGTTTACAACCCCAAGTGGTTCGGCTACCAACTGCTATGCTTCCTCAACGATCAGTCGCGGTACTCCGCAGCGGTGCCGACTATCAACTACTCGTCGATGGACACCGGCGTGGGGGCGTCGGGCACGACGTCCTCTGCGGCAATGCCAAACGTGAGTACGCGACGCTATACCGATAAAATATAATACACGCGGCTTCACGGCGAAGGGTTTCCTGGATGCCTTATAATAATAGAGTAGGTGCCCTTTACGATTGCGAGAACCTCAATACACATCATGTCGAGGCATAATATACCCACTATAGTTATTCGAAGAAAAAAATAGCCCTGTGGTTAATACACTTGAAACAATAAATAATACAAACATACATATTGGTTTTTTTTATACTTGAAGATGATTTTTTTAAATATAAACCCGTCATAAATATGTGCACGCCGATAATACTCCTAGCAAGAACTTTTGTTTTTACATTTAACGATACAGTTGTGAGCTGTAATAATAATTAACATTACTGTTGTGATTGTTCGGTAACGGGAACAATCGCGGTGCCTTTTCGCAAACTCGACGGGCCGAAAAACAGCAGTCGATTTTCGGCACCGGGACGCGACGAGTGCGAAACGATCATCGTGAACACATTCGTGTGGCGGCGAAAACGCAGTTGCCGACCGAGAAACACCCGCCGCCGGTGTCGCCGGATGCACTATTTTGTGTACGTTACTGTAACCGTTGCGACGACCGCGTACACGGTGACGCTTGCGCTTTTCAACGTGCCACGCCGAATTGTTACTGCGGACCGCGTCTGCTCGCCGGGGGGTTAGGGCAGTGCAGTCGTCCTGCGGCCTGGTCCCTTCTTTTATATTTCTTGTTCTGCTCCGAAATTGCTTTTATACCCTTGAGTCGTGTGCAGGGGCCCGCCAGCCGTTCTGGTTTTCAATTTTTTCGATTTTCACTATCAAACTTCTCTATTTTCTTATGTATAATATATTTCTGCGAACTCGATTACCATTTAGACTTTAGAGTGTTTAGACTATATTATATATTTATATAGTACGAATACTGTTAAAATAAATATTTTGACATCTTATCCATCATCGATGTGACCTTTTATGTTTAGTACTCAACGACGTGTTTTTATTCGTCACTCGCATTTTTATGTTATATTATGTTTATTTTTATATTTATTAAAATATAAATTATAATACGTATATAGGTTTTTGCACATTCATATTCGTAATAGATAATGTACGAATTTAATTTTGTGTCTGGCTTGGACATTGGTGACGGGATAATATTTTGAATCCATAAGATTTGGATATGTATACAATATGAATTTGTCGTCAAAACTACGATTAGAGAAGGGGGACACCAGTTTTCACCGAGATTCCTAAAATATTTATCGCACTTCTTACGATCATCCCTGCGATTCTCACACAACAGAACGTTCTTTCTCTGTTGTCCTCATTTTTAATATTTCATTTCCTTTGTATAATCGTCGTTCCGAAGTCGAAATTACTAACGCCGGCTTACCACGCGTGCGGATCTTCAATTGCATCAGTCCCAGATTTGTGCACCTATATTTATATTTTAATTATGAAACAAAAACAATGGTTTGATACATTTCAAAATAAGTTTGTTTTAAGCGCATTATACAACAGTTGAGTAAAAAAATCATAAAATATAAAAGTTCTTCTTCAATTTTTCTGTCGTAATAATAGAGTACCTACGTACCTATTTTCATTACTTTTTGTCGTTTTACCAAATTTACCGCTTATTTCCTAACATTTGATATTAAATTCAATGAAAATCATTCTGACATCAATAATTTGTCGTACTCAATTGATTTTGTAGGAATTTTATTTTAATGGATTAATTAATTTTGATGTCCTTGAAAGTACCAAATAAAATGTGTATTATACCTATGTACGTAAATAATTCAATATTTTATTTGAGAATTATTCTGAATATAGATCAATCTGTTCTAAAAACAAAATTAAGTATCTTTAAATTGAAAAATCATTTGTCAAGATAAAAAAAACACTGATGGCGGAAAATCATTCGTGTTCATTATCTTTATGTCATTATGGTACAAAATATTTTAGTTTACAGCAGTACATAGTCTCTTACGTATCTGCTTCTGTTTAATCATACGATGTTGAAAAATTGTTCATGTAATATGTTCTTATTTATTTGACATAATATGGTATGTTATCATCTAGGAATTGAAATCTTCGCAATCAAGTTATCGCAAATTAAATATTTCACTGCTATGGTTTCAGGCGCGGATCCAGAATAGATTTATTGGGGGGGGGGGGCATCGAAAAATATCATTAGAGTTTATCAGGGTTTATTCTTTTAACATTTTTTGACACAATGATTACTTAATGATTTTTCATCATTAAGTAGACCAAAAAATAAATGGACAAAAAAAATTTTTAAAAAATATTTAGGTTACTCAAGATTTTATTTTATTGCTTATAGAATATTTAATTACATTTTTTTTTCTGTATTTATTGTAGTAAATAATTTATGATAAATTCTAATCAAATGTAAAACTTAATATTAGGTTAATATCTTAATACTTATGGTTTTCAAATTGCAAATGGAATTTTTCCTTTGCTTTTGGAAAACCTTTGAATTATTTTTTCAACATCGATGTCTATGTCCCTGTGTATGTTCAATAATGTAAGTCCAGTCAAACGTGTTTCACACATTGTTGATCTTAACCATGTTTTAAGACGCCGTAATGAAGAGAATGTTCTTTCAGAGCTAGAATTACTAATGGGCAAAGTAATTAATAACTTTAATATTTTATTTATTAAAGGAAAAACGTCTTCATCACAATTCTGTAATACATCAATAGCATGCTTTGAAATTACTGATGAATCCTTTTGATATTCACGTATCCACTTTTCTTTCCAAATATAGTATTCACCAACTAATTGGGAAATTATCTCATTTTTATGAAGTAATATTTGAAAATCTTTGGCAACTGATTTATTTTGTCAGTTTCCTTTTTTTTGGTAATTTGGTAATTTTAAAAAATTAAACGGAAGAAATAAAGATAACTTAAATAATTCCAATGTATTTTGTGAAAAACGTGTTTTTAAGTCATTTATAACATTATCCAATAAAGAAATGAATATCGTGAAGTAAATAAATAATAAAAATAATATAAATGAAAAGAACTTTGTTAAGTATATATTTGATCAAAATAGTCTTATTACAAATAATGCATCTTTTTTTATGTAAACATATTTATAAAAATATTTCTTCTTTGCCTAATTATTATTTTCGAAATTGTGAATATTGATCGTGATATGTGAATTTAGTAATAGAAAACTGAAAAATTGTTTCTTCTCAATCCCAAAAAGTATTATTGTAAATGTACAAAAGTTTCTTTTTAATTCAAATCAGTGGCAGTGTATTAAAAATCAAAATACAAATTGCTTAACATTTTAAAATACGTTCGTTTTATCGCCACACGATGAACGCTGTCCGAGGATAAATGTCAAATTTGAATGTTATAATAAATTCAAAGTTGTGACAATTGAAATAGTCAATGTAAGATGTGTGTCGTGCTATTACGACAATAACGCGAGAACGTCTACGCCGCCCTTAGCCGTCGCGACTAGAAATTACTGAACTATAAATAGAATTGACCGAAAACCAATATCAATTTTACAAATTATAATCTAATATAGAAATATGTAATGAGGAATAATTTAATGTTAAATATAGTATTATTTGTATACTTATGATATTTTCCACCAGCCTCTTTTTTTTAGATTTGGGGGGCATTGCTCCCATGCCTCCCCCTTTGTTCCGCGCTTGTATGGTTTACGGCGTCAAATAATGTTCTACATATTACACCTACAATCATATTAAAATTTCATTAAATACTGCTATATCTTTATTAAAAGCCAATATACTTTGTGACGAGTGAGCGTTGTGTTCTTCTACCAGATTCAATAGTCAAAAGTATTATTATTATCTTTTTTGTTGAGAAATATATTTTTAAAAACTGTTTCAAATAGGCTGGTATACCTATGATTATTCCCGTAAAACGTTGTCAAATAAAATCTAAAAAATGTTGTACCTATACGTGGTTCGTAAAAAATAAAAATACAGGTTTCTACTTGTATAGAATATGTACCTCCGTCCTACATAGTTATATAAAACATACCAAATAATATAAACTCTATAATTTTAACATACGTTGTCTGACATAAGTACATAGTTACAAATACTTGTTTCCGTATTTAATTGTATAACTATTATAGTTCAATAGAGTTTATGATCAACGATCATTATGTTTTGATTTTCTTGTTCCACTTACTTATGCATTTAGTATTTTAGATTCTGAGTGAAACGAGCCGCAAAGAATGTACCTATTGGTATTATGTTAATGTGTAATTTTTCTGTCTGCCCGATTTCGACATGAAGGATTGCTCTGATATATACAAACCTGGTACTTTCTGTTGGAAATTTTGTCTAGTTGGTACATTAGAAAGGAGGGACATTTCTAAAACCCGACAGTTTTCCGAGTAATTGAGAAAACAGAGAAAAAATTGCAAAAAATCTCATCCAAGATCGATAATTGAACCTTGCACCGTCTTGTACGTTAGCACAGATATAGTATAGTATTATATCGAGTACGTATATTAGCGTTTTATAGTAGTTTCATAATTTTTGAAACATTTTTTTTGCATAAGTTATAGAACAATAAAAGTTCAACCTACCTTATTAAGAAATTTGGTTCTACTACTACATCGACCATCTTAAGAAATATAAACTGATCCAACCGACCTCATTCACGCAAAATTGTTTTTTCGATAGTAATGGTTGCATAGTTTCAAGTTTATAAGATCCATATTCCTGTATCTCATCCCACCTTTGAGTCTCACCCAACCTAGGAGTTTCGTCCTTTTTTTTAAATCATCAGAAATAGATTGAGGTAGATTGATCTCTCTTTTGGAAATTGTATCATATTATAATATACCTACTGTTCTATATGTTATCATACTTTCAATGATTTTATCCTTCATCACATCTTTCTCATCGTGTTTGGCTCAATTGGATTTAAATCAATATTTTTCATATTTTCATAGTTCTACAGAAAAATCATTAATTTTAAAATTTCAATATAAAGTACTAAATTATTTAAAAAAAATATAAACATTATTTGAGTTCGATGTACACGATATTGAACGTTTTTTCGCATTTAAACGCCAGAATATATCTATATATTTTTATACACGTTAAGTTTGAAAAAAGATTAAGAATAAATAAGGGCCCCTGAATCGTCTCTGGTCGTATAATAGCATTAATCGATTTTTTTATTAATTTCATAATAATATAGGTTGATGGTCAATATCTGATAATTGACGCTAAATATATTAGTAAATATACTAGCAATAAAAACATATGAAATATGCATTCGAATATGCTCTAATTATCATTAAAATATATAGTAAAAATATCTAAAATATGCAAAAATGAAAAAATATTTATCCGTGTAGATTTAATAATCACAAGTTTGAAAATGTATTTTCAACAAAACACTATAAAACAATTTAAATAATTAAACCATCTCATATTTTTCACTATCGTTGGTTTCCTATTACCTTCGGCAAATTTGATCTTAATATTGAGAGCTCACTTGATAGGACGTTAATTGTATCATATATCAACGATTGGCCAAAAAGTCAAAAAGTCGATTCATGGGTTAGTAAAAATTTTAAAATAATCAAAATGTAAATATGTCTTTACTCTTTAGCTGTCATTGGTAATATTGGTAAACTTAATACAATTTTTCTTCTATATATGCATTATATTTCTGGAAAATGCCAAAATATACAAAATTTAATTTTGTATATCACTTGGATTCAAATTTGTAACTTACCTAGCTACTTTTTAAACAATTAAATAAAAATATGCAAATGCATTTAATTCCAGGCCCTAGGATAAATAAATTGGTAATTCGTTATACATATATAACATATATAACGCATTATAAATATTCCACATGTTTTTATTCTGCCGAATCATCAAAATCGGTAACGTCGTTTATATACCAGCTACAAGTTTTTTAACTGGGAATAATCCTGTTCGTACGATTCAACGATTTCCTGAAATACGATCGTTTTAAAAAATCACTATACCAGAAGGCTGAAATAATAATAACATAAGTTCCATTATAATCTTTTCTAATATTATTTATAAAAAAATTCTTAATTAAATCAAGTACTAATCAAAATTATTTTATAAAATACTAATATTACTCTGTTATCAATTTAAAAAAAAATGTGTAATTAACTTCTGAATAAACTGCCATCTTCCCCTTAATACATGCTTAGATTAATTATTATATTTCTTTAGAACAGATTTGTTGTAAAGGGAAAAAGGAAAAGTTAAACGATATTAACATTTAACGTCTTATGTGTCCTAGAAGTCTACCCATAAAATTGATCATTTGATATAAACGCCATTTTTTGTACACTATAAAGATTTCAATATATTTTTAATTTTTTTATTTATTACATTACATATATATTATAATTATTATAATACGTTATAAATTCTTAATATTTACTACGAATACGGACTATTATTAAAAATCACGAGAACAATAGTTACAATTAAAAAATAAACTATCCTGAATATCATACGAGTAAGTGAACTTAATTAGGCCGTCAGGGTCTATTAATCGCCCAGAGCAATATTTATGCAAAGAAAAATTTTTACTGGGCCCAATCGAAACAAAATTATTTGTATACCTTTTAATCATAAATTGGGAGTGAATAGAAACAAATTTGACTTGAAAACATTTAGTTTTCTATTAGTATAATTAAAATGGAAAATACGTTTTTTTTTTTAAAAAAAAAGAAATATTCACTTTTTAATTTTTATAGGTACTTAATTGTTAATTATAAATATTAATTAGACGTACTGAAAAAGTATAGTGTTTTTCTATATTAAACAATTATGGTTTTAATCTTGCAATTTTATTTTATGATTCAACTTCTCATAAGCCACAAATAATATAATATGTTATGTTATAGATTTATAGTAGACCATTATTTTGAAAATATATTATACATACACTTTATTTTAGCATTGAAAGAAATAGCGATGTATTATAATTTGGGGCCAAAAATTGTAATGGGTCCATGAATTGGTAAACCGTATGCCATGTTAAAGTTAACTTGATTGAAGGTTAATTATTAACTATTAAGTATATAATTATTAGAACAATCTGAAAGGTCGTAGTGACGTACAAAGGTTATGTTTTCTAATATTTGTTAGTAAACAAACTTTTGGGTAGTGGATTCACACTAGACTCATGCAGCAACATTCTAGAAAGGAAACTTTAAAAAAAACTTGAAAATAATGTTAAATTTAATAAAATAAGTAATATTTTAAGTGTGAAATGTTAAACGAAGCTAAGCCATAACCTAACCGTCCTAACCATAAACCTAATCAAATGTCTAATGTTTATAGCTTAGAAAATGTAGCAACTTTTTGAAGTTTTCGGCCGAACCTAACAAAAATCTTATACTTGGCTACAGTATATTTATTTTCTTCAAATGTACGCTTAACTTCAATTCCAAAAAACTTGTTTGATTAATTAACATTTTTAATAAATCTTACACATTACGAATGTAGTTTTGACTCTCTGTCATTAACATTACACGCTCGAATAAAAAAATAAGATTAATTTGTTTTCTGTTTGTACTACGTCACAAAAAATTAACTAATCATTGTATATTATTGTATACATACAATAGCTCAATAGCTATATTACGTATAATCGTCATAACAGCATATACAGAATAGTCGCTGTCTCCATGACCTCGGGTCGTACCACCTCCGACTGCTAAATTTATCTTTATGAAAAAAAA
This sequence comes from Periphyllus acericola, assembly GCA_949715065.1. Lineage (NCBI taxonomy): Eukaryota > Metazoa > Arthropoda > Insecta > Hemiptera > Aphididae > Periphyllus > Periphyllus acericola. Next base: position 25,139,038 of record OX454271.1, on the reverse strand, counting down.
ATTAATTACATTTTTTTATAATAAATAATATGACTTTTTTACAATAGCATTTTATTTCTACAAAATATTTTTATTTTAATCAGATTGAAAAAGTGTAAATTACTTTAACATTTTGGACGTTTCTCGCACTAATATTCTGTGATGATACCATAGTGGTTTTGTTAAACTCGTGTTTTAAAAATGTTTAAAACAACTAAATAAAACATGCTTCTATTTGGCTTAAACAATTAAAATAACATTAAAAAAACATATGTGTAAAACAAAATAAGCAAATTTATAGTAAGATTTTAATTTTAATATATTTATGAAATCTATTAATCATTTTTTCAACTTCAAATAATAAATTTGTTTTAAATTGATTTAAACTGTTTTAAACACCATTAAAATACAATAATTACATACATTTACTTATTTAAAACAAATAAAACACGTTTTAATCAATAAAAACACATTTTTTTCAACTATTTGTGTATTTTAACGATTTACAAAGTTGTATGTCTCGAGTTGTATGTATATTTCAAGTTATATTATTTAATTTTATTAATCATCTATAGTTTTAACGTACGTAAAAGGTTGAAGATCAAAAATTAAATTGATTATAATTACCTATTCGTTTTTATAAAATATTATTAGTAATAAAATAATTATAAGGAATATAAATTCAACTTTAGATATAAATATTCTAATAATCCAATAATCTTTTTTTTTAATGAATTGATGAAGATAAATAAAATAATAAAATAGGTAATACCTTTTACCTATGAAAATGAAAATTTTTCGGAGTAATCTGACTATTTCCCGGAGGAATATTCTGTATTTGGTTTATAAGGTATTTAATTACAATTAAATACGGTCACGTATATTATTATTATTTTCAAATAAAAGTCGTAGCTATTACTAATTGTTGTGTTATTGTTTATGATTTTTTTCTATGATGTCCTTTAAACTATAATTGTTTTTATTATAATTAAACATTTTATATGCTGCAAATATTAAAGTCTATTTTTTAATTTTTTCTTTATAATCTAATTCGTCGTGTTTTGAGTTTTAATATTTTCTACGTACTCTATTACTATTGGTACACTTGAAATGATTTTATTACAATAATCTTCAATTATATTTAGGTACATAAAACCTGTTACTATTTTAATTATTAATCTTATTAATACGTCCACTCGTCTGCTTGCGACAAAGTTATCGTTATATTTGTTATCGTTCCTAAAATTTACATTTAGTAGAAATACATTTTTTAAACGAGAACTGGCGGTCGTGCTATTAAATACAAATGTTTTATTTTCGTCCAGCTTTGTAAAGTTTTGAACAAAATAGTTTCCGCGTCGCATTCAAAGCATTCAACATTTCGTTTCATTCACAATAACTATGTTTAAAATTATTCCAGATTGCATATTATATTGTACTTGTACAAAGTTATACTATAAATTAAATCGCTCATGTATAGGTATATATTGTAGAGTATGTGTAATAATCGTGTTTGTACTTTAAAACTTTTAGGGAAACCCGACGATCGTTATAAAAATGCAAAACTTACCGTAAATACGTTACAGTTAAATGTAAATTATTCGACAAACCCATAAACCTCATTTAATGATGTTACCAATAGCAACGAACCTACTTATTTATCCTCCTACATTTTACTTTTATAAGACTCAGTAGTACAGCCTTTCAGCTACATAATCTATATGCCATTGGTTTTTATAATTTAATTTTTTTAAAACTAAAACACTAATAGGTCAACATAATTCCAAGGTAATTTTTTTCATGGATATAATAATAATAAATTTGCAATATTTCAATGAGTATTTGAACTATTTAATAATGTTACAAAACTGGGGGATTTGTCAATCTCTGTCAATGTCTATCTCTCGCTGATCTAAATATGTAATAATTAAAAGTTGATACATTTATATTTTTAATTTTAAACACGGCTGTGTTCGGTTAGTAGTTGTGAACAATCGCTATATATTTCTGCAATTGGTATAAGGAAAACTACCAGAAATTGATGTACAGGACGTCATGGGGTTTCTTATGTATTTATAAAAAATATGCTTGTTGTTTTCATACATCTATACCTACCGAAAAATAATGACCGCATATGTTTTTAATTTTGATTACCGGTCAATAGTAAATTACGCCGTGCTCGTTATAATCTAGCTCTATTGGCGCTGTATACCAGTATAATTTTTGCATTTTTGCTTATTTAATTTAATTTTAACTTAACTGACACTCCAGTATATCTCAAATTAATATTCTATGGCGAATGTATTAATGCATAACAAATGCCATTGTAATCTTTTAGCTGTATATGTGTATAGAAGAGAAATCGTTGCGCATATTTTTTTATTCGGCATTAAACTTTGACATGTCGACGTCGACATCGCCGTTCAAATTACATGATGCATTTGTTTGTCGTAATTATTCTAAACACAGCAAATAAACTTAAATAAGTAAAATTAGCCGTAATTAAAAATATCTCATAAAGTACACGAAAAATACCTTTGGCTGGAGGGGGTTTAAAATGTTTACATAGATATTGACAATCATTTAAAATAATGTCGAAAAATATCTGCATTAAAATACGTATATTGTGCTATAAACCAACGTTATGTATTCCAAATACAAAATATAGTTCCATAAATTAATCAATCGTGAATATGCATGACTATTGTCAATTTACAAGGCCAGACTTAAGAGAAGATATACAATTACAATAAAAATGCAATGTTAGCTATCGCCACTTTTAGAAGAAAAACAATTTGAACTAAAGTAGTTATGGCGCTTGGAAGTAGGGATGGTCGAGTGTACTGTGATTTGTGATCCACTAGCAAAAGGAAAGATGGTGTTTGATACTTACAAATTCGAGCTACTTAATTCATGACAATCAAAACCCTACAACATTTTTTTACAACCTTGGCAGCATTACCTTATTTATTCGATATTGATATCAATCTAAAGACTTACTCAAAATATAATTTTAACTAACAAAATATAATGTATAAATATATTTTAAAAGGTTCCATTTTTTTACCAAATAAACGTGAATTATGATTTATTATTTTAAATTTTGTAACGCAGTAAACGTATCATTATTAGAATAACATTTGAATGATATAAATTAATCTTATTAAAAGAATGTTTTTATTAAGTTGGTTGTTATTTTATAAGCAAAATTATAGAGTATTTTAATCAAATCGAAAAACATTAATAATTGTATTTGAATGTATTTTGTAGAAACGTTAGTTCGCATATTTTATAATATAGTGTTTTGGTTTTAATGTTTAAATTGATGAAGTTGAACCTTGACTACGCTTTAAAATGGATAATGACTCATTGGCGTTGTTATTCAGTAATCTTCCCTGACATCGCATAATAATATAATTAAAGTTGTATATTTTTAATGAAAATAAATTCCTTTTTATGTTTTAATAAAAATAAATGCAAAGCAATATAATAAAAATGATGTTATAAAGTTATAAAGTTATTTAGGCTAAAGTTATTCTCGTGTTGGATGGTTACAGAATTTAAATTGTTAATTTAACTTGAATATACTAATAGTACATACCTCTAAGGTATTGTTTTTAAAAAACCAATAACATAGTTTTCCTTTTAAACGAAAACAAGGGTGTGTCTTTGCTGTATTTGTAAATAGATCCAAGGACACAATGGTCCAATGTAAAGTTTAAAAGAAATATTAATATTCCGTTCAACTTGTTTTATCCTGAAATATTGACGTTCAAGTTACGTCGTGTAGGCACGATCTGATGAAAAACAAGCATATTATAATATTTTGTTGACACGAGTCGTTTAAAATTAAGCCTTAAATAAATTTGCCTTTAAGTAGCCTCTTATCGATGTATTCTTGTCATTCATTTAAACTACAGCTGAAACATGGAACACTAATTTATCCGAACATTAACTAACATAAATCAAAACCACCAGACTTACTCAGAAAATTAAATTTTATGTTATTCTGTGTGGATATAACAAGTTCTGTTTTAATAGTATTTCGGTATTAACTTTTGTATAATGTTATGCTTATGACTGTTATGAGTTTATGACTATCTCAGATGCACCTTACACAGTGTATTTTATCTTCCGGTGTATTGCTGTTATCATACGTATTATAATATAAACTTAACAAAAACAAAATCATAATAATCAATCATCATAATCTTGATATCTTAAATTCTTTACATCTAATTTGAATATAAAATCAATATTGATGGCTGATGTGTGAAAAATTATGGTGTTGAACTGTTGACATATTTAATTATTTATTTATGATAATGAAGTGAAATATCTGAACTATATGGTCTTTAAAATTGATAGCAATATATATATTTACTTGAGAACATTATAACTTTACCTAAAATACATGATTCATGAGAATATATTATAGCGGAACGAAAAATAAACATCAGTTGTGTCAAATAATAATAAATACCTTTTTTTTTAAAAAAAAAAAAGAAGAAGAATGTAATATAGAGTCTGTGCTACGTGCACAATAAGCAAATAAATACCTAACCGTTTTTTCATAAACTAACATTTGTAGATAAAATTATTTACTTTTATTTATGATGTAAGTCGTAAGATGTTAGAAAATCATTTTATATGATTTGAATTGTTCTCGACCGAGTGATTTCAGAATTAAAGATTATATGTACTCGATTTTAGCCTTGTTTGCTTTTAAATTTCAAATTTCAAAATTATCAAATACATTTTCAAATTTCAAATCACCATTATGTATAACCTTTGTTAAGTTTAACAAATATTTTTTTAAACAGTCAAAAGAAATATAAGTAGGTGCCTACCATGAATTTACGGTTTGGTGCTGCCCCAGATTTGCGAGCCATAAGCCCAGATGGGCCTTAGTAAACAATTGTACCTATAGTGTTAATTTTGAATTAATTGCGAGTTTAGATTTTAATACTTGGCGAAGTTGATGTAGGCTAAAATAATCTTATGTTTTATTCCTCCGCTATCCCAATTATGTATTGTATTACTAATTCAATGTAATAGATCAACTTATAAATAAGCTTAATTAATCATTTTAAATTTATTAAACTCATAATGATCAAAATGTTGGAGAACGCATAAACATTTCCAAAAGTAAAAATAAAATTGTTTTATGGTTTAAATCTAAAATAATAAGAACATAGTATTAAATAATACTCGTAAATATATAAATAATATATTAAAAACTAAAATATAAAAACTAAATTGTTTGTGCATTTAATTATACTTGGTTATAATTTTATTTCATCAAACAAATATGTGTATTATCATATTTTTAATAAAACGAAGAAAAAACCAAAATTATATAAAATATTTATATAATTAAATATTATTTCCAATGATATTTCTATAGGTATTATGAATAGTTGTTTTAATGAATTCGTTAGAAGAATGTTGATATAGCCGTGAATTATAGGTACGTGATTAGATCTAATCGTAGTTTTAAGTTTACAAAAATTAAACACCGGATATTATTCTCTAGTATACGTTAAATTTTCTTAACATTATTTGTGACATAGGACGTAAGTACAGTTATAAAAAATGTGGTTTTATTATTTGATTAATTTGTTTTCGAAACTATTTTCGATTATTTTTCATAGTTCAAATAAATTATCAGTTTCAAAAAACAATACCTATTCTATTTCACCGCTTGTGTATGTCATTTTGAATTATAGAACCAAATTTACGAACGAGAATTCCATTAACTTATTGACTTTATCATAAAGGTTTCCCTGCAAGCCCCATATATTTCAGAACTTATTAAATATTATTCACAGACTATACTACTATAGTAATAGAAATATAAAATAAATATTGTCTTTGGTGTACATCCTTTTATTGTTAGAAAACAAACCCAGACTACGTAGCGTCATGTAAAATTTTACAATATAATTGGTCTCGGAATGATTTAAATATAGCCATAGAGCATAATTAAAAACTATAATTTTAACGAATAAATATCAATAATATTTATTCTTTACCATTTGCAAAAAACACTGTAAATATCATAGTAGATATATCTATATTATAAAATTATATATAAAACCCAATGATAAATGTTAAAGTGCAGTCATCGGAATTAATTATTAGTTAATAAAATTGGATGTATAATGTATTTTCATAATAATCAATAATGTATGTATAGAAAAAGAGATATCTATGTTTAGAATAATTGTGTTTGTTGATCAAGTTTAAAATAATTTTGTTTATTTTAGGCTTTAAAATTAAAGAAGATTATTGACCTATGATTTAAATGTACAATTAATAAGTTTCTAAACTATTTTTGTGTGTAATATATCTCAGCAATTAATTGTCAAAATCGCAAACGTGATGTGCGAATACACTAAAAGAAAATTAAAGTATGATAATTATATTAACACAGACAACAGACATATTATTTTTAATGTTTTTCATTTCTCAACTTCAAGTGTAATCGATTTTTTTTCAAATAAATCGAAGGAAGTGGTTTTGAGTTTCTCTCTATTGTCTTCAGTTCAGTTCTTATAGATAATTGGCATACGTACAGATATACCGTTAACCGTTTGTACCTTACACTAGCAGATAACTAACACTGTACAATTATCAAAAGCACACTACTATGTGGAGTTTTTTATATGAAGATTTAAAATACATACAATTGGGCCGAACTCGTACTTGGCGTGGTTCCTGGGTCAACCCTTCTTGGAATATTCATTAGGGTGGTCTAAGAAATGGAGAAAAAATATTTTTTTCGAAAGCTTATATTCTTACTTTTATTCACATTAAATATTTTTCGTTTGATTTGATTTCTTTATATCTACATTCAAAAATAATTTTTCTGTTATAGCAAGGAGACACGGAAAATCAACATTTTCAATGGGGCCATACATCCGAAGACAGTTTTGCTGAAGGAAACGACACCAATGCATGCTATGAAGCAGATAGTGTCCTTGCATCTATGATGCATGAATCAATAGAAGACTACCAGAGTCGGGAACCAATCGTGGATGTCCATGAGTCACAACCAATGTCATCATGTCGGAAGTACCGTGGTACGCTGCAGGGTACATGGGGTGACTATTCAGATGACGAAGGTGGAGGAGCGTATGGCAATAGCAAGAAAATGATGCGAATGTCCAAAACCGATTCATCATTGGACGAATTCCATACTTTTTCGGACTATGTGGCTGAACGAATGCGCAACCTAAAAGCTGATAAAGCTCTTCAGCTAATGGCTCGTCGAGACATCGAACAAGTATTGTTCAAGTATGAAATGAAATTGTTGGAACAGACAAGAGATTCCCAGCAGCAGCAGCAACCTGACACCGAGGCGGCCACCACATCAAAATCCATTTCACCATCTCCTGTTAGTGACCTGGAACAGCAATAGTTACAGCTTCTGTAGCTTGATGATATTATGCATTGACTGCAGTGGCTAGGTGTTACTCTGGTTTGGCCCCCATTTTAGTATTTGTTTGAAAATATTATGATGGGAAATACCGGTGGACTGCTTGAACCTTTAATGCTCATACTGTCCCTAAAATATACATACCTATATTTTAGATTTTTGTACAACACTGACAATGTTTCTGTTTTAGGTTACTATACTTATCATGTAAACTATAAGACAATTTATATGCATATTCGATTCCTATATATTTCTATTATTATAATTGATGTAACTATTATGTATGTACTTCCAATACAACATATTACATTACCAGATAGTATGATTCGATTACTTACAAATGACATATGTATTTGAATCTTTAATAAGCTTAGACTCGACTGGTACACATTTGCTAAGTTCTTAACATGTGTATGGGAATTATGTTATTTTTTTTTCATACCTAAACCAAATATATTTATTTGTCTATGAAATTGTTTGTGCATTTTTAAGTCATTTGTATTTATAGTATTCAGCATTTATTTTTCATATTGTATAAATGATAGGAAGAATTAAACAATTCAAACATCACAGTGTCTGTATCTTATATGTTCTAATATTATTTTTTTCTTAAATATAGTATATATTTATATTTTACTTGATATTTTATAAAATGATAGTAAATTATTATTTAAATGATACTGGTAGTGTACTATTTTGATAATAATATGATGTGGCTGTTCTAGTACTACTACTTATACGTAAATGAAATGTTCCAGTAAGTATTTTAAGAATTTTTTTGAAAATCACATTTTTAAAAATGTATTACTAAATCAATATTGCTGTTAACTGTTTTTACTTTTTATAATAATCTTTCATATAAAAGTGATATTTTATAAACCATTACCAGTATTACCTTTACCTAATCAATATTCGTATTAGATAAACAAGTATAGGTACGCTTAGGTAATAAATAATTTAAATTAGCTGTTGTTGAATAATAATATTAATTATCATTTAATTTAAATCGTTACGGATGTGGACAATACCTATGACAAAATAGACAAATTATAACTACTACAAACAATGTTGCTTTTCGATCAAAATATTATCATAGCCAAAAGCATTCATTCGAATCGATTAGGTATGTTTTTGTTCAGTGCTTTCGATGTAGATTTGTGATCTAGCAATAGGTAATGCTAATACATTTTTATACTTAAAAATTATCATTGCGTTGTACAATGTATAATCGGTGACGTGATGAGTTAAAAATGATCGAGAGACAAATAATTACCGACCACTCGCAGTATAATTTGTAATCTACGCTGTAGTCGATGTTTAAATTAACACCGTCATCACACCACAATTTGCGATCATAATTAATCATTATAATGCGTTCGCGCCCGTTTGCAATCGTGGACAATTTATAACCGCGAGGAGATGCATGCCTTATCAGGAACATCCGCTGCAGGATGTTGGATGTAGATAGGTGCCCCGCGAGAAGGACATTCTATTTAAACGAGTGTTTGTCGGCGAGAAGAAGAGGAATATAATACCAGTGAATTCGAAACCGGTATGTTACAAGCAGAACACTGTACCCGTAAACGTGAAATAAATGGAAGTGTTCAAACCTTTATAATATGGATAGAATGTTAATCAAATAGTTCTTCCATTGATTTTAAAATAGACTATTCTACGATCAACGAGTCTACGTTCAACCGAGTGAACCAATAAAATGTGATAAATACATAATTCGTTTCATGTTACAGATATAGACATAGGTGAAACTCTTATTTTTAATTTTTTTGTCATTTTTCGATATTTTTCTTTTTCGAGCATTTTCAACATTTTTATGTAATTTTGATAGCTATACTGCATGTATATTATATGGCTTGATAATTTTAATTTAATTTACAATATTATCTAAATATGATTTCAGTCAACACCATCGTCGCCGCGTCAAGTCAAATTTTTTGAATTTCAGTTTTTTCCCTCAATAGTTTAAGAGATTTAAGGAAAATCATATAAGAATCAAAGTTACTTTAAAAATAATAGGAAAATAAAAATCTAGACCAAAAAATAAACTTGTAAAAATATTTATAAGCAGAAACCAGGGGGTTAAAAAAATAATTATTATTTAAAATTATATGGTTTTTATTTGTAAAACCAAATAACCAAACCCGAAACCATCGTACAACAGAAAAAATCCGGAACCAATTGTTCAGATTTATTCGTTCAAAAAAATTCGAGCTACCTCGTGTTACTTATTGCACTGGTGACATCTACATGTACATACATACCAACCCTTCAAAGTGGGCGGCATTTTGTCGTGACCCCGAAGCGCCAAATTTCTTAATACAGCGTTACGTGGAAGTCAATAACTGATTCTTATGAATAAAATTAACGGAATACTAAGGTATTAATCGACCATTTAAAAGACCACAATTTTGTATGTTATTCAGCTGACTAGTTGAAGCGCTAATCAGTGGAAGCTTTTGGGTGTAGGGATGACATGAGGGTGCAGTTGCACCTACGAACATTTTTCAGTGGGGTCAAACGCAAAAGTATCATTTTCGCCCATAGACAATGGTCAAAAATATTATCTTATATTTCATAGTTAATTAACAATAATCAATTTTTATATCGGAGCAATACTCGGATAAAAATTTTTTTTTTGTAACACCTTTAAAACATTTTTACTACTATTAGGTAAAATGCATTTTTTTAATGGCTACAAAGGAAATCTTATGAAAAATTATTTTGTATTAAATTTCCAAGTTACACGAAATGGAATTTAAAGTTTTATGAGTTTTTAATTACAAAAATGTTGCGGATTTTTATGATTTTTGTCATTTTGTCAACATTTTATAATCAAAAGCTAATACATTTTTTTTTTTGAAATTAATTAGTAAGAAATATTTATGAGGAGCTTTTTAATAAATTGTCAAGACTTGTTGTCAAACAGAAATTATCGACATCTTATTAAAAAAAACTGCGAAAAGATGAAATTTTAAAATATATTTAGGTAAATGGCTTAAAGAACATCAAAATGTATTGAACATTATACCATTTTCAGCAAACAATGATTTTATATTTTTATTACGGTTCCGTGAAAATTTCAAGTCTCAACGATTATTTATTTTTTTTCAGTTACGATGATAAAATAAAATTGATTCTGTCAAAAATGTGTGTCTTAAATTTTGAAATTTTTTTCGGTTTTTCTCAATAATTCGGAAAACGGTTTTGTGAATCACGATAAACTTTTGCGTCTTCCTGAGTTTCTACCATGAGCCGTTTATGGCGCTAATTATAAAATGAAATAAATTGTTTTGAAATTAAATTAGTTCATTATCAGTGTCCATTGTCCATCAAGTAAACTTAATACATAGAGACTAGAGTTAAGTTGAATATTTGTTTACAACTATTTTACGTGTTTAACGTTCATATTGCGTCGGCTGTTGACTTAACTAACTAATCATAACGTTAATTTATTTTCACATTGACTTGACCGGTAATAAGGTAGGCACACAAATTGATTTACACTCGACCGGATTTTTGGAGTCTGTGCACGACTGAAACGAAGTAGAGCGTTTGCAGACCAAACAAAATAAATTGAAAAATGCCAAATCGGCACTAAACTGATCAGCTAATAACGATTATTATGTAAGACTATAGTGCGTGAATGCTATAAATCGGAATACTGCGCCGTCGCGTCGCATAGATCCGCCACCAAATCTGCCGGCAGGTAATTCGGTTGTGCTGCCACTGCAAGAATAGACTTCCAACACTTACGGCACTGTAACAGCGTTACGGTATTGTAATCACTGTTTGTTATCAGCTCGATTGCTCTTATCGACTGGCCGAGCGAAAAAAAAATACACACACGCAAAATTTCAAATCAAATTTATTTGTAATTTCATTATTATTAATTTAGTTTGGTTTACGAATCGATTATCGACGAGAGAATCGTCGATAAATCCTCCCTAGCCACAGGGACTTGCAAAAGAGGTAAAATCAAAAGCGTAACTGTAATGTCGGACGCGCATGCCACCCCCATTGCCTGGCAGTACGTTTGCTACTCACTGCCAATCCTCATACCGATGTCCGTTTACGTGTTCAAGAAGTGTTTCGCCAACAAATACCGCACTCTCAACTCAAAGGTAAGCTTTGTCTTCTCGCCTCTTGTCGAATTCGATCTGCAGGATTTAAATGCAAAACCATGACCTTCGTATGACCCCGAGCTTTTCCATTTCATTTTGAACTCTGTTGTACACTTGGCCTTTCCAACATCATTGTGTTGTTTAATACTTAAATCTTGTCTTCAAAACAATACAATGTTCTGTGCAATGATTCCATTCAACAACAATTTGAATTGCTCATACAACTTTTACATTCTTGTTGTTCTTTAAAAGTTACATTACAATTTATCTATGTGCATGAACTCTTACGTCAAATTATCAAATTCATCCTAATTAAAATATTATTCTCTAGCCCCTTCAATTTATCAATCGTTTCATTAATCATATAATAAGATTAAATTAAATTTAATAATAATAGTAATATTAATAACTATGAATTATTTTTGCTCTAGGTTGTACTTATAACAGGCGCCAGTTCCGGGTTAGGCGAGACGTTAGCCCACGAGTTTTACTCTCATGGCTGTGCACTTATTCTAACAGGACGTAGTAGCAATGAATTAGAACGAGTCAAAAATGATTTATTAAGCCGAAGTGATGTAATTGATAAGTAATTATTGATTTTAACATTTGCTATTTAAAATTTAAATTATTTTGTAGATCAAAAATGTAAACAAACCATGTATTCTTGTCTTGGATCTAATTGACCAATCAACAATAGAAGTAGTTAGTCAAAAAGTTTTAGGCGTTTTTGGTCGTGTGGACATTCTTATCAATAATGCTGGCATCAGCTACAGAGGCCGAGCTGAAGCAACAATGGCCGAAGTTGATTATAAAGTAATGTTAGTCAATTATTTTGGCCAAGTTGCTCTTACCAAAGGTAAATTAAATGTTTATACGTTATTTCTCATAATGCACAGTCATTTTAATTGTTATCTGATTTTAGCTATATTACCTAGTATGATTCATCACAAAAGTGGACATATAATTGCAATTAGTAGTGTTCAAGGAAAAATTGCTGTTCCGTTTAGGTAATAAACTGATATAATACTTAAATTATTTATTTTTACGGTAAGCAATTGTTACTTAATAATTTGTTAACTTTTTTAATTGCTTGACTTATAATATATTTAGTTGAAATTAAATAAATAATTATCTAATCTTCAGTATAAATTGTATTTATAGATCTGCGTATACTGCATCTAAACATGCTTTACAAGCATTTTTTGACACTCTCAGAGCTGAAATTGCACACCATAAAGTTAAAGTAACTGTTGTAAGTCCTGGGTACATTCAAACAAATTTGTCATTAAATGCATTAACAGGATCTGGATCAAAATATGGTGGTACGTATTATATTGTTAATAAAATAAACATTGAGAATCTATAATAAATACTGTGGAATCATCAGAAATTCATAATACTAGGCAGTGTGTTGTAAACTTTACAAAACATAAGTAGCATACCAAAACACAATACAAAGAAAATTGTTTGCAAAAATAGTTATAGGCCGACCTTTAATTTTGGAGGTGATACTGAACTCAACCCAACTTGAAAGTTATATTTTCAAAAGAATCAACTATTCAAGAATTTGAACTTGTATCTTATATTATTTTTACAAATCATTCACTTAGAATAAATATGTAGACAAAATCCTCTAAATAATTGATTTTTTTTTTTTTGGTACATAAATAAAAACTTAAATAATGAATGTAAATTGATTGTTTCATTTTGCACTAAAAAGGAACTATAAATGCATGTGTAGCATGTAGTATCATCTAAATTTTAAATATTTATACATACTTGGGTAAGGATATCACTTTTTAAAACAAAATTACAATTGTCTACTAGGAAGCGTACAAAGATTATATATTACTTCTAAACTGTTATCCATGAAAATTATCTTAAAAACAAATGCATTTTATCGGTATGTTTTAATAATTACAAATGTAATATATTTTTCTTAATTATAAAAAACTAAAGATGTTTAAATAATTCAAGTTTATAAAATATAGCAGTTATTTATAAAACCTATACATATGAGAGGAATTATGGAATTATACCAATAAATAATACAACAAATATAAACTACAAATCCTTCATAATTTTTAATCAATTTATGGTATTAGCTATATTTATTTTTATTTGTAGTGAAATAGTTAAATTGTTTTAGGTTAATAACTTATATTAAATAATTATATTTTAAACATTTGAATTTTTCTTTACAGTTATGGATGATTCTACTATGTCAGGCTACTCTGCTGAATATGTTGCTCAACGAATAGTGGATGCTGTTGTTAATGATGAACAAGAAGTTATCATAGCTCCATTTTATGCTCGTTTAGCAATTGGCTTACGTTACGTATGGCCAAGGTTTTATTTTTGGATTATGAAATGTAGGGCTGACCGACAAGCTAGTCAGAAAATGTAGGATTCAAGGATTCCCCGCCATCAGACGGACGAGCGTCGGCTACAGCCTGTTATCGTCGGCATACGGGAATCTCACATTTGACAAACAGTCAGGTCAGTCAACTAGACTTCTAGAAATTAGATGTAAAATGTTATTTTTTGAGTATTTATAATTTTTATTTTTTATTATAAATACTTAGTTGTTAGTGATGCACAGTTTCACATAAATTATTAATTTAATTTATGAATGATCACAGTTGTACAATACTTAAAATGATAATACTGTTTCAAAATAAAAAAAGATATAAGAAAAACCGAAAACTGCTAAAACTGATAATGTTTTTGTAAGTCCAGTTAGTTATTCTTGCAGCGATAATATTTCTTAACCATAATAAATGTTGTTCAATTATTACTAATTGCTACTAGATAGAATTAATATAATATAAATCTATATATATAAAGATTATATTAATTATATAAATATAATTGTCAATATAATTATTTAATAATTCAATAACTATAAGACAATATCAGAGTTTTTTTTAAAAAAGTATGATTTATCCTTCAACATAGAATCATATTAATTTATCAATTTATATACTGCACAATTAGATTTACTTAAATGTCAAATTTTATTTAATTTTCAAATGTCATTATTACTTACCTCAAATTATTTAACTATATGTTAAATAATTAGATAATTTTTCCAATTATCAAACTTATTGTTTACACAAATAAAATTCTTAAAGTTTCATTAGTAATTTAGTTAAAAATATGATCTCTTTCACTTGATTTTGCATTGGGAGTTGTGCAATTTACATCAAAACCTTTATTTTAATCTAATTAGAAATTACTGATGCTAAAAGGATTGAAATTAACTGTCATAGTGACATTACATTGATTCTAATGACTACAAAAAATGAGCTTTTAATTTAGGTTAACTAAATTAGGGTTGGTTGAAATCACCATTTGTCATTTAAGTATTAACTGTGCATCATTGACAAAAATAGATTATTGATAATTCACAATCAGTGGTAGCGTGAAGTAGTTTCTCATAAAGTTTTAGCTTTGTTAGAGCAAGAGAATGCTTGGGGTACATTTTTGTGATGATAGTTTTGTAGATTTAATTTAAATAGAAACAATTCTAATATTTTTATTAATGACAAGTTTAATTAGGATTTAAAGTATACAAAAGTATTCAGTGTCCTTGTTAAAAATAATTAATTGTGCTTCTCTGATGAAAAAAGTTCGCGCTGCCACTATTTACAATCACTGCTACCAATAGTGTAGTATGAATTTATTATTATTATTATTGTACATTCCTTAAGATTTGAATACTAATAACATTTTCGATTTACGTACATTTTAAATATTGTTTTAGGTTTAGAGTTTATTAATCAATTACCACCATTTTTTTTCACATAAGATTAATTACAAATAATTTTTTCACAGAAAATTTAATTATAATTTAAATGATCTCTTTTTTTTTCACAAGATCAAATTTTTTATTATTGATATATTTTGGTTGCTTAAAGATGGTGCTTGTTGTTACACATTTTGTGTTCTTTTTTATTACATTTTGACAATATTTATATATACTTTTACCACATTTTTTTTATAACCAATCACTAATAATTTTATTGTTAGCTAATTACAAATTTGAATGACAACAGCGTATCGACAATTACATTTTAGAAATCTCATATAGCTCATATATAATAAGTAGATCTGACTTCTGTCAATTATTTATGTATACTTAATAGTGAGTTGTTAAAATAGTTTAAACCTTATGTACTGTTAAACATTGTTAGCTATTTATAGAATAACATTTTTCTAGTCAGTTAATATATTAGATTGTACATTTTTATATATATTTTAAATGATTAAGAAACTATACCATAGTAGATGAAACTCAATGTGTGCAATTATTTACTATGATAAATTTAGATGTTTATTATTATTATTATTAATGTTTTTTTTTCCATAAAGTATTTGTAGCCATCATATATGTAGTAGATATAATAGTAAAAAAAACTATTCAAAACAATGAAGAAAACTAGTTAACATTCTCATATGTAATTGTTACGCTTAACATATCTAACATATTGTTGTCTAGTTTTAACAAGGTTTCCTTTAATGTTCGGAAAACTAATTTATAAACAAATTTCGGATTGAGTCATACAAATTATATGTGTAAATGTAGAATTTTTTATACATATACATATATGTATAATGTATATATATTATGTTTTACTATTGTCTGTGTTGTGCTTATTGTAGATGATCATTTTTTTAAAACTATTGAGCACATATATGTAACTTTAAAATGTCCATTGCTCTTAACATCAAACATTCTTTATTTTATAGAAAAATATATGTTTTATTGAAAGCTAAACAAACACAACATTTAATTAAATATAGAATGCAATTTATTACGATATACAATTTTTAATTTTATTCTGTTCTCTAAAAATTATGATTCTTAACAATAAATCATATAAAATGTTAAGAAATTTACTTTGTGATATTTTGTTCAGTCTATACATAAATGGTTAACCAAAGAGTCTGTAAAAAAAAATTACAGACAATGAATTCGTAATTTTGATCACTCATACCATAGGTAGCAATATAATATTGTGATATCTACTTCCACGAGTATTCTCGTTCTACATGTATAATATAATCAAACTTAATAGATTATTTTAAAATTATGCTCCGTTTATATTTAAGCATGCTACGTGTTTACCCTTAAACCATAGAACGATACTAGGTAGTTTTAGATATTAGATAATCCTTTAGAACTACCTTATATTAGATGGAAATTAAAATTTATTTGTTGCCTTTAAAATGAAACCTAAATTTAATAAAATACAAGTGCTGTAAATTAAACATTTTGCTATTAAATAAAATACATTTTCCTCTTCATTACATTTGATAATTCAGATAAATCTTTCGTAATTACAATAAAAAGCTTATGAATAAAGAAGTATAATTGTTTTTGCATTAAATAACAATAAAAAAAAAAAAATTATCACAAATAAAACATTTTTGTTTCGTTTTTATTTTAATGGCAAACTAGCATGATGTTAGAATTTTTTTTTTTAAATATAGACAATATATTTATACGACCAAATTTCTGTGCTAAAACTTTTGACACCTATTTAGATGTTTGAGATGTATCCATTCACTCGTCCAAAAACGTCAAGGTTTTAAAGAAGTCATTACAACAAAAATAAATATTTCAAATTTATAAAACCTTTTTATAATATCATAATAAATTTAAATTTATGAAAAAATAATGTTGGGTTAAAGTTATTTTTGTAATTAAACAATGTAATGTGTAACAATGAAAATAAGTATTAATATAAAAATATAAGTTGGGCTGATTATTAAAATGTTCTAGTTGGTTAAATTTATATCAGGAAAATAGAAAATAAAGTTTTTATAAAAAAAATAATAAGATAGTCATAATTAGAACTTTTCAACTAAATAAAATAATATAGTCTCTTTGATAACAAAACTTTCTGAAAGATGGAACTAAAATGGTGTTAAAACTTGCTTACTTTTAATGACATTTAACTCCTTTGATATTCTCATAAATTAAAGCATTTAATATTTTCAATATACAATGAATCTGCATTGAATGCTAATTTATTCAAAGATGAAATTAAAAGAAAAAGTAGGGTTATAATACCTACTCAATACTCAAGAGAACCTTTAGTTATTGGTATTTCAACATTATCGGGTACTTACAATCATAAATTGGTAAATAAAATATACTCAAGTGAACATTAATAAAACATTATTTAAAAATTTACTGACTGTTCTTGTACCATCACTTTCCCAAAAAATGTTTGATCTCGTTCAAAGAGATTATTTGCAATATTCGTACAATTTCCAAATACAATAAGCAGTTGACATTACTGTTACTGATGTATGTACAATTTTCCGTTTGGTATCGCTGCCACGTTCAATAACTACAGGTAATGGTGGAGTGTTGTCTTCTTTTTGGAGTGATTTCAATCTAGGGTCTTTGTGCACTTGATACTTGCAACATGGATCAAACTGCCATGAGATCATGTACAACCCAGTGCATACAAATGAAACCATACACAAAGGACCGTACACAAATGGCTTGGAACGCCAAAAATAAGCTATTATTTGGGAACAGAAAACAAACAGAAGCAAAAATATATTAAAATAACAATAATTAGTAATAACACTAGTGTAAATAAGCTTTTGATAATTAAAAATTATATAGTGATTTAAAAATGGTTACCATTATGTTAAGTTATATTAATTTTAAATTGCATTTGATAGGTTTTGTTATGAGTGATTATGCCTCATGAGTCATAGCTTCTAATAATATTGTTACTGATAATAAGTTACAAACTAAAATCGAATTATTTATTTTGTTATATTATATATAATTGCTATTTTTTAAGATTGAAATATTTTACTAAAAATTATTTGTTACTTAATTGATACTTTTTATTTCTAATTGAAATTGCCTATGATTACCAGTAATATATAAAATATTACTACTTAGAATATATACACAAGTGATAATATGCTTTATAAAAAATATCTTTGATCGTAATTTAATGCCTTTTGGAAACATAAATTATACGACATTACAATAACAAAACTCTACTGAATTTATTTCCAGATGAATAGATAATTATAATTTTACATTTTCTTTCAATACAAATTATATTTAACTATACCTAATATTTACTATAATTATAAAACCATTTTTATTTTGAAGTAATGTTAATTGATAACTTAAAACAATAGTTTCAATACTTAATCTACTGAAACTACTACCAAATGCATATCATTCCAAATTTCCAAACCTGTTCCTGTAGACAAAGCGCTAGATATAATGGCCGTTTTTGATAGGAAATTTCCAACAGTAATCCATCTGACTGTTTCATCAGCTAGCTGTGTTGGCTCAATAATAATATACTTATATCCAGCTTCCAAGGCATTATCTAGCTCTTGTTCAAACATTTCTTGCGAGTTGTCATTGTCGTAAACTTCTCTTATTATGGCAGTGTCTTCTTGATTTATTATTCTATATTAAAACGCGCAAGAATAACATTTTAAATCAATAAATGAAGTTGAACATTTGAAAACGATTTATGTAAATTAGTAAATTAGTTGTTTAATTAATTAGTTGTCAATAATTTTGAAAGAAAAATCAAACTTACTCGTAGGATAACATATTATTTTTCTGAACACTTTGTGCACGTTGAAGATTCCCATTAACAGAGTTTAGGCTCGATTAATACGGAAGTCTGTCATTTGAGTCGGTCGCACAATGCGTTCAAAACGGACGTCCGATAATTCGTCACTTGTACAGTTGTACACATTTAATTACGGTGTACGCGCCGTGTTCATAGTTCTTCATCAACAACAACGTCCGCGATCCAACATCAAATCAAACAAAACATTTTATTCGGTACAAATTGAAGAAAATAGTAAATACCAACCGTGTATGTCGCGAACGACATTGAAAAGAAAAATCGCACGTTTGATAACGGGCAAGAGGCAACAACTGATATACGTACGGGTCCGCGCGGGGCATGGAGGAAAAAGATACGGCTAACCTTAACAATATATTATTGTATAATAGCTGGTATTTCCCTCCGAGAGAGAGCGCGGACCGTTTGCCCGAACACGGGGTGTCATGATGAACTTGCCACTTGGGGATCTGTTCGGAACTTCAAATATTTTATATTATTATGGTTCATAATAATTAATATTAGATGTTTAGATGTCTGGTCTGTGATAAGTTCGTGCACGTACGCGCAACAGCGACTTTATTCGCAGATTATTCGTCTTTTGTCTCGGTAAAGCCTAGGTTTCGTCATGAATTGCGTTTGTGAAGATAAAAATGAATCCGTGGTTGTGCGGTTCAAGGCGGCTAGGTAGTACGCGAGCCAGCATTCCGCGCGTCTGCCTCAGGTTCGCACATAGGTCCGTTACGTGTTGTATTGTTATATTACAAGCAAATAGCAATCACCGTGACGTAACATTCAGCGGCAGAAGAAAGAAAAAATATGGACCCCATAACGATCGGATTGAATAATGTAATGATATGATCTCGCCAAATAATATTGTCTCGCAGTTCTACGCACGCGCACAATGCGCAATTCGTCCGTGGAAAGGTACATGATTGTTTAGTCGTCATGCCACGGGTGAAATCGACCAAATGCGTGACGCGTTGTTGGAATATTCTTTGATTTTTACGAGTGCGCATCAGCGCGTTGAAAGTACATGATATAAGCTCATCGCGCGCAAATGTCGCCTTACACTACCGCAGCTTCGTAGTTCGTACACGCGTACAGGGCCGGATTTAGGGGCGGGCTGAGTGGGCTGTAGCCCGGGAGCCCCCACAGTTTGTTATTACCAGTGTTGGGAAAGAACGCGTTCCTGGAACGCATTCCTTTTATAGGAACGAAGCTCGGAACGCGTTCTATTTAAAATATAGGAACGAGGAACGGGAAAGAGTTCCTATTTTGAAGAAACTTGAAAGAAAATTTCCGTTCCTCAAATAATGAAAAAAAAAAAATAGTTATTTTTAACACGTTGAGTGCCACAGTATTTATGAAGGGCATATAGTGTTTCCGCTCCAAAACTGAGCCGCGACGCCGTCGGTCGACTACGTGTCGACACCGGTTCCGTGCGCCATGGACCACTAAACGAAATACGTTCTCGAAATATATATATCGTAGACAAATGGAAATCAAATTAAATATATTATAATAAACGGTATGTAAAAATATGAATATTGGGTATACCATAGTCTGCGGACTGCGAATATAAATATACACTTATTGTTATTAATGTTATTAATTATTATACATCCGAGCAAGATACACCTGTAGATTATTAAAATAAACTAATTCTATTTCGTCAGAATATTATAGTAACAACGAAAATAATAATATGATATTAATATATTATTATCGGAAATAGCACAGCCGCGTAATCGGCATCACCGTCGCCGTCGTCGTCATTCGGGGAAAATTAATTAAAACTTATATCTGATATCATAATCATACGTTTAGCAAATTAGTTCTTTTCAAATAAAACAAAATGTCAGTATAAAAATATTTTTTCATCATTATTATAAATAAAAATAATATATAAATATTTTGACTAAGTAAATTGATGAATTGTTTTTTTCATTCTTCATTTCCATTTTGTAGAATAGTTCATACTTCACATTATATATTTATATTTTATATTGATTATTAAATAATAAACAATTCTAAGTGAAGGAGTGCATTTTTAGTCAAAATAATAAACTTTTTACTGGGGAAAGTTTCAAGTCTACGCTATACAACTTTTGAATTATAACAAATAAACCTAAGACAAATCATTTTTGTTAAAAATCAATGCTCCTAGAAAGGAGTGAGTTAACCAATTTCAGTGGTGGTCAATGGTGTTTTTTGCGAATAATTTTTAAGTCAGAAATAATCGGTTAACTCTCTCGGTCCGATTATTTCTGACTTAAAAATTATTCGCAAAAAACACCATTGACCACCACTCAAATTGTAAAAAATATCTAAAGGAACGGGAACGCGTTCCTTTTTAAGAAGGAACGGGAACGCGTTCTTTTTTTCGCGACAGGAACGAGGAACGGGAACGAGTTCCTTTTTTACAGTAGGAACGAGGAACGAGAACGAGTTCCTTTTTAAAAGGAACTTTCCCAACACTGGTTATTACCTACTGTGTGTGTAGTTGCATAAAAAAACTAATGGAAATTAGAAAAAAATACTTATCCGTTTTCATTGTTTTTTTAATTTATTATTAAGTAAAATTAAATAAATAGATAGTGTAGGTACTACTGAAAATAATAGGTAAACTTTATTTAATAAGCAAAATGTGTGTTGTCTTGTTTATTTATTTGACGTCCCTTCAATATATATTCCGCCCAAGGGCCACCACCACATACCTAAATCCGGCCCTGCATGTGTACGAAATATACCTTTACGTGCCGTAATAATAAAAATGCGGCGCATCGTGCGTTGCGAGTACCTACCACCATTATACTATGATTAATTATTTTTATTTTATATTCTTCAGCTCCGCCTCTAATTATCACCGACGGCGGCGCGCGGTCGTTGCAACGTGCCTACCTTGATGTTTTTACAGGAATAATAAATGCGTAGAGTGTATTTACAACGTTTGAGTTTTATCTTTTGCGCATCGTACACGTTATTCTATAAATTATAATATATGTACCTATATGCGTGTGCGATTCGTTGGTGCAATAATAATTAATTGTGTACGTCGCGTATGCATGTATAATATTATGATGATGTATAGCCGCTCGTCTTAACGTGACCGCGTCGTTACAGTCCGCGATGATGTGGAAACATGAATTCATCCAAATACATACGTATATATTAATATACGTAATACGTGTGTCTGTGCACCTGTATTAACACTTATAGAGTAAATCCATTAGAGCTTGATACTTACCATTGAGGGGTGGGAGGGGTGGGTGTTTCTTAGCCGTTAATGACTAACCAGGATGAAAAAAAGTTATAATATTTTAGAAACTTATCTTATTAACCAGGACCAGGCTTTTAATTTCCTAAACATATTAAAATTTGCATTTATTAATAACCAAAAATAAAAATTAACTTTAATTTCTTGATGTACAATTTAAAATTGGTACTTACCTAATTGAAAAACTATTCATTCAAATCTGATAAGTTAAGAGTTACAATTATTTTATTCTTATTAATCAACATGGACCATAGAAATATTATACTACGTCAATAATGGAAAATTAGAGTATATTACCAATTAACATGCATTCGCTATCCTACCGTAATATCACATTGTACACCATGAGTTGTGACCATCAGTATTTACGTTTACTGCGAAATACGAAAATACGAATTACAATGTACATGGATTACAAAAATGTGTTTAACTAAATATGGCATAATATATGTACAATATTGTTTAATTGAAAATTTATATCAGATACATAATCCAAAATATTACAAGGTTGAGAAAAATAGTGTTACTCCACAGTTACTCATTATACGTATAATTGGGTTTTCTCTTTGCTCGTTTAATTGTTATTTATTATATCAATTAATTTGACTTGTGCTGTATCCTCAACCTAATTGAACTAAAATAATTACGGTTTGGCACTACTGTAATAGGTTATGGGTATTATAGGTTTGTGAGTTGTGACGAGAATCCAACGCATGGACCTAGTACACCTATTATCGTGTGATTCTATGCATTTCTAATAAGCCTCGCAGTTTATTGCAAAGACCCAGTAATTTGCATTTTCATAAAAATTAAGTATTATCCATCAGTATAACTTGAGCAGTATATTATTGATACATCATTTAGGTATTATTATTAATTTATCCTCTTATGGTGTACCTACCTACCGTGGAATATTTTATTTTTTTATATTTCTAGCAAACAAATTATTAAATACATCGGGTAAGTCAATCAAGCTGTGAGTTCTCAAAAAAAAAATATATATATATATGCATTATAATAAAAAACATGAAATGTTTTGTTTATTATAGGGGTGCTAACGAATCTTGCATATTTGATTGGAACTTCTTGGATGATCATCTACTGATAATAACTAAAAATCTGTTTCAATAACATACAAATTTATACAACTAATTTATTTTTCGTATTATTATGTTATAACTCGTAACATTTTTAAATTGTAATGCATTTTTACTAATTAAGAGAAAAGGCATGACATGAATATATTATACTGATAATCCTTATTCCTTAACATAAGTGTACAATATAAATTAACACTCCGATGTCGTATATTTCAAATACGTATTCTAATACGTATTCAAATTTCAAAGATTGATGAATCGGAGTTAAAATTTAAAAAAAAGTATGATTTTGTGCTATTTTAATTTATTTATTTTTTATTGTATGACATATTTGGTTGTATAAATTCATTTTTAATGACATACTTTTAGGTCAAACAATTAATTAAATATCAAATTATGACTATATTTGATTTTAGAAGTGCCTAGATATATTTTATGTTATCTAAAAGTTAAATATTTTATGAAATAAACGAAGTAATTATTATAAACTTTGTATAGTGTGATACGAACACTACAAATTTTAACTACCTATTATTAAACATTTTTTACTAATTTATAAGATTTACTCAGTTGCTGTATTATAATTAATGCTATCTATACTGACTGTATGCTATCATATTTTGTATTGTGTCCTTCAGTTGAATTAGGTAATAAATTATACAACACGAGTACGTCCATTTCAAAGGCAATTTGTAAAAGTGCCACAGGAAAATGTATCATTGACCGGCATTTGACCCTCATGTGGTTGACATTGCATAAAATCTTTCTAGTACCTTATTATTGTACAATTTATTTCAATTTAATATGAATGCCGTAACAGTGGGGTAACTTGACGAGTTGGACACAATGTCACAGGATTGGAGACGTACAGAAACAGTGAACTTAACCACAAAAGTTCAAATTATATTTTTGAAATTATAAATATTCTTCAATAATGAAATATTATTATTATACTTTGTCTGCTTTATTTATGCTTTTGATTTTGAATTAATTAAATTATATTATAAACTTCAATATGAACCAAATATTTATAAACTGCAAGGTTGTTATAGATGATATCCTATGCAATACAGGACATTAATTATTAATGCAACAGTGGAAGGGAATATTGGATTTAATGCTCAAATTTGTTATGTAGTATGGGAAGGCTGCAAGTACCTACATCATGTTCGAATATTTCTAACAAATGTATTAAAATAATATTAATCATGTAGGTATTAAAAACAATAAATGTAGTAAACTAAACGAGAAAAATTAACTTATTGTACCTATACCATCTAAAATTAGTGTATTAAATGCATATTGCTTATAATAGTCGCTACGGGAATTACTTATATTTTAGCCGTACTTGCTTAGTAATAACTATAATAATAGGCGATAACTGTAATACCATTTTGGACCAAATATTCGAGAAATGAATACAGCCGCAATACTTGTATGATATTTTTAAAACGAAAATAACGATTTAATGATCTACTAAAATATTAAATTGATTAATAATTATACTAGCGTAATATGTTCTGGATTAGACTTAATTATACCTTAAAAATAGTTGACTATTACTAAATGAACATTCAAAAAACCTAAAGAAATGGCCAATTCGTTAAAAAAAATATTGTGTGATATATGATTTGACGTACAATCTTACCATTTATTCTAGTAAGTATGTAAATATTAGAGATTATTTAGAAAAAATAACACGAATACAGATACTAATGGGTAATGACTTATATATTTTTATTATTTTCATTAATAATAATACAGAAAAGTACACAAAAGCTATTGAAAATAAATTTAAAGTTTACTCAGAGAACATTTACCTCTTCGTTTCTACCAAAAATAGCTAATTATTATGCAACATCAAGAACTATCAGAATTGTATATGAATTAATTGAATATAAGTGAATATCATTGTTTCTATTTATAACCAATAGTAATGAACAAAAATTAATTTCGTCAACACATCTTACTTGGAAGGAGAAATGTATGAATATATAATATATATTTATTATTTAGCATATTTAACGTTAATACCTTAATCACGTCTATCAACATTGTGATATACTTTTTATAATCAATTTAAACCAATTGTATATATTTCCTACAAGATAATTGACATATTAGCTGAGTAATACATTAAATTGATTCTAAATTCTATATTGGTTGTACGAGTATATCTGTGGCTTTTTCTAATTCAGATATACTACCATAATACACAAAAATAAGAACTCTCTATTACTCAATCGGTGCAAAACAAAACTACTTAAATTGTTATCCCTATATATCGTACCAACATTTTAATATAGGTACTTATATACATGTATATATATTTTTAAAAGAGCTTTTTGTCGAAAAAAATAACAATTCGATAACTATATTATATATAATAAAAAGTATTAATATATAAGTAAAATAAAAAAAGAATGTATTGATTTCAGTTTTTATATAATGGATTGCATTTAATCTAAACGATGAAAGGATGCGGAGTCACGGACCTTTCATTCGAAGACAATTGTTCGCAAAAATCAATTATTATTCAATAATCAATATATACTGTATACAGTGGTCGGTG
This sequence comes from Periphyllus acericola, assembly GCA_949715065.1. NCBI lineage: Eukaryota > Metazoa > Arthropoda > Insecta > Hemiptera > Aphididae > Periphyllus > Periphyllus acericola. Next base: position 25,112,896 of record OX454271.1, on the reverse strand, counting down.
GTTAGGTACTGGTTTGTGTACGGATGCAGAATTAGACAGAAAAAAACATTAACCAGCTGAGAATTGAAGGAAAAGTTAACGGTACAGCTGCATGTATATATTATTATTTGTTTGGGAATCGAAAAGAATGTGTTAATAATAAATATACAAGAATCTTTATACGTAATTCGAACGGCTGTAAACGATACTCAAGGCATTATTATACACACGCATAGTATACATGTATACGACATGCGTATATACAAATAATGTGTGTTGAGGTTTGGCATCTGAAATTCACTGATGGTAGACCACAAGGTCGGCAAGTTACCATAATTGGAAAGTAATACTGGCACCAAAACTACACCAATTCATCCCACGTGTTCGAGGAAGGCTTTAAGTTGAATACTATACAGTATACACTATATTATATTCAAGAGAGGTCTATTAACCTAATTATGCATGTATGTATTGCGATCAGCACACCCACATGAACGAGTTTCACTTGCACATCTCGGAGATGGCACTCGGGTGTAATTGATATGACAATACCACGATGGAAAGTGTTTTAAGGGCTTTATTAAAGCCGACAGTGGGTAGAAAACTAGAATAAAAGTATCTTTACGATTTATGTCCAGAATAAGGTATTACAATGTATGAATATATTATGTATAAATATATCTTTAAGTTTGGATTTTTTGAAATTATTTTAAATTAATTTATCATCCATTTATATAGGATATATAATGAACACAAGTTAATCACGGAGATAGATACTTTTACATAAAACATTCAAAGTTAGGAAAATTATATCTTGGAATGCATCCTAAAATTCAATATTACTTTAAATAATAGATCCGCAAGGGCGGATTGTCCTATCGGGAAATCGGGAATCTTCTCGATGGGCCGGTCCTTGTTTGGGTCGCTCCATATTATTATGTAATCACCAAAAAAAAGTTTTATTTTTGTAAAAAAAACAAAAATTATTAAAAAAATAAATATAATATAGGATCTATATAAATTGATGCAAAATACAGCATTTTTTGGGGGGAGGGGGGTAAAATAATTTAATTTGTGGTCCATGGGACTGTTTGTTTCATATTTCCCGGTCCGAAAATAATTGCCAATCCTCTCCTGTAGATCCGTTATATACATATGGTTAAAAACTGATGAGACTTCACGGTCGGGTAAGATACAAGTACGAGTATTCACTCGAATGATAATGCTGTATCGGTTTCTCAAACTTGAAAACATTGGTAACGAAAAAACGATTCTGAGTGAAATTGGTCGGGTGAATCAGTTTTTATTTCAGTTTACAGTTTACAAGTATTATTTGGCTACAAATAATCTGTAATTTGTGTAATAGTTAGATAATGACAGTTACGCTGTTTGAAATTAGCATAAAAATGTTAAAATTATAACCGAAATTAAAGGTTTTTCTTTTTGAAGGGATGAGAGGGCCTGAGGCTATACTTTATACCTTAAGGGGGTCCATGACTCAGAAAAGGTTAAGAACCACTAGTCTAATGGAATGGTGCTTGACTAAATACTAGGCGATACCTATAGTTTCAAACTTTAGAAATTCAATCTCTGTTATACGTTTTTTGCAATTTTTTTTTGTTTTTCTAAATTATTTGAAAAACTGTTGAGAAATTAAAATATTACCTCCAAAGTATCAACTAGACACAATTTCCTATCAAGATCCTTCCATGACTGTAATGATCGGACTAAATACCAATCCAGTCGAAATCGACGAAACCGTGTGTAGAACATTGGTGCAGACAGAAAAAAAAAATAAAAAATACACAAATTGTGGTAAAACCAATACATTCCTCGTTCACTAAGAATCTAAAATAAATTGACGCATATCTAATTTTATTATCTTAAATTTATAATTGACCGTGATTATCATAGTAATTAACTCCGTTTATATTTAATTATAAAATTTACAATTCATTTATTTTTTTGAGCCACTACTACATAGGATATTGGTTTGAAACAATTTACACTGCCTATAATATGATTCATTTGAAAGATTTTAGTATTTATAAATTGCGATATTACGTATAATATTTATACTAGATTGATTAAATTAAATTATGTAACAATATGATAATCATCATTGTTTCTCATTAAAATATACATTTAAATATACTGCGACATTATGATCTATGATATGCTTATTTTATTTAAAATATCGATCAACAATAAATCGAGTTAATTTATGGATATCATTTTTTATCAATCACTTATCACATTACAACCTTTAGACGTTGTTAATATTGTTTTTAGTTAACTAAAATACATCCCACTTTTAAGAGTGAAAATTGATTATCAAGTTCTAGCTTATAAGTTAAAACAAATAGCTGGCTGTTCCTCTAAGTTTTACTGATTTTAAACGTAAAATAATGCTGTGCTTTATTAGTACATAAGCATAACCATATGACACGCATTATTACAATACTATTACAACCTCACTATTATAAACCAATACATTTTAGAAAGCAATACTCATAGCAGCAATAAGTTGAATATTTATTTTAATTGTTTAAATCGAAATCTCTCAAATGATGCTATTTAATTGGATTTGTAATATTATTAAAATCTAAACATACCATTATGTATCTACGACCTACCTGGCTATATGTATATAATATTGTAGAAGCGTAGCAAGTTTGGTTTGATGTATTCATATCATATTTCATGTATAAATATATTATATGCTCAACTGATTAATATTCAACACGCAGATAATGTATACTCTCAAATAATATTCAATATTCTATTGGATACAATACCTATAGAGAACGTGCACCTGAGATGAAAAATAATTTTACTTATGTTAAAAAGGGTTGACGGTATGAATGTATAATTTTATTATTACAACACTAATCGGATTTTAGGTGTTATTTGTGTTGTGTGCGACGGCTCGACGTCCGTGTATACTGTATAGTATATTTTTATAATATATACGCAATTGTTTCTCCGTTAAGACTTTTTCCTGTGTGCTTTATATTGGCCGAAAACAAATAACATTTTTTCACACCCTCACCCATTATATTATTATACGTTGATGACTGCAGACAATGGTGTTAAGTAAAAAATGAAACGTTTGATGTCTAAATATGGTAGAAAAATTTATAATTACACGCACATACGGCTTGTTGATTATTATTACTTTCCTGCAGTTCATCAGTTACGTCATTAAATGGTGTCATAAAAAAAAAAGAAACGGAACACATATTGCCGAGTGACCTTAGTAGTAATAATATATATATACATGTTCAATAATAATATGTTTGTGACATAATTTGAGCATACCTATTGTAGATAGTATGTGCGTAGGACAGTGTTAGGGTGCAATTGTTGCAAAGAATTCAGTTGGATTTATTTTTATTATACATCTGACCGTGAATCAGAAAATAAACACAACGATATGCTTGCACAATATCAGAAAAAAAAATTATAATTAAGTTGTTCAGTCAATAACAACTGTTGATATTTTTTCATCTATCCAGCAATCCAGCATCATGTTTACACCGGCGGAGTAAAATAAGAGTATTTGATTTTCAACGTTGTTGTTGCAGCCTTGAAAAAATAACAAAATTATTATTTATTACTGCCTTACTGGTCTTGTTTCATGTACCTATATATAATAGGTTTAGCCATGTTCGATAGATTATTTTCCAACCTTATCGTTTTCTGGGAGCGACAAATTCTTATTTAAGCTTTTACTGCAAAACCTAAATGCTTTTAATTTAAAATTGTGTAAATTTGCTTACACGATCAGTGACATATTTTTAACCTTTATTCGGGGATGATTTGAAAAATGCGCAGGTTTTTCACCTATTGTCCTTACGTTTTTCTGACTTCCTTTTTTAATAAACTATTATAGAGATGGTCTCAAAATCCTATTATCCTAAAAATTATTATATTGTTTAAGTAATATTTTTTTGTACTCGTATTTGAAAATTTTAATCATATTTTAAAATCTATCCTTCTTACATTATATCTAGTTTTTCATCTATATTTGGAGGAGTTGACAGGAGCCATTCATAGTCTCACCCACCTATGAACATTATCATTATAATCACGAAATAGTTCTTTTCGCGAATTGTGGTATAATTTACAACCTTACATAGTTACATCTGTGCATTATGAAATTTGTTTTTTTTACATTCGTGAGCTAGATATTATTTTATAATTTAATTCATTTACGGAGCGGAATTACTTACTCACCAAATTGTTTACAAAATGTATGTATTTTTTCGTGAAATGGACAGTTAAAATTAGTTGTTATTATTTCGACATCCAAATGTCGAAATACAATAAAAACATCAGTACGATACTACGATAAATGTTTTGGCTTGGTATATTGAATATACTGCGTACTTTTTCGGTGGTATATATGTTAAAGTTTATAAAATAAATAATATTTTACAATCATAAACACACAATTGCGAGTAATAATCTTATAAATGTACGTTTCTTTTGTGTTTAGTTTTAATGTGTTAATAAATACCATTATATTTTATCCGCTTGGATAAATAAATGTAAATATAATAAGTAAAGATGGGTATTACCATTGATTAAATACATATTTAATATTTAATCAATGGTATTACGCTTTATAATATATATTCTATAATCAATGGTATTACGCTACTGCACGTATTATACGTATTATAAATTTATAACGTATATTATACGTTATATATTATAAAGATAGCTAAATTGAATAAATAATTTTAGTGTTACTTTTTTATTATAATAATGCATTTTTTTTAATCATGCTCATTATGTTACACCATTGTTGGCTAGGCGATCAAATATATTATTTTTACACACCTCATATACCTAACCTACCTATAACCTGTATGTACCTACCTATCTGCTGTAATTTACATATTTTTATCGGAGTTATCTCCTTCCCTCCGCATTACCCTCTAACTGTAATGTTACTGCAGATGATTTATAGTAGATCTTGTGCTTTTAAATTATTTGCTTATTGTGCTACTGAGCTGAACATATTATTGCGTTTGTCGTTTAGCCAATAGTCGGCAGGTGAGCGAATAATTTAATTGTTAGCTCTAGGGTTTTAAGCACAATCATTTCGATAGTATCTGAAATTACTAATGACCTTGCATATGAATTATTTGCTCACATTTTTTACGAATTATGCAAAAAAAATTACATTTACTAAGTACGATGATGTATCTACGTTTGAAATAATTAAAAATTAAATCGATACAGAAAGTAATAGGTACGACCGCGACGTACGTGTTTTAATACACTTATATTTATACTATACTCATTAAACATTTAAAATATAATAGTATACTTACGAAAATTATAATTAAGTTAATTAATTTTGCATTGCAGTAAAATTAAAAATACGTTTTTATTTTGTCCATAATAAAGTCATAACACTTAGAAGTATTGAAAAATAGCAGTCCGTATATAATAATCATAACTCATCGTCATAAATCATAATTTAACCATCATTGTTAAGTAAATATAACGGTGCATTTATAATGTAGGTTAGGAATTTATGGAAATAAATTATATTTTAAATTGCCTATATTTACTGTAATGTTTGCTAACAAAAGCAAAATAAATTAAATATATAAGTTACCTATATCGCAAATTAATAATTTACTGTCGAATGAATGTGAAGATACTAGAGGGTGTAGATAATGTATTATTGACTTGGTAGAGACTTGCAGCCTTGCAGGGTTACCTAATGTGTCTCCTTTGAATCAAATACTGCAGCTGTAATATGCGAGATTGCGAGATATATATATTACAATTTGCAGGTAGGATTTTAATTTGAACGTTTCAACATTTGTACTCAAAATAATATTGTTATATAACTTGCTTTATCTATGTATATTGTATTTTCTATATACAATTAAAATAAAAATTGGCCAATACACTAATGAGTGGACATGACTCATATTTAATATATATATATATATAAATTTATTATACATAAGTAAAAGACTTTATTAATAATTGTGAGTCAATATCCATGTAAGTTGCATATTAAACCTAAGTAGTATATTGTATATAGGTAATACTCAGTATAGTAGATACATTTAGATGAATATTAAATATACATTTAATTATTTAAAAATACAAACTTTTTTTTTTCTATATATTATATTTATTAAGACATTCCTAGCCTATGTAAGTTACGTATCTACACCTAACACCTACAGACATTTACAGAATAGTTGTTTTTTGGTTATTATAACATTTTAATAGTTATATAGTAATAAACAATAAAAAATAAACAATAGAGGTAATACTTAAGGTTCGTTAGACATTAAAAAAAAATAAAATAATAGTTTAAGAGTACAAGATTAAAATGATATATCATACATAATATTAATAATGTACATATGTACAATGGAGATGTGTAAAAATACAAACTAAAACTCTTTTGGGAAATTTATTTTTCTGTACTTGACTATATGCAGCATAGAAAAATCATTCAAATTTTTTCAATTAATTTTAAATACGTACTATTATTCTAATAAGCTTTATTTTTTAATGCTGTCTATTTCTGCCTGTAAAACGGCAATAAATATAATAGTTTTCGAGTTTAATAATTTAATAAACACTGTTCACCGGTGTTTGTTTGATTAGATTTTTGTATAACTCACAACTACGTTACCGAAAATACGTCTTATTTCATAATCATACGAATACTTAATGTATGAATTAACGTAAATAAAACTAATACACTCAATAGTTAATAAATACCTGCTTCAATACTTGTTGATATTACTTTTTCTGTCATAAGCTCGTAACACTAACACTACGCATATAAGCATTGGTCACGAAGCATTAAATACAAACAGATAAAATTTAGACAATCTCAACGTTTTTTTTTTAAATTTTTTTTAGTGGCGTACTTGTCTAATGTTTAATTGATATGCTATCTGCCGATGTAAGGCATTTATCTATATTTATGTTTTTTTTAATAGCCTATGTAGTATAAGCTAGTAAAGTTATTTTCGAAATAAAGTTTGCGCAGTTTTCAGTACACATGATACATTTTTGACATTTTTTGACCAAATATTATCTGTGTTCAGTTTCTTTACACCGTTGGTCGTTCCGCCTCCCCAGAAACAATATCCCGAACACCCGAACAATGTGGCTAGAATATTTATTTTTTTCGTGGACGAATATCGCCATCGGTTTCCCACCTTCGAGTGTATCAACAGGGCATTACGTGTTTCAAATTCCACGTTATTTTTTTTTTACACGTCGCCGCAGAAATTTTAATTGTTTACCACTCCGCTGCACTTGTAACCCGATCTATGAATAATTTACTATTTTATTCCACTAATTTGTTTTGATTAACAGCTTGTCTTTCATTTTTCGTCTTGCGGTACTTGTATACAGCTCAATTTAAAATAATATAAGTATTTAGTAGACTCATACGCATCGCGATCACAATATTTTTTTACTATGAAAAATGTTTTTCTAATAAATTTTTATTATTGTCGCCACGGTCTCGTCAATTGTGTCGTTATACCTATATCCGTAACTACTCGTATATTACATCAGAAACTTTTCGCGTTGGTAGTATATACTATAGAAGTAGGTTGTATCTATAACGTAATATTATTATGCATACTCAACGAGTGCGGAAAATAATAATATCATTTTAAATTCAGTTCGTCAATAATAAATAAACCTTTTTTAGTTTATAACTTTTAAATTCGGTATAACAAAAAAAGCGGAAAAATGTTCCCCGGCTGGTTATGTGTAGGTACAGCAAATATGTCATTAATTTGAAATCGTATAACAATGTACGAGTATTTGACTAATTATTTAGTTTTTTATTTGACCTTTTAATGACCTGTTGTCGAGTTTGTTACCGGTATCTCAAAATCCACATAGCCTTAAAGTATACACGTCGTTTGGTCTTATTTGCATCACGAAATGTAATTGGGTAAATTTTACCAAAAAATATCTGCACTTCATGTAGTATTCATGTTATATTATATAAATATTATTATCATATAGGCATTATTATTTTTTTAAAACGATTGCATCACTTTTGTCCGTTTTAATAGTTTAATTTTACTGAAAACAGTTTAATTGTCCTTTATTATGTTTTAAATGATACTGCAGCTATTAATTATTAATAATTGTATACGAATTTACGATAATGATTAATTCTTAGAATTACACATAACAATAACAATAATAAAGTATATTACATAAGTACCCGCTCCGATCTGGTAAACGGTTATTATTATTACTTATTTGAGTTATTTCACCGTCTACACTTCTACATACGCGAATGGTTTTGTGAAAGCTCACTCGAATAGTTTTCTCTATGCGCATTTTTGGTTGAAAAATGTCAAGTGTAGATATTTAATTGAACTACTCTGCCTCTTTTCTATTTTACGATGAGATTACAAATATTTTACAAGCGCCGCGATGGTCAGATACAACCTACTAGTTACTAAATAGGAATTTTATGAGGTTATCGGGCCGTATTAATGTTGTCATAATATGATTTTATCTTCAAATTGTATAAAACATATATGTACGTACAGATGTATTTCACGCATTATTGTATTCTTAAATAACAATAAGTATGATAATATACTACTTTAATATTGATTACTCGCTTCCGTCTGAGGACTATAAGTACACACTCACACGCAATGGCATATTTTCAGCTTTTTTTACGGGTGGGTGGGTGGGTCCAACAATCTCTTTGAATCCGATATGATATGGCCGTATGACATTTGGATACTAATATTAGTAAAATAGTTCCAATTGACGATTTTCAAGATGTTTCAATGTGAAATACTGAAATTAATTAATTTTTTATCAGAAAGATATCTAAACTCAACTGTCAATACACTACTATAGAGCAATATTTATATATTATATAAATATATTGAGCGACAGAATAATGAAAAACGAAAATATATATATATTGATTTAGGTAATGTATGTCTCCGTACATGAATATACTCGGTATTGAATATACATATATGGGATTGCGAGCTATGAGATCGCATGGGACGTCACATTTTGATTCAATGAATATGTTTATGAAATAAAAATAGTTTTTTTTCCATTTTATTTTATTTATTTTACATTTTATTGTAGTATTTCGATAAGAGCTTATATTTTCAAGTATATATTATAAGTGTTTTCAAGTATATTTGAAAAGTAAAACAATTAAAAGTTTAATATTTTGAATTGTAGAAATGTTGAAAACAGTCGTCCATATCACTCGTTGATCTTTGGATAGTGAATAAGTCAATAAAATGTGATGGTCATAATCGAATGATTTCAACAATCGAAAAACTTTCATAATCGAGAGATTTCTCGAAAAAATCGCTCGAAATCGAATTTTTTAAATCGTTTATTCAATTGATTAGAATAATCAAATATTTTACTGGTCATCATTAGTAGAAACATTTTAAAGCATTTAGTTGTTATAGTCATAAAAATACCCAATTATTCGAAAGTGTTTAAAAAAAGTATTATCATTGATTAAATAAACATTTATATAATCAAATATCAATGGTATTATATTTTTCCTTTATATGTAATTTAAAATGTTTTATCTAAATCTGAACAAGATATAAAACTAAAACAGTTATTTAACTGACAAAAATGACTTAAGTATTAGAAATCGTAATAGTAAGTGTACTCTTAATAATATTGATAAATAAAACTATTTCCAAATAAATTTAAATAACTATTAATAAAATTAATAAAATCCATTTTTTTTGGCAATAGCCTATTTCCACAATCGGTGTTTAGTCCATAATTGAAAATTCACGTTCTGAAGGAACTGGTGTAGTCGGAATACATAAATACTTAAGTAGCATTTTATAAAATTACTTGTCCTTTTTAGATTCTGGCGGGGGGGTCAGTACTCAGTACCCCTGGACCCTTCTCAGTAAATACGTCACTGTTCACAGTTTCACACATGAACGAAGAGTATATACTATGTTTATTTATAGGTTCATATAACATGGTTTTATATTTACACCTTCAACGATATATCAGTGTTTTCCTTTCAAATGAATATATTTAGGCTATTATTAGATTACGCTGAATATTTATTACTTATCATATTTATACGTTAGGGACCATTTACCACAAGATAACGGAGGAAAAAATAGTAAAACCAGAAAACCTAAAGCCATTTATTCGTTTTAGATTTTACATTGCACTAGTGACTAGACGTCTGTCGCGCGATTCATTTGCAATAAATTAATACTTTATTCGTAAAAAAAATATAATCCGCCACTGTTCGAGCAGTCAAAACATTCGTCGAATTTTTTTGCTTGAAATTTAAATTTCGAATTTAATTGAATAAATAATATAATTGCGGCATCGGAACATTCAAAACTGATTTAATGAGTTACAGCAGGACGATCAGATGTCACGAAATGGATCGGTTCGATCGAGTTCATGCGGTCAGCGCTTTGGATAGCGCTTGGGAAGGACTTAATACGCTGCTCAACGTGAGTCCTTAAATAATAATATCCCAACTTTTATATAATTATATAATGTTTACAATAAAAAATAATTGAAAATTGTATCTATAATTTAATTTACACGGTGAGGTTATAAATTATAATTGCATTTGTGAGTGTTATGAACATGAACCACCATTGATAACTTTACTCACTTGTTTCGATATTCATATATTCATATATATAGTGTGTCACAGCACATATTGATATCCTACTAAAAATATCCCAACAATAAATTTAATAAACGTCCTTTTAACGCTGCTTGGACCAAAATATGTATTGATTTAATTATTTTTATGTTCAGTAATAATAATTTTTTCGTGGCATGTACCTTGTTCGAGTGGAAGTACTTGAAATATCGATTTCTTGTAATTTTTTTCCCAATACTTATCGTTGTAAGTACATACTTGCTGTCGCGCCGCGCCGGTCGCCGTGTAAACGACACGCGATAATTATTATTACTTTTACCTTTATTAATAGGATGAACGGCAAACTACTTCAGTACAATGTTAACCTTTACTTACGGTAATTTTCGTGTTGTAGTACTTGTGTGCCGCCGTTACACTCACTAATCACTATAGTCTTGACTATAGAACTCTTGACATTATACATACGTATAAGTTTAATCTTATTTACTATGAATTATGATTTATGGACCGTCTTCGTATTAACGCAGGTACACGTCACTATGGGTGGAAATCGATGAGAGTCATATAATTAATATTCCAATAATCAGTCCTCGACGTTAAGTTCGTTTCGAGTACAACTACCATAATAGATTATCGTTAATTACTTGCGACTTCATTGCTGTCCATTGTTTGTTTTCATTTTCATTTCCGACAAATTCGACATCACCTAAATTTATTGGGAATCGTACTCATAATAATAACCTATTACCATTCGGCATTCTCGTAATCAATATACTCGTATTTGTACCTATACAATGTGGTTGAGTATAAGATTTTGATAACATGTATTCGTAAGCACCATGCTAATGTGACAAATCATTATTACATGTAATTAATAATTGCGATAATTGTCTCATCAAAAATGGAAAAATCTAAATTTATGAAAAATTACAATTATGGCAGTGAGGTAAGCCTTCAATTGATTTTCCTGATACTTCTTGTATATTTATATTTGTTAATTTTCATTTGTATATAAAGGGTTGGTTAAACTGGTTTATAATAAGTTATTGCCTTATTGGTTTTTTTGAAAACTTGACACCTATGCCTATGCGGCTAATCGCTAATGTGTATTATATGATAAATTCAATGATCTGCGTTCCCACTGGCTGTACACTACACAAATCTCATTATTAGAATACTGGAGTAGCATCTTCCGTTTGAGAATTAACATAGTTAACTTAGCAATAATCTAACTCGCATCATCGTTAGTTGTTGCGTTGAGTACCTAATAAAAAAAAATGTGTTCAGATTCCAGAAAAGAAAACAGGTGTCCTATTAGCTGAATCCGCACCCGTTCTCTGAGTTAGATGTTATCTGGCATATATTTATGTTTTTTTAAATTAAGTTTTTGGATGATTTTTATGTCAGAGTTGCAGAAGAATTTAAAATCTAAAAATCCGGTTTATATAGACGACCTGCAATTATGTTTCAGCGTAATGAACAGGAACTTTTTACACTAAAAATAAGTATTTCGGTTCTTAAATAAATTCATCGAGAGTCAAATATACGGTAGAAAATCATATAGTAATATACGGAATTTCACTATTAGTTTTTTTTTAGAATTGTATATACCTACATTGTAATTCGCGATGACGAGCCTTGTCGGACACGGGAAGTATATTTTTAAATACCACATCCACAATATGTTATTTTATTTATGTTCCAATTTCTAGGCACAATAAACAAACTTACAAATATTATAAGTGTACGTGTGTGCGTACGTTTACTGTTTACGACTGTTCAGAGTAATCGTTGGGGTTTACGATGTTTTATTTTTGGAATTTGCGTTTTATTGTAAAATTATGGGAGTTAATTAAAATTCTTAAAAGTTTCGTTTAGTATAAATAGTGCTCAATACTGGTCAATAGTAAAAAGGTTCTGCTAAAATTGAACGGAGGAATGTGTTGATAATCATGGTTTTTTTTTAATACGGCGATACGCCTCTAAAATATCCGTTCGAATGATGTGCAATACGTAAGCTTGTACCCTCCGCATTAAAAACATATCCGGTTTTGTTGCCAAATAATTAAAACAGAATGTTTTGAACATTAATACATCGAGTTTTGATATTCACGCTTTATCATAGATTTATTGTTATTGATTTTCCTGTTTTTAATCCGTTAATTTTTTCCTCTCGTTTTTAATTTTTATTGATCACGAGTAATTTCTTTGTTCGAAGAATAGCCAAATTTCCACTGGATGACGAAATGTTTTCAATGATAAAATAAATATTAAATTAAAAAAAAAATAGTTATAGTAATGATACTTTCACTTATATACCTATTAGGTAGTACCATAGACGCACCTGGTTTTGATTATTTCTGTTAATGGAGGGACAGTGTCCAATGCTATTACAATATTTAAACTATAAATAAAAAAAAAATAATAAAAAACAAAATAGTTAAACGCACCGTTGTATCGGTATACGTGTAATGTAGAGCATAACATTATTGTTCATTAATGCTTGCGCTAAAACGGTCCTCTATACCTACCTATTTTAGAGATTAAACTGCGACGTTAGGACTTGCATTCAACGTTATATAGTTCACATTCGTTCCAATGTGAGTAGGCTTGAAAAAAAACCAAGATTTATGGATGTAGGAAGTTTCATGTCATTTTCTGCCTACATTCTTTCGACAAAAAAAATAAATATATGCCATCCCCACTCCGACAACAAAGGATTTTAAGAAAGTGCTAGTTAAACTATTTTTAATATCATTTCGTTCGGCATCGGAGTCGATTTATTATTTCAAACAATATTGAACGCGGAATGAAAATTTGAAATTTTCTAATGATCTAATGATACCGAATGTTCGAATCCTTGAATAATTTCGCCATTTCGGATACGAACATGGTAATATTATAATATTATATTACATTGTATGCGTCCAGTCGGTATCACTGCAGTATTTTTTGTGAATGTGGTGAATAATTCTTTATGATTATTGAGTTGAGGTGTGGTTTATGATAATAACAAAATTATAATCCTATAGAATATTGCTTCTTAAACTGTGGGCCGCGGCCTAGGGGGGGGACGTTTGTACATTACGGGGAGGGCCGTGAATTGTTTGTGTACAGAAATGTAATTTTAGTATATACTTAAGAAAAAAAATTCTTTATTATTTTAACGATTTTTGGTGGTAAAAAAATTCTACATTTTAGATCTCAGGGGCCAGGGGGCCTTAACAATTTAACATTGAATTAAGGGGGCCAAATAACCGTAAAGTTTAAGAAGCTGTGCTATAAAAATATAAATCTCATCAGTAGTTATAACATTGCCGTTTATTATAACATTAACACACAATAGATTCATCTATTTTGTGATATTATGATTATGATTTATGAGACCGGTAAAAATAAAGATCATTTCGGTTGCCTATATTTTATATTTCTAGGTAGACATAATGATAACATGTAATTTAATTCCAGTAATTCTATTCTTGCCAGTTGCCACTAAATAAAATTAAGTACGCGTATTGTAAGAAAGCACTGAGGACGCCCGAGTCCCAAGGTAATGTATTTTCATTATGTCCTAGTTTCAGACTTAAGTCAGAGAATAAAAACAAGATAAAATCGTGGAAAAATGTAAAATTGTATTTCGTATGTGTATATTATAAAATATATAAATCTAGTTACTCTTAAAGCTGGTATTATAACTCAAAACTTATATTTATTAGGTAATATATAATATCTTAACAAAGACACTTACTTTTTAAATTTATTCATGCTGATATAACACTTATATTTTTGAGTATATAGGCACTTATAAATTATAAGTTATAACTAATAGCCAATAGGCAATAGCATTACCAAAATATTTATGTCTATATTATGAAACATGTCATTGGATTTCATTAGAATTAGAAAGACGTAAATATTCTCGATTATTGTCATGAAGTTTGTATATCCGTGTGAAATTTAATTTGGAATTGCGTAATTAATTATTTTAATATATACCGTCTCACGAATTTAAAAACTTCACAAAACCGGTTTACATCAGTTTCAGAAGTATATAGGTATTTTTAAATACGATATACATCATCGTAATAGTGTTTCGATCTTTTTTTTTTAAAAATATACATTTTTGATATTCAATATCATTTTATGTTTCTAAGAAGGTGCCTATAGGTTTAATTTTGTTGACAGTTTGGCACAGGTTAAATAATATTGAATGACGAGTTTTGAAACTTGATCGTACTTTACAAGTAAATCGGTATTCTGTTTTGTGTTTTTTTAACATTTAAATTTAATATATTCAAAGATGTTCCAAGACCAATATAAATAGAATCTTTTTTTTTCAAATAGTATTAAAATTAGATTGACATTTTCTTGTACTTTCTTATTTTGTTAATATCTTCAAAATAATTTTTAAATACTAATTAAATATAATCTATATCATAATATTTAAAAAGCTAAAATTGATCCTGTGAAAAGGCTTATAGTCTGAGTCAATAAAACTCTAAATAGTATTCTTTTTAATTTTAGCTTACTGGTTTATTTATTGTCTTAACATTTCAGTTTTTAAAACCTTTAAAGTCAAATTAGCCCTCTATTTTGTAGGTCCAAATATAAAATTCCATAAGCGTTTATTTCTATAAACTGGTCTCGTAGCTATAGATTTTTTGAAGACTTAATTTAAAATACTTAAAATATGATTGTTTTCAGCCCATAAAAGTAAAAACTAAAAACACTTACTATATATATATTTTTTTTGGAACAGAATATCATCTACGGTGATTTATAACTTAAAGTTTAACGATTACCTACACTCTGCATGCTTAGCTTAGAAATATTTAAATGTAAATGATTATAACTTAGAAGATTAATTTTTTTTTTACCATTACATTCATTCATAAATCTTATATTAAAACGTATATGCATTCTTAACATTTAATTATTTTTATCAGATGATTCTATCATACTAAATATTCTTTTATTACTAATTCTACGTTGGGATAAATATTAGTGTTTTAAATTTCGAGTAAACATAACTTTAGAACATAATTTTTAATGAATATTAGTTAATAAATATTTATTATAAGCTTTCATTATTTTGTCAGTATTCCTCGTCAATTTATTTCATTTCATAAATTGATTTATGTAGCACGTGAACGTGTAATCTACAAATGATAGTTATAGGTACCTAATGGCTAATAGTAAAGACTAAGGGGATTTAGTCAAAAATGTAATTCTAAATTTTAGTAATATACAAGGGACAAGTGTCCATGTACTATAAACCTTTATTGATTTATAATCAATTAATGAATAAAATATAGATTAATTAGCTTAAATGTATGTATTTAACAAATATGATAAATTACATAACATTGAATAATTTTTATTTCGGCAGTAAAAAATATTTTTTAAATCATTCCAAATACTTGATTTTGTGTTTATTTTGTGCAGTATGAAATCTCATATGCGTAGTATGAAGAAGCTGGAGTCCATTGTTATGACGACCATCATTCGAAAATATTTCAATGAAAATGTTGGCATATGACGGTCTCAATTTCATATTTTCTTTAACATAATCTTAACTTTAAAATTTTTACCAATAGGATTTATGTTTTTTTTAATTAAAACCAAGTATTTGAGCTAAAAACTAATATCTATATTCTATACTGTACATTTGTTAATCTCATATAACAAGTTTTATGTGCTCGTTATATTAAGGTGTAGTTAATAATTGCAATAATTGATAAATATTAAGAAACAAGTGGTTTACATGATAATTATTATTACATAAGCATATGAGTAGTGACCGATTAAATTGTTGGAAGAATAATTATTATTATATGATATAATAATTTTTACGTGAAGAAAACTATAGTATTTACAATATTACTTCACATTCAGTTTTAATTTTTAGAATAAATAATTGGTATGTGTGTGTGTGTATACCAATTACGGTGGGAATAGAAAGAAAATAAGTTGTTTGTTTTCAACCTCAGACGATTATCTCGAACACATTTCAAAGTTCAATATTTAAACGTTTTCCCGGAACTATTATTGCACGCAAATGTTTGTAATGTATGTAAATAAAGCTATTGTGTGTGTGAAGCTAACTCATAAATCACGTGAGATGAGAAATGTTTTAATAAACGCGACAACGCTAGAAAGCCAATAAGACGTCCTTTTTCATTCGCACGCGATAAAATATAATATTGTATGATAAATCATACGGCCTCGTGTCTTTCAAGGAGGGAGCACTACCACCACTAGTTGAAGTATCCGACCGTTTGATCCTGTACATGCTATAATGTTTTTTTGTTTTTTTTTCTCTACGGTATGTACGTTGTCGGTGAAGATGTTTTGACCACTTTTCACGTGGATTTATGTATACAAATGTCCCAACGTTGTAGATAATAATATATATTATTGAGCAGCTTGAAGATTCCGACGGGTTAACAGTAGGTTTTATTTATCGATTTTGCATCGAGTGGAGTTCCTAGGATTGTGCATGCTGAGCTTTACTGGTTTATAGAAACGTATTTACTTTTTGCCGTTTTCGAAGTACAATTTCCTTACCTAATCGTTTATACTAGTGACTAGTGGTGAAATAAAGTTGCGGACTGCGGTTATTACTTATATATTCTTTTAACATGTTAAATGTATACATTTTTATTTATTTTACAAACTTTTTCATACGTAACAAAAGAACATTAAGAACGTAAATTTATTTAAATATTATGAATTTCATATAACGGTTTATATCCGTACTCAGGTGTCAATCTACTTATATTATCTGATGTACAAATATAGTGAATGAACAATTTTATGTTAAATTTAAAAGAAAGGAGTACGGTTAGTATGATGTATGCGATGGAGTTGAAACCTAAGGGTTTCCTAAGCTCGTCACTTGCCGGCTGTGTTTGTTGTACAAAGGAAATAATTAAGAAAGTAAATTTAATTGTTTACTAATTTTGATTATTGTTCGCAGTGAATTTAAAAACGGTAGCCGGGGACTAGTTGAACGGACAAGATTCGCAATGACTCCGGTTCGATTACGCCATACACGTACACGGTCGCGACAGCATTCCTTGGTGCCGCGCGCGTGAAAACTTAATTTCTGCACGGAGACATAACCCTACGTGTACCGTCGTCCTGCCCAGGACCTCGTCGCTGCGACACAGATAAGACGCACGGCGGACAGCACGTTGCAGGACGATTGTCGAGTGTCGTTGTGCGCGCGTGAAATCGCATTACCGTCATTATAGTTAAACATTATATTACACGTCGTCTCCCCAGGCGGTGGCTGCGACGGCATATAGGACCGCGACGCGAGAATGCGACCGAGTGCCGTGCAGTGTGCGCGCGCGTCTCTCCGTGGTATTTCGGAGCCTCGGAGGAGAGCTTGGGGGTCGGCATGCGTGCGCGACCGAGTGTCGGGTGGGTAATGTCTTTGGGCGGCGGCGGCGGTGGAAGACCGGATGGCGGTGGCGGGCGGGTGGGTGAGCGCGAGGCGGCCGGGCTGGCTGGCTGGCTGGATAGCCGGGTGGCGGGTGAGCGAGAGCCAGCCGGCTGGTGGTCGGGCGGCGGCGCACCGCGTACACGCCGACCGCGATCTGTTTCATCGATTCGCGCGCGCGGCGGCGGCGGCGGCCGTGGACGGCGGATGTGCGGCCGCGGTGGTGGGGATAACCCAGCACCGACCCACCACTGCCCGCCACCGCGGCCGTCATCACGCGGCGCGCGTCCCGTGTGTGTGGTGCCGTAGGACCCGAATCCGGCTGGTGGGGGACGGTCGAACCGTGAACGTGGTGCGCGCTCGGGTCGCGGGGGTAACCGTACGTGAACGGCGCGTTCCTTTTCCCGTATCCAATCCATTCGTCAGATTGTGTTTGTGCCACTGGGCGTCCGTGTCGGTTCGCAAAACATTTCTCAGTTTTCGTTTGACGGTGCACGTATACGCACCGTGACCGTTTGTTGTTATTTTTTGTTTCTCTCTATTATTCCTTTATCAAACACATATTATTATCCGCGGCCCGTCGCACGAAGCGCAGTAATATTTATTTTGCCGAACGCGTGGAGAGCTGTTGGTCGTGCACACCCGGTGTGTTCGCTACGCGTCGTTTGCCCGCGGGTCCTGTTCCAGTCGTCCGCCGTCGAAAAACGAAAAGACCATTGCGACACGCCGCGACGTGGTGTAGTATGTTAGGCCGTCAGTCGTACGCCCTTCTACGTTTGTGATAAACAAGGTTTTCTAATACGGCCTCAAGCTGTGGACTGCAACGCCCTACTTGATCCCCCATCAGGGGTTATACTATCCAGTGAGTACACTCGCAGTTATTATTTTTATGTTGTTACGCGTTCCCTGACGCTCCCGCGGCCGTACGCACTCGCGAGGGTCGGCGTCCCCGTCCCGTCCGGTGTGTCCGACGGACGTCGCGAACTTTTCGGTGCCCGCCGCCAAACACAAAAGATCGTGTCTTGTCCGCCGCGCCGCCGTCGTCGAACGCGCGCGCACCGCACACTCGCACAGCCTTACGTAGTCTTCAACAACATCACGTCGTTGCACACCCGTCGTCGAAATACGTACGCACACGCGAGGGCGTGCGCGCGCGTAATGGTACCCGCGGCGGCGGTACCGTTCCCAGGAATTTTTAGAAATCGTTTACGGGCCGCCGCCGCGGGGATAGGCGCTCGCTGCGAAGATCGTAAGAACTCGTCGAAACGAGAATCCCAAAACCATCGTCTTCCGCGCACGTAATTTAGTAAATGTACCTACGTAAAACGATAACTCGTCGTAGCGCCTACCGGTGTCCGTTCGAATCGGTGTTGTGCGGTGCCTTGGCCTCTTGATAAAAACGACAAAGGTTGTACAGATAAATGGGCCGTATCGCCGTCGCCGCCGCTCCCCTACTCGCCGGCAAACACGTTTGTTGCACAATCTTGCACGTCTCGTCTCTTGTACGTACGCGTCGCGTTATCATCGTCATCACAACACTGACTTCGGAGAGCCCGCTTGCTACTACCCCCCTCCCCCGTGCTCGGTGCCCGATACGTCGCGGTCTTCGTCCCGTTTCCACCAGTTGAGTTCCATAACGCGCGTGTACCCAAGAGATGTCCGTGTTCCATTTGAATCACCCGATCTCACAATCGTTGTTACCGTTCCATTGATACTCCCGGTTGTTGCTGCTGTTCTCGTGGTTATAGAATAACGCTTCGGTCCTCTCGTCGACATCCACCCGAGACCGCGGTAAAAACCGCCCTTATTTTCGAGTTATTATTATCTACGGCGACGACACGACCCTTGTTTTCGTCGTACGCGTTCGTACCTACCTACGGCGGAAGGCGTGTCGCCAGCAGCGCGTCCAAGTGGTTGTAAACACTACCACCGGAAATCAAATTTTCATTTCATACCTACCCTTACCGAGAGTGTTTGTTTGAACCCCCTCGATGACACTCCCTTCACGGTGCTTAAAATGTCTATAAAGGGTTACGCGACGGCGGTGGGTTGTCGCAAAACGTTGAATATTTGTATATAATAGTATTATATTGATTGCAAACGACTGGTAGACGATCAAAACGTTAACAACGTAAGAATATTGTTCTTTGTCCCATGTGCGGAACTAGGAGTTATTATTTTTCACAGCCTGTTGATGCGCGTCGCTAACACAAACGAAAAAAAAAACCTTCCATTAGACTAATTAAACCGACCGACCGTATGCTGTTGTCACTGCCGTTGCCTTCTCCTCCTCTTCCGTTTGGCAGTCTATGTGGCGAGGAGTCCGTTTTGTATAATAAAATATTATTAATAATTCGTGAAAATTACGCCTGTCGAAAAAATAAAGGCAATAATTGTCTTTTTCCCCCGTCGTCCCTCCTCGCTTTTCTCGCCGGACGATCGATATTCATACACGATTTGCGTGTTTGTCTTTTGTCTATATACATGTATATCGGCCACGAGGTACTTTTATTGAGTGCTCGGTCGTGTTCTCGACTTTTTTTTATTCTATCGATACATGTACGGACTATGGGCAGGGGTGAACCGATATGACGACGACGGACCTTTTCATGAAACCTGTCTTTTTATTTTTTTGTTGGAAATTTTACGAAAACGGCTCATTCGCCGTGTATACTGTGTGCTATATAGTGTACAACGCACTTTTAGAATTTAGCAAATGGTTTCATTTTCAGTCATTCATACATAACGATTGATGTTGATAAGTAGTTTAATGTATTGGGTAAAACTATAAATAATCGCGCCTGCCGATGCCTTATATTTCTATTTATATTTATGGTATAAATAAAGAACTTTTGTTCTGCAAAGACTGTGGTATCGAATTATTCTAGTCCTGAAAAGTCCAATTATTAAAAAAAAACAAGACTATTATATATCTAGGTTATAGGTATATTACGTATTTATGTACATATATTTTACCTATTTATAATTTATATATTTTGTACAATGCGTGTGATATTTTTACGTGACAACCGCCGAACAACTTGTGTTCATAACTTGAAGAATGAATTATATAATATGACGCTAGTTATTGCCGGTTGCCAAGCAAACGTCTAAGCTTTGTTCGCGAAAAATGCGTCTTGTAATTCCCATAAATGAAATTGCACTTGGAAACTTGGCACGGTCGTCTCCCGCGCAATAGCCGTAGTGATTGTTAATTTGTTTTCTCGTAATTAGCGGATTTATATACTCCATCGCAATGAAACGCCCTTATATTATTATATAACACCAGTGTCCATTGACCATATGGACTCTGGCCAGATAACGCTAACATATGTTAACTTTACTGAGTATTACACTTTAAAATGGTTTAATTTTTTTCTTTGTTTCTTTTCATTTTTTAAAATACTGACGCTTTGATCGATTTCATAGATAATATTTGTATGTGAAATACGGTTTAAGCGTATACTAACATAAATAATTAATAAATTATAAAAATGAATAGATTATCAATTTTAGTTATACCTTTTTTTATTTGTGGATATGAGAATATATTCTTTCTATAAAGAATTAACTAAGAATTTAATTTTCAAACGTAAATGCATATGTGAATGCGACATATACACTCAAAATATATAGGAAAGGCGGTTAATATAGAGCTTATAGAAAAGAGAGGTCTTGCAGAACTGTTTGGAAATATGTAAACTAAATAAAAAAAAATGCATTTTATGTATACCGACTATATTTTCCTATATTTTCAAACAATCTTTTAATCAAACGCAATGCCGCCGATTACTCGATTTCAAAGTAAAACACGCGCGTGAAAGAGGCTGTTAAATGGCAAATAAAAGTTTTCCCCCGGTCATTAAATCGACTCTTCACACTCTACCAATCGCCAGCGTTATATATATACTCCTGTTCGCTGGTCCACACAAGTTTTATTATTCCATTTTCTGAAAATTACCAGACCGTATTGTAGACGTATATTGCTCGATTTCTTCTCTATTTTATTTTATCTATGTACATAGTCCCAACGGTGACTGTCTGTGTTATTTCAGTTTTTTTCCTCGCTGCTTATGTGTGTGTGTATGCGCGTGTGTATGTTCCTCCTGTGGAGGTCGTGTTGGAAACACATGTCGGGGGGCCGCGCATAATTTATTAATCCTGTCTCTACGCACGCGAAAGGGGTAGGGAGGGCGCAGGGGCGGCTCACACATCTGTTCCGACACTAGCGGACGCGCGGAGAACGAAAAGTGTGTATGGTAGAGAACGCGCGTCGTCAGTTTCGCATGGTAGGTAGTGATGGTGGTGGGAAAATTCCATTAAAAACGCACTCGAAACATTGATTTTTCTTCCCCGGCGTCGAATGAATTGAGTATACGACGTCGTCGTGTCCTCGTCCTCCTAGACACATCATCGCCATTGACTCGTTATTATATATTTAGGTCGGAATAAGTCTGGATTGTCACTGGGATTGTATGTTGTCGTCGTTGCTGTGTATTGATCGAGTGTGTAAGCTTTCCTCGCCGCATATTTATCCATCCGAGGGTTAATGTTCAGAATTAAAAAATGATTTCTAACTCTTCATCCCAATGTATGCTCGATTATTTGAAATGTCTCTTTGTTGATGTGATTTTTATTAATTTACGTGAAAGTCGACCAACACTGTTTTACAGTGAAGAAAACTTACCTATTGAAAAAAATGCACCCACAGATAATATTATAAACATAAATTATTATAAACATCTCTTGACATCACGACTATTGTGTTTTTTTTTTTTTTTTTGACGAAATCTTTTACACAAATCATTTATTTCCTACAAAGCATTCAATTTGTATTATTCTACTTAAGTTTTGTTCGATTAATCTTTAAGAACAAAAAAATATTTTTTATATAATAAGATCGAATTCCCACGCGGTTTTCTAAATGTTAAAGCTATTTGTCCTGGGAATTGCGACTTTATAATAACATCTGGTTGCTACTACTCTATTCTGTCCCGTGCGTAGACGTTGGGCGTAACTTTGTCACCGTGGTAGAGGCGATAGTCACGACCATCATATTTTCCTATTGTTTTCGTGATCTACCCAAAACTATTTGCGCGGGAATATACGGACGTATTTATTATTGAGGCGATTGCGTTCAAAATGTTTCGTTTTGTTGAAAATTTGTACAGCCGCGAATCTAGTAAGATTCGCCGTTCGTTCAGAATACTACTGTTTGTGTCTGAACAAAAGTTATACAACGAATAATAAGTATTTCGAATGTGGGTACTCGTTCTTTTGATTGTCATTCAAATTTCCTGGAAAAAGGATCAAACGACGAGTTTGAATATATTTTTAAACGGTTTAAAGTTTCTTTTCTCGAAAGTATGAACAATAATAAGTTATCGATTACATACACAAAGTGTAATTTTCTCCGTTTGCTCAACCACACCAATGCGTTCTGAATACTTTTCAAAAGGATTCTTTACAAAACGTGGATCTCCGGTAGACGAGACGAGAACTATTTCGGAGCACAGTCGTCCCGCATACCGGTAACAAAAAAAAAAAGAATAGAAAAGGAACAGCGCACCCGCCCTATTTATATTAATTTATCATTATTATTATTATTTTTAATCTCGCCGCGGCGCCCACATCCTGTAATCACATCGGAATCCTCGCGGGTAAGCACATCGGGGGCCGCGCCGCGCTGCGCCTATGCGAGCCGATGGCGGTGGCGCAGCGCGATAAGACAGATAGATCCACGGTAACGTAACAGCGTTTGGTTGTCAGTAACGTGACGGTGTGCCCGTCGCACGTGTGCGCGCAAGTAATCGGATCCAGTAGCGTCGCCTTGGGTGGACAAACGCCGCGGTTGTGACGACGATGATACCGGCCGCCGCGGCACGACAATAATCGCGCGTCGTGGCACGAATTCAAGAGCGGTCGTTGTATTTTTTTTTTTTTTTCATTCTCCTATACGCCTCGGCCGTACCCGGTTCGCGTATTCGCTACTACTACTATTATTATTATTATTATAATAAAACGCTTGGCACATATTTGCGGTGTACAAACCGCGCGCAAGGTTAACCTCGTCGGTCGTTGCAAAACCCAACCTTCGCCGTTCGACGCGTTTCCGATAACAATAAAGGTGTATTACCTTTACCGCTGCAGCTACACGTGCACTCCGACGCCTGAAAACGGGGTTTGGACTTCCGCACGGGGTGCACACGACCGCCGTGTACCGTAAACTTTTTTTTTCATCTCTCTCGCGTTCTTGCCGCCGCGCCGTTTCCCAACCACTCGTGAACACACAGGTCTGTTTAGAAGCTAAGGCTTCCCGAAACACGCGTACTGTTGTAGGTCGCTTACGGGCACATGACATCATTACTAGCTTCTTTCGATCACCAGCGCCAGTAATCTTGCGGAATAGAAAGCCTTATATTTTAGAGCCGTGTATTGAAGTAAAAAAACAAAATTGCGAAATTCCGTAACGTTGTGATTCGTATGCTTAGAAACGTTTCAGAATATCGAACAAGCGAAACGTCATGTAAACTTTTACTAAAAAAAAAATCAAAAGTTTGATAGGTCGCGCTATCGAACGTAGTGTTCTCTTATCGGACGCACTGATAAGGCCCGACCTTATCTTCTAAGACAGTGCTCGTTAATAACGCCCGCGTATTATTATTATAGTACGCGTTTCGGTATACGAACTTAGACCGAAGTACTAACCCAGCGACCCGGTTAATAACGATAAAATGATGATAATTATAATGATTGGCCGTACACATTGCACACGGGCACACCAGCGAGTTTTCTCTCTTAATTACGAATTAATAAACGTGCACGGCGGGTGTGCCGGTCTAGAAATCGCCGCAAAAGGAATCCGCTGACCGTGCGACGCGATAATGTACGAATGTTATAATAATATTGTTATTATCATGTTGTATTATTATCGGTCCGCTTGTTTTCGGTGTTAATATTATTCCCTCGGGTTTCCAGTATTATTATTATTATTACTATTATTCGGATAAAACATTGTAACGCGCGACTGTCGAACAGCCTCGTTCCTATTTGAGGACGACTGCAGCGTTATAATGTGTACTATACTCACGCTTTGCATAACGTATATTCATCGCGATCCGCACGTATAAAATAATAATACACGCGTATACCTACTGCAGTTTATTACTATTATTTCGTGCACAAAACCGACTCTCCTCTCGGTCCCCCTCTCCTCGCGGGTCCCAAGGTTTTAATAGCTCGACACGACGGTAATAATATTATTGCAGCTCGTTTTTCTTCGGCGAATTACCGTTCGTGCGAGTAGTGGGGAAAAACGCACGTGTTGTCTGTCGTCGTCGTTACCTACCTGTTGGTAACGAGAAACCAAAAAACTGTTAAATGCCCGTGGTGGTGGCATGTAGCTTTAATGAAGAAAATCAAGTGTTTATTTACTGTACACATTGAAACCGTAAAAGTTTATTGTTTGCGCCCAATTGCATTTATTCCCCGTGATCATTTGGCGTCCGTTAGGTTATCATATGCACGATTTATTTTGAACGGGATACCTACCACCGTTGGTGACATTGCACGTTTTTGTCCGGTTTCACTTTTAACTGAATACGTGGTATTTCGTGTTCATTACATTTATACCGCATATTATTTCCATTGATTTTCTTGTGGTTTGATAGATGCGATTTAATGAATTAAAAATTGTTGGCGATTAGGAGCTAAGAAAATAATATGGTCGGTGTATTGTAAACAGATGAATTGCAGATTTACTTACTTGAGAGTTGACACTTATTGACGTGTTTTTAATTTTTTAATTGCTTTATTTGTTGTCCGAAATATCTTTCAACCTCGAGTAACACTTATTGGTACTTCATAAAAACTAAATCTATTTGATTTATACATTATACTCGTAATAAATTGTTTCTGTATATTTTACTGCGCTTATACGCTCCGTGCTTTCATTGGAAAACATTTAAAATACGTTAATCAGTAACGATTTAATTTTTAATTTTTATCAGTTCAAAAAAATAACATATTTAAATATAGACTTGTATCTACCGTATTATTTGTCAATTTCACTAAAATACGTTTGTTTATAAATAGAAGGGGTACTATACGTCACTATTTGAGCATGAATTTTATTAAACTCAACAAAAAAATTGCTCTGAACATAAAGAATGTTTAAATATTAGTTTCTTGTCATTGGAAGTTGGAACATCATATCCGTTTCTACTTTTCATGTCAGAATTTAATTGTATAAAAATTTGTGTTCAAATTATTTTACCATAATGTGCAATATGCTAAAATGTTTTAATAATAAAATTGTATAAGAATTGATTTAAAATATATTTGATTTTGTTCTCAAATATATTCGATTTTTTGGTTATTTTTTATTGTTAGGTTAGGAAACTTAATTTGTATTCTAATTTGAATTAAAATATAAATAACTACGCTTTATAACTTAAGAGTATATTTAGATATTCAGCTATAATTTGCAAATTTTATGTTGAGTAAGAAATAAAGTTAAATAATAATCTGACTGTTGGTTTTACGTTCTGTGCTCGTTTTTATTTTACTTAAGGTCGTAATTATTCCACTATTAAGTAATACAATTATATTGGCCAAACTTAATTATTATATGTGAGTATTGACGGTTACCTAGTGGAAATTTATATGGAAATCACATTATCAGTTGTAACCTTTGGTTTAGTCGTTCATATACCTATATTGCAGGCTCTATTGCTGTTATAATAGTGTGCGTTGTCATTATAAACTAAATTAAACATTTTGGTTAGAAATTTGAATGGAATGACAACCATTTATGTACGAATTATTTTTAAAACTGTAAGGCCTCGTTAGAAATCTTTAACTCGCATAATTTGGCAAGTATTTTCATTTCATTTATGAGTATATAAATAAAACCATTGCCAATATACATTGACATAGTGTGAGTTTTCGGCTAATATTTCTACTGAATTTTGTACTTAAATACATGAGCAATAATGTATTTTTAATTATGATCAATGATTACTGATACATTTCGGTCAATCGAAAGAGATTTATTTTAGTTTAAATAAATACATTTTTACCTTCATTAATTATGTCATGTAGTTGTATAACATGTAATTGCTTAATCTGTTAATAATTAATAAACATAATATTATAATACCATGATATTTTTCCAATGTAAATAAGATCAAATATATTATTTGTATTTTCACAACACCACGACGAAAAAAAAACTTGAAGTGCACAGTTGGTATTTTATTACACGAAATAAAGAAGTGTGTCATTAATAGCTTCATTAAATATTTTGTTGATGGATTATTTTTTTGGACTGTGCTCTATGACTCAACTGAATCTTTTACTAATTTTTATGTTTTGAACATTAGTAATAAAAGTTAAATTGCCTATTTAACGAATATTTGATTTAAATGAATAAAGTAACGTAGAGATCTTAGCCGTTTTGATATCGAACATAAGGATTAACGTGTTGAACAAATAACGAATTAAAAAATACTGAAGGACACTTCAATTTTTTTATTTTGTTTAGTTGAAGATATTTTTAAATTTTATTAAACATTACATTTATGTGTTATTACTTATAACATTTATTACGTTTATTTTATACCGGATTATCTAGACACAGTGGTGTTATTTCGCAGGGAATTAAAAAGATGTGTACATAATATTATGTTTGTTAAAATATGCTAGGATTTCGGTAACATAATGTCATGCGTTGCTTGCTGTACTCACACAATGTACAATTCAAACAGAGGTACTCAACAGATAATCATTGTCTCGTTTGAAATTCGCTAGAACAATAAATTCGGTCTAAATTTAGTGCGGCTATAATAAATCTGAGTGTAGGACGCTTTTGCCAGCACTATAATCTCATGCTAACATAACACTTGCACACAGTATGGAATTATTCAACGCGTTCATTCGCTTTTAACGAATTAGTCGGTTACAATAAACATCAATTTAACTCAATTTCTAACAACCGTACATCACATAATGTGTCGTCCGTGTGCGCCTGTGTATTTATGTTTATGTGTACATCAATAGGTACGTATAGCCATGTAGGATGTAGCCACTTGTCGAGTAATATAAATGTAAGCCCGCAGTACTTAAATATATTTTTTCCGCCGTGTTCGTATACTTATAAAATAATAAAATATATATTTTTTTAATATCATTGAAGAGCATCACGGACCTTATAACAATGGTCATCCCCTCCAGGGTCCCCCCTTGTAGACGTGTCCTTCAATTGGCTGGTGCACACAATGCCCGCGCACATCCTCATTAGACCAGAGTGGGACCCCGTGAACAACGTCTACCGTTGTTTTCCCTCCGTGAATAATGCTGTGGTATACACTTCGACTACAATATACGATGAAATGTGAAAAAAAAAATAGAATAAGTCCTTCGTGTAAGTACAACACGAGCGCATACACATACAGTGTACACATACGCTTACGTACATATTCATACGAGTACCTGCAACGAAGTTCTGAACGTCGAGGAAACAATTGGCGATTTTTCCTGCTTTTTTCATTTTTAATCGGCATTGTTGCAAAATATGTAAATATACGACGACGCTTCTTCAGAAGAGTCTCTCGTTTGGTCACGAATCTTTCCGCTTTCACGTGCAAAACGAATATGGCCATACATGTTTACACATATTTACGTGTGTGTGTGTGTATAAAAAAATCTATGTTATTATGTAATTATTTGGAGAAACTTTGATGCCTACTACATTACCGGTCTAGTCTACTGCATAGCGCGTCACTACACTATACCTATACTTGTGCTTGTCCTAAAATATAATAATAATATATCCGCAATTAGTATGCTGTTGCTGTGCTTCAAACTGGTTGCTGGCCCAACCGCGTTTATCCTTCTTATTTTGTTCTACAGCTATAGCCTATAGGCACTCGTTTAGCCTGTTCGTATAGCAGCTCGGTCCATTAATTTATTCCGAGGCGCACGCTTTCGACGGATAGCTCTCCACGCGTGAAATGCGCGCACTAAAAATGGGCAAAAACATTGTTATTAGATATAAGCACGAGGATATATTACCAACGATGTCCATCAGGTTGTGTGTGCTTACGTGTGTGTTGTGTTCACGTCCACCACGGGCACGGAAGAAAAACGCCTCCTAAGGCGCGATCTCACGTGCACACGACGACCTGAAACAACATTGTTCTGGGCAAATTAAATTCTATTCCGTCAACATCGTCGATTTACATTAATAGCTTACATGTATGATGTCATCTCGCGAGGTTCTCAGTCATTTTTATTCATTTCATGTACGTTTCATGATGATTTTTTAAAATTATATGTGTTCCGCATGTGTATTAACCACATTAAAACTAAAATGTTAGGAAACGTTTTTACGGCCGCGTCGGTAATAAACAGGGATAGTATATTTATATGATATATTAATATCATCGACATCGGTATGGATCACGGCTTTAGGTAGTCTCTAAAGCCGTGTTATGGATTAATTGGGGATATTAGTTTCTCGCAAACTTTCTCACAAGACGATTAGGCTATAAAACTAAATTATGTTAACAAGGACATGGCTTGCTGCATCGCTAAATTCTCGTGATGGTTTTTCGTCCGAGGACCAGTGAGCAGAGGATTTTATGTAGTTAGTTTTATTTAATTAAATTATATTAATTGTTAAAATAATATTGTATTATTTGTGTTTATAGCAAATGGTTCAAGGAGGAATTGATCCATATGCATCACTCGCTGCAGCGTCTGGTGCATTCCCCATGCAACAACCGGGCCAGATGACTGCCATGACGCTTAAAATGACCAATCCCCAGCCACCAACTCTAATGCCAGCTACGGTGGCAACACCTCAATCTACAGCTCCACTTCCTCCGGTGACTGTAGAGAGTGATCCACCACCACCCCCTATTGCATACTCGCCACCAGCTGGACTTAACATATCAATAGCATCACAACAGCAGCAACAACAACAACAGCAGCAGCATCAACAACAGCAGCAGTCAGCTGGATTACTAAAGTCTGATCACCCATCTACAGTTACTACAACGTCACAGCCAGTAAGTTATTAAACTTAAATATACTATATTAAATTGGAGAATTTGCTAACATTTTTTTGCTCACACTGTAATGGCCTTAGTAATTTTTCTGTATAATCCAAAAACAGCTAGTTCACTTGTCATATATTATTTTTATTTTTTTTTGTGATGTATAGTTGGAATGTACTAATGCTACAAATGCGTTGACTACACCGGTGTCAGTATCTGTAGCTTCACCAACGAACATTACCAATGTTGGCGCTGGGTCCCCTTGTTCATCTAGCGAAGACAAAAATATCCAGTCAAAGAGACTTCATGTATCAAATATACCCTTTAGATTTAGAGAGCCTGACTTGCGTGCCATGTTTGGGGTAATTAATTAATATTTTGTTTGATAATTGTTAAATAATTGTATTATTAATTGTAGATTCATATAAATATATTAAACATTCTCAGGTGACATTAGGTTTGAGCAGGTCATACATAACCAATTAAATCAATTAATTGTATTTACATAATGTTTGATTTAATTGTATAAAATAATTTCATAATGTGTAAGTTGTATTATTTGAATTTGATAATCAGTGCACTAATAGCTTCTAACAAAAAGAAAATGTTTTTAATATTTATTGTTTGAATATAATATATAAGTTACATTGTAATTTGCTGCACAAACCTAACTAACCGTCAAAGTTCATGTATTATCATATAAATGTCCATCATGTATAAGCTTATTAAAAATTCATGTTGAAAATAGAGCTTTTAGATTGCAACCCAAATGAAATTGTATCTTGATTTTACATAAATTGTAATTAGGATAAATGGGTGCAATATTAAATAATTATTGTTTATCTTTAATCATAACATCAAGATATGTCTTTTTTCAGCAATTTGGACCAATTCTAGATGTTGAAATTATTTTTAATGAGCGTGGATCAAAGGTAATTATGGTTAATTGTAGTCAATAAAATATTATAAATTATTATAAAAGTTATATCTTGATTAAATAAAAAAATTCACGCTTTTTTGGCAGCTAAGTAACTTTAATTAATAATAAAATCATGCAAATAAATGAAAATGATTTTGTAATAAATAACATAAGAATATAAAATAATATGAACTTTTTTTGAAAATTATCATTATTATTAAATAAATTTTAAAATTCACTCTTTTTTATGTTTTAATCTTAATTGATTAATTAGAGAAATATCTACAATATTAAAAATAATAAGTCTATCGTCAATTATAATATATAAAGTAGGTCATTTTTTATCAACTACAATTTTTATTTTATTTGAATTATTAATTTTGAATTTACTAGGTACTTAAATACTCTTCTTAATAATCCTAATATTATCTATTACTCTTGCATATTATGTTCCCACCTAAATAATTTTTATTATTGTATTAGTAAACATTAAACCTATTAAAATGTATAGTATATTAAAAATTAATTATCATCAAATTATTTTAGTTTTATTCAATACCATGGTATTTGAATTATAAATCCTTTTCTTGATATACTTTTTCCATATCCACAACGGACAATTTTTTGGGAGCATTCACACAACGCTATAAGTAGCGCAATATTTTATTTTTTACTTAACACTAGTTTATCATTGACACGTAATTAATAGCACAATAACGCTAATAAAAAATGTAAACCGCTTAAAAGTTCCACTTTCTTGTGAAACGCTATACATAATGAATGCTGGACTAACTTAGCATTTTCTGTACTATTTTTTTTTTTTTTTATTGTTGTATAGTGTTAACTGTGAACGTCAATGTTCGCTTTCCCCAAACAAATTTAACTAAATAATTTTCATATTTCTTTTTAAAGAATAAAATGTAAAACATTTATAATAAATATATAAAATTCAAGTTACTCTTAAGTAATAATATTAAAACATTTATTTTCTGTTGAGTTTGTTTATTTGCATGTGTTTTGTTGTGTGTGTTGCATGCAGGGATTCGGTTTTGTAACGTTTGGGAATAGCGCTGACGCTGATGAGGCTCGCGAACATCTTCACGGAACAGTTGTTGAAGGCAGAAAAATAGAGGTTTGCATGCAACTATTTATGCTATTTATATACACATATTTATATGTTTATATATATATATATATATATATATATATATATATATATATATATATATACACATATATATATATATACATATATATATATACTTATTTTTACTTATAATTTATATGTTTACCACTTATTACATAGTAAGACTAATCACTACGTAGAAACTTAATTTTTTAAAAACCATTGTAAAAACTAAATCATTTTTATTATTATTACCTATTATTATTATTATTATTATTATTATTATTTAATTAGCGCTTGTTTTCAGTACTTTCCTGAACCATCAATAATATTTTATCAATTATGTTTTAAAAATGTATGTTTGTTTTATTATTTTATTTTAAAATAATATGTTTTTTTATACTTTTGCACTATAACTTTTAATATTGATGGTACATGAATAATGGAAATTAAGGGTTGTATAGGGTGTTTCTTCATTGTAAATGTTTATCTAGTTTTCGTTCATCTTGGCAAAACAAAATGCTTGGCTATGCCATTTTAAGCAATAAACATAATCAAAAGTAGTGTTACTCTGAGTTAATGAGTGTTCCTACTTTTTTTATTTTTGAATGATATTTAAAATTCAATTTTATTATAAATCAAAAATTTGAAAACTTAATTTTTGATTTTAAAATATTCAACATATTTTGATTTTACATTTAGTATTATATTTATTCAAAAATATCTATTATTTGATTATTGATTCATAAAAATTATTAAATGTATGTAAATCATATAATTCATGTAATTTGTATGCTGATCATAATCTTTTACATTTTTACTTATGTTTGTATCATTTTACTAATTAGGTTTATTGCTTTGAAACATGCCTATTACATATACTTGTATATTGTTTAACAATTTGCTAATAATTTTATATTCATTACTGATCCTAAAATTAAGTAACCACTAATTTAAATTTATTGCGTCTTCTACTTTCTAAAGTATTTTCAATCTGAATTTTGGTCATACTTTAGATTTCTTCTGTTGGTTATGTGATAACATAGGCATAACTAGAAAGAGATTATAGGAACTAAGTTTCCCATAGTATACATTTTACCTCTCTTTAAAAGTCTTTTTTTTTTAAATAAGGATGTATAATATTGGTTTGAGAAATATTTACTAAAAGACATAATATAGTTTAAAAAAAATTTAATTTACTAATTTATAGTTAACTAATTGTATACTTCAATTTCTACAAGTTTCATGTCTTACAAAGTAATAAAACAGAAATATGGCAAATTATTAATACTTATGTTAAGTTAACAGTAAGTTGAAAAGGAATTAAGATAATTAATTCAAAAAGTATCAAGTATTGAATAAATTTAATGAAACAAAGTTTTATCTGCAATTTGTATTATTCATTTTATTTTTCAATTCTTCACCTTCAATTCTATTAGTATTTAAGTGTTTGTTATAATTTAAAATTATGTATAAACATTTACACCATTGATAGGAAATTATAAGTGAAATTGTAGTAAATATATATTTGTGTATGATTTGATATTATAAAATGGTAAAAAGGTGCCCCATGGGTCTACAATATTGTCAGTAAAAATTCTCTATATTAAGCAATCTAGGTATGCCTATGTATAGCAGTTTAATAAGATTTATTCAGTGTTTAGACAGAAAAAACAAGCATTCGTTTTTATTTATATCATTAATCATTGAAAATGAAAGTCTTCTTGAAATATTTGTCAGCAAAGCAATGTCAAAGTCACAATTAAGTTTTTTTTGTTAGATATTGTTTTGTACAGTTCACTCTGATTGAAACTTAAAGTATCATCATCGTTATTATAATTTTTAACCTGGAAAATGTGTAGTTATATTAATATTTATGGAAATGTGCATGCAAAAAAAAAGAAAAGAAAACATTTGTATTGGGACTGAGATGTGTGTGAACGAATATTTGTATAATAGGTAGATAATTCAGAAGCTTCAAACTTCTAAATTAATTTCTTGGAAAGGTCTCACGGTTTATTTTGTTGGCACTCTGTTTGTGAATGTTCGATTCTGAAGTATGGATATACTAGTGATTGGTTATTGCCACCAGCATTATTCAATCATATTTTATTTAGGCATTTTTACTTTTTTAGTGTAGTCAATTTGAGAGAAAAATATATTGCATCAGCATATTATTGTTCTTGAATTTTCCGTGATAATATTATTGTAAATCCTTCCATGTATCAAGACGCTCGAATGTAATTGAATGATAATTTGCATGTGCTTCAGTCACGACTATGGGCCTGGCTGTAAAATTTTATCTTGTCTTATTCCTCTTTCAATGTGTCTATTTCCTCGATTATAAACACTTAGTCACTCCTATTTAAGATAAAATGTTGAAAAACAATAAATAAAAAATAATAAAATCCCTATAGTTTTTTATACTTTCACATTCTACAACATATTCTGATTATTACGTGTTTCCGAAGGCTAGTATTGATTGTAGGTTACAAGCGTGATTTAGAGGTCTCATTTCAAGCGTTTCTTTTCTATGTTTCAAAGTGTCAGATTATTTGACATTTCTTTGCTGCTGGGGTGATTTTATCCAGACGCCACTACCCTGGGACGAATATACCAATTTTATAATGTCGTTCACGACGAGTAAGTATATGCTAGACAAATTAAGATTTTACTATGTTACTATTTTGTTATTAGTGTAATTATGTATAAATTCTCGACAATTTTGTAAATAATGGAATTGAAATTCTCTTGATGAGTGTAAAAATATAAAAAAATGATTATCACTTGTTTTTAAATGTGTTGACGTTTTTTTTTTGTCATTTACTAAATTTCAATTTCATTGTCGCATTGCGTGTTTGTAATAGTGTAAGTCAAATTTCCCGTATTGTAATTAATTGTAAGTTAATAATCGATCTGTATTAAAAAGTGTATTGAAATTTGTATACATATTTCGCGTGTAGCGTTAACATTAAATGTTATTTCAATTTTATAGGTGAATAATGCAACAGCGAGAGTGCAGACTAAAAAGGTGGTTGCTCCATTGCAATTACCAAATGGTTAGTATTTTTAAATTTGTGACTATAGTTAATATACTTTAATTTATAAACATAGGTTTGTAATATTATACACATATATACATAAAATCATAATAATATAGATCGATAATATGTACATATAAAGTTCTCACTAAAATGGCTTTCTTCACTATTATTTGCTTTTAAAAATATTAATTTGGCAATATCTTTGATACTTATTTTCAATGCTAACAGTAATAATATTTGTATTCAAATCCTATTTTAAAATTTACTAAATACTTATAAATATTTTAATTCAGACTTAAATTGAAAAATTCAACCACGTATTATGGCTTTAGATGATTTGTAGGTGTTTTCTTTAAGTATACCTATACCATGTTTAGCTTGTCTCAAAAAGGTAGATACTCGTTTGACAATGGGACTATATCTTCCCAGGCTACAAATCCTAGTTTTCAATATGGTATTTAAATTTTGTTATGTGTTTTTGGTTGATTTCAATAGTATTACTCTCTAGAAACGGAGTATTGCCGAACCTTGGTGAGAAACTGTTTGCAAAAATTAGTGCATGTTTCCGAAACATTGGACTTTTTTATCGTATTTCGTGCTTATATTTGTTTATGCATTCAGTATTAGTATCTTTACTATGAGATTTATCATGCATGAATTATGGCCACTTTTTTGTGAACACATCTCACTTTTTTATATTTTAAATTACATATCGCATTAAATTATGTTTTATAAATTATAACTAAGTAATTAGTTTCATTTTGAGTTAAAATTTTCGTAGAACTAGAGTAGTTTTACAATATTGATTACTTGAGAACATTTAAATGACACGCTTTTGTTTTACTTTTAATTTAATTACGCTTAAGTAGTTGCACTAAATATGTATTATGTATAATATTGTATGTATGGTAAATTAATTATGTAATGGCTAACATTTGGTTTGTTCTTATTGTGGTTTGCAGTTTGTGTTCAGTGGCCTGAGGGTAAGTAAACTATCAGTGCAATGTACAAATTAAACGTAGTATGCATGTTCTAACTAACATATAGATAAATAGTTTTTGATGTTCAATAGATTGATTTTTAGATAATAGCATGACTCGAAATTTTAACAATATGTACATCATGGGTAAAATTTACATTCCTTTCGATATTGTAATGTATTTCTATTCGATAAATGTCGTTCAAATTCATGAAATTACAATTGTTATAACGAAAATTAAACGCACGCGTTTAACGTAATATTTCTAGTTGGGTTTTTTTTTAGCATGTACTTAAATACAAATAATAATAAGGTAATATCGATCACAATAATAATATTAATAATACAAAAAATCAACTGTACTATTTCTAATAATCCGCGTGTGTGCAATATTTTATTTCTTAGCCGCTGCCGCTGCACTGAGAGGAGCAGCAATACAACGCGGCCGAGCCGTAGCAGCAGCAAATGCTGTCAGGAATGCCGCCGCAATGGCTGCTGTAGCTGCAGCCTCTAATGGCGGGTTTCCTTCGGTCGGCGCTCAAGGATTCAACACTGCTAGGTTGCCGGCAACTAGTATGGCCGTTACACCTAACCCGTTACAAGCCATTAATACAGCTCCCGGTACTTATGCCCCGTGAGTACCAAAAAATTATATTTATTTTTAAGTTTTTTCCATAGACATATTTATAATTTGTTTTGAGATTAAACGAGTCAACTTCATTCTTAATTAATTGACTTTATAGTATGATAAAATTACTATTTTCTTTTTAGCCTGCTTCATAAATGCGTCATATTAAGTTTTTCTCCCACACGCTTCTTTCCGGAAACGCGTTGATTCATGTATTTAGTAGTTTAGTGAACACTTATCAAGTTATAACTCAAATACCTATTTATTTTTACAAATTTTAATTTAATATTTGACCCTTACTAACATATAGCATATACTATTTTATTCTGTCGATTAATCTCTTCGCGATTGTATCATTGTGCGTTTCGTTAAATCTCATTATGAGTGTTTAAATGATGGTTTACATCGAATGGTTTATACTATAATTATTTTTATTTATTTAACATTCATTAAGTTTCATATAAAATCCTAGTTACTATTGATCCATTAAATTCATTAACATAATGACAAAGTCCATATTTTCAATAATAATTCATACATCTACATAATGCCTTCAATTATATTATTAATATTTATTTATTGATTTTTCGTTTTAATATTTTAAAAAGAAAAAGTAACTGAAGAAGTACTAGACCCATCTAGTTAATTTGTTGTATTACGTTGTACTTTAATTTGTGACATAATGATGTTGAAATTATAATTTTTAATAATTTAAATATTTTCATTCTCATCATTTGCGTGTACCATCCATGTAGTTAATTGTTATCAACCTAATTAAATTGTATTTTGTTGTAACCAACGATTATAGTCATTTTAATGTCCGTTTTAGCGTTACCTACATTCAAAATAACTGGTCTTGCAAGTTATGAAAATACATTTAGATATTTCTGATAACCAGTTATAGAAAAATATACATGTACATACCCATTTTGATTCTGGAATTCGCCTGTATTTATACAAAAATTACAAATTCCGATTTTTTTTTTTTAATTTTCGTCTCATATGTTATGAAACCAGTTTAATCACTACATAATTCTTCAATTATATTTTATTGTACCTAATAGTATTGACTAACATTATTTTTGAACAACTATCTGAAGAATAATATTGTTAATGCTATTATTTGTTTAAATCAGATAATACTTATAAGTTATAAGTGTGTTTGAGATATTTATAGTGATACGAGTATATAGTGATCACTGATCATATTATATACTCGAGTTCAGAATGTTCAAGATTTTAAATTGTTTTTTAAACACATTGGTATAATATTTCTTCATAATATTTCTTGAAAATGATTAACGAAAAATTGCAATAGCAAATAACCATAAATAATTTATTCATATTCATACAACTCAAAACACAAATATTACAGTAAAATAGTGAATATGAAAATTAATAATATTATCGTTGGTGTTAAATGTATATAATTATACAATTATTTAAAATTTAAATTAAAAAATATTGAGAAAAACTGTAAACAATGTTTACGGCTTTTCATTCTAACCACCAGTAAAATGTGTTTCAGTGGAGTGTACTATGATCCATTCCTGGCAGCTCAAGCTGCAGACAGTAACTACAGGTTACAGGTAAATTAACTTTTATTTTTCTTAGTATACTCTTTTAATTTGGTAATTATTAATAAATGTTTATTTATTTGGAAAAACACTACCCCGTTAAATTTTTATCCAAGTTAGCAAAAATTGGTGATAATACAATTTTTTTTAAGATTATTAGTTTCTGTATACATACCCTTTGAGAAAAATATTTTTATTTGCTTATGAGAATTATTTTGGTTGTTTACTTATTAGTTATTATATATTTTACGTCGAATTACGTGTTTAAAGGTATTATTGATAATTAAAAGGTGACCCGATAAATGAATTGAGAATTAGTTGAACTGGTGTTGGTATTTTTTTTCAGGCAGGAGCAGTCAATGAGGTAAATGACGATTCATATAATATAATCACAAACTATTCCTATCCTATAAAATATTCTTATTCTTCATTTCTTTCATAATTTTTAATTGCATTTAACTATATCAAAAAAAAAAAAAAAACTACGTTCCTATTCTATATTTGAACTTTGCTCAAATCATTCCAATCGTCATTCTTGAAATTCGTTTTAGAAAAAAATCTTATGTGTAACGGATTACAAAGGCTGAAAAAGGGAAATATGACGTGAGTTTTATATACGAAAAAACATGACGAATGGCATGGCCGGCCTTTTTTTCTTGACATCACCGCTTCTAATGTAGATGCACTGAGAAATCAGTGCCTTGATCAATATTTTATTTATTATGCGGTTACAAAGTAATATTTGTACATACCTATATTAATTTTATTAACACCAAATTCTGTTATTCGGAATTCTCCTGAAAGTTTGTACTAATCGGTTACATATATAGAGCGCTAATCATTATTTTATATTAACACTACGTTACATATTTGAATTTTTGCACAGTCTTTGATTCCTGTGATTTTTTGTTTTTTTTTTTGAACATTAGGCATTTGTTGCCTGATTTTAGTATCGATAGCATTATGAATTACTTAATTACAGACACAAACTACAAACACATGCTATATATTTATATATAAATACATAGTGCATACATATTATATTTATATGATGGGTTTATTTTAATTGTGCGTTCAACAATTTTTGTTCTATATATTTTCGATGATTCATAATATATTGAAAAATATATACGTGTTTACAAAAAGCACTACACTCCCGTTTATTAAGTCACATAAACCATTTACTTAAGTTATGTTTGAATACGACATAATATTATGTATACACTTTTGTATGTTAACACTTATATATTGTTAGTCTAGAGTGAAAGGGTGAAAAATGATATTCATTAATAATTCAAACAACACGATTAATGTGGAAATTTGTCGCTACCCCGCAGTGGTAACTGGCATCAGTTGAGTATTTAATTTCTACGTTAGAATTTGATTGGTATAAGACTGTGCAACATATTTAGTGTTTATTTATTTATTTTTCGGTGGCGGAATCGTTTGTGAAATTTTTATATTGAAATGGCCTTATTAAAAAAAAAAGTAAAAAATAATATAAAAATTGCATGTGACAAAAATATATATATATACGAGCACAAACTCACTCGCTAACTATACAGGTTGAATAGTATGTTTAACAAATTTTTTTTTGTCGTATCTTTGTACAAGGAAAACAAATTTGTTGATTATTAGTCGTTTTCAACCTAAATATACATAAAATATATATGTACACTTTATAATTTATGTGTATGTATATGTATGTATGTATGTATGTATTTTTATTTTTTAATTATTATTATTATTTTTTTTTGGGTTGCCTGTTCTTTCTTTCTCCTTACATATACATTATACATATATATATATATATATATATATTGTGTATTGGCTGTTTTGTTGGGGATATAAGTAGACGAAAAGCTATGCTTGTAGCGTTTCACAGAGAATAATAAAAATTTCAAATTTGGGCATTATATATAATACGTCTTAATACTAGCCTTTGTTTAAAATAAATATATATATATAATTATGTGTCTTACATTTATTTGTGTTGCTAGAAATGTACTGCTATCATAATGAAATGTTTTAGGGTGATATGCCACATATTAGCTGAACGTACAGCTAACTGTTGCATGTGAAATGGTTCATAGTGGTTTTATTTTTATTTTTGTGTGTATCCACATATATCTTAGACGGTTTTCGAATAATTTTTTATTACAAACCTTTAAATATATACATGTACGTATACGAATCTATGATTTTTATTTCGATTTTGTTTATGTCCCATTTACTCAAACATATACATCAATAATACACATGTTATTTCATCGCACGGTCTTCGCCAATTTCTATATAGAAGCCTTTTCGCATACGTGTAGCGGTGCCCGATTGTTGAAAATTGTTATTGGTTTTTTAAATTAATTTTTGTTTTAACCAAAACCGTATAATATTATCTTACGTCCTGATATCACAAGTATTTAGTGGTTATTTGTCTACACACTGTACTGGGCAAGTTATAAATTTACATCTCCACTGCTCTTTTATTATCATTATTATTATTATTATATGCTGATATATTATATAGTGGCTTACACTTCATGGTTTTCTACTTTTAACATACTCACAATTTATTAACTTGCCTAGTGTACCTACGTAATTATTGCATCACGGTAAATTTATATTATTGAAATATTGTTTTGTTTTAAAAACTATTATGTTATGCATATTCAATTCTTGTCCGATTATATTGTGTTGATAAATATTACTATTATACTTACTGCCTGGTTTTATTTTATTTGTATTTATTTTATTATTTGTTGTTGCTATAGTATCGGTTAAGGGGTGCAACTTATAAATTACAAATAATTTAAACAAAAGCGCAACTTAACGTCATAAAAGCAATAATATTATTTTACGTTGTACTTTACATGTTGATTATTATTTGTCTTATATATTAATAATGTTTTTTATACGTCATGATAATAATAATAATAATTATAATAATGCTTGATTGATTCCGGTATAACGCGTCCACGTGTGAGATATGTGCCTGCATTTTATATGTAACATATTTGTTTACTAATCGTTCCGAAAACAGGTAGCTGCCGCAGCAGCAGCCGCGTCGCCCTTACTTAAGGCCGCAGCCGCAGCCCAAGGGACTCCAGCCTTGTCGTCAGCCGCAGCGGTGGCCCAAGCGCAACAGGCGTCCTACGTAGCCGCCGCCACGTACACGGCCGCGGCGGCCAGAGCGTACAACGCGGCGGCCGCGGCCGCCAACAACCCGATGGCCAACCCGGCGGCCGCTGCTGCTACGTACACGTTGCCAGCCGGGTGAGAGAGCGATAATAATATACGATGATGATGATGATAATAATTATTATTGTTACTATCGTTATTTTCACCAAAACAATCGTCGTCATGATCAGTTAATCGGCAGTATACACTTGCAACATTCATCGTCTAGCGAAGAGTTGAATATCGTCTGTGTGTTACATACACTATAAATAATATTCACCACCCCCGTAGTAAAAAAAAAAACAGCAGCGCCGCGTTGATGTCTCCGCGGTGAAGTGATCGGTCGACGAGTTCGTTTTAAACGAAATCTCACTTGTCCTGGTTCGTCTGCGCGCGGCGTACTCGTTTTCTGAGTATTAGCTCCCATCGTGTGTTTCAACGAAATAAAAGGCCGGGAGGAAACGATCTATCGATCATCTTCCCCGCCACCTGTCATAGTAGTTCACTAGGCTCCCTCTCCCCGCCCCCTCCCCGCTGCGGCAACTGAACGGGATACAGCTGCTGCAGCGAGTAATTCGAGACCAACTGTACGATGCCTCTACCGCCGTCGCCGGACTTCAAACGTTGATCTGCTGCAAACGTGATGTAATTTTCCATCGTGCCGGTTTTCGACGTGGGACCCCATTACAAGTGCACAATCGTCCAATCGCTTTCGTTATCCTTTGCGTCAGTTATCGTCTGCGTATGCTGTTATTACATCGTTATTATTTTGTCACAAATTCCTCAATTTCCTCGGATGTACAACAATAGATCTAGTAAATGGGTACATCTAGCGCACCACTACTGCTATATTTGTGACCGCTCATTGCAAGATCATTTCCCTGTAGGATTTTACTTGGGGGACAAGGCGGTTATCGTAACATTATTTTTCGCTTTGTTATTTGTCGGGGAAAAAAAAAACTTAAAATACAAGAATTTAGACGGCCGCCACTCTTGTCCCCGACGTCTCTTGAACGGGGGAAAATTAATTTCTTTGTTTTTTCTATCAATAAATAATGTGTGTTTGTGGGAGAAGAGGGATATTATAATACTTTTAATGAACACGATGCGCCTATACATTATTTCCTCGATTAGGTATGTCACTGGCTGTACATCATACATTTTTCAAACGTATTTTTACACGATAAACAGGTACTCGTGTTTGTAATATTATTTACATCGTTTATCGTACGATTTGATCGGATCATATTACACGTGATACATTCCGACGGCGACGGTTCAATATTATGGGTGTGTGTGTGTGTGTGTACAATAGACGTGCAAAAATAACGCTGTCGATTCCTCTGTTCTTCCCCGCATCGTTCGTACTGCCGAATAGTGTATCGTATGCCACTATACGGAGGTCAGTTAAAACTGTAGAGACCGCTGTGAAAACCTCTAACCAATTAATGTCATGTAGTTTTGGGGCTAACGTACGTACGTCTTTGTTCTAAACGGTATACTTCCAAATTGTATTATTTGTCTCACTGTAGTTCTGTACAATAGTAACTTATTTTAACTTATGTTAATCAGCTTTTGTACACACTCCTTAAACGTAATTATAATAATAATGTTCAACTCTTGCATGTGACACTGGATTGTTCTTTGTATATTGTAAATGGAAAATTTAAAGCTTATTGCTCTCAGTGTACATTTTATTCACGAAAAATTTATATTTACGTTCATAATTTACTACGTGCGTTTTACGTGCATATTTATTTATGTGTTAAGCGTGTGCAGTATATGAAAATATATGAATGCGATCGTGTTATACGATAACACGTTCTCAAGCATATATTTTCTATGATCTCATTATTTATTCTTTTTTTTAATGATAACGGGAATAATTATTGAATTTATATAATATATATTGTATGTATAAGAACGTTTAACTGACCATGATGATTGAATTGTGTTTTTTTTTATAGTGAATCACTGTAAGTGATAAATAATATTAAAAAAACTGCATGCAAGTACATATTTTTCTTGTATCGTAGTAAAAGCTTCTTATTTTGTGTTTATTCGTTCTGTATTTTGGCTTTGTAGCTTATATTGTTCTTTTTTAGACACTTCAACATAACTACACTTTAAATCATTATTTTTATGTTTTGTGTAGTATTTTCCGTTTATTAATTTAACTACTGCATTTTAAACGTGTTGTGTGAATTTTTGTTTTATTATATAATATATTTTTTTGTTAGTTTTATTTAAAACAAACATTTTAAATCAAATTCATTTATTTTTCATTATTATTATTATTATTTCCACATATTACGATCAAGGGTTACGTCACTAAGTTATAATATTTATTTCGTTTGTTTTTAATTTTATAGTGCTAGGATTGTTAAATTTTATTTTATTTAGTAGGAATAATTTCTTTATTATTGCAAAATCATAAACATACCTAATAAATATTTATAAATGTATGTATCATTAATATTGTGTTTTGTTTTTGTAACGTTTTCAGATATACTGGGCGTGAGTACACTGCAGAATCATACTTAGCTAGTCATGGTATTGGTCCAGTCACTGGATACGGGGTCAGTATTATTTTACTATTTTTACTAATAAACGTGCGCGTGTACAATGTACATACAATATATGATTTACAATGATTGTTATTGATGTGAAATTTTTACGTAGCGTGCGTTCCACGTTTGTTAACTACTTGACCGGTTTTCGTAATTTGAAACTTATATACTTCGCTGTTGTCGTTCTATACCTTTTACGACACCCAGATTAAAGTTTATTACTCAATTTTCTCTTTTATATTCAATATACGTGTCCAGTTTCCGATGATTTGTGTGTAGGTAAAAATTTTATATTAGTTCATAATATATTCTGTTGAAATCAATATGACATTTTCCATTTTATTTTGTTTTCCCGCGCCTCTTGGGTATGTCAAATAAAACGATGTCGTGACAGTGTCAATTATGTTTAGTATCTATATTCGTTACATAATATTGCAATTATTAAAATAACGTAAGCAGTCTTTCACAAATATTATACTATACTCAGTCATTAATTTATTTTACATAACTTATAATAGTTGTTTTATTAGAGGTTAGGTTAGTTTTGACTATGCCTTGTATAATTAGTTGTACAAATTGTGCACTATCTATACATTTACGTTGTAACTTACTAAAATCGTTCATTGTACAAAAAACTGTATTCCGCGGAGATTTTCTTTTTTGGTTATGAATGTTTTAATATATTATGATGTAAATGGATGATAATACTCAAATGTTACCGTAAATGTCATGTATAATTGCCGTTACCCTCTCTCATCAACTTGGAATTAATGTTTGGTTGATGTTGCATAATATAATTCATATATATGTTC
The DNA here is from genome assembly GCA_949715065.1 of Periphyllus acericola. Taxonomy (NCBI): domain Eukaryota; kingdom Metazoa; phylum Arthropoda; class Insecta; order Hemiptera; family Aphididae; genus Periphyllus; species Periphyllus acericola. Next base: position 25,067,901 of record OX454271.1, on the reverse strand, counting down.
ATATTATAGTGATTGAATATTGACAGAAAAAAATTGTTTTTTTTTTGCTTTCAGCCCATGTACCGAAGTGGCTACAACCGATTCACCCCGTACTGATTATTATAAATATAATATAATATACTAGCGTAAATCCTACGGAATTATTTATAAAGCTATAACTTTTACCCATATATACACAAAAGACAGCCATACTACCTTTACCTTACAAGTTTATATTTATATATACAAACTCAGCAAGTGTAGACAGTTACGATTTAGTTCCCCCCCACCCCCATACGTCATATCCCACACGTTCGCTGTCAATATTACATTTATTACGACCGACATTAATTTTTGTAATATTTCATTAAAACATATTTATATTTCCTGTATACATATATAATATTATATATATATATATATATATGAGTGTGTATGTTGGAGTTTTTGTTGTTGTTGTGTACGACCCTTTCCGCCCACCATCAAAACGTTTTATTGTTGTATAGTTTATTATTATTAATTTAGGACCCGTACCCAAAATTGTTTCCAAATGTTTTTTTTTTTTGCGCCAATACCCGCTGACTATTCCCCATCAGTTATCACTAATGAAGCCAATGTTGGAATACATATTGTAACTATGAACAAAAACCAAAAAAACAACCCTTAGATTAGTATACATATTATATCTATATTATGATTGTTTGAATCTCAATATTTATGTTAGTGAAGTCTTAAAAGAGTCGACAATTGTTATCTTCGCGCGTACATTTTTAATAATATAATATATTATGTATAAGTTTCATTGTTCAAACACGCACGCTAAGAAGCGAACAAAAAAAGTCAATGGATGTACGAATCGGTTTTACATATTATTTTTTTGTTTTTTAAATTATAAAAACGGCCGCTACTAGATTTAGACGGTTTTTATGTTATAATTTCGGAATGCTCGCCATCAGAACCATAGACATATTGTAATACATAATAATAATTATATGACTGGTGTCAAAACTCGAAGTATATTTTAAGTTAAGGAATCGCGTCTCATTGTGCGATAATGAAAAATGATCTGAATGTTCACTAAAATGCTCTCTCAATTTGTTTTTTCCTTTTTAATAAAGTTAATTTTATTACGTATAATATATAACTTTAAGTATAATTATTTTTTTTTTTTTTTATTCACGGAAGCTCCGAACAAGAAACATCACATTTAGATTTTTTGTTTTTATATTATAATTATTATATATTCATTTCTGTACATTTTGTGTCTAGTTTATTTATTTATTTTGTTAGAAAGTACAAAATGACGATAATAATTTATGTATAATATGTATGAATTACAATATTAGCGCACAATATATTATAAATTTTTTTTCTAAACAAAAGGACCGCACAAAATATTATTGTATTTACGAAACAAAAAAAAATTGTGTACCGATCATTTGATTACAATTAAATTGTTTATTTATATAACATATTTTTAATCCAAATTTTGTTTTCCCCTCCCTTTGTTATTATTATAATTTGTAATGATATTTTATAAAATGAACAATTATTATAATATTTTATGGTTCAATATTCAAAAATGCATTTATTTATTTTTTATTGTAAATACTATACTACTTACCTGCCCCCACATCATATTTCCTATTCCTTATAGGCTTATGGACTGTAGTATTATTATATTGACATATTGCTTTATCATTTAAGATATTAAGCAATGTGCAAAAATGTTTACTAGTACAAATCGCATGTCATGCATACACCTACTGGTAAACTGTAGTAAACAAATACTTACCGGAGTATAGTTAAGATTTACACAACATTTGAAATTATTAAAAATTAATTTTTTTATATCTAATGAAAATCGCTAGATGGTTGGAACTTCCATTTGACTTGTATGTATTCATTGTTCTGAAAAACAAAATATAACAAGTGCTGTTTGCTTCAATGGTAAGTACATTTCGTGTTCTAAATTATATAAAATATTATATATATAGCGTCATGTCTTATGTTGGCCCATCATTTTGCATTGGTTGTTAAAGTTGGGTACACAATGCTATTCTTGCAATACATAAAGTCGATGAGACACGTCTTGTATTGTTGCTCTAAGTTGGCACGATTGTGGTATTGAACGAAAATGAATAACAAAGTATATCGGGATGGGGCCATAGCAGTAGGAAATGTCAAAAGTGCAATAATTGTATTGGTTAAAATGTGTAATGGAAAAAATTTAATTTGTAACCTACTTTCCGTCCTTCCACTTCCTCATTCCATTTTTAAATTACTTTTTAGCATTGAGGATTGTTTGATATTTGATAATTATAAAGTTCTTCCTTAAGTAAATAGTATTAATAGGTATTTTGCTAATTATGTTAACAATTTAAAATGTTACTACTACTATTATTATTGTTTCGTTTTCCCTGATATTTTATACACGTTAGGAAAACATAAGGGGAAAAAACATTATTGTTTGATTCTTCAAAAAGGATAAAATACTAAAATGTATATTTAAAATCATGTTTTTGTTAAAAGATCTTTAGAACATTTTTTTGTAAGTACACTCTTTTGGCTTGTACCTATTTGTAAGCGAAGTAAATTTATTTCCTCATTAGGAATGGATTTTTTTGTTTCTTACTTTAACTTCCAGCATAAAGATATCAAAATAAATTGTCGACCTTAGCAATTAACAATCTTTAGTTACTATTGTAGGGTTGTGCTTATGTATACATAGTAAACGATAGTATAGTGTAGTGCGAATGTGCGATGTAAAATTGTATAAACTATAAGATCACTTGCTGAATAAATTACCCGGCTTCGCACAGAACGGTTTTGGTCGTTCAATTACGTGCAACAGAGCGGCGAAAGCAACTTCAAGCGAGGGGGGGACAGCCAAAAAATGTATTAAATAAATTTATTTTAACCAAAAAATTGTGTTCCTTATCTTAAAAAAAGCACTTGAATAAAATATACAACATCAACAGTATATATTATAAGTAAACTTGGCTAGGATTTAAATTGTGTATGGTAGTTCTTTTTAATTATCCACCTGCCGCCAACAGCTAAAAATATTTTTGCATTTTCTTTCAGTTTGTGACGTCTGTTGACATTTTCAAGCTGATCTTAACACCTACATGAACTTAAACGGTGTACCAACACATTATTAAAATGGTAAATAAAACGTGCAACAGATTATTATAATACATTCATACATAAAAATGTTTTTTTTTTTATTATTTATCAGAAATAAGTTAATAAAATATTTTAAATTTAAAAATAGCCTTTTTTTGTCACTCACACACAAGTACACGCACACACGTAAAATATAAACGCAAATATTTAAAAATAACAAATTTATAATAATTAAGAAACAATAATACATCTCAGAGTGATTATGGATATACCATAGTGGACTGTTGCCGTTCAATAATATACATGATGAAATATTTAACAATTATTACTGTGGGCAGCAAATAATTGGTGTCCCAACACAAATATAAAGATTGTAACACAAAATAAATAATATTTTTATCAACATTAGAGTTATTCAATTTTTATACTGAATACTGATACACAATTAAATGGACAAGAAATATTTTTTTAAAAACAAAATCGCCATTTCTTTCTATTGAATTTATATATTAACGACATTTTTATGTGGTTTTATTCTATAAAAGTTTAAATAATCAACAGCATTAAAAATCAGCTCAGCTGAATAATCATTTTTTAACAATGTTTGAATGACACAGGATTATAGTGATATATCTGTCATCGAGTCTGCATAGCAAAAAAATAGGTCACTTGAATATTCTTCCGAAAAATTACCTATCACTTTGAGATGCTTACATTACCAGAAAATTTTTTAAGATCCAAAAAAGAAAAAAAGTTCACACATTTAATAAGATACATATTACATACAAGTTAATAAATTGTCCTAATAAAAGTTGTTTTTTCATAACAAATGATGGTGTAGGAAGTATTCTTGCATACTATTCTCCTACATACGCTGAATTTCAAAAAGTTTCACCTCTGTGTCATACCAAATAGGAGGATCAATATTTCTGAAAATAAGAAATATACACATATTATACAAAACATTTCAACGATTACATCATGAATTATTTGAGCAATTATTACTGTTAATACCTAAGAAATATAACGGCCCACATATATGTACGAAACCAAGCAGTCGTACCAGGATTTGACTGATACTTCCTAATGAGTATTGGATGAGGAACTGGTAACAGACCGACTAGTGTGCCGTGTTGCAAGAACTTTAGTATTTCGCTTTCATCAGTTAAACCTCTACAAAACACATACAATTTTAATAAGGATATCCAAAAATGTTACACTAAACTCGAGTAACAAAAAAAGTAATTCATTTAATTCATAAATTTATTTACAGTGATAAATATTTCTAAGCTTAATATAAGCTTATCAAAGTAATGAACCAATGTAATATTATACAAATGTTTTTACTTGTCTATGCATATTTTTTCCACTTGGGGTACCAGCACTTGAAGTAATCTCATAATTGTTTGCAATGGTAACTTCTCCTTCCAAGATCGCACCCATTCTGCAGTTGGAGCCCATTCTGCATCATTCTATTCCACGTAAACAGTAACCAATTAATTAATAAACACTAACATTGCATAATACTTAATTAGTTTTATAATATAAAATCTAATTATAGTTGAATAGAGAAAAAAAATATGATTAAATGCTAAGCTACTTTACTTTATTATGCCTACAAGGCTACAATCCTACATTCTATTTAACTTTCTTCACACACTAGTGTGATATAAATTATTTGATTAGCAGCCTAATTTGATAAAAGAAAAACATTAATTATTATTAATTACTAATTTGACAAAACAACATAGCATTCATGCAAATATTTACTACTAAAATATTTTTAGCCTTTAATCAATGTTAACAGTTATAATTATAAAAATAGTTAAAAACCTTAGGCGATGATGTTGTAGGAGAGCAATCTCCTTGGTTAGAAGATTGTTTCACAATTTCCTTTGTCATGCCATTAGATGTAACCAGTTCAGCGGGTAAAGTTAAGTTTCCCGGATGAGCGCTTTCGCGTTCTGTTATTTTCATTACGCCTGACATTACATACATTACACCCAGTTAGGAAAAGCATTACAGACACAGGTAATTAAAATTTAGCAGCACTGTTATAATGGTTACATGGTTAGTTGATTGAAAACAGTCTTCTTACCAGGAGTATCGGGAAGTGTGGCATTCAGAGTTCCAGGCTCAGCGGGCAACGCAGGCGTAGACCCTTCCATACTGGGGGTTTCAGTAGCTGTTGTTAGACTTACAGAGCTAGTGGCTTGCAAGTTTCTTTTGGCTTTTTTTGTTAGAGATTTAATAATAGTATTATAATCTGTTGGCAAATTAGCCAAACTATGAAATACCTGTCTCTTGCGAATAATTGTATATACTAAATTTGAATTGCCTGATAAAAAATAACAAAACTCTTTAGGGGTGAACAATTAAGAGGTATTCATTGCTCACCATCAAATTGATATTGTATAATATTATTAAATATCTCCAACAAAAAAAAAACAAGATGATTGGCAGATGGCGATGAAAACAAAAACCATGGAGTTGTAAAAGCTTCGACCAAATGCAAGAGTTTAGTACTCGACACCATTGAAAGAGTTTTCAAATATGGAGACACTGTAAGCAAACAGAAAAAAATGAATCAAGTTTAAATTAATTTGTGAAAAATAAGTAGTGTAAAGATCAAACAAAGGTAATGTAAAGTAGTCAATAAAGATCTGTTGAATGTAAAGATAAAGAATACTGTCATTAAGTAATAACTAACAAGCAAACATAACCACAAACAAAATATTAGTTAAGATTATATTAATTTGGGATATAAGATAAAGATAATTGTTTAGAAAGGTAGATTTTTATATAATGCGTTTATCTCTTAACATTCAGGCCTCAAGCATATATTTTATTACGATCTTAAAGTTACTTAGATTTAGCCATTCTTGATATACTTGATCATACTCAAGATAATAATAATAATCGTACTAGAACTCTATAGTCTATACTGACCATTTACTAGGATCGTAAGGAGACAATCAAAAAGTGGTTGCATTCTGTTATGTCCAGTAGTGATGATCTTATGAAACACAACAATAAGAAGATCTGCGTGTGTACCACTAAACACTGGAATGTCCATGGGTATTGTTGTCGTGTATGGCTTGTTGAGACGTACTCCGAAATTTCTCTCACCACTTAGTAATAATAATATGAACACTCCAATGTGCATAAGACCAATTCGAGCTAAAAGGAAAACAAAATAAAATTCAATAAGATTATGAGCACTTAACGATTTTGTCAATACTTACATTGATCTGCTCTCGAATCATTTAAATGATACAAAATTGGTACCAAAACGTCAAGGACATCACTACTTTTCAACACAAAGTATAAAAATTTCTGACAATAAACAATTATTCAGTTAATTAAAATTTTTCATAATAAATTAAGGTTAGTTAAAAATAGCTCACTTTATTAAATTCACAAATTTTCCAAAAGAATATCAACAACTCTTGATGGAATTGCACTTTTTTAGTAGAATGTGGAAGGTATGTCTGACGTAAAGGGTTCATTAACAATCTAGTAAATCCATTTAAAATAAATGAAAAGTCTTCATCTCGATGAACCCTTGATAAATAATTGATAAACAAATTATCTATGGCCGCATCATCATTCTACAACAAACATACAATAAAATATACTACTGCAATCAGATAATACTTATTTTGTACCTGTTGCACATCGGAATCCAGAGCCACAATAAGGATTTGTAGACATACATCAACTAATGGTTCAGATGTATCGGCAAATAATAGGTGATTGTATGGAACACCCATACCAATAGGGTCATAACCGCACACAGTGTTTAAAAGAGATGTAAGCATAGGTAACGCATGTCGATTTTCAGCTGAAGTAACATATTGTACCCATCTATTACCATCTAAAAAGGGCATTTTAGTTATATAAAATATAAAATTAAAACTTGAAAATAAATCAAATATAATTGAAGTGTTGAATATTTTACTTTGGTTTGGTGAATATATAGCTTGACTGAAGCATGTTAACAGTAAACGTAGTAATTCGGTACGGTTTGATTCAAATGTTGCATTTTTTACAGGAGATTGCGCGAAACCCACTCCTTTTTCCCAAATGTATTCACAACTATCTACAGCTTGTAGATCTTCTGCTTTATCCTATAAAAATATTAATATTATAATAAATTTGAGCAATACACTAGCCTTAAGAAATAAACTATAAATTTTTAAAATTATTTGAAATTTGAACAGTAATATGTCAAAACAACTAAACTGTGCCTCAACATACAGTTAGCATTACATTTTACTTTATACTTACAATAGTCTAATAATTGTATCTATTTATTAAGGTTGTCATAACTTACTGGACCGTTTTTGCGATTGGATGCGACTGTGAAATCAGGACAAAACAATAAATCCTGAAAACAGAAATCCATGAAAGTCTAATCCCATTGTATTCATGAACTACTTACACATATAGCACTGCACAACGAATGAGCCAATGGTATGGGCGGATCACCTTTGCCAGCTGGCAAACTGGACCAGAAAATGTTTTCCCAATCGGGTTCCTCGAAGATGTAAGGTAGTACTCTGGTTAGTAGTCGTGAGCAATTCAAAACTGATGAGGACACGACAGAAAAAACATACTGTCAGCATAAACATATTGGGTGAGGAAATTGTTTTATTCACCTGTGTTCTGGTCTTGCTGTGTGCGACAACTGTTCTCGACTGCTTTGACAAACTTCTCGACCGCTTTGTAGCACAGCGTGGCCAGATTAGCTGGCACGTCCTCCCGGAGCAGCCGTATCTCGGCGGCGGGCACTAGCGTGAACACGTCCTGCACGTTGGTCACGTTCTCCGACCAGAACTGATTCCAAAAATCGTTGTCCTCGGCACTGATGGTCTGCGGGACGAGACAACACGCGCCTGATTAGCACACCATCGCACGCGCACCACGACTCCTCTAACCGTGTCACTTACCTGGGTCTTGGACGTCAGTTGGACAACAGCTTTCCTGAACACCAGTTTGGTGTCGGCGTTGCCCATCGCGGTGTCGCGCGTTCACATCCGGCGGACACACGCGGTCGACAGCAAGCAGGGAGCCGTACCTTCTGATCGGAACCGCGGTCCCGTCGACGTGAACAATGGGATTCGCCCGGACCTCGTAGGGATTTGTGTTATTATTATTACAACACCGCAGTGGAATTTCCTTAAGCACTTGATTGCGTTACGTAGGAGGACGACGACTGGTCGCTGGACGACGACGATGGACACTCTGTCCATGATAAGCGTTATCGGCCGATAACGCAACAGAATTCTGTACTGTTATCATGGCGAAACGTGGGTAGTATAGTGGCTTTGTACTGTAGTTCAGTAGTTGTACTAAATACTTATGTATTCTGGTTGCAAGTTGTAACTCTTAACACCGGTATCATCTTGGTTTTTCTTAAGTTGTGTTCTAAGTACTAACTACTTACTACCCCCCGAAATTTCATCGAAAATGTTTCCATTGCCTTGATGTACAAGTATTAGATACTAAACCTGTGTCAAAGGCGACACCAGAAAGGAAATTTTCATCTTTAAAAAGGTTGAAAACGTTTCTTAGGAACTCGACTCAATAGCTTAAATGTCAGTTCACAGGAAAATAAAACGTTGATCCCGAGAGCCGAGGGGGTCCTAACTCGGTTTGCCAAAAATTTCAAGAAGAATAATGTTAATTTTAACTAAATATACATTTTTAAAACTATGTTTTGACGTTTTCTAAAGTTTCAAAAAAATATGCTACCTACTAAATTATAATAAAAAAATATATATTATATTATATTAGTTTCAAAAAATATTGAAAACTGTAATGTTATCAAATACTCAAATACAGTTGAATTAAATTAGCATTATACAAATAAGATGAGTAAAAAGTTTTTATTTTGCTTAACAGAGCAAAGAAATATGTAGGGTACTATGAAGTTTAAATGATGTATTTCTTATCATCATAAATAAATATATAAACTGATCCAACTGACCTCTATCACTCAGAATCATTTACTGAGAGTAATGGTACAATGGCTTCAAGTTTAAAACTTTAAAAGACCCATTCCTATATCTCACCCGACCAAGTATTGTCAACTATTTTTATTTTTTGTATAAAAATCTCATTATCCTCATTACGCAGTAGGAAATTTAGGAATAAGAAAAAATAATATTCAAAACATTTATTTTAATTAAGCAAACAAGGAAATAACTTTAAGCTTGAGGTGTTTAATTAAATATCAAATACTAATAAAATTAAATTACAAATAGGTATTTTTCATTTAGTTGAGAAATTATACAAAATAAATTTAATTACATGTATTATAAAATCAATTAATACATGACAACAGATATTTTTCTAATTACCAATTATTAAAGCCATGGAAATCATAACCAACAACTTTCTTTTTCTTAACTGGCAATTCATCTTTTTCAACACTAAAAAAAATAAATATATATATAAATTTAAAGCAGTCTAATCAGTAATCTTGGTACTTAATTAATACTTTTCATTAATTTCTTAATGGTTTTTAACTTAAATAAATGTGATTCATTTTAAGTAACTTTAAATTATTGATTTTATAATATATTATATTAATATAATAAAATTATAAACAGTCACATTTATAATGTATTTAAGTGAAAACATAAATTGAGAGTGAAATGGTTATTAATTACTTGTTTTTCTGTAAAGCTGAAGGGTTAATGTATTTTCCTACTCCGGATTTAAACGTTTTAAGTTTAACTCCTGGAATTGCTACACTTGATATGATCTTTTCTTCTTTTTGATCACATAATGATGTACTAGTACCTTGAGTATTTACTAGGTCCACTTGTCTTTCTTCAGCCATCTAAATAGAAAAACCATCTCACAATTATTGCTTACTTTTGATATAAATGGATAAATGTTAGATTTAATAAAAAACAAAGATTCTACAACTCATACCTTATCATCAATTTCTTGGTATGGATCAACAAATACATTAGTTTGTATAATATTTATATCCGTAATTGGACGATCTTTATTATCTACTTCAATTTCTTCAATTGCATTAAGTGTTTCAAAACCTCCTACAATACGTCCAAACACTGTATGTTTGTTATCCAAATGTTTACAAGAACGATATGTTATAAAACTATTGCATACAAAAATTGTTTAATAAATTGTTAAATAAAATGTGTTTCAATATAAAAATATAAAAGACTTACAACTGAGATTTATTTGTATCAGGACCAGAATTAGCCATGGACAACATTCCTCGTCCTGAATGGTTCAAATTTTGTTTAAATTCATCTTCAAATGGCTGTCCCCAATATGATTCACCACCTTTACCAGTACCAGTAGGGTCGCCCCCTTGAATCATGAAGTTACGAATGGATCGATGAAATTTTGTGCCATCATAGTAATCTTTTTGACAAAGCTTTATAAAGTTTTCACATGTCTTGGGTACTTCTTTACAAAATAGTTCCAGATTTAGTGGACCAAGATTAGTAGTTAACCGAACATAACCTACAAGAATTATAATTTATAGTCCAAACTACAAGGTTTAATAAGACCTATTTACCAAAATAAAATAATACAAGAATTTTACAACTACCTTTTTTTGTAATACGTTCATATCGTATTTCATTTTCTTCTAAAATTGCTGCTTCATGTTCTAAGACTGGAACCATAGCAGTTGATGTAAAACTAGCAGCTACATGACCAGTTGAGTAATGGGCCTTTAGTATTCAAGTATTATACATTAATTAAAAATCTAAATTATTAAAAATAGTATTATTTAGTACTAACAGCATTAAATTTATCTGGCTTTTGCACTTTTTCAACGACTTTTTTTTCTGGTTCTTTGTAATCTCGATCTAATGTGTCAAGTATGTCTCTTGTTGTTTTTGATACTGACTTCAAGCGTCCTTCTGGATCTTTAGATTGTGCTTCCTCATCTAAAGTATTTCATAAAATATTTACAAATAATGTAAAAATTCAGTTTCTGTAAATTTAATTTGTATGTTATTTTGAAATATATTTACCAGGATCTATAACTTTGATTTTCTTTACAACATGATGGAATTTCGCAATATTAAATTTGGCCAAATCTGTTGGATCTTGAATAGTGATCATGTCTTTACGCAAGAATGGTTCATCTGTTAAAAGGTCTTTCCAATTCTTTGTTTTAATATTCAATTGATCTATAGCCTAAACATGTTATACATTTAAAATAAATACACTACAACATTTTTTAATTAAATTTAACCTCATATGAAAAAACATTTCCTGTAGCTTTGATTGCTACAATGTGTGAGTGTTTACTAAATGGTTTGAACAAGACTGGACAATGATATTCACCAGCTGCATTACGATGAAAATTTAGCTTGATTAATTTTTTCAATTCAACTACCTAAATAATAACAAATACTTGATAAATATACAAAATTAAGTAAATGTTAGCCATATTTACTTTTCCTGTAACAGGGTTATGTTTAAACTGTTTTATGTACTCAAGTAAGGCTTCATACTCAAATATATTGCCATCCGGATCACAAAATGGCACCTTAAAGGGTACAAGTGTTAGACAGCAATGATCATAAGGTAAACGAGAAAATTTCGGCTTTTCAATACCAGGTCTTTTGCCACCATATAGTGTTGACCACTCAGTATATGTAAGGTACCTAAGTAAGAAAATATACATTATAAGAGTATGAAACAAATACGTAACATTGAAAACTAATCCTGACTTACATTTTATCTTTTTGATGTTGTCTTTTACCCATTTTGTTGGATTAAGTTACAGAAAATCTTAAAATTATAAATAAATCTCAACAGTATCCCACTAATTATGATACTCGTAAACTACGAACTGTAATTTCGTTTATGTTAAATTTCAAACTTTAAATGGTAAGTTAAATTAAAATAATCGGGTAAACAACAACCATAGACATATCGTAATCAATGCTAGCCGTGATAAACTGTCACTGATAAACCATGGACATAAATATAAATAATATTCTGTGATAATACTATCTACAGCCGTGATAAACCATGAAATTCATTATCACTGATAATATTTTTTATCAACAACCTTTCGGGCTTCGGCTAACTTTTCTAAAACATACATCATTACATGTTCTGTCATTCAACTTCAATTGTTGAATACATTTTTTAATTTTTCGTTAAAATTCAAAATAAAACCATGTACAAAATACCAAAATTAAATACCGTAAGTGATACAAGAACTATAATTAAACAAGTTGTTCAAAGTTATAATACTAAATGTAAAATACCATTACTGCTATTACAGGTCAGCTCAGTTTTAGCAAGGTCTAAGACTGCAAATTTTCAATCATCGGCCCATCGCTTACAAGCCATAAACACAGCAGCAAATGAAGTCAAACCAAAGTAATGTTTTTTTTTTAACAAAATTAACAAATAATTTTGATTTTTGATTGTTGTTATTACAGATCTCGATTTTTATTTTATTTTACGACCACTATACTTTCTGGTATTACGGGTACGGCAGGAATAGTTGTTTACTCCAAGTATGATCCTAAATTTCGAGACATTTTGACTAATAATATCCCTGGAGCAGATAAATTTATAAAAGTATGTTTATTTGAAGATAAAGAATTTGTAGATGAAAGCAAAAAATTAGGGGGTCGAATAGTGTGTAAAGTTGCACGACAAGTTAAGTCAATAAAAGAAAGGTAAGTAATATTTCTTCTGAAATAAAAGTAAATTGTGATTGTTGCTTTTTATTTTTATAGTTTTGGTGGCCAATCAGATGATATAGTTGAGAAATCTGTAGAACAAAGTACGTACTATGTTCAATTTAATAAAATTTATCCATAACTATATTATAAAAATAGTATTATTTTAATTAATTTGCTATACTCGTATATATAAAAAAAAATTATGCTTTACCTAAGAAAACAAGAATACAATATTTATAAAATACAACCATTGTTATCTACCTCATTAATTTGTGGTGTTGAACTTAAATATTAATAAACTATGATTAGGTACTTATATTCCTATCTTGTACTATATTTTTAATTATGTATTATTTTTTTTTTAGTTAAATCGATTACCAAAAGCTTTCCTATTTCAGTTCCTCTAATTTCAAAAAATGAAGAAAAAAAACTAATAGAAAAACAAGGTTATATATTGTATAAAATGAATTAAAAAACTTGATTTAAATAATTAAATTGTTTACTTGCCTTACAGAGCCAAAAAATAATATTATACAACAGCAGACAGAACCTATAAAAAGTACTGAGGTATCAAAACCTAAAGGTATATTCTGACTTAAGTTTAAATAATATTGTTAATCTCTGATTTAATAAAATATTTATTGTACTATTCATAGGTAATTTATTTTTATTTTTAAGTACATAATGTTTATATTAAGTATTTCATTTCAAATAAAATGTATTATTATTCATTAGAGCATGTTCAAGAACTCCCACCAGCACCAGTAATTTTACCACCACGTCAATATACTTTAGAAGAACTGGAAACTGAAATTGTTACAAAATCATTACAAGGTATTGATGCTTTGAAAACCGCCACTGAAGCAATTAAAGGTATGTACATTTATTTCAATGATCAATTTTTTTCACAAATAATATTTTTATAAAAATTAGGATACTCTGAAAATGTTAACAAACTTATTGAGAGTACTACAGAAATTATTGACCCAAATTTAAATGTTAAACTTCAACAACTTGAAGATAAAAAAAACAAAATATACACTAAAACATATGATGATGCTAAAAAGTTAAGGTAATGTTAATTTTATATTATATATGTATGAAGTTATGTATATATATATATAAATACTTATAAAATATATTTTAGAAAAGAAATTATTGAAAAACAAAAACTTTTAAATGATTCTAAATTTGAAGTAACCCCAGATAAATTAGCTAAAACTGTACATCGAACAAATGAAGCACTAGAAGAACTGACTAATGCAAATTTATTATTGGAAAATGAAGAACATAAATTGGGTTACATTAAAAAGTACAAGTCCAGTGTCAATAACGCACAAGCAAACTTAATTGTAAATTTATATTTTTTGTATTCTTAACAACATGTAATAATTAAAAAAATATATTTTAGGAAGAATTAGAATCTTTGTTTCCGGGTTCAGACATTACTCAACATAAGATGAATATACAAAATAATGATTTTGATATATTTCTTCTATACGCATTGAAAAGACTAAATTATTATCAAGACAAGCTTTCCAAACAAGAAGTAAATGTATTTAAAATGTATTTTAAAGTATAATATTTGTAACTTGATCTTTTTACTATAGGCAACTTTTGATCGTAAAATAAATAATGCTATGAGTGCAGACTTTTTGAATGTTGAAACAATTAGTGAGATGAATTCCCGTTTAAATTCAGAAATACATAAATTAGATGAACAGTTTAATAACCAGGTATGAATAATATTAATAATGAGTGTTGTATTGAATTTATTTATTTTAAATACACGGGTAATGTCAAATTTACAATATATTAATGACTAAGATGAATATAATGACGATTTTACAAGGAGTAAGAAAATTAATATTAACAAAAAAGTAGATTATTTCTCAAAGACATTTTAATATTAATAAGAAATCATATCATTTATTTTTAAGTGTAATAAGTATTAATTTGAAGTCTATAGTTATGTGTTGTAAGTTTATATTCAGGGCTGGGCTGTATCTTAGATACTAGAATTTAGGATAAGTATCTGAGATGCAATTGTATCCTGTATCGAGATACATTATTTTAGTGTATTTTGTATCGTGTATTTAAATACTTTTTTGACTTGTATCTAGTATCTTTTTATGTTTGAATATACTAGATACTTATATACTTGATATAATTCAAAAATTATGCGATATTATACTTATAATAATATGCGATAATATATCATTATTTGTCAGCATTCACTCGATAAATGAACAATGTAATCAATATTTGCTCATAATAATGCATTTTTTCAATTGTTTCAATATAGGTACAAAAAATATTTTACTTGTAATCAGTAAGTTAAAAAATATTTTTAAAATGTAACACATGCCTAACCTCTTCAGCTGCTGAGCTTATTCATTCTCCATATAGATCTAGTACATCAGATGATACCTTTCAAAAAATTAGTCTCTTTAAAAGATAATCAGGAATTTATTTTAAAACATGGTATATAAATTACTTTTACTTTAGGTAATACTACATATATATTTTACTTAAATTTAAACATTTAATAGTTAATAAATGAACATTGCTAATTTATAAATATATATATATATATATATATTTTTTTTTATTGTACCTAATGTAAATGAATAAAGAAATAAATATTAATAAATTTATAAAGTATATTGAATCTTACATGTATCTCAGCTACCTGTATCTTGTATCTAGTAGTTTTAAAAATATCAAAGTATCTTGTATCTATTAATTAGATACTTTTTTTGAGGTATCTTACCCAGCCCTGGTTATATGGTACACAAGTAAATTTTTTTTCTAAAAACTTTTTTTGTAATAGATGAATAAATACCCAAATTATTTGTATTCAACATTTTTATTGTTTCCATCTTATCAGTCAAAAAATTAACTTTACATCATTAGGATATGACGATAAGTGTGGAGTATAATGGGGATTTATATGCTGGTTTAAATAAAAAAAATTTTTAGAGAGAATTAAAATCCCATGAGTGAAATATTTGTTTGTAATTCCTCTACCTTTAATGAATTAAAAAGTAAAAAATAATTTTTTTTAGTTAAGTGAATTCAACATCAAAGTTGATGCAAACTTACATGAACAATTAAAGGCACACACACAAGTCCATGCAGAGCTTGTTGCTAAATCAGTAGACTTCACCAAAGAAGAATTTGAAAATCGAGTACGGCAAGAACTATCAGCTGTAGAAAAATTAGAAAGTCAAAAATACCAATCCCAATTAGACTCATTGAAGTCCGAACTTCAAATGGTTGTTAATAAATTAAAGGGTATTATTGTTCAAGGCAACTTTTTAAATACTGCTTTAAGATTTTAAGCTTATATATCAATTTTAGAACAATCTGAAAAAGAGAAAAAATTATTTGCCGATCAAGCGATATGGGAAACAAGCAAGTTTTTAAAATCTTCTCTTGCAAGTTCAGATAATGAACTACCGATCAAAATACAAAATGAAATAAATACTATCAAGGAACTTGGTGGTAATATTTTTATAAGACTTTATTTATTTATTTCAGTGGTAAGGATTAAATTAGAACCAGTTTGTTTATAATTTAACTTTTAGGATCAGATGCAATGATTAAACAAGTAGTGAATACTGTTCCACTCAAAGCACTAGAAAAAGGTGTTTTTTCTAAGGGACAGTTAAAGGAAGATTTCAATCAAGTTGAAAAAAGAGTATACCAGACGGCTCTTATACCTGATGACAGTTTCAATTTACCATTAATGGCATTCAGTTTCTTGGCTAGTCTGTTTGTTGTTCGTCATTCACATGTATCGTCCAATGAAGTGTACAATGAAGAATTTGATCCATTAGGTTTAAATACTTATGAAATTGCTGAAAAAGCTAGGTACATATTTTTTATGTAATAAATATTTATTAAAACCATTACCTTAAATAACTTGTTGTTCTTATAATTTAGGTACTGCATTGACAGGGATGATATTTTACAAGCGTTGCGATATTTGAACTTGCTGACAGGATGTTCAAGAGTCGTTGCTAAAGAGTGGATGAAAGAAGCCACTGTATTCTTAGAAACAAATCAAGCAGTTGATATGCTTTTATCCCATTCTACAGTTTCATCATATTCTACTGCTCATAGCACTTAAGTCGTTTATTATGCTGATTTAATTATCTACTGAATAATTAGAAATCATACTATTTTATGTTACTATTTTCATAGACTTACATATGTATTTTTTGTCAAATTGTTGTTCTTTATATTTAATTCCAGTGTAAATAAATTTAACTGAACAATTATTACAACTTATAAGTTATTCATAAATTAAAGCTACAATAAAAACTTAATAGACATGCAGAGCAGATGGTATATTTTGGAATTTTATTCGGTCAGGCTTCTAGATTGTAGAATATTAATATTTAACTAATAAAGCCATAAATTAATTTTTAAGAAAACAGATTTCAGCTAGCCTGAGTTACATGTTGTGCCTTTTATTGTTTGTTTGATTAATGTGTTTAGTAAATAAATAAATAAAACAAATATTTATTTAACTTCCTTTCCTATTTTAAATAGTGATTTAATTTGCTTATTACTAGTATTCAAATAATAGTTAAATAATATTTATTTTTAGTTCTTATGATTTTGATTTTTGATTAAAACCCGTTGAGAAAAAATATTATTTGAATTTTATGTTTATTAGCAAACTGCAAACAGTGATAATGTTTATCTACCAATGTTAATTTAAGTTATATTGTAGGTATTGGATAATTTATTGTTATTCAGTTATTCAAGTATTCAAATTTTTTCATTTTAATTATTCGGATAATAATATTATTCGAATATTCAAATATGCTGCAACACTTGTTATGCTAAAAGTCTCTATTAAATTATTAAAAAAATTAAATGATTCCTTTTCATTGGGTAGAATAGTTCAATATTTGAACATCTTAATTTTAATGTTACAATTAAAAGTGTTTCACTAATTATTATGATTAATTCTTGGCAGATATTAAGTGCATTATTGAAATCATAAATCCAGTAGAACCATGATATATGGAATAAATTCGATTTTAAATTTATAATACTGTCAGTAATGAACAAATGCCTTATTCATTACCTTTAAATTGTATTATTATTTACCAATTTCATGATTTGTATTAAAATGTCAGGCTTCTTATTGTGTATCACTACTAAGTATCACTGATTATAGATCAGCCTTTTCATTAATTATTTTTTTTTATTTATACATTTTTAAAAATGTAAAACTTTGTTTAAAAATGTTCTGTACACCTCTAAGTTTTACATTATACAAGTGTTTTGAAATTTACTTTCTTAGTATTACTCATTCATAATCATCAAGGGACATTTTTTAAACTAAACTTAAATTATTTATAATTTAATATTTAATTGAATACAATTTTTTTAAATCTTCATTATTATTGTATTCAGTCTACTCATGTCATGTATTTTAGTAGATACTTACTAATAAATATTTAATGTTATCAAACAATCGTTTTCATTTAAAATTGAAAGAATATATTTTCGAGATCAATGTTTCAGATGTAGGTATCTAATTATTACATGGGTCATTCAAACTTAAGGTGTTACAAATGTAACCAATACATTTCAATGGCTACACGAGTGTGAGTATCCAAATATACTACGATAAATAATATTTATTTTTAAGTTAGGTACTCATTTTAAGTTAATAAATGACTAGTTATAATAGGTATCTACAATCTACCTAATCACTACAAATTAGATTACATAGTCTTGGCTACTATATTAATAACCAATTTGTTAATCATAGGTGTCTAATAAGACTTAATTATGACTTAAGTAACATATTAATTCAAAACCTGATTAAACGGTTTCATCTTTTAACTCATAAACTTGGTAACTTGGACTGAAGATAAGATGCAACCTAGAAGGCGCTCATAAAAATCGTGTATGTGACGAACTGGGGTGCTTTCAGTGAGAGTTCATGTGTTTAAACTGTTTAAAGCGCGATACAGTCGCACTGCATGGGCGCCATACATTGGATATTTTAGGTACCAGGTGCAAAGCCGCAAAGGAGAGGCCCTGCAAGGACCGTCAGATCGGCGTGCGGTACCCTCGCCAAACATAGTTTCGCATCCCTCCGCGATTTTCAATCGGTCCGGACTCCGGTCAATACGACGAGTGACTACGAAAAGATACGAGTGAAATGCAGTGTAGAGGGTTATACTCAGAGCAGCCGCGCTAGGGGTGAGGGGAGGTTGCATTCGGAAAATTCCCAGGTGCCCCGAGGATTCACTACTTATAGAGTACATTTTTGTTCGATTTCCACCACAGTATTATTATTTATTATTTTATTAATTATTTCAATTATAGTGGCCATTATTAATTGTGTAGTTGATCGCACTACGGTCTCAAGTGCTGCATTTATTGTGTAATATTCTTAAATAAAAAACACAAAAAAAACTCCACGGTCAGTTGAGATACGAGTAAATTATTTTGCTGTATTTACATTTGAAACCAATGTACCATTGCTCTCTCGAAAAAATGGTTCTGAGTAAATGAGGTCGAGTGGATTAAAGTGGAGATTGTCACCGTTTTTTTTTTTTTTTTTACTTTTCGTTAGTTTTTTGCAATTATCAAGATAATCATTGTGAATTCTGTAAGATTGACCACTCTAAACTCTAAAGTACCAACTAGAAAACATTTCCTATCAGAAATCACCCATAATTGTAATGATCGGAGCAATCATTCTGGCTTCTGGTCGAATGTCTTAATGGTGAATTAACTCTCGGCGCTAAGTTCGAAAGTGGTACGGGTACACGCGTAGGTACTGAGCAGGTATCGAGTGAGAAAGATTGTTTACTGAAAAGGTCTGCGATCAAGCGGTGGAATTTGGGGGGTAATTACATGGTGAAATGCATTTGCAGGTCTTTGAAGCGGTGGTGGTACCAGCATGAACATGAAACAGTCACTTTAGGTATTATCATTTCTGTTACTCAATGCAAGTTGCTATATTCATCACGGTTTTTTCATTGGCTTCTGTTGTTAAAATCTGTCCAATGACTATAGTTGGTGGTTCGTTGATTGCTGCGGTAATAGACGTTGGAAAAGTAGGTGGTGTGACTTCCGCTATTTTATCGGTCAGCTCCGCCAACTTGTCTAGAGTCTAGAACTCTAGACCATAAGTTCGGATTGAGTTTGCAGAATGACTTGTGTCCGCTGTGGTAAGTTCTGTACTTCAGTAGTCTGTAGCCATAATGTGTGGAATAAGGTGTCCTGTAATTTGATGGAACTAGCTAGTTAACGCAGTTGCCGAAGGAATAGTGATGGCTTCTAAACGCGTTGTTCTTGTGGAAGTGATAGAACACGAACACCAGCTCACTATTCGCACATTATGGCATTGGCTACAGTGCATAATAAAGAATTATACTTTATGTCACAGACGCTAACCCTTGCACGATCAAATCTGGATAAGCACTAAAAGTGTTTTTAGTTTTATCATAATCCTTAGTTCACCTTAAATGTATGGCCTTCAAAGGGTACCAGAAGCTATATTAGTTATAAATACTTAAAAGTTTGAAAATTTTAAATCACATTATTTAATTTCATGTTGGTTGTATTGTTCCAAAATTAATAATACATTGTATTTTATTTTTCAACTATACATTTTTATAATTATTTTTAAGATGTTTAAGTTTTTTTAGCTCTTGATTGTTGCGTATTTTTATTGCAATTTTTTTAAATTCTGTGTGTCTAAATATGAGCATGTTCAACAATTTTTTTTTTGCATAAGAATCCGGGCCTTGCTTACTAATAAATAGTTGTCTTTTTTCGTTCGCTAATTGCAAAGGTAAATATACGTTCCAGAGGTTATTATATAATTATAATATATTCTTATTTTTCCAATTCGATAATACAATTTTATCAATTGATGCCTTGACCCTTGTCCGTTGATGATAACCACATACTTATACATGGTGATAATTAGTCACTAGTCAGCGAGATAATGCATTTTAATCTAAATATGCGAATACTACTGCAATTACAAGATAATTCCAAATCATGTTCATATTCTACAAATTATTACAATATTGTTTATTACGTATATGTTTGTTAGGTACTTTTTTTCATTGATAAAGAAAAAAATAAATCTACATACCTACAAACATATTTTCGATTCACACTAAACACAATAAATCATTAATTATTACGATTTAAGAATACTTATGGTATTTTATGATATGGTTCAGTTATAATTTATGAATAGTATAGATAACAATTTAAAAAGAAATTAGAACCCAATCCTCAACTAGGAACTAACTAGGAACGCCATAATAATTTTTTTGGAACATTTACCTACTAAGAGACCAGAATACCAGATACTAAATTAATTACCAATCTAAATGTTCATTGTGGTTTATTTTACATTTCATCTAATTGTAGTTTATATGTAGGTACTTAATTAGTGATATTTAAAGTTATATAAACACAGAATAATTAAAGGTATTTAATTTAATTTGTGATATAATCACAGGGACACTGAGGCTGAATATAAATATTTATAGGTATGTGAGAGTGTGAGACTATTTATTATAAGTTATAACACTTATTAGTTATTACGGCTTACACAAAATAATACACTATACACGATACACAAGTATGAATAACAACGTATATCTATTAAAAGGAAAGTTATCTATTTGATATAAATCACTTCACTGCTCGTCTGTTCAGCATATTGCAGTAGGTACTAGGTACATACTTACTACTTTGATTGACGATTTACAATATTAAATTCCGAATGAAACGAGAAATCGATGAGTGTGTTTTTCGAGGTAGTAAGACCAACGATATCATATCTTAATTATTAATTATAATTATAATTTATCATCTTTGTAAAAAATCATTGCTTTCAAATTAATTAATACAAATATTACGAATAACGCGAAAAAGGATATTCTCGTAAAAGTAGTTCCAATATTTTAGAATTACCAATGAAATATCGTCATTCGCTAGTAAAAATTAGTAATTACAAAATATTTAAATATCGATTATGGTAAAATATAGTAAAACATACCTACATTTTTTGCATCGAATAAATTTTAAAGAGATATTGGTAACAAAAAACCATGGAGGAGATTTTTATTTTCGTTTTTATTTCAGTCCATGTATCCTCAAAGTATATGCCATATGGGAAAATGTGAAGTAATTTGATTGTGTTTGTTAAATTGAAATCCTGAATATAATAGTAGATGGCGGCGCGGCAATGTTATTAGGCTGGCTTGTACCGAGTAAATTGAAATACATCAAAGGAAGGGAGGGTTTAGAGATATTAATTTCAAATTGCTTTGGTTTAGTTATCAATTGTATATAACTAATAAAATAAATAGTCAAAATTGCCTGTTTGACACAACAAATTGTTACGAATGTAAATAAATAATAACATAAGAGAACAAATATCACAATAATAATACATGAATGATATAAATATATAATAAAGCAAAAAACAACAATGATAAATTGATAAAACACAATAAATAATTTTATAATAATGCGACAAAGGCGGCAAGGTATAAATATGTAAATAATAAATAAATGTGTATATTTAATTCCATTTTTGATAAATTGTAGTTAGAACTTAAAAAGGACAGTTATGAGAGTCTGGTGTGATTCAGGGATGGGTGACTGACATAGGTGACTAATTGTTCTTATAAATTTGAAATCAATGTATCATTGGTTTGGAAAAACTATTCTGATTTCTGAGTGAAGGAGATCGGGTGGGTCAGCCTCTATGTATATCTCATGAGAGATTGTATAATTATAGAAGTATTAACTATTAAGTATTAGTGCTTATTACAGTCTTACAGTGGTCCCCAAACATTTTTTCCGCCAAGGCACATTATTATAAGTTATTTTAAGTCGCGGCACACTTGGGATAAACATTGTCTACTTTCCAAAAATAAGTAATATAGGACCTAAAAACACATAAAAAGCATTACAGTTTTATAGGTTCAGATATGAAACAAGATTTTCTTTATATAAATCGATATCATATGTACAAAGTACTGTTATCAGCATTTAATAAAAATATCATAATTTTCGAAACATTTTTTATTTATTTTTTGCAAAAGTTAGAACATTAAAAGTTCAACCTACCTTATTATAAGTATTACTACATCGATCATCGACCATCTTTAGAAATATAAACTGATCCATCCGACCTTTTTCACTCAGGATCGTTTTTTTCAAGACAATGGTACATATCAGGTTTCAAGTATAAAAGACCCATTCCTATATCCCACCCGACCGTGGAGTGTCACCCAACCTAGGAGTTTCATCCGTTTTTTAATTGTTTTTAAATATATTTTATATTTGAATGTTTGTTTTAAATAAATGATTCAATTTTTTACGGCAAACCTTTCAAATTTCACGGCACACCCTTTGGGAAACACTGAGTCTTAGTAGCCAATAGGCATCTACTTTCATAATTAGCTGTTGGTTAAACTACTGAACCAACTTTTGTAGAAAAAAAATCTCATATAAGTTATCTTTAAATTTTAATTAAGAACATTAATTTAACACCCAAACGTTTATTAAAAAAATAACTGTTACAAATATTATATAATTATATTATAATATGTATTGTGTAAAATTTTAATACGTATTATCACTGATTAAAAATATGTTAACCATGTATTATAGTAATAGTATTACAATATTACGAGTATACCTATATATATATAATGCTAATATAAGAATCAATTCAGTTTATTTTTGAGTCCTTACAGTTATTATTTTGAAACAATAAAAAAACTAATATCGTATGTATTCATAGAAATAAAATGTAATAAAATAAATATTCGTTAAGTACGTATAAAAATGTGGATATAATTCAACGAATTTCGTTGAAACATTCGATCTTGTAAAAATGAAATATTCTTAAAATCATAAAAAAGTTGTGAAAATCGGTATCATTCAAACTCTTAGTTTAGGAGTTAGAAATCTATAATACATTGAAAATCGAAGTCCAACGCACCCTGCACAAAATCATCTTATTTACAATGAGAAAAGAGATTGGAATCGGATGATTTTACGAGACATGAGAGTTTTTCCTGTAGTACATGTTTTTAAGCGTTAAAATAGGTCGCGCTGAGTGCAATCGTAAAATCATAATAATTAATAATATTGACTTTGAGCTAAACTTTAAAGCATAAGGTAAAAGTGAAGCCGGCATGCAGTGCGTGCTGCACGCAAGAAGTATAACGAGCCACTGCCAGCGCCCGGTGTCCACACTGCGAGAATTACGTTACCGACTATAACGATGATAAGCGTTTAGTCATGTCGTATACCGATTAGCGTAATCACGAATCAGTCGTAAATGGTCAAATGCAAATCGTCGTTCGGCCGTCACACGTCAGTCCGCGAGTTCGTCGGTTGACGTCGTAGCACTTGCTGTTCACTTCACTTGTTGCACGCTCGCGTCCGGTGCCGCCGTCTGCCGAGGGGCCCTTTCACCTGATCGCATCCGCTTGCTGCATTCAAACCATTTATATGTGCCTGAGCGTGCCGTCGGTCAACCGTACGGGCCACCATGGACGAAGATGGACTCGCCAGCCTTCCGATACTCGAGGAAACGTTTTATGCGCTGTCCAGGAAGCAGTATTCGTACAAAGTATCGCTGACACCTGATGGTCTGCACCTGACCAAGAACGGCGATGACGGTTTGGAAAAGACCGACCTCATATCCGTCAGGGACATAATCGGCTGCAAGGCCATGCGCAACAACGGTAAATCCAACAACTGTGCTTGCCGTCCGGTGAAGGCTGACAGTGCCGACGAATGTCAAGTCCGTATTCCTTACGTGAAAACTGTTGACTGCAGTGCGTATCTGTGTGTCTATGCCTACATATTGAAAAACATTGCAACAAAGAATGAAAAACGGGATAAGATGACTGTTACTTTAAGGTTCCGCAATCACAGCAGCTACGATGAAAATAGTAAAATTGCTACCAAGTGGAAGATGGCGATTAAATTGCTTCTCAAAGCCAGGTGTGAAGATGGAACCATTGTTGCTCCAGCTGATAATCAATACCTAGGTAAGTCTGGTCGATTTCAAGTGATGATTATTACATTTGTAAATTAAGTAACCAATCTTGTTAAAGTATGCAAACCTGTACTGAAATAATTTCTATTAAATAAATAAATATTAATAATAAATAAACAGTTATAAATAACTAAGTATTAGGTATTTGGTTCACACAATTTTTTAATTATTTTATTAGAAACTTAAAAGTTTAAAATTTATATTATTCTCTTTTGGTATATAGTGAATACCTATTAAATGTATGAATACATATATAAATTTACTAAAATATATTTTTAACTATGTTAGTTACTATTGTTACCTACTTATTTATTATTATTTTTACTTTTTATTCATCAAAAAAAAAATAAATATTAAATAGGTAGGTATAGTTCAATGGTTTTAACATTTATTTCCCTGTATCTAAAGATTATGAAAAATAACTTTCTTGACCTAAATGTATTATTTGTTATTAAATAATTTTCATCTATCTTTTTTCCTTTTCTCATTCATAGCTGTTATTTTAATATCCTGATATCTTAATACTAACATTCCATTATATTTCATTAATTATTATTAAACAATAAAATTATCCTTCTAAGAAATATATAATATTTCATTCGAAATTATAAATGCTATCAAGAATGAATAATGTTTCAGCCCCTATTTTTTATATAAATGTGTACTACACAGTTTTTTTGGGTATATTGAAATGATACATTGATAAAGAGACTATACTACTTTTATACCATTGAAATAAATATTTTTATAATACTAAAATATTATTAGAGAATAATGATGATAATCCATAATATTTTCCAGGCTTAAAATGAATCGGTTGTATAAATTTCCAAATTAAATTTAAAATAAAATATAAACTATCAAATGCTTATAAAACAGACTAAAAATATTGTATGAAAAAAGTTATAGAAAATTATAATTATTATTATATAAGAAACATAAAAATAATAAACTAATGTCAATTTTATACTAATTTAATTAAAATGTTATAGGGAGGAAGTACATTTTATATTAAAAATTAATTATTTAATCACTTATTTATCATTGTATAATATCACATAACAACATTTCCGGTTTGGTAAATGAGCTTTATTATGTGATATAATATACTTCTCAAATTATAATTTTCATATATTATACATTTATTTTTTTGCATACTTTTTATTGGTAGGGTGTTGAATTACAGTACTCTACTTAAATTTTAAGTTGTTCAGTGAAATTTTCCTATCTCCTTTTTTATTTAGGTATAATTATTTATGTTATTGTTAAAATTTATTTCTAACAATATTATTTTAGTTACTAAGTTACTTCTCAATAAATGTTATTTTTTATAAAATAATTTATTTTCTTCAGTACTTACTCATAAAAAATACTGATTTAAGCCAAACATTTTTTTGCGACTTCAAAAATGTAAAGATTTTTTTAGTTACTACTTTGAGTGAAAAATTTAGAAATTTTCAAATGATGATTTTAAGTAAAAATTTTAGAATTTTACTATTAAGTTGATGAGTATTTTTTGTTTTAAACTTAATAAAATGCATAGTTAACATAAAATTGATTTACCTTTAAATTTTATTTAAATAAATAAATTTCATAATTACTTGGCTTAAATTAAAAACTTAAAATTCCTGGCGTCTTTGCTTTCTGGGTGGCAACAACGTCCAGAGAGAATTACAAAATTTCAATAAAAAAAAAAAAAGTCTTGTTAAGCAACCACAAGACTTCTCTATTTTTTTTAAAAAAAATAAATAATTCAATGACTTAAAAAACGATGCTGCAAAAAAAAAAAATCTGCAGAAAACAATTTATAGTATTGAGTTATCACATTTTGAAATGTATGTTATTCAATTTGCCCTCATATAGCCATATTTGCACAGCTATCTACAATATAGTTATTGTCTAGTTCAACCTTTTTATGCAGGCCACATACAAATCTACAAATTTTAGTAATTCTTAGTAAAAACATGTATTTTATACAAAAACTCGGTTCTTATTTCTGTAATATTTATGATAATTTATCATAAATCTCATTGATAAAATTTTGAATTGCGAGCAATTATTATTTTTAAAATATATGTAAATTAACATATATCAATTTTAGAATACAAATTATGTATTTTATTTTTAGTCGAATAATTGACATTGTTTTTCAGTAACTAATTTGTCGTCTATATTTGGTTGTATTTAAGACAATAAAATCCTCTATGAGTTTTCTAGATGAATGTTAGTTTTAGTTTTAGTAAATTGACAATTTAAAAAATTAATATTCGACCATTTTTCTTGTAAAACGCGATTTTGTCCTAGATTTTACGTTTTTTTTATGTTATATAAATATTACGAAGAAAATACGTGAAATTGTAACTACTCGTATAACACATGCCTATATGAGTATATATTATGTTCATTCCGCAATCGATAACGAACTGACTGGCAACATCCAACATTTATACTGTAGGTAAATTATATTTATTATTTTATCTTATCGCATATTTCCCAATATTTTCGGTAGCGATATTTTAAAGAACTTAAATCTTAAATAATTGCTTATGGATGTTCTAATAAATATATATTATGCTATACTCAAAATGTAACTCTGGGACTAGATTATTTCTTTTGCACGTCCCACTCGTTCCAGGCAGTGGCGTTGGCGTATTTAGGATCTTGTCTTGGAGGGATATGATTTATCCCGAAGTAACCTATTCGAATGGGCCTCCCTCCCACCCCTTATAAGTTGCCTTAAATAATATTAACTTATTAACATCCTAAAACGTTACCAAAAATATAGTATGGCATAACATGTTTATTGTGGACGTGGTCATTTTTTAAATTTCTTATCAGTTTTCAAACATTTGAGAAAAACAAAGAACAATTTGTAAAATCTTCAACTAAGATCAAAAATGCACCGTTTAGTTTATTTCAACATTTCGATACGCATTATTCACTTGTTTGTGTTTTGAGAATACAAAAATTTTCATAAAATGTAATAAAGTTTGAAAATGAAACTTTGGCGAATTTGGATATTTCAAAAAACTTATTTGGTTGTTATTCTATAAATTTTAATCTTAGAGATTAGAAACATTCACCAAGTACTTATATTAATATTTAAAAGGCATTCGATAGTTTTCGAAACACGTTTATTTTCAAAAGTTAAGAACATAGGAGGAAAAGTTCAATCTATGTTATTCAGAAAATTCTACTCTTAGGTTTATCGTCTATTATTTAGAAGTATAATCTGATCCATCCGACCTCTCAGAATCGTTTTTTTGAGAGAGCATTGATTTGAGGTTTTAAATTTAAAAAACCAATATAGCAATATAATTCACCCATTCCTGTATCTCACATTCTCACCTGACCGTGGAGTTCCACCAGTTTTTTTTTATTATATTATTAGTATACAGTAATAAATATTTACAATTTTACATCATAACACAAAATCAAATTTTATTTTTTAGTGACTTACCTCGTAGAATATCAATATGACTTCATCTGGTGTTATTATGAGCAATTATGAGTGCCATCTGCCAATTAGTTGACTACAGCGTGTTTTTTTGTATTATAGAAATACGAAATATTTTTGTATAATTCTACGTTTTATAAAAAACAAAATATGCAAAATAGTTTTATAAAAAAGTCATATATAATATCATCCCCCGTAATTACGTCACTAGTCCTACATTGGATTCCGTGGACTTAATTACCTAAAACTTATTAACTTTGTTCTGTTTCTTATCCGACGTCGTTTTTCATGACATACTCAGAATATTTTTTATTTAAGTTTCTCGTGTGTAAATTTAGTGAGCTTATGTACCTCGTGAACGACGAGGCAGAAGGACCATACCCGTAGAGTGTAGTTATTTTAATTAAAATGGGCATGATTTCCCAGTGATTTTCATACTGCCTCTATATGTATATATAAAAGGTCAACACCGGGGATGATACTGGGAGATATCTTCCGTGTTTATAGAAATAACCAAATTCTATTTTTTTTTTTTAGCATCTCTGGGAAAAGGCAATTTTGTAAATATAAGTGCAATATTAAAAAAGTTGAAAAGTTAACTTTTAATTTTATAATTTTTGTGAAATTCGAAGATAGCTATTTTATAGGGCTTCTTTTCTGAAAATTTCGATGGTTCAACATTCAATTTTCATTATCTTCTTGATTCTTAATAATTTTTCTAGTTTACTAACTAAAAATAATTTTATCAGCAAAACTTATCTGAAAGATGACGAAGTGATGACAAATGATAATTTACATTATTTATTTGTAAACTAAAACAATTATAAAAAATCATAAATCCAATGAAAACTGAAAGTTTAACCGCCGACATTTTCATAAAAGGAAACCCTAGAATAGAATAGCTAACTTCGAATTTCACAAAAATTATTAAATCAAAAGTTAAATTTTCATCTTCTTTAATAATACACTTATATTTACCACACTATTGTTAGCAAAATTACCTTTGCCCAGGGATGCTCATAAAACAGAATTTGATTATCTCTACGGGAGATATCGCTCTGTGTAAATCCCGGTGGGACACCCTATTCTATATATATAGAGTGGGACACCCTATTCTATATATATATACGAGTATATGTATAAATGTATAATTAACGATTAACCATCGAAAAAAATTTAAATCGTGGGGTAGCCAAAATAGATTTGTTCCCGGCATTTCTTCCTTACGCGGTTCTTGTACGCAGTAAAATTCATTATTGCATTGTGCGGCGTCAACAACAAATTTACGAGGTTGCAATTCTACAGTCAACATCTATTGTAATCGTTAATATACATAATATAGATCAGCGGTTTCCAAACTTTTTTAGTTCGCGCCACCCTAAAAATAAAAATAATTAATTGCACCTCCCATGAATAAGTAAATAACAAATGTACACTGTTTAAGAATATAAATATTTTTACTGTTATGAATAAATAAACAATGACTATTAATATTCAATCTTAATGCGAAAAATACGATTGTTTCACGTTTAATAATTCTTCAAAATTATGTAGCAATGACGTGACAGCAACACACATTTCTATTTCAACATTAAGTTTTGACCGATATTTTGATTTTAAGTGCAGAAAATCCTACTTCGCACAAATATAATGGCGCAAACGGTAGTTATACACGCAAAGCTTTATTGGCTACTTCAGGGTATTCATCTTTAATGTTGAACCTTAATCCTAACGGTGAGAATGATGAATACTTCATTTTTAACGAAGAATCAAATGAAAATATTGATAACCCGAAAATTCCCAAATAAAGTATAATCTTACAATATAACTGTATGCGAAATTATTGTTGTTTTTAAAATATCATTATTTACCACGCAGTTCGCGCCACCCCTAAGTGCTCGCGCCTCCTAAGGGAGGCTTGCCACACAGTTTGGGAACCGCTGATATAGATCATCCTCGTATAATCGGTACGATTGCCGTCGGTAGCCTTGACCGTGACCGACTGCGCGAGTGAATCAAAAATTCGAAAGGAGGTTCAGTCTGTGCTAATTTGCTATCAACTATCAAGTATCAACATGAAATATTATATTTGGGTAAATTAGTTCTACATAACTTCCATACAAAATACAGGCATACAATTTTATTTCCAAAATTAATGACATTAGGGAACATGTAATGAGAATTATTGAGCTGTCTAAAAGTAGTCATCGTACCATGGCTCAAGAAAGACCTAAATACCTAATCAATTTAGTTGGTAGCTGAGTAGCTATGGGTAATGTTTTTATTCGGCGTATGTGACGATAACGACGCAGGATATTTTTATAATATGATATGTTGAAATTTCAAATTTACGAATTTCCCAATCTACCTATGCTCAAGTGAAAATTGTGCAATCATGCATCAATTATATCTAACTTATACTCATAATTATTAGAAAAAGAAAAATGTCAAATAAATTTTGTTGACAATTTCAGATATTTACTCCATGCAGTGCAAGCGTAAAGAGTTGAAATAAGTATTTTAAATATTAAAACAGCATTTGAAAGTCGATTAAAAGACATTAAAATCCAAATACTCACAAGTCACAGGCCGCAATAGAGGGTATACCCATCAATCTAAATAATTCAGGAATATCAGAATTACCATGGCTGATCACAACTATTATATGTATTATAATGTAGTCTAAGTAAAAAACATTAATTACTAAATCTTTAGTTAACAGCTACGAATTTATCTTATTTAAAACTATTGCGTTACCTTTTAATGTATTATGTAGGTATATGTAACAAGTAAAAACTAAGATAGGCGTCCACAAAAAATGTTCTGGGGGGGAGGGGCAAGGTTCGTGAAATAAATAATGATCTAAAAAAGTTTAAGTTATTAAGTTTTAATTTACATTATGTCGTACGTTTGATTTAAAAAAGTAAGGGGGGGAAGTTTAAAAGTCAAAATTTGAACAAATTATAAGTATGTTATTCCATATTTTATATAGAATAACATACTTGTATACGCATTCTCGTCCGATTGAGCGCTACACGCCTATCGCTGTTCTCGTCATTTTATTCGTCGTGATAATTGACGACTTAGCGGTTAAATACTATATAGTGATGCCGTGATTTAATTACAATTACTACTTAGGTATTTATTGTTTAACTTTGGATCTAAATCCAAAGCACACAAAAAATAACTAGGTACTAAAGTCAAATCTATTCTATATAGATCTATTTAGTCATGATTCTATCCATAGAATATGGTCAACATCATTTAGATGTATCCTGTACATTGGTAGTGCTTCAAAAACCAGGTACATTACCTGATTTGTGTCACTTAAAAATTTTTATCATATGACATAGATTAGAATTCAGCGGTTCCCAAACTTTTGGGATCACGGAACCTTTAGGAAATAGTTTGTGTTTTGCGGAACCCTAATGTCTTTAATAACAACTCAACCCCAATTTTTCTAAAAAAAACCAGTACTACAAAAAATGTTTTAATGATATTGTTAATGATTATTGTTTACTACAATTAGTTAAAAAAACAATTTTCAATGACAATTTTATTTATTTAAATAACAAACATTTATTATTTATCACAAATATTTATTTTTAACAAATTATAATTAATTAGATTTTAAAATATACATACTATTAATATTATTAATGAGAAGAATGGAACTGTTTCATTGTTTGATTTACAATGGTTTTAAAATTGGGTTTTAACTCAATAAATTCAGGTACAACTATACTTTTTCCGAAATATTAATATAAGAATTATTTTCCATGACGTTCGTAATCTAAAATAAATTTTATTCAAATTTCTTACCGAACAACTAGGAATAGCATCTTTCAATATAACTTGTTGAGATTCTATTGTTGATGAAGACGCCACAGTCTCATCAATATTATTACTTGTTGTTTTGGCCAACAACCGTCCTGTTCTAAGCCAATTATGCATGGCAAACTTTTTATTTGTACTTATGTTGTATTTATAATAATTAATTAGGCCGTAACGTACACTAAGTATGACAACTATATCATATATGCAAACGGAATTATGATCTCTTAAATTTAACTCATTACGATTACGGATATAAAGTATCGGTCGTATCGAAGATCGAACACGAACGCGTGCACATAAGTTATTTTTATAAGTTAAACATTTTTATTAAGTATTTTTATTTTTAATTTTATTAATTTTATCGGGTTATCGATATTTTCATTTGATTCTTCGTTAAAAATGAAGTATTCATCATTCTCACCGTTAGGATTAAGGTTCAACATTAAAGATGAATACCCTGAAGTAGCCAATAAAGCTTTGCGTGTATAACTACCGTTTGCGCCATCATATTTGTGCGAAGTAGGATTTTCTGCACTTAAAATCAAAATATCGGTCAAAACTTAATGTTGAAATAGAAATGTGTGTTGCTGTCACGTCATTGCTACATAATTTTGAAGAATTATTAAACGTGAAACAATCGTATTGTTCGCATTAAGATTGAATATTAATAGTCATTTATTTAGTTTTTATCGTACAATTTACTGGCAATCGCGTTGACACGGTTATCTACATTCTACAAATCTACATCGCTAACGTAATGACAACCCTGTAGGTACATGAGTGTTATAATTTTATTTTGTTAAATTTCAAATACATACAACAATTAATATTTTATAACGATATTATACAGTAACTATTATTAAGGTGAACTTTTTTTAAATAATATAAAATAATAAGTTTTATATAAATAATCCAAATATAATATATAATAAATTTCTCAATAATCACAGACATCTGACGGAACCCTTGAGATTGTCCCGCGGAACCCTAGGGTTCAGCGGAACACACTTTGGGAAACGCTGGATTAGATAATACAAAATTCTTGTATCTTTGTTACCATTAAAGATAGTATTATTTTTAAATGTAAAAATAACAGAAACGTGAGTTATGTATATAAGTGTAAGTAGCACAGGTATTTCAGATTTAGACAACCAATGTGAATCCAATACTGATGATGAAACATTATTAATATCAATAAGAAAAAATCACAACAAAAATATACAAAGTCTTTGTCCCACAATTAGATGTGCCAGTTAATTGGAATACCCAATTATATATTACAGATATAATTTCAAATAATTCAATTATTCTAAATGAAGGAAATTCAATAATTAAAAATAATTTATTCTAACCATGTGAATACTCTTCAGAAAAAACTAAGACTGGTTATTTACACCAAAGTAAATAACCACACCACAAGTATAATAAAAAATTATTATTATATAATCACATAGAAATAATTGTCATTTGTATAGACTAAGTTTTATATAATTTTATATTTTAATATTAAAAACACATTTCGTAAATCAATGATTCTGTAGAAAAACCAATAGAAAGTAAAATATACGATATTGTTCAATAGTTAACACCTCAGACCATGACGATTCATTGCCCCGAGGCCCGAATACCATCTTATCAATCCCTATTTACTAAAAGAAATAAACTTTAATTTAACCCCAGGGGTGTTATAAATATGTAAATTTCATGTAGGAACGTAATTTATAAGTATTTAGCTAAGTAATCAGTGTTATTTTTTTAGCGACCAATTTTCAGTCACCAATGCGAAATATGCGTGGTACGTAGAAGTTATTCGTGCTACAGATAATTCAAACACTATGTACATTTTTTTTAATTAAAGTAATTAGTAATATCTTTATTGTCAAATTTAAATAGTTGTTTAATTTCAACTGATAGTGCGATTTATATGTTTAATTACAGATTATTCGTGTTATTGTTTGGAGTACACCGTTAAATAAACGTACTCGTAACGTTATATTTATCTTAGCAAACTTTGTTTAAGCTGTCTGATAATTTTACATAATAACTCTTAAGTAATCATTTGTTGATTAACTATTTAATTATATTTGTTGGCTTTACTTTGTACAACTATACCCAAGAAATTATGATATAATCTTTGGAAACAAATTAATTCAGATAACTAAATGTTCATCTCGTTCTTCATTGCAATTTGCAGTTCTATGGTTCTATGCATTTTTTAATCATAGTTCAATTGTTCGTTTTTATAAATTGTAGAGGTTTGTAAGAAAATTGTTAATTATTATGGATTATATTGGCTTTTTCAATTATATAATATTACAATTAAAATGTATAGTCTATTGTTATTACATTTCAAGATATTGCTTTGGGTAATTTCCAGTTAGACATCTACTATTTATATACATTATAGGTATACACTAGGGTGGTCCTTATTTATATATGTGATATTTTTTTTAACTATATTTTAGTCCGTACCCCCTAGATTTGTTAAGTTACCTGAGGAGGTAATTTGGGTAAAATTTGGAAGCTCTTACACAACCCCTTCTGGTGCCGACTAAGGGTTGAAATATGGCAAAATAGGGTAGTTTTGTTATTTTTCAAATTTAATTCAAAAACCATAGCACTTAGCGTAAAAAAGTATAGAATCTAAATTGTAGAACTCAATGATTTCTATAAAAAATAATCGGACATAATTTTTCATAGATTCTTTATTTTCCAAGAAATATATTAAAAATCAAAATAATTTAATATTTTTGACAAAATTGATTTTTTCATTAATTTGAATATATTTGCCAAATCGTTGGAGATAAAATAAAATATCCTTGATACAAATTATAATAAATTAAATTTCCTAAAAAAAAGGTAATAAGTTAAAATGTTGTTTGATAAGCCATTTTATTGTAACAGTCAGATTTATGTAATATTAAGTTTTGAAAACGACTATATCAGCCGTAATAATAAGAAATGTATTGGCAACTACCATTTATTATAAATAGAATGCTCACTGGCCGGTTTTTCAATGGTAATAAAAAATGGTGATAAAATCTACAGTCATTGATAACAATTTAATTAAAATTTGTTTTCTTTGATAATAATATTAAAATATAGAATGCTATATTCGTGGGTATACGAGTAAAATATTTCGTATGATACTCTTATCGTAAATAATATGAAGTTATAATAATTTTTCTATAATATTATCGTTTAACGTTTTCGAATTTAATCATTACAGTGCGTTTGCCGAGTATAGTGTTTAGTGTTTTACAATGTCACGAAATAAAATTTTTCTTGTTGGTATTATGAATAACCAAATAACCGGTAGTAAATTGCCTTCAAAACGAAACTGTTTAAGTGTTTTATTTTATAATATGAGAAATGTACATTTAAATTTAAACTCAAGTGCCTTGCTCACTATTGACGAGTGTTTAATATACTGGAAGAAAGCACGAATTCCAAATCAAGATCGTGACAATTGTGCAAAAAAATTGAAAAAGTTGTATGAAGACTTACGTAATTTAGAAAAAAATAAAACTAAAACCGGAAATTTATATCGAGTGAGAGAAAGAAATTTTGAAGACACATTAGATGATTTATTTGACATCGCGCATTCAAATGCAATAAATATTATCAAAATTGACGAGGACAAAGAATTTCTATTATCACAAAGACAAAAGGGACGTGTTGGATGCATGCTTGGTAGAGATATTAAATTAGCTGAAAAGGAACAACGAAAAGCCACACGGACAGACACAGAAAATAAAAGAAAAGATAAACAAGAAAATTCTGAATACTTGAAAACGGGTAATTAATTTTTATATAGTATAATAACTACCTAAATTTTAAATATATCATTTTTATAAATATAAGTAATTTTTATTTTAGCAAATATTTCGAATGAACTCGATTATGATGAATCGGAGTTTGAAGATACAGCAATTCAACAACCTGTAATGGAGTTAAACATTCCGACTTCAAGTACTACTATTAGAAGACGAGCTAGAAGAGATATTTTGACCCCACGCCTTTCAGTATGTCTTGACAAATGTAAAATTAGTGATAGAGACGCTGTACATATATTGACAGCATGTATCGAAGCAGTAGCATTAGATCCCAATGATTTTACAATAAACCGAACGTCAATAAGAAATAATCGACAAATATTTCGTAAAAAAATTGCAAGTAATATAAAATCTAAATTTGCAGATCTAAATTTAAATTATGGAATTGTGCACTGGGATTCTAAGATTCTGCCCACTATAGCTGGAAAAGAAAAGTGTGATAGACTTCCTGTTGTTATAACGTCCCAAAAAACTGAACAGCTTTTGGGAGTTCCCCACCTTTCGAGCGGCACAGGCAGTGAAATATGTTCGGCAGTATATGATGAATTAGAAAATTGGGGATTATTAGATAAAATACAAGGATTTGTTTTTGATACCACAGCTTCTAATTCTGGTAGATTAAACGGTGCTTGCGTTCTATTAGAGCAAAAATTAGAAAGAAACGTATTATTTCTAGCTTGCCGGCATCATATTTTCGAAATAATCTTACATGCCGTATTTATTGAAGCCAAATTTGCACCATCGTCTGGCCCAGATATACCACTATTTAAAAGATTCGTTAATGATTGGAATAATATTGATAAAAGCGAATATTCAGTGTGGACAGATGAAGGGTATTTATTCATTAAAAATTTTATTATTTAAAAAACAGTTTAAGTTGACTTCTAAAGAAGAAATGTCACTTAAAAGAATTTGTTGTTTTATAATTAAATGTTATGCTGAAGTGTGGTTCACTGCTCCAAATTCAATAGAGGCTCCTGTAAATGACATAATTTTGATAAAAAAATTATATAGCTATAAGAACGATGATACAAATATAGCTGAAACTGCATTAAAGAAATTTATTAATCATTTATGGTATCTTAGTGATGAATGTGTAACATTTTCAATTTTTGACAACCGTGTTACCATTGATCAAAAAAAAAGAATGGCAATTAAAATGTTAATGAATGAGTATGAAGATTATGAACAAGTAGGTGAAATTAAAAAAAAACATTCATTGAATACTGAAGACATACCTAACTTTATAAGCCAAGATTTGCCAGTTGATCTAATTACGAACAAATCAATAAAACTTTTTGATAGATTTGATATTAAAACTAATTTTTTATCACTGGATCCAATATACTGGGAAGAAAATGAAGAATATAAAAAAGGAAAAGAAATAATTGGATCATTAAAAGTAGTTAACGATACTGCCGAACGCCATGTTAAGCTGATGGAAGAATTTAATAGTAAAATAACCAAAAATGAAGAGCAAAAGCAGTTTTTGTTACAAGTAAATATATTTTCTCAATAACTATTATATAAATCAATACTAATTTTTGCTATTAATTTTCAGACAGTTCAAGATTATCGTAGAAAATACCATAGTTACGACCGCGAAACTCAGAGTAAATCATATGAATAAAATAATGTATATATAAAATATTTTATCGTATCTCCAACTAATTGATAATTATATTAAAATAAATTAAAAAATCGATTTTGTCAAAAATATTAAATTTTTTTTGATTTTTAATATTTTTCTTGGAAAAGAAAGTATCTATGAAAAATTATAACTGAATATTTTTTATAGACGTCATTATGTTCTACAATTTAGTTTCTATAATTTTTTACGCTAAGTGCTATGGTTTTTGAATTAAACTTGAAAAATAACAAAACTACCCTATTTTGCCATATTTCAACCCTAAGTCGGCACCAGAAGGGGTTGTGTAAGAGCTTCCAAATTTTACCCAAATTACCTCCTCAGGTAACTTAACAAATCTAGGGGGTACGGACTACAAATTATTCAGATTAAAAAATAAGGACCACCCTAGTATACACACATTAAAATAGGTATTTATAAACTATAATTATCTCACATTTTTACACTAATTTAAAAGCATATAGTTATAAATTACAAATAAAAATACATTTTATGTTCTTATAATTAAAATGTATTCATTGAATTAACATTAATTACAAAAAAATAGAACTTGTACAACAAAAGAGAAAAGTATCTTACTAGCTTTTTCTTCTGTTATTTTATGTGTGCTTGATTATAGCTGCTAGGAAAATGTAAATAAATAAATGCATTTGGAAACTTAAGGCGCTGTAACAATTTTTTTATGACTACCTATCATAAATTTATAAGAACATGAACGTTATACCATGTACACAATTTCTTAAAAATATATTGTCCCGGGTAGTTAAAAAATATAGCGGGTACCGGGTAGACTAAAAATATGGTGTAGAAACAGTGAGAGAGATGACCATTTTTTTTAAAAGCCGTGTTAAAGCCTTTTTAAAAATATATCTTAAACCTTTTAGGTGTCAGTCTAAGACTAGTATACTGAGAATGTCCGGCATATAACACTAAAATGTAACAAATACGTGTTTTCATTTTATTCATAGTTTTCCTTATTTAGAATTTTTAGTTGATATACTGTATTAGCCATGGCTAATTTTCAACTAGCTGATACAAGCCAATTGTATTATTTATAGCTGTTTTATTCTGAATCTGTAAGGTGGTTGAAGTAAAACTTTAAATTATTTTTTTTTTATCATTATTTTTGCCCAATTATTTAGTTTACTATACTGCGTTGTTATATTTTGAATTTTTAGATATTGGTTAATCCAATACTTTATGTCTATGTTATCAATGTTAAATGTGGGATCGAGACTATAAAGTCTATAAAGTTGAGGATACCGAAATGTAATCAACAAATTATGAAATTATGACATGAACTACTGTTATATCTTACTTTTGATAAATTTGACTTACCTTGATTTTATTGAATTTACTTTTTGGATAATGTTTAATTAATAAACATACATTTTAAAATAGAATTTTTCCTTACGAGTTTATCAAAGCCTGATTTTTCACTGTCAAATTAAACAGTCTAAATAATTCTACTAGTTATATTTAAATTTTTTTAATTTGAGATATTAACCAATTATATCATATGAACTAAGAAGTGTATTATTCATTGCAATTATAATAGAATGCCATATTCAAATCTGCTGTTATGTTATCTTTGTTTTTCACAGCATGGTAGTATCATTGAGTATAGAATAATATTATATTACATATTATATTTATTCTTTAATCAATGGTAATAATATATCTCTTTTCTTGAGCTGTTACCTTAGAATTTAATTTAGCTTAATATATTATACAACTAGAGGAAATTAATATTTTTACATATTTATTTAATGTACTTTTGATTTTAATAAATAAATGTATACACACAATATGATAATTATGATTTTAGCCTTAAGTTATTAAAATATATCTAAAAAAAAAATTTATTTTTAAAAATTGTTACAATCTATTCGACTTGATGAAAACTTGTACTAATTGAGTTATAATGTATAGTTTTATTTAAGTTGTAAAAATTATATACTATTTTAGTAAAGTAAAACTTTCTTATAACGGAATCACTCAGGCCCAACTGATAGTTCCATTACAAAGGAATTTATGTACAAGTATTATATTTTTTTTCTAAGTAGAAAAACATAATAGTTGGAATTGAAATTGATAGTCTTGAGGTTGTACTTTTTTATTTAAGTGATTATTGAGTTTTAGTTTTCATGTAGATTAAAAACTCATAAAAAGAAAAATAATAAATTATTCATCCATCCATTTAATAAACCGATCAATTAGAATGTAATAAAATGATAGATTGATTAAAACAAATAATTAACTATAAATGAATACTGATTGATGTCATACACAAATTAAAATGTGTTTATGAATTTATGCTTTAAATTATTTGTAATATAACAGCAACTAATTTTGATGAACATGTATTGTTTCTTCATTTAGATTTATGTACTCTTATTAATTGTTATTAGATTTAATGATTCAATTAAGATTGAGCATTTTTTTAAATTTATTTTCACATATATGTTAATTACTAAGAACTAAATTTTGTTCACTAATTTGGAATTACGTAAAATACCGTAAGTACATATTAAAATAGTGTTAAATGATTTGAATGTATTATGGCTAATCTAACTATTATGACATTATTCATTATAAGTACCTATTGGCACAATAAAATGACCTCGAAAATGACATATGTAAAGCATATTAATATGATGAGACATTCAGACCATTAATTAAAAAAAAAAAAATTGGGTTTTCATTGTAAATGGTAGAGAAGGATAAACATATTATGTTCAAAGATATACCTATGTTAGATTAATCTATAGTAATAATATTTTCACATCTCAAAAAGCTTAAAAATAAAACAATTAAAGTAAAGCCGCCTGATTAGATTACTCAGGCGGCTTTACGGATTAATCTAATATTTAAAATAAAATTTGTAAAATGTAAATTTTAGGTTTTGTTTACAAATAATTTATATATCTACATTCCAAGTATTTGTTAAATTTTTTTTTTTTGTGTTTAGTCAATATTCTGTTATCTGTCAATGGCTTTGTATTTTAATGATAAATAATAAAATTGAATATTGACTAATACATAATTACCTTTGAAAACCAAAACTAATTTGAAATTTTAAAAAAAAAATTATATTTTTACGTTTCAGGTAATCGTTTATTGGTAATTGTGAACCCAAAAAGTGGTGTTGGAAAAGCCCGTGAAATATTTCAACGTAAAATAGTACCGATTTTAAATATGGCTGACATTGACTACGATTTGCATATTACATGTATGCAAAATGATGCTAGGTAATTAGATTTTAAGTATTTATAGCCAACTATGCTTATCCTGAACTTGGTATGAATCTATGTGTAAATTTGTCCTCCATTCAATTAAAATTAATCCAGGATTTCCTCCTTTGACATCGTCCATTGTTTTGTATTATTTATATTACATGCATTGAGCTCTAAATTAAAATCACTTTACTTATTTGTCGCAGTACCAAAAGTAATTTAAGTATCAAAGGTTTCAATTTAAACAATAAGTTTTTTGTTGAAAAGTTTACTAAAAAGTTTTTTTCAAACTTTCCTAATTCTTAATTAAATTATTAATGCTTCTTAACACCTTTTAATGATAGAATTTTCTGTAATAAACATTTTTTTTTTTTTACTAGTGAGATTTTGGCATTGTTGCCATTACATAAACATTTTTAAATAATATTTTTTTTTTTTTATAAATGTAATTTGTTAAATGATATGATATGGTAATATTATATATATTTTCATTTCTTGTAAGTTTCCATATTGCTTTATAATGGTTTAATTCTATTTACATATTATTTACTTGTAAATATTTATTGTATATATTTGTGTACACACAAAATAATTAAATAATTTTAGCAAAAAAGTGATAAAAATAATTGCTAAACCTGTTTTTAAAATTGAATATAGTTAATTATGGTGGTCAAATAAAGAACATCCCATATTAAAGTTTTAGCTTCTAAAGGTTAACTTTTTATAGATTTCCTATAAAATATCAGTTTTCATATCTTGCTTATTCAGAGATAATATTGCATGGGTTAGGTTATTTAGATGGATTTTATATTATATTTATGTACATGGTTTATTATATGGAGTTAAAAGTATTAATTATTATTTAATACTGTGGATTTATATTGAAATAAATTACGCAGGCCAATCAGTATTGTGATGTACATTTATTTATCTGACCATGCAAATACAAATCAATGATTGACCAACATTGGTTAGAATATCATAAGTTGGATGGTAATCATTGTTATTACATTTTTTTAAGCATTAATCTGACAAAAAAAATCTGAAGTACACTTTAATAGATCATTAAAGGACAGCATTGTTTGTATTTTTTTATATTGTCTTAATTTGTAATCTTTAATTGTTTTATAACATATTATATTTCATTTAAAAATAAAAAAAATATATAAAATAAATTAAGCAATCAACTAATTCCTTTAATTTTTATATCTTATAAATGTCCAATGTTAGTTAAAAGCAAATTAATGTACATTCAATCTTCAAGTTATGTTCAAATTTGCTTATGTCAAGGTGGTTTGGGACGAACAGTTGTATTTTGATTTGCACTTAGTGAATGTTTCTTATTTTTTGAGATAGTGCTGAATGAATCTTTTTCTTTCAAGGTCATTTATGAATATAGTAATTATTAAGTTAAGTATATTTGGTTTTATACTTATGTTTCTGATGAATTTTAAACTTTTAAAATACGATTGTGTGTCTCTTTTAATCAAATGTGTTTCATTATTTGATAATTTTATTTGTGTGTGTAATATTAATAAAGAACTGACTGTATGAGGTACTATTTGATAAACAAGAAAATACTCATTAGATTTTAGATAACTATTACTGTCATTCAAGGTTGTACTATATTTGTATTTTTATGTATAATATATAATTTGATTATTGGATTTAATTAAATTTCAGAATATGAAAAAAAAGATTTGTGTTGAGAATTTATTACCAAAATATGCAGTGAATTATGTATAATTAACATGTATTAAGACTTAAAATATGACACTAATAGTTAAGTTATAATTTGAGAATTGTATAATTTCTTAGTTTTGGAGCTTAATAATTAGTATTGTAACATTATTAATTAATGTCCAGTGAAAATAAAAGAATTATTTTATTAGTTTTAAGTTAATGTTTAAATTATAAAATTAGGGTTCATGGTGCTAGAAAAAAAAGTATTTTTT
This sequence comes from Periphyllus acericola, assembly GCA_949715065.1. Classification (NCBI taxonomy): domain Eukaryota; kingdom Metazoa; phylum Arthropoda; class Insecta; order Hemiptera; family Aphididae; genus Periphyllus; species Periphyllus acericola. The sequence goes on along the minus strand of OX454271.1, from coordinate 25,025,029 downwards.
AAAAACTGTTTGTATAACTTTCAAATTCCAAAAATATTAAGGCTTCCCAAAATTTTTTTTCAGTAGCTCATATCATCGTTACATTTATTATGTATTTCAAATTATTATTTATCAATTTTGTTTGAAAATTGATGAATTGAGAAGTATTTAAATAATTTTTTTAAATTGAATATTTTTTTAAATAAATTCAACAGCCCTTAGAAATTTTTTCGGATGCTCAATCGACAATCATCCTATTGAGTCTGGTACTCTGATCATCATTTATCCTATGTCTAGTAGTTGCATTATACTTTTAAAACATTTTATTTAACTTTTAATAAATGGTTGTATAACAGGGGATGTTACAATGTCACATCTGGGTTATTAAGAATTTAAGATTAGTGTGTATAGGTATGTAAAGATTTTTATTGTGTTCTTTAGTTTTTTAGCGATGTAGGTCACGGTTTTGTGATACTTATTTGTTTTTCATATAGTAATATGGTACGTCTATTTTACAATTGTACGTAACAAATCACTGATTAGTATCTTATCTATTATTAAAACATATTATGTATATTAATTATTTGGGAATAAACACGTACCTATATCCAAAGCAGCGAATAAACACGTTTTATATTCATAATATCTGTTCAGCTTTCTTGTATTTTTCAACGAACAATTCTATCTTAATTCAAACATTTTTTCTAATATAGTTTTGAAAAGTAATTGATATATGTCTTATAAGTTTTTATCAGTTATTATTTGAATTATATACCATTATAATAGTAAATAAATGTAAATAAATGTATACTTAAGAACATAGAACTTTTTGTCCTTCTAGATGTATTTTAAAATTTTAACGTTTTTACTAATACCAAAAATCTATATCACTATTTTACGAAATTTCCTATTGAATTAACTAAATTAACATTTTTAAATACTGACATTCTAGGTACATTTTGATTTTTCTTATTCCAATTTATAGAGGATTTATCTATAGCTATACTCATTTAAAAATGTTTTTATAAAAAGGTTTTAGATTTGTTGTGTTTAAAATTTAAAAATCAATTTTCTTTCAATTATTTTTTGGTCATATTTAACGAGTTACTTAAGATAATTTTAACTGTCTTGGTTCATATTTAATCACTCTATTGCGTATTAGTGCATCCTATCCTGGAGTGAGAAGTGTCCTTTGGGATCCATATTCCGCCTGTGCAAGTTAAATGATCGAAAGGGTCTATAGACGCTTTTTACATACAATTGCTGGAAGGCTCAATATCCCTCACCCTTCACATGACTATTTCCCAATCTAGGTCCTCCTTAGGGCGAAAGTACTATGATAAACTGTTCTCGCCTGATCCTCGGTTCGAACGGGGAAAAAAAAAGGTCCTCCTTAATCTCCCTAGACTCTCCAACCGTAGGAAAGCATACTACCTATTTTTTCCTTCCATATTCCTTTTCTGCCAGTTCACTTCCTTGTAACTCCCAAATTACCTGGCTCAGGTGCATTGCCAACCATGTCCATTCTTTTAATAATTATTAACTTGTATTTCCCCAGCCAGCTAGGTTTCAGACTTATACCAGGTATATTCTACAATGTTTGTCATATGTTTACATTGAATCAAATGTTAATTAATCAAAATATTTATATTTAAATTTTGCATTTTTTCAGAAACTTAATGAGAACAAGTAATATTTATAAATGGGGTCGAGGTATAGTTGTACTCGGCGGTGACGGTCTCATGTTTGAAATAATCAATGGTTTGATGGAAAGATCAGATTGGCAAAGAGCATTTGAGTACCTAACCTTATCCGTCATACCTGGTGGATCTGGCAATGGAATGGCTAAATCCATTAGTTTTGAGACCAAGTGAGCTCAATTTTGTTTTATTCAAACAGCACATTGAATCCAATCAGTTAAACGTTTATAGTGAACCTTACAATCAGGATCCCATTCTCATATCGGCACTAAACATTGTTGGCGGCAACAGGTGTCCAATGGATTTAGTTAGAGTCGAAACTCTTACACAAGTCGTATACTCTTTTCTATCAGTCGGTTGGGGTTTTATTGCAGATATTGATATAGAAAGTGAAAGCCTAAGAATGTTAGGTAGTCCTAGATTTACAATATGGAGTATTGCCAGACTCATTGGTAAGGCTGTGGACTACTCAGACAATTAAGTGCCTGTTTATTGTACATAAATCTACAATTATATTTTGTAGGTTTAAGAAGTTATCCCGCCCGGTTGTCATACTGCAAAATTAAAAATTTGGAAACTGAAACCAATATGAACTGTTTCACTAGAAGTACTTTTGGTGATTTTCAAGAAACCGTTGATGATGAATCGGTGTCCATAGAATTTGGAATGGATCCTGTAATGATGATTAACATTTGTAGCCATTTTTTCTGTTGACAATTGAGGTTAAATCATTTTTATTTTATATGTATAGTTGGAGGAATTTGGTACACGTGAAAGAGTCGAGAGTTTTTCTTCAATAATATCCAAACATACATCATTCATGTCTGTAAATGAAGCTCCAAGTTTTACTTCAATACCAGAAGTTATCGAGGAATCTGAAGTTTGGGTGCGTGGACCAATTTCTAAACTTCCTCCACTGACTGAACCTGTTCCATTGGATTGGGAAGTTGTTGAAGGTTAATACTTAATATTCCTTTTTTTTGCACCCTAACAAGGCACAAGAATATAATTTCTTGTCTTTATCTCATACATTGCAGTTATATTGAATTTAGTGTTTCTAATACATGATACATCAGATTCTAAAATATTGTCGAAATTTTAGTCTATAATAATTAGGTCAAGTTCTTCTTTATGAGTGTTGAGATACAATATTTTAAGTTTGTAAGTAATTTGTTTTTATAGATCATAACAATTTGTTTGTTGTGTCAGGATTATTTATTAACTTAAATAGTGAAGTTATTATAACAAGTGATAGTTTCCAAACATAATGCTGATTGTAATTCAAAATAAATTTGTTTAGTTAGTACACAATTATTAATAAGTAAATTAGTTCATGATTTGTTTTTATTCATTAATAACTTGATTTTCGTTCAAAGTTTTCCTTCGTAAATTACATATTATTATTTATATTAATTAATATTTAGACTAGGCAAGTTTACTTTGACGTCTAAATTATCATTATTTATTTTGTATGTATTATTTAAGGTAAAATTATAACTATACCTTATTATAATATATTTATATATCATAATAAATAAATAAATATTGGGAAGTGTCGTGGTCTAGTGGATAAGGCAGCTTTGTTTTAATGCATGATTGCCGGTTCAAACATAGTCACTGGTGGATTCACTTTCCAGGCCAAATGGCCATCCCAAGAGAATAAACCGCCTTCTCCCCCATCCATCCAACTGAAAAACCTATCAAACCTAAAGCACTCCTTAAAAAAAATTATTTATTTTATTTATTTTGGTGATACTTTGAAAATGTCTCTTATTTTAAAATTAATATAATATGATTCATATTTATGAAAGTTGAAAATCAATATTAATTTCTGTTTTATGAACACAGATTTTTGTAGCTTAGTTATGTATATTGTGTAAAATAATTTTTGTATTTTTTAGATGAATTTGTGATGATACATGCTTCATACCTATCACATATAAGTGAAGATGTAATACTAGCTCCTAATTCAAAGTTGAATGACGGGGTGATTTGGCTATTGATTATAAGAAATGGCATATCCAGAACTACATTCCTACAAGTTTGTAACTCTAATACTTGATTTATAACATTATTTACCATTGTAAAATGCAAGCTCTTAAATAGAAAAATCAAGTAATGGTAGTATAATAAATAATATTTGTTTGTTTTAGTTTTTACTGGGTCTGTCATCTGGTAGCCATTTAACAGTTCCTAAAGTTGAAATGATACCGGTCAAGGCATTTCGACTTGAACCGTTGTCACAAGGCAGCCATTTAGTTGTTGATGGTGAATTGTTAAAGCACAGTCCTATACAAGCAGAAATTATGCCAGGTCTTACCAACGTATTTGCCCGACAAAAATTCTGATGTGATTTATGATTTAAAAGTGAATTAAGTAATTGTTTTTTTTTGTTTTTTATTGTTATCTAATTAATCAAATGTCAATTATTACTTTTATGGTCACCCCATTGTTATTGCCTGTTTTCTATAAGAGGCGTTTTTATATTACATTTTTTATCATCTTCAGTAATCTGTTCTATATAATAATGTTATCATATTATTAATTTTTATTCACGAGTTGTGGGACCAATAATTAGGTGAGTAGGATGTTTAATATTATATACAAATATACCTAGGTATTATATAGTTAAAATTATAAATCTTTAATTAACAATTCATTATTACCTTATGGTATAATTTGAGTAAAATGGTGTTTTATTTTTTCAATCATTATTGTATTAATTATTTATTTTTACTGCAAGTTAATTACATATTCATCATTGTAATAAACCTGTTTGTACACGTACCATTAAGTTCAAAAATAAAGTTACCATACATTTTATTTTGTTAATTTTATTTGTACTATATTCTGAAGTGTTGTTTACATCAACGTGTCTATTAAAAGAAAAAACTTAATTTAATCTCTAGTCAATGGTAAAATCTCAATGTAGTCAAAATAATTGTTTAATAAAAGGGTTTTAATTTGTTTATCAAAATAACATTATCTCTCAAAAATTAATTGCTTTACCAATTTTTTTGTTTTTGTAAATGTTGCTAAATTTTTAACATTTCTAAGGTACAAGACACATTTTAAAAATTTTCTGTGATCTGTTAATGATCATATTACAATGTAAATTTTGCCAAAAGGTTTATAACCCGGGTTTTGTTAGAAAATTGTATATTGTAGCCAAACAGAAAAATAATTACGTACATTAGTTAGTATCAGTCAAGTATTTAAACTTTTTCATCCAACAGCCTACCATGTCTGCAATATTTTGTCGGTTCCTAATTAATGACAAAAAAATAAAATAAAATAATGGTTATTTTTTTCAAGTAAATGTAAATTTATTATTATTACATTAATTTTGGTTTTTTGGTTCTTTGATATGGCTCCCTTCACCAACTCCCGTGATGCACGGTTTGAATACTTCCGACTTATAATAGTTATATACATATGGCAAGCTAAATTTGATAAATAGTATAAATTATATTTACTATTAACTTGTTCATGATTCAGGTGTATACAAATGTCCACGTTAAAGTTAGATTATATTTTTGGGGTTAACATTTGTTAAGGAATAACTGAAACAATTAAGTACATAAATCGCATAACTCACAACCATAGATAATGATCAATTATTGAAAAAATGAATAATTGTTTGCATCTAGCATAAGCTGTAGCCATAGACTATCTATGAAAAATATTGAAATAAAATAAAACACAATACTGATTTTATATCATACAACTTAGATTCACAGATAAATGTGTAAAGTGTTCATTGAGTTTTTTAAAAAAAAATAAATGCCTTAATGTGATTTATTGCCAACTTTCTTCAAAATATTTAAACATTTTAAACGATTTTACCATATGTTTGATTATACTTTTAGCTATATATGACAATGTCCATTATCTTAGAGTTTTCTACGATTATATTAAAAACAAAAATAATTGACAAAGTAATAAAATATTCAGATTTTATTTTTTTATTTTATTCATTTACAAATTTGTAAGATGTTATCCCTGAATATATTGACTCTTTTCTAAATAACATGCATAACATACTCAATTTATTAAAGTGTACAAAAAATAAATATTGGCTAGCAACAATCTAAAATTAATCAAAAATTATATTATAACTTATAAAATCACACATAGAAAAATTTCACCACTAAATCTATAATATATTAAAATATTTTTAAATTATAAACAAAAACCACAAAATGTTAATAACACATTATATTTGATAAAATATCTGATCTGCCACAATAATCTAAAATATTATATCAGTTCAATAATTACTATAACTATTTTAAAATACTTAATACATAAAAAAGAGAATCAGAAAACATCAGAAAAATTAAAATTTTTTATAGTTAACCTCTAATATTGGATTTAATGAAACTTTCAATCAATGAACATGTTCAAGACCTTTGGATGCCGATTACAATTATACTGTCAAACTCATTTTATAACAGGTATTGAATGTTTATTATTAATTGTTTTGGAAGATTAAATATTTATTGCACCCAGAACATTATAGGAAGACCTTTAAACTTAAGATTAATAAGTAAAATTTACTTTGCATTTTAATTGAAAAAAATTAAATTTAGATTCCTGAACTTCTTAAAACTGTGTTTGAAAAGAACTGTTAGACGGTTAAACTTAAACAAAACTATTTAAAATACTTTTTATAATATTATACATGAAAAATAAATTAAACATTATAATTTTTTTTGTCAAGGTAAACTAATGAGAAAATTATTTTGTAGGCCGTAAAGGCATAATCTATTTACTTATCAAATCAACATGCTTCTTAAAATTATATAATATTAAAATAATATATTTTAGTAATTAAATCACAAACCATAAGTTAATCGTTGTTTAAAAAAGGTAAAGAGATATTTTATAAAATTAATTATTGAAGTTAAAATGTTTTGAGTAATAAGGAATTTAAATTAAGCTTATCTTAAATATTTATGTATGAAAATATATTTGATTTAATAGTGTATTTTTAAAATGTTTGGCTTTTTTTGCTATCAGACAATTTTTTTACGCAAACATCAATATTGATTATGATTCCTTTTTACCAGTATCATTGATTGTAGTAATACAAAAGCTTAAATATAACATACATGTAAAAATTTTAATATTTACAACTAATTGTTCAACAATTAAAACAATTAATTTTATAAAATGATTAATGAAAATATTGACCATTTATAGAAAGTTTTTGAAATTAATGAGATTTATTTGCAACAAAGCATATCACATTGTGTCAGCGAAAAATGTAATATTTTTTATCTCGATGATTTTATACTTATTTATTTAATTTTAAAGTTGATAAATTATTGAGAAGGTCTTGAATTTCAGAGCTGACACTTTCACCAGTATCTGATATTTGTAATCTAGTTTGGAAGGCGTTTAGGAGCTCTGCTTCGTCTGAACTATTTTTCTGTTTGTCAAAGTATGCCAGTAGCATTTCGATTACCTGTAATACTGTTTTTTTAACTGAAAAACAAACATCACTCTTACACTGAGTCAACAGACGCAGCTTTGATTGTGCCAAGTGTAGAGGGCTTCTTCCTTGCCCATCACAGCTACTTACATCAGTTCCTGAAGACAAAATCAAATATAAAATGTCTTCACATACTTAATAAATAATTTTATAAAATAAACTACTTTACCTCCTTTTAAGAGTAATGTCACTACTTCCATGTGATGCGTACAAGCAGCCAAATGCAATGGATTATTTCCTAGTGAATCTTTGATATTAGGATTGGCACCATACTTCAATAACAATCTAAATTGCATCAAGAAGAAACACATTTCAATATATCAGTTGTCAATTTTCAGTACAAATGCAGAAATATTATTACCTCACAGCTTCCGCATACCCTTTACTAGCTGCTAGGTGTAAAGGTGTACGTTTTCTATTATCCCAACAGTTTGCATCAACACCATTTTGGAGCAATTGCTCCAGTAATTCAGTGTTATTCATATTTGCCGCACGACATAGCTTGAAGGTATCTACGATTGTTTAAAAGCCCATGACATATTTACCTATCCAATCTTTGTACTCGATATCAACGGTATATTACCTTTGCGCTGAAAAGTGTGTGACGATCTCATGTAACTACGCAAGGATTGCACGCGGCATGGACCAATGTTACTTTTGGTCTGATTAGAACCGTCTTTATCCATTTTTATCAACATTTCTGTATACTCTTGAATAGGGGTCAGACACTAGAAAATACGGTGAGTAAATTGAATGAAACGGGTAACTATATAGGTATGTGATTAAGGGGACGGAATGAGAGTAAAAGCCAGCTATGTGGGGCGATCCATCAACACTCACACTCTGAAACCTTTCCAACGTGCCGGGAAACGTGGGATTGGCCAACTCGAATAGGCATTTAAGCTTCCGACTGGGTATCTCGTCGAGAACAGGTCTGGCGAACACAATGGGATCACTGACAGAGTTGATGCACAGGGACAACGGAAACTCTTGGTTCCTCATCCTGTGCACCGGCACTACGGACATGTCGGCGGACGATACCAGTCTGTTGCTGAACATCGGTTGCGCACAATCGTCGTTGTCCGTGCTGCTCTCCACGCCGGAGTCGTTGGAAGTCATCGTGTGTCGGGCCGAGGTTTTTCCGATCACGAGTGCTCGGGACGAAACGACCGGTTTGGTTTTCACAAGCAGTCACTCACCGCGGGTGTTCCGGAAAACATTTTTCACCGACAAAAACCCACCGCGGCAATACGGACGGTCGCAGTCTCGCAGGCCAACAACAACGACGACGACGACGACAACGACGACAGTCGACAAAAAAAGTAAATAACGCGACGTGCGTTTGCGTGCACTGCGCGTCCGACGTCCGCGTTCCGTAATATTATTGTTTTCGTCTCATTATCAGTCGACGGTTTATCACACACACACACTCTGCGCTCCTCACAGATAACCTGATAACGTCGTAGCCGTACAGACGGTATAGAATATTATACAGATCAGAGGCATTCGAACTTTTTCATCCCAAGGCTCCTTTGAATCTTCACAAAATGTTGACGGCTCCCAAATTATAAATGACAAAAAAAATCAATGTTTATATGAATGTAATTTATATTTTATACTAACTATTTATTTACCGTGTTAAATATATGAAAAAATTATAAACAAGTAGTTATTGTGGAAAAAATTGTGATTCAATATTTTATGTTTAGTCTTAGCAAGTATAAATCAATATTAATATTAAAGCTATATTTAGCGAATGGTTATTGAAGACAATTCAAGTCGTTTCCCTACCGATGTGCCTCAATGATAATAATAAACGTTTTTCGTAAAAATATTTATTGGTTTTCAATCATATGACGCGGCTCCTTTCGACAACTCCCGCGACGCACAGTTTGAATACCTCTGTTATAGATTATAGATTATAGATGTAGACGGACACAGATTTGTACATACGTGGCGCTCGGACTTGATCCGTTTCACGGGCTATGTATAGACAGTACTATAGCATAGGTTAAATACACTATATAGCAATTAGCACGGGTGGCCAACAGGTCGATTGCGACATGCGTTTGAGTCGATCGCGACTCCCTTTCGCATTTTCTTCAATTTTAAATTTTTTTCAGAAAACAAGCAAAATGTTTTTTTTTTTCGTAAATTTGTGTATCTTATGTTATCTTGTGTATCTATGTTATTAATACTTGTATATATAAATTCTAAATAAAAGTAATAAAATAAGTGTAACACGCATATACAATGTATATTATACATTTTTGTTTATTGACTACCTTTTTTTTTTTGTCGATCACGATAGCCTAAGAAAATTAAGAAGTCGATCTTAAGTCTATTAAAGTTGGCCGCCCCTGCACTACAGCCTACATGTACCATGGAATAGATTGAACCACCGATTCTAACTACCTACCTCAGTCCGTGGCTCCATAATCTATTTGGATATAGTATACCCAATTTTATTATTATGGTTGCGCGGCCGAGGGGGGGGGGTTGGGTGTGCACCCCCTCCCCAACATTGTTTTTTTTTCAACCTAATAATTAATATCTATTCATACTGTTGCACACCTCGTTAATTCCAGTAGGTAACGAAAATATTACGATATATTTTGTCATTCTATACGACAAAATGCACGCCTAATATCTAATCTTTATCGTGAGTATACTAGGTATAAATTATTTGAACAACACGGTTGTAAAAAGTAAAAACTCGTCCAGATTCCAGAGGGCAGAGACCAAATCGATTATAGTATTAATATAATTTATCACGGTTTATTAACAGCTGCAGTTATGAACATGTTCATCGGTGGCAACCGTTGTTTAAACTTTTAAGCTATATTTGATGTAAGTTAAATCTAAATGTGATGATGCTCTAAAATATTGAAATTTCTTCGCTACGTAGAACAAATATTTTCAAAAAAGTCGTTGTGATGTTGAGCCAAAGAATATTCTCCTGAAGATCACTTTTTAGGAATTCTTTATTTATTCCATATATTATTGATGGGTTTTTTATCATGATGGATTTGAAAAAATTAAGGGGGCTTGTTAAGAGTACATAGATACGATTCATTCATATTTTGTAAATATTACTTTAGTAATTAAATAGTTTTTAGTGTTCAACTAATGTTGATCCCACAATGTTTACAGTAAAAGCCCGAATAAAGTTATGATTTTTAGTATAACATGACTAGGGTTGCCACATTTGGCTAGGGTCTTGTCGGGACGTTGTAGAAATTTTAGGATAGAGCGTCTAAAAATACTCAATTTTGTAAGAAACATCAGAGTTCATTGTTTTAGAAAAAAATATTTGTATATTCATTAAGGTTACATTAAAATTTTTTTACTCTATCGCAGAAGTACTTGGATGGCCATACTTTTCAGAAGACTTTGGTTTTTTCAACAGATTTTTTCTAACATATTTGTAGAATACTGCGCAAGTCATAATATGATTATTATTATTATTATTATAATTAACTTGACACTGTAAAATCGACTCCATAGTCTCTGGATGCCCGTGTCCTACGTAATTTGTAAATACCATGAATCCGATAATCGCTGTACGGGCCGACCGATACGATTCTGAGGACGAACGAGTGTCCGACGTAAACAAGCGATACCTAAAGATAATAAATTATATTATCGATATGACCGTTTTAATTGGATTTTAATCGCATACGTTTGGTCGTACAAGAACATGTACAAGTTGAAAAACAACATTTTTTTGTTTTCGATCATGTCATGCATATTTGTAAGCAATAAAGCGAAATTTGCAATGCACAGTTTTAATCGGGACATTTTGGTCTTTTGTCGGGACAGAGAGCTCAATATCGGTGACAATCCCGATATATCGGGACGGATGGCAACCCTAAACATGACGCACATACGTACAGTATTGTAGGCAATCAATAGCAATTATTATTATACCGTTACGAATATGCATATAATCATATTATTGCACTAAACGTTGGCACATTTCAAATTTCCAATCGAAATAAATATTATTACTTATTAGTAGGGCTATAACTTATAAGATAGTATAGGATTTTGCCCTTTTTTCACGATTTACAAGAAATTATTTTCAAGCACAAAATCTGATTTAGTCATCAACGAGTTCAAATATGTAGTTTTAATTTTGTATATTTTTCAGCATCTTTTGGACTTTTTTGGTTTTAAGGCCATTTTTAGAACTTGAAGGTCATTTTTTTATTTCTAAAGGTATTTTTTACATTTTGATGAAATCCGAGTAGTATTTTTGTTATTTTAATTTCATTAACATTTAACATTCGATAATTTTGATAATGGCTAAAAATGTGTAACAAAAATAATTTCTTAATAAATTTGTATAAATATAGTTTTTATAAAATACCTCATTGGTTTATTGATGATAATAAAACCACTTAAGGTGGTTTAAAATATATCCACTTCCACGCGAATGGCACAATTACCTGCGAATGAATGAAGAAACTTATTAAACCTTTTACCCCTTATCATACCTTTAATAAAAAAACAAAATAAAATAATAGGATGAGTTATAACACCTCATGAAATCAGGGGCGGCTCCAGAGCCTAGGTTAGGGGGGGGGGGGCAAGTTATAATTTCACAAAATCTTATAACAAAAAGAAAACAACAATTTTTACAACACAAATTCAAGCAGTGCCGGATCTAGGACATTTGACGCCCGGGGCTAGTAAAAATGCAGCGCCCTTAACTGTGCACGCCTTATGTGGAGCTACGAGGGCCCCTCAGTGAGGGAAAGAGGGGGTATTTTAATATAAGCCTTTTTTCTATAATATTAATAATTTTTATATTATAATAATAATAATGCATATTGAAAAATATAAACATTTTATAAACTTAAATATGGGAACTTTGCTATATTTATATAATGCACATTGTACATATGTATATAAAATATCATATTTTAAAATGTTACACGTATAAAAACATAGAAAACAAACATAATTAATATATTACTTGGTTGTTTTAATTTGACAAATACAATTTTAATATCTAAAAGTTTACTTTTCTAGCCTATTTTGCAACGAAATCTTTTATAATTTCATCATAATTAATCTTTCTTGCAATTTTATGATAAGTTATTAAGTCTTCCTTGCTTTGTAGTAGATCGCAAGTATGATTTTATATATATATATATATATATATATATATATATATATATATATATATATATATGGTTATATTATAAAACTTATATATAATATAGTCATATCATTATCGTCAGTGCCGGCTCAAGGATTTGCGGGGCCTGGTGCGAAATAATTTTTTTTATGAAAGAGTTCTCTTCCTGAACACTTAACAAAATATACAAAATGGCTATTGGGACACGATTTGATCAATAATAGGGCCCCTTAATAATGGTTTAAATAAATGTGCTTAATGAATAAGTCTCCCCGATTTCATGAATTTTTTACGCTTACTGGACTAGCAATTGATTATTATTTATTACTTACAAGTTTTTAGTTATCAAACCAACCGTATTTCAATGTTTATTAGTAGTGCGTCATACCTTATACGTCTACATTATATACAATGTATAATACTACGTATTCATTAAATGTTCTTAGCTTCTTGCCAACAATTTTAATTATTCTAATAGGTCCAATAGTATGTTAAATAAATAACAATAAATCCTCTTTTAATACATAAAATATTAAACAAAGAAAGAACATGAGAAAATAGTTTTAACAATATTACTGGTCAATTTTAAAACAAATAAAATGTATACAATAACTAAATAAATGTTTTTTTTCTGGATTTTTGATGTGCAAATTGGTCGATAAGTTGGCTGTATTCTAATGTTTCAGCTAATTCATTTTCAATTGTAAGCGTCGCTAGTCCAGAAAGTCTATCGTGAGAAATGGTACTGCGAAGATAGTTTTTTATGATTTTCAATTTCGAAAAAGCTCTTTCTGCACCTGCAGAGGCCACAGGAATAGTCAACAGAATTCTAAGTGAAATTATTATATTAGGAAATGAACTACAAGATAAGAATCTCAAGACCTGGAAGGGCAGTAATATTTTCGTTTACCATGGTGCGAAAAATTATCAATTCATTGCATAAATCAGGTGCTTCGATATCTCTGGATTCACCATATGTTAGTGTCATTTGTAAATCTTAACAATGTTTAAATAACTCATCTTCCCTCATATTTTTCAACTGACCAATTCTGTACAAGAATCCAAATTGTTCATTGTAGTTAGTTATTTGTTCAAATCTTTTTTTCACTGATGCCAGCGTTTGGTCAACTAAGACTAAAAAGTACTTCACTCTGAAATTTTCTTCCTCGTTAGCTAAAGAATTATCTATATTCTCATAATCAAACATTTTGGTTTTTTTTTCTAATTCTATTTTTTTTAAACTTTATTTCAATTCCCATTGGTGATATTATTTCTTCTGCTTTAACCTTAGCTAATGTATATCCATTTTCTCTATAATTTTCCAAAAATATAATTAAACTATTTAGCAGACTTGCTGAAACATCTAAATCAATTGTTACTGACTGTAGACTCTTACTTACAATATTTATTTCACATAAAATATCATACCATATTATCAAACTTAAAATAAATTCATAGCTACATATTTCTTTGGCTAAAGAATGTGTTTCACATTTTATTTTTAAATCTTTTGTTGTATCCGAAATCTTCTCTAAAGCTTCTACAACGTTTAATTGAAATCGGATGGCTTTCACAGAATTCACACGACTGTCCCATCGAGTTTCTGCCCATTTTTCAATGTTTATCGCATATTCCATAGGTACTAATAGACTGATTGCATAACGATTAACGATAATTCAATTCCGTTACAACGTACAATGTTTTCGTACAATATTTAATATGAAATCACAATAATAACAGTAGAAGAATAATTTGCAAATGCAAAAGATACTGAACATAGTACATATATTAAACTTATAATACAATTAGGTAATTGAATAGTTAAATATATTTTTTTAAGTAAGACATTTTTGAATGCTCCCTAAGTACTATATTGGTAGAACAATATTTTAATTTAAAAAATGTATCAAAGTTTAGCGCCCCCATTTCATATATAAGGTAAAGGTGCAAAGCGCGGGGCCTGGTGCCGGGGTACACCTCGCCTCACCCTTAAGCTGGCCCTGATTATCGTAGAATTTCCAAATCCCATCAGTCAATTTTTCTCCGAAAACAAAAATTAGATAATATCTATGTTTGACAAATGAATTTTAAAAGATATCTACATCAGACAAAAATAGTTATATAAATTCCTAAATAATATGTAATATTATAGGTATTAATTTTCAAGTTTAAAAATTTTACATGAAAAAAAAATTTAAACATATGTACATTTTTAATATACCCATACTGGGGCTTTTTGATTTTTCATAAATTCAAGAGCGCCCTCACACTGACGGAACCCGGGGCAATGATACCCACTTCCCCCCCCCCCTAGATCCGGCACTGAATTCAAGACGTCTATTTTTTAAATTGGCAAAAATATCAATAATATGATCTATTTGATCTAGAATATTAATTTTATTATAAACATTAAGTAGGCATAATGCTGATAGCCTATCTTCACTCATCCTTGAGCGAAGCCAGGTTTTCAGTCTCCGAAGTGAGGAGAAACTCCTTTCAGCAGAGGCAACACTAACTGGTTAAGTTGATAATATTTGAAAATAATATTTGAACATAATAAAATAATAATATCATAGTATCATATCATAGTATATTTTATATTAATATACCTAGGTAGTTTATTTATAGCCTTATTGGTTCTTCGTACTTCGTACATACACCGTCGTAAGATCTATGGCTCATATTATAGTCCATATTATGAAAATATTATAATATGCATTTTTTGTTAACAATATAAATTTTTTTAAAAATACGGGCTTTGGGGGGGCGGCCCCTAGGGCCCCCCCTGGAGCCGCCCCTGCATGAAATATTAACGGCGACATTGAGATTTATCGCAACCGGAAGGAATTACGAAAACCTAAAATATCCAACTATAATTTCACCACAGGCTCTAAGTTACATAATTCCTGAAACCTGGTATAATATTTATGAGGTGCTACAATCACAACATTTGAAGGTACATATAATAAAATTATATTATATTTATAAAAAAGCAAATTATGTATTAATATTATATTTATTAATTAAAAAAATAAATATAATAATCAAATGCATCAGTCATTATAACTGGCTGTTATTTAATTATTATATCCGTTGTTTGATGCTGAAAGTTTGAATGCAGAGGTTATTGCATAGAATATAATGTATTGTTAATGTAATGTAACATGTACATGGTTATCGGACCATTTCCACCATAAATAAACATAATTCCCCACTCAAATCAACAAATTTAGTGTACATGATGATACAATTATTTGCATAAATATTTTATAACACAAATTTTTTTTTTTTTATTAGCTTTTTTAATCATTTAGCTCTACAATTACAAGAAAACTAAACTTTAATAAAGCAATTTACCAATTCGCGTACCTGCCTACAACACGTTGATACATGTTGCTCGAGATGATCGTCGTCCCCGAGTGTGCACGCCTCGCCGCCTAGCAATCGAACCAGTCGGAGGGGCGCATGAGCGCAGTGCACCGACAGAGAGCGCGACGCAAGCAATCCGCGAGAAAATGTTCAGTTCGCCATCGAATCGGCCCCGTCGTCAAAAGTTGTATAAACGTTAAAATATTAAATATACCTATATACTGCGAATAGAGCGAGATTGTCTTCGCGTACCGACCTATTATAGCACGTTGATAAATAATGCTCGAGATGACCGTCGTCCCCGAGTGTGCACGCCTCGCCGCCTAGCAATCAAACCAGTCGGAGGGGCGCGTGAGCGCAGTGCACCGACAGAGAGCGCGACGCAAGCAATCCGCGAGAAAATGTTCAGTTCGCCATCGAATCGGCCCCGTCGTCAAAAGTTGTATAAACGTTAAAATATTAAATATACCTATATACTACGAATAGAGCAAGATTGTCTTCGCGTACCGACCTATTATAGCACGTTGATAAATAATGCTCGAGATGACCGTCGTCCCCGAGTGTGCACGCCTCGCCGCCTAGCAATCAAACCAGTCGGAGGGGCGCTGAGCGCAGTGCACCGACAGAGAGCGCGACGCAAGCAATCCGCGAGAAAATTTTCGGATCGCCATCGAATCGGCCCCGGGCGGTCGCGGAAACAGGGCAAGGGCGAGGGTTGCAGGCGTCCGTCCAGGAGGGCTTTGGTGCCGTTGGACTGCCGAAGACGCGGATACGATTGCTCTGACAAGACAGCCGTAAGCGCCGCGAACGTTGGCCCTCTCGCTTCTGGTCGACGCGCGTCATTTACGTGGTATATATACGAGTAGTCCGATTATTCCTTTCGGCGTGCGCCAAATGGAGCCTGGTGTACCCGACTGTATGGTCGACCCCGCTGCCTACCCTGCCGTCTGGCGGTGGCGGTGGCGGGTTTAGCGTTTCCCCTTGTGGGTCTCGCCCCCCCGAAAAAAAAAGTCTGAAATCGGTGTGTGGAAAACTGCATACGCCGCATTGAAAAAGACAATCTACACTTACAGGAACCTCCACGTCGGTTAGCGCGCCCCAAAATTTTTGTGCCAACTTTGAACACTTGTTTTTTTTTTACCTTCTCCCCGTTTTTCTATTTCGTTCGTTTGAAATTTTTCGTACGCTTTCACTTCCGTCAAGAACGGGCTCTCGGTCTTGATTGCGGTGACCCATACGTTTTTACCGACTGAGATTTCGCATTGTTGACCCTATATTATTTTTAATTCATCTTAATCAATAAGATTGTTTTAGAATATTAATTTATCATTATAACAAAATATTTATTCGGCAAACGAATGTTTTTTTTCCGGTATTTTTTCGAAATAAACTATTTTAAAATATACAAGAGATACATATTATATTCCTTTATAACTTACTACGGTGTATTATTTATTGATTTTATTTGTCTTTATACTGAATATGAAAGCAATGGTCAATTATATTCACTCAAATATTTTTTTTTTAAGTGCGTTGGAATGTGACTTAAATGAAAGTGATATTGCGATATACTAGTTGAGTGATGAGAATACCGATTAGACACGTTGAAGAACCACAAATGAGTGGCCTTTACATTCAAAACGTCTTCAACAGCCATCAGCAATTTTCTTTACGCTTATTATGAACGTTATTTTTTTATAGATCGTGTAATAAGAAATTCCATTCTCAATACACTTTTGATGATACAAAAATTACTACCAATTATGATCAAAGTCTTGAAAATGAAGCACAAAGTTTCATTAATTCTTTCATCTTTAAACGGTAAAAAAAAACAATATTTAATACATCTTTCACACAGTCTTATATTAAAAATAAATATTCCAACACAAACCTAATTAAATACTAACATTGCTTACAAGATATAAATAATAACACTCAATATAGGCTATAAGTTATAAAATAAATTTTGGGCTGTGTCAAACCATCATAAACAAAAACAATTAAAGCATTCCAATCAACTACTCTCCGTTTACTAACTTCTGCACCCAGGTATGTTTCTAACAACACGCTTCACAATGACCTCAAAATTGAAACTATTACCACAGTTGCATCCGACCATTAAAAAAAATTCCACTCTAAACTAGCCACCCACAACAACCAAGGCAGAGCCAACATAATGCCACCGAGGCTCTGTCACTGGACAGCCTCACTCATACAATATCACCTTGTAGATATTTTCTATATAATATCCTATGTTTGCTTATTGTACATATTGCAGATTGTAAATATTTTATTGTAATAAAAAAAAAAAAAAGGTTACAGAAAACATTTTTATTAAGTGCAAAAAATATAATGTATTATTGAGTGAAAACAAATATATGTATTATTTTGGAATAGAAAAAAACAACATCAATGATTAGCCAAAAACTTTGATTGTGCTTCGTTGGAGCCCGAAAGATACAGTTTGTATATTAAAATATTACGATAAAAATTACGACGAATAATTGGTAGGTAGGTAGGTAGGTAGGTGGTATGAATTATAATAAAAACAATAATATAAACAACCTCCAAATTCAATTACATTTTGGTACTTACTTCAAGTAAGAAAAATCATTTATGTTCGTATATACATATATATTGATGTGTATTGAAGTAGGCTTCTCATTTTAAACTTATATAATTTACAATGCAGATAAAATAATATTTTTCCATTTATAATCCTTGAAGTTTAATAGTTTTTATACGGTTTTTCGTTGTTTTTAATATCTTTCGGTTTTTATTTGCTTGTATTTATTTCACATAACACAATAACCTCATCATATGCAAATGTTTTTATTTGCTTGTATTTATTTCACATAACACAAAAACCTCATCGTATGAAAATGTGAAATAAAAACCGAATGATATTAAAAACAACAAAAAACCGTATAAAAACTATTTAACTTCAAGGATTATAAATGAAAAAATATTATTTTATCTGCATTGTAAATTATATAAGATTAGAATCTATATTTTATAGTAATGGCCAGTGCCAGTACTCTTCCACCCGTCCTTGTTGGTCCAGAAGTGTCACAAATTCTCTACTTGTCTGCGGTGGTATGTCGCCAGCGTTTTCCAGGGTCGTATTTATGTATAGGTAAGGTAAATACTGCCTGCGGTGGTAAATTTTACGTAACTATTTATCTATTTAATAGGACTAAAATTGAATTAAACGGATTTTCAGTCGTTACAGTATTTTGAAAATGTTTCTAATAATTATTAACTATCAATTATTAATTCGATGGACAGCGGTAGTACGCAGTTGATAATAATTGTGATAATTATTGGACTTGAATGATGTAATAAATGACTTTGATAAGGAGAGAAGTATTAAAAAATGTAGCGAACATTCGAATCTTCATTCTAAGATACTTCACAGTACTTTCTAGATTGAAAGTCATGGTATATTAAATGCATGTCATACCTTCAAATACCTAATAAATTTAGTTTCATTTTCGATACAATGCATTATTCAGTTTATTAAACATTAATAAGCAGGACGCACTAGCATACATTATTTGTAGTCATAAATAGATAAGTCATAAAATTATATTTTTTAATCAAGACAGTCAAAATAATTCTTAATAATTATGAATGATTCATTGTAGGTTGTGTACATACATTTGTTTCCAAAGGAATTTTTCTTAGGAAAATTATTCATACAAGTTTCCACTTGCTCTGGTATTTTGCCCAAAATTTATAATCAACGGTTATTATAGCGTGCCTAAAGGCACCAACAAGGTATAATTGTGCCCCTGCAGTTGTTAAGTGCTTTTGATCATCTTTAAAACGCGAAAATGAAAGGGTTAACCATTGATTAAATATACTTATTTAATCAATGGGTTAACTGTTCTCTATACGTGTTCTAGCTGCACATTTTGGAGGTGTCCACGTACTATTTGACCCCATATGAGTAAACTTTTTTTTTCTTCTGCTCGTCAAAAGTTGTATAAACGTTAAAATATTAAATATACCTATATACTGCGAATAGAGCGAGATTGTCTTCGCGTACCGACCTATTATAGCACGTTGATAAATAATACTCGAGATGACCGTCGTCCCCGAGTGTGCACGCCTCGCCGCCTAGCAATCGAACCAGTCGGAGGGGCGCATGAGCGCAGTGCACCGACAGAGAGCGCGACGCAAGCAATCCGCGAGAAAATGTTCAGTTCGCCATCGAATCGGCCCCGTCGTCAAAAGTTGTATAAACGTTAAAATATTAAATATACCTATATACTACGAATAGAGCGAGATTGTCTTCGCGTACCGACCTATTATAGCACGTTGATAAATAATGCTCGAGATGACCGTCGTCCCCGAGTGTGCACGCCTCGCCGCCTAGCAATCAAACCAGTCGGAGGGGCGCGTGAGCGCAGTGCACCGACAGAGAGCGCGACGCAAGCAATCCGCGAGAAAATTTTCGGATCGCCATCGAATCGGCCCCGGGCGGTCGCGGAAACAGGGCAAGGGCGAGGGTTGCAGGCGTCCGTCCAGGAGGGCTTTGGTGCCGTTGGACTGCCGAAGACGCGGATACGATTGCTCTGACAAGACAGCCGTAAGCGCCGCGAACGTTGGCCCTCTCGCTTCTGGTCGACGCGCGTCATTTACGTGGTATATATACGAGTAGTCCGATTATTCCTTTCGGCGTGCGCCAAATGGAGCCTGGTGTACCCGACTGTATGGTCGACCCCGCTGCCTACCCTGCCGTCTGGCGGTGGCGGTGGCGGGTTTAGCGTTTCCCCTTGTGGGTCTCGCCCCCCCGAAAAAAAAAGTCTGAAATCGGTGTGTGGAAAACTGCATACGCCGCATTGAAAAAGACAATCTACACTTACAGGAACCTCCACGTCGGTTAGCGCGCCCCAAAATTTTTGTGCCAACTTTGAACACTTGTTTTTTTTTTACCTTCTCCCCGTTTTTCTATTAATTTCGTTCGTTTGACATGGTGTATTATTTATTGATTTTATTTGTCTTTATACTGAATATGAAAGCAATGGTCAATTGTATTCACTCAAATATTTTTTTTTTAAGTGTGTTGGAATGTGACTTAAATGAAAGTGATATTGCGATATACTAGTTGAGTGATGAGAATACCGACTAGACACGTTGAAGAACCACAAATGGGTGGCCTTTACATTCAAAACGTCTTCAACAGCCATCAGCAATTTTCTTTACGCTTATTATGGACGTTATTTTTTTATAGATCGTGTGATAAGAAATTCCATTCTCAATACACTTTTGATGATACAAAAATTACTACCAATTATGATCAAAGTCTTGAAAATGAAGCACAAAGTTTCATTAATTCTTTCATCTTTAAACGGTAAAAAAAACAATATTTAATACATCTTTCACACAGTCTTATATTAAAAATAAATATTCCAACACAAACCTAATTAAATACTAACATTGCTTACAAGATATAAATAATAACACTCAATATAGGCTATAAGTTATAAAAAAAATTTTGGGCTGTGTCAAACCATCATAAACAAAAACAATTAAAGCATTCCAATCAACTACTTTCCGTTTACTAACTTCTGCACCCAGGTATGTTTCTAACAACACGCTTCACAATGACCTCAAAATTGAAACTATTACCACAGTTGCATCCGACCATTACAAAAAATTCCACTCTAAACTAGCCACCCACAACAACCAAGGCAGAGCCAACATAATGCCACCGAGGCTCTGTCACTGGACAGCCTCACTCATACAATATCACCTTGTAAATATTTTCTAAATAATATCCTATGTTTGCTTATTGTACATATTGCAGATTGTAAATATTTTATTGTAATAAAAAAAAAAAAAAGTTACAGAAAACATTTTTATTAAGTGCAAAAAATATAATGTATTATTGAGTGAAAACAAATATATGTATTATTTTGGAATAGAAAAAAACAACATCAATGATTAGCCAAAAACTTTGATTGTGCTTCGTTGGAGCCCGAAAGATACAGTTTGTATATTAAAATATTACGATAAAAATTACGACGAATAATTGGTAGGTAGGTAGGTAGGTGGTATGAATTATAATATAAACAACCCCCAAATTCAATTACATTTTGCTACCTACTTCAAGTAAGAAAAATCATTTATGTTCGTATATACATATATATTGATGTGTATTGAAGTAGGCTTCTCATTTTAAACTTATATAATTTACAATGCAGATAAAATAATATTTTTCCATTTATAATCCTTGAAGTTAAATAGTTTTTATACGGTTTTTCGTTGTTTTTAATATCTTTCGGTTTTTATTTGCTTGTATTTATTTCACATAACACAATAACCTCATCGTATGCAAATGTTTTTATTTGCTTGTATTTATTTCACATAACACAAAAACCTCATTGTATGCAAATGTGAAATAAAAACAAGCAAATAAAAACCGAATGATATTAAAAACAACGAAAAACCGTATAAAAACTATTTAACTTCAAGGATTATAAATGAAAAAATATTATTTTATCTGCATTGTAAATTATATAAGATTAGAATCTATATTTTATAGTAATGGCCAGTGCCAGTACTCTTCCACCCGTCCTTGTTGGTCCAGAAGTGTCACAAATTCTCTACTTGTCTGCGGTGGTATGTCGCCAGCGTTTTCCAGGGTCGTATTTATGTATAGGTAAGGTAAATACTGCCTGCGGTGGTAAATTTTACGTAACTATTTATCTATTTAATAGGACTAAAATTGAATTAAACGGATTTTCAGTCGTTACAGTATTTTGAAAATGTTTCTAATAATTATTAACTATCAATTATTAATTCGATGGACAGCGGTAGTACGCAGTTGATAATAATTGTGATAATTATTGGACTTGAATGATGTAATAAATGACTTTGATAAGGAGAGAAGTATTAAAAAATGTAGCGAACATTCGAATCTTCATTCTAAGATACTTCACAGTACTTTCTAGATTGAAAGTCATGGTATATTAAATGCATGTCATACCTTCAAATACCTAATAAATTTAGTTTCATTTTCGATACAATGCATTATTCAGTTTATTAAACATTAATAAGCAGGACGCACTAGCATACATTATTTGTAGTCATAAATAGATAAGTCATAAAATTATATTTTTTAATCAAGACAGTCAAAATAATTCTTAATAATTATGAATGATTCATTGTAGGTTGTGTACATACATTTGTTTCCAAAGGAATTTTTCTTAGGAAAATTATTCATACAAGTTTCCACTTGCTCTGGTATTTTGCCCAAAATTTATAATCAACGGTTATTATAGCGTGCCTAAAGGCACCAACAAGGTATAATTGTGCCCCTGCAGTTGTTAAGTGCTTTTGATCATCTTTAAAACGCGAAAATGAAAGGGTTAACCATTGATTAAATATACTTATTTAATCAATGGGTTAACTGTTCTCTATACGTGTTCTAGCTGCACATTTTGGAGGTGTCCACGTACTATTTGACCCCATATGAGTAAACTTTTTTTTTCTTCTGCTCGTCAAAAGTTGTATAAACGTTAAAATATTAAATATACCTATATACTGCGAATAGAGCGAGATTGTCTTCGCGTACCGACCTATTATAGCACGTTGATAAATAATACTCGAGATGACCGTCGTCCCCGAGTGTGCACGCCTCGCCGCCTAGCAATCGAACCAGTCGGAGGGGCGCATGAGCGCAGTGCACCGACAGAGAGCGCGACGCAAGCAATCCGCGAGAAAATGTTCAGTTCGCCATCGAATCGGCCCCGTCGTCAAAAGTTGTATAAACGTTAAAATATTAAATATACCTATATACTACGAATAGAGCGAGATTGTCTTCGCGTACCGACCTATTATAGCACGTTGATAAATAATGCTCGAGATGACCGTCGTCCCCGAGTGTGCACGCCTCGCCGCCTAGCAATCAAACCAGTCGGAGGGGCGCGTGAGCGCAGTGCACCGACAGAGAGCGCGACGCAAGCAATCCGCGAGAAAATGTTCAGTTCGCCATCGAATCGGCCCCGTCGTCAAAAGTTGTATAAACGTTAAAATATTAAATATACCTATATACTGCGAATAGAGCGAGATTGTCTTCGCGTACCGACCTATTATAGCACGTTGATAAATAATGCTCGAGATGACCGTCGTCCCCGAGTGTGCACGCCTCGCCGCCTAGCAATCAAACCAGTCGGAGGGGCGCGTGAGCGCAGTGCACCGACAGAGAGCGCGACGCAAGCAATCCGCGAGAAAATGTTCAGTTCGCCATCGAATCGGCCCCGTCGTCAAAAGTTGTATAAACGTTAAAATATTAAATATACCTATATACTACGAATAGAGCAAGATTGTCTTCGCGTACCGACCTATTATAGCACGTTGATAAATAATGCTCGAGATGACCGTCGTCCCCGAGTGTGCACGCCTCGCCGCCTAGCAATCAAACCAGTCGGAGGGGCGCTGAGCGCAGTGCACCGACAGAGAGCGCGACGCAAGCAATCCGCGAGAAAATTTTCGGATCGCCATCGAATCGGCCCCGGGCGGTCGCGGAAACAGGGCAAGGGCGAGGGTTGCAGGCGTCCGTCCAGGAGGGCTTTGGTGCCGTTGGACTGCCGAAGACGCGGATACGATTGCTCTGACAAGACAGCCGTAAGCGCCGCGAACGTTGGCCCTCTCGCTTCTGGTCGACGCGCGTCATTTACGTGGTATATATACGAGTAGTCCGATTATTCCTTTCGGCGTGCGCCAAATGGAGCCTGGTGTACCCGACTGTATGGTCGACCCCGCTGCCTACCCTGCCGTCTGGCGGTGGCGGTGGCGGGTTTAGCGTTTCCCCTTGTGGGTCTCGCCCCCCCGAAAAAAAAAAGTCTGAAATCGGTGTGTGGAAAACTGCATACGCCGCATTGAAAAAGACAATCTACACTTACAGGAACCTCCACGTCGGTTAGCGCGCCCCAAAATTTTTGTGCCAACTTTGAACACTTGTTTTTTTTTTACCTTCTCCCCGTTTTTCTATTAATTTCGTTCGTTTGACATGGTGTATTATTTATTGATTTTATTTGTCTTTATACTGAATATGAAAGCAATGGTCAATTGTATTCACTCAAATATTTTTTTTTTAAGTGTGTTGGAATGTGACTTAAATGAAAGTGATATTGCGATATACTAGTTGAGTGATGAGAATACCGACTAGACACGTTGAAGAACCACAAATGGGTGGCCTTTACATTCAAAACGTCTTCAACAGCCATCAGCAATTTTCTTTACGCTTATTATGGACGTTATTTTTTTATAGATCGTGTGATAAGAAATTCCATTCTCAATACACTTTTGATGATACAAAAATTACTACCAATTATGATCAAAGTCTTGAAAATGAAGCACAAAGTTTCATTAATTCTTTCATCTTTAAACGGTAAAAAAAACAATATTTAATACATCTTTCACACAGTCTTATATTAAAAATAAATATTCCAACACAAACCTAATTAAATACTAACATTGCTTACAAGATATAAATAATAACACTCAATATAGGCTATAAGTTATAAAAAAAATTTTGGGCTGTGTCAAACCATCATAAACAAAAACAATTAAAGCATTCCAATCAACTACTTTCCGTTTACTAACTTCTGCACCCAGGTATGTTTCTAACAACACGCTTCACAATGACCTCAAAATTGAAACTATTACCACAGTTGCATCCGACCATTACAAAAAATTCCACTCTAAACTAGCCACCCACAACAACCAAGGCAGAGCCAACATAATGCCACCGAGGCTCTGTCACTGGACAGCCTCACTCATACAATATCACCTTGTAAATATTTTCTAAATAATATCCTATGTTTGCTTATTGTACATATTGCAGATTGTAAATATTTTATTGTAATAAAAAAAAAAAAAAAGTTACAGAAAACATTTTTATTAAGTGCAAAAAATATAATGTATTATTGAGTGAAAACAAATATATGTATTATTTTGGAATAGAAAAAAACAACATCAATGATTAGCCAAAAACTTTGATTGTGCTTCGTTGGAGCCCGAAAGATACAGTTTGTATATTAAAATATTACGATAAAAATTACGACGAATAATTGGTAGGTAGGTAGGTAGGTGGTATGAATTATAATATAAACAACCCCCAAATTCAATTACATTTTGCTACCTACTTCAAGTAAGAAAAATCATTTATGTTCGTATATACATATATATTGATGTGTATTGAAGTAGGCTTCTCATTTTAAACTTATATAATTTACAATGCAGATAAAATAATATTTTTCCATTTATAATCCTTGAAGTTAAATAGTTTTTATACGGTTTTTCGTTGTTTTTAATATCTTTCGGTTTTTATTTGCTTGTATTTATTTCACATAACACAATAACCTCATCGTATGCAAATGTTTTTATTTGCTTGTATTTATTTCACATAACACAAAAACCTCATTGTATGCAAATGTGAAATAAAAACAAGCAAATAAAAACCGAATGATATTAAAAACAACGAAAAACCGTATAAAAACTATTTAACTTCAAGGATTATAAATGAAAAAATATTATTTTATCTGCATTGTAAATTATATAAGATTAGAATCTATATTTTATAGTAATGGCCAGTGCCAGTACTCTTCCACCCGTCCTTGTTGGTCCAGAAGTG
Source organism: Periphyllus acericola (assembly GCA_949715065.1). Classification (NCBI taxonomy): domain Eukaryota; kingdom Metazoa; phylum Arthropoda; class Insecta; order Hemiptera; family Aphididae; genus Periphyllus; species Periphyllus acericola. Next base: position 24,998,690 of record OX454271.1, on the reverse strand, counting down.
TCACAAATTCTCTACTTGTCTGCGGTGGTATGTCGCCAGCGTTTTCCAGGGTCGTATTTATGTATAGGTAAGGTAAATACTGCCTGCGGTGGTAAATTTTACGTAACTATTTATCTATTTAATAGGACTAAAATTGAATTAAACGGATTTTCAGTCGTTACAGTATTTTGAAAATGTTTCTAATAATTATTAACTATCAATTATTAATTCGATGGACAGCGGTAGTACGCAGTTGATAATAATTGTGATAATTATTGGACTTGAATGATGTAATAAATGACTTTGATAAGGAGAGAAGTATTAAAAAATGTAGCGAACATTCGAATCTTCATTCTAAGATACTTCACAGTACTTTCTAGATTGAAAGTCATGGTATATTAAATGCATGTCATACCTTCAAATACCTAATAAATTTAGTTTCATTTTCGATACAATGCATTATTCAGTTTATTAAACATTAATAAGCAGGACGCACTAGCATACATTATTTGTAGTCATAAATAGATAAGTCATAAAATTATATTTTTTAATCAAGACAGTCAAAATAATTCTTAATAATTATGAATGATTCATTGTAGGTTGTGTACATACATTTGTTTCCAAAGGAATTTTTCTTAGGAAAATTATTCATACAAGTTTCCACTTGCTCTGGTATTTTGCCCAAAATTTATAATCAACGGTTATTATAGCGTGCCTAAAGGCACCAACAAGGTATAATTGTGCCCCTGCAGTTGTTAAGTGCTTTTGATCATCTTTAAAACGCGAAAATGAAAGGGTTAACCATTGATTAAATATACTTATTTAATCAATGGGTTAACTGTTCTCTATACGTGTTCTAGCTGCACATTTTGGAGGTGTCCACGTACTATTTGACCCCATATGAGTAAACTTTTTTTTTCTTCTGCTCGTCAAAAGTTGTATAAACGTTAAAATATTAAATATACCTATATACTGCGAATAGAGCGAGATTGTCTTCGCGTACCGACCTATTATAGCACGTTGATAAATAATACTCGAGATGACCGTCGTCCCCGAGTGTGCACGCCTCGCCGCCTAGCAATCGAACCAGTCGGAGGGGCGCATGAGCGCAGTGCACCGACAGAGAGCGCGACGCAAGCAATCCGCGAGAAAATGTTCAGTTCGCCATCGAATCGGCCCCGTCGTCAAAAGTTGTATAAACGTTAAAATATTAAATATACCTATATACTACGAATAGAGCGAGATTGTCTTCGCGTACCGACCTATTATAGCACGTTGATAAATAATACTCGAGATGACCGTCGTCCCCGAGTGTGCACGCCTCGCCGCCTAGCAATCGAACCAGTCGGAGGGGCGCGTGAGCGCAGTGCACCGACAGAGAGCGCGACGCAAGCAATCCGCGAGAAAATGTTCAGTTCGCCATCGAATCGGCCCCGTCGTCAAAAGTTGTATAAACGTTAAAATATTAAATATACCTATATACTGCGAATAGAGCGAGATTGTCTTCGCGTACCGACCTATTATAGCACGTTGATAAATAATGCTCGAGATGACCGTCGTCCCCGAGTGTGCACGCCTCGCCGCCTAGCAATCAAACCAGTCGGAGGGGCGCGTGAGCGCAGTGCACCGACAGAGAGCGCGACGCAAGCAATCCGCGAGAAAATGTTCAGTTCGCCATCGAATCGGCCCCGTCGTCAAAAGTTGTATAAACGTTAAAATATTAAATATACCTATATACTACGAATAGAGCAAGATTGTCTTCGCGTACCGACCTATTATAGCACGTTGATAAATAATGCTCGAGATGACCGTCGTCCCCGAGTGTGCACGCCTCGCCGCCTAGCAATCAAACCAGTCGGAGGGGCGCTGAGCGCAGTGCACCGACAGAGAGCGCGACGCAAGCAATCCGCGAGAAAATTTTCGGATCGCCATCGAATCGGCCCCGGGCGGTCGCGGAAACAGGGCAAGGGCGAGGGTTGCAGGCGTCCGTCCAGGAGGGCTTTGGTGCCGTTGGACTGCCGAAGACGCGGATACGATTGCTCTGACAAGACAGCCGTAAGCGCCGCGAACGTTGGCCCTCTCGCTTCTGGTCGACGCGCGTCATTTACGTGGTATATATACGAGTAGTCCGATTATTCCTTTCGGCGTGCGCCAAATGGAGCCTGGTGTACCCGACTGTATGGTCGACCCCGCTGCCTACCCTGCCGTCTGGCGGTGGCGGTGGCGGGTTTAGCGTTTCCCCTTGTGGGTCTCGCCCCCCCGAAAAAAAAAAGTCTGAAATCGGTGTGTGGAAAACTGCATACGCCGCATTGAAAAAGACAATCTACACTTACAGGAACCTCCACGTCGGTTAGCGCGCCCCAAAATTTTTGTGCCAACTTTGAACACTTGTTTTTTTTTTACCTTCTCCCCGTTTTTCTATTAATTTCGTTCGTTTGACATGGTGTATTATTTATTGATTTTATTTGTCTTTATACTGAATATGAAAGCAATGGTCAATTGTATTCACTCAAATATTTTTTTTTTAAGTGTGTTGGAATGTGACTTAAATGAAAGTGATATTGCGATATACTAGTTGAGTGATGAGAATACCGACTAGACACGTTGAAGAACCACAAATGGGTGGCCTTTACATTCAAAACGTCTTCAACAGCCATCAGCAATTTTCTTTACGCTTATTATGGACGTTATTTTTTTATAGATCGTGTGATAAGAAATTCCATTCTCAATACACTTTTGATGATACAAAAATTACTACCAATTATGATCAAAGTCTTGAAAATGAAGCACAAAGTTTCATTAATTCTTTCATCTTTAAACGGTAAAAAAAACAATATTTAATACATCTTTCACACAGTCTTATATTAAAAATAAATATTCCAACACAAACCTAATTAAATACTAACATTGCTTACAAGATATAAATAATAACACTCAATATAGGCTATAAGTTATAAAAAAAATTTTGGGCTGTGTCAAACCATCATAAACAAAAACAATTAAAGCATTCCAATCAACTACTTTCCGTTTACTAACTTCTGCACCCAGGTATGTTTCTAACAACACGCTTCACAATGACCTCAAAATTGAAACTATTACCACAGTTGCATCCGACCATTACAAAAAATTCCACTCTAAACTAGCCACCCACAACAACCAAGGCAGAGCCAACATAATGCCACCGAGGCTCTGTCACTGGACAGCCTCACTCATACAATATCACCTTGTAAATATTTTCTAAATAATATCCTATGTTTGCTTATTGTACATATTGCAGATTGTAAATATTTTATTGTAATAAAAAAAAAAAAAAAGTTACAGAAAACATTTTTATTAAGTGCAAAAAATATAATGTATTATTGAGTGAAAACAAATATATGTATTATTTTGGAATAGAAAAAAACAACATCAATGATTAGCCAAAAACTTTGATTGTGCTTCGTTGGAGCCCGAAAGATACAGTTTGTATATTAAAATATTACGATAAAAATTACGACGAATAATTGGTAGGTAGGTAGGTAGGTGGTATGAATTATAATATAAACAACCCCCAAATTCAATTACATTTTGCTACCTACTTCAAGTAAGAAAAATCATTTATGTTCGTATATACATATATATTGATGTGTATTGAAGTAGGCTTCTCATTTTAAACTTATATAATTTACAATGCAGATAAAATAATATTTTTCCATTTATAATCCTTGAAGTTAAATAGTTTTTATACGGTTTTTCGTTGTTTTTAATATCTTTCGGTTTTTATTTGCTTGTATTTATTTCACATAACACAATAACCTCATCGTATGCAAATGTTTTTATTTGCTTGTATTTATTTCACATAACACAAAAACCTCATTGTATGCAAATGTGAAATAAAAACAAGCAAATAAAAACCGAATGATATTAAAAACAACGAAAAACCGTATAAAAACTATTTAACTTCAAGGATTATAAATGAAAAAATATTATTTTATCTGCATTGTAAATTATATAAGATTAGAATCTATATTTTATAGTAATGGCCAGTGCCAGTACTCTTCCACCCGTCCTTGTTGGTCCAGAAGTGTCACAAATTCTCTACTTGTCTGCGGTGGTATGTCGCCAGCGTTTTCCAGGGTCGTATTTATGTATAGGTAAGGTAAATACTGCCTGCGGTGGTAAATTTTACGTAACTATTTATCTATTTAATAGGACTAAAATTGAATTAAACGGATTTTCAGTCGTTACAGTATTTTGAAAATGTTTCTAATAATTATTAACTATCAATTATTAATTCGATGGACAGCGGTAGTACGCAGTTGATAATAATTGTGATAATTATTGGACTTGAATGATGTAATAAATGACTTTGATAAGGAGAGAAGTATTAAAAAATGTAGCGAACATTCGAATCTTCATTCTAAGATACTTCACAGTACTTTCTAGATTGAAAGTCATGGTATATTAAATGCATGTCATACCTTCAAATACCTAATAAATTTAGTTTCATTTTCGATACAATGCATTATTCAGTTTATTAAACATTAATAAGCAGGACGCACTAGCATACATTATTTGTAGTCATAAATAGATAAGTCATAAAATTATATTTTTTAATCAAGACAGTCAAAATAATTCTTAATAATTATGAATGATTCATTGTAGGTTGTGTACATACATTTGTTTCCAAAGGAATTTTTCTTAGGAAAATTATTCATACAAGTTTCCACTTGCTCTGGTATTTTGCCCAAAATTTATAATCAACGGTTATTATAGCGTGCCTAAAGGCACCAACAAGGTATAATTGTGCCCCTGCAGTTGTTAAGTGCTTTTGATCATCTTTAAAACGCGAAAATGAAAGGGTTAACCATTGATTAAATATACTTATTTAATCAATGGGTTAACTGTTCTCTATACGTGTTCTAGCTGCACATTTTGGAGGTGTCCACGTACTATTTGACCCCATATGAGTAAACTTTTTTTTTCTTCTGCTCGTCAAAAGTTGTATAAACGTTAAAATATTAAATATACCTATATACTGCGAATAGAGCGAGATTGTCTTCGCGTACCGACCTATTATAGCACGTTGATAAATAATACTCGAGATGACCGTCGTCCCCGAGTGTGCACGCCTCGCCGCCTAGCAATCGAACCAGTCGGAGGGGCGCATGAGCGCAGTGCACCGACAGAGAGCGCGACGCAAGCAATCCGCGAGAAAATGTTCAGTTCGCCATCGAATCGGCCCCGTCGTCAAAAGTTGTATAAACGTTAAAATATTAAATATACCTATATACTACGAATAGAGCGAGATTGTCTTCGCGTACCGACCTATTATAGCACGTTGATAAATAATGCTCGAGATGACCGTCGTCCCCGAGTGTGCACGCCTCGCCGCCTAGCAATCAAACCAGTCGGAGGGGCGCGTGAGCGCAGTGCACCGACAGAGAGCGCGACGCAAGCAATCCGCGAGAAAATGTTCAGTTCGCCATCGAATCGGCCCCGGGCGGTCGCGGAAACAGGGCAAGGGCGAGGGTTGCAGGCGTCCGTCCAGGAGGGCTCTGATGCCGTTGGAATGCCGAAGACGCGGATCGGATTGATCTGACAAAACAGCCGTAAGCGCCGCGGACGTTGGCACTCTCGCTTCTGGTCGACGCGCGTCATTTACGTGGTATATATACGAGTAGTTCGATTATTCCTTTCGGCGTGCGCCAAATGGAGTCTGTTGTATTACCCGACTGTAAGGTCGACCCCGCTGCCTACCCTGCCGTCTGGTGGTGGCGGTGGCGGGTTTAGCGGTTTCCCCTTGTGGGTCCTCGCCCCCCGAATAAAGTCTGTAATCGGTGTGTGGAAAACAGCACACACCGCGTTGAAGACCCAATTCTACACATAACAGAGCCTCCACGTCGGTTAGCGCGCCTCAAAATTTTTGTGCCAACTTTGAACACTTGTTTTTTTTTTACCTTCTCCCCGTTTTTCTATTTCGTTCGTTTGAAATTTTTCGTACGCTTTCACTTCCGTCAAGAACGGGCTTTCGGTCTTGATTTCGGTGACCCATACGTTTTTACCGACTGAGATTTCGCATTGTTGACCCTATATTATTTTTAATTCATCTTAATCATTAAGATTGTTTTAGAAAATTAATTTATTACTATAACAAAACATAATATTATTAATTTTTTAACTTTCGAGTTAATACTTGTACAGCAATATTATTTATTTGTAACATTGTTTAGCATTTTAAATACACTATTCCAATGGTAATAATTTTTAATGCAAGCAAGAAAAAAATAGTGGTGACCATTGATATATTTTTTTTCCTTAGCAACTTCATTATCGCACATTTTTCTTAATATACCATTATTTCAATTTTCATAATAGTTAAAAGTTTAAACTTTTGGCCAAGTCCAAAATTTGAAATGTATAATTTGGCCAATGTTAACGGTTTCCAATGACTATCTTTCATTGTTAAAGATATTTTTGCAATAAGTTCATCTTTTTGAATAAATAATGTAAAATAGTTACAAGTAGGTTGTAGGATGAAGTTAAAATAATATAAGAGAAAATATCAATCAGTCTTACAAGTAACATATAAAATAACATTTATTTAAAACATTAATCCATGTAATACGTTTAAAGTAAATCGATTTCTCACAAGTTATTTGTTTGTGAAAACAATAGTAATGAACAATAATTCAGTGTTTATTGATCAAAATGTCTAATTGAAATAAAAACTTATACAAGAGGCTAGTTAACTGTTTCGCTATATGATGTTTAAAATAGCCACAAGATGTTTTACATTGATTAACCATATTACAATTATTTTCAACTTTAATTATGATTTCATTAACATAATTTTAGTTATTTAATATACATATTTCAAGCCAAAAATATAATTGCTTCATTCACAATATTGAATTACATCTCTCAAAAGACATTTATAATTACATATTCAACATGTCCTACAATACATATTAGTGATCCATTTGAAACAATAGTTTTTTCCAATTAAATCATAAATATAAAAATGAATAATTTATGTAAAAATACTGCGAAGACAATACAATAATTAATTATTAGACTTGACATTTAAATATTTTACTTTAAAATATTCAACCAGCAATATGCATGTAATACAAAATTATAGTATTGAATAGTTTGAATTTTGCGTCAACGCAAGTACATAGTAACAACATTGTATGAAATAACTTTACTAATGCCACAATTACAAAATATTAACATTTTAAACTTAAAAACAATTAGTGTTGGAAAATAAATTTATAGTTAATTTAAATAATAATTATTCAATGAAAATTTAGGCATTATTTAATTGAAGTATCCTTGTATACAGAACACTTAAATCCATTATATTAATGATGTTAAGTATCCAGTACCGTTGAGATCAAATTTTTACCTGAAAACAGATTAAAATGGATTAGAACTACATGAATAATAATCAAATTTAAGTGTAAAAATGATTAAACACTGTAATAATTTTTAAGATTTCAAAGAATAAATTGAATACTTTTACTTAATTTTAAATATATAAAAACAGATTTATTGAACATAGTAAATTAAAATAATGAGCATAAAGTTCATAAATTGTTTTTATTACGAGTACTTGTCAATGAAACATTGTCAACCTTAAGTATTACACACATGTTTTTTAAAGCTATTGAATTTAACAATTGCTTTTACTAAATATTTTCCAAATTAAGGATTAAGGACAACTGGACATATTAAGGAGGTAAATAAAAACTTGTATAAACAAGAATTATTATTATTGGATAAAAAATAATTTATAAAAAAATTAATAATATAATAAACATTGTTTTTTTATATAATTTGCAATTAGGTGTTTTTATTTGTTCAACCTATAATCATAGTTAAAACAATAAATAAAAAAAAAATACAAATTAATATCACCTACTGAACATCGAAAGGATTAAAAATGAATACGTAACAATAAATTATTCATCACAATGAAAAACTTCAAGAATTATTTTAATAATTAGCATATTAATGACCAGTTTTTTATAAGTTATAAATATATATTAATACTTTATATAATTATATTAAAACAGTCAAATTATCATGCGGAACACAGTACATATAATAACAAATAATAATAATTTGTATTTACTTTGGAGTTAAAACAGAAGCGTCTTCACAATTTCCCTCGTCAGTTAACATCATACTAAGCCTAAATTTTGCATCTTGATCACTAACTGAAGTATTTGAGTCAACCATAACCATGTCAGAACTAAATTTAGGTAATTCTTCAAGAAATTTTTTCTTAGAATCTTTTTCTTCTTTATTTTCTTCATAATGACATTTGAATTCTTTCAAGAATCTACATTCTTCTTTTAATTCAGATAATTGTTTATTAAATTGTTCTTTAATTAACTCTATTTCGTTTTTTTCTTTTTGCATGCATGAATCCTTAGTATTTAATTTCAGTTCTAAATCAGCAATATGAGCATTTGATGCTTCTAATAAGGCTGACTTACGATATAAAATGTCTTGAAGTTCTATCAACAAAAATGTATCATCAACAATTAATATTACACAATACAGTTTAAGTATATTTCATATTTTACTCGAAAAACATTTAATTTATTATAAAATTAAAGCTTAGAGCAGCGGTTCCCAAACGGTGAGGCGCAAGCACTTGACAGGGGAGGTGCGAGCTGCGTGGTAAGTAATGATATTTTAAAAACAAAAATAATTTTGCATATTGTTATATTGTAAGATTATACTTTATTTGGAAATTTTCGGGTTATCGATTCTTTCATCTGATTCTTCATTAAAAATGAAGTTTTCTTCTTTCTCACTGTTAGGATTTAGATTCAACATTAAAGATGAATACCCTGAAATAGCCAACAAAGCTTTGTGCGTGTTACCACCATTTGCGCCATCATATTTATGTGAAGTAGAATTTTCTGCACTTGCCGTAATCAAAATATCGGTCAAAACCTAGTATTGAAATATAAATGCGTGTTGCTGTCACGGCATTGCTATATAATTTTGAAGAATTATTAAACGTGAAACAATTGTATTGTTCGCATAAGATTGAATATTAATCGTCATTGTTTTTTTGTAAAATTAAAAATTTTGTAGTACTTTAAAGAGAAATTTAATAATATTTACTGTTGATTTATTTTTTCATAACAATAAAAATATTTGTATTCTTAAACAGCGTACATTTGTTTTTTACTCATTCATGGGAGGTGCGATTATTTATTTTTATTTTTAGGGTGGTGCGAACTAAAAATGTTTGGGAACTGCTGGCTTAGAGTATTTTTTTTTAAGTTAAGTCTTTGAAAAATCTATTTAAATTATTAATTATTTATGGAAAAATATTTTTTAATCAAACATACCATTTAAATGATGTTTGTATGATTCTTGACACAACATGGCATTGGTAGCATCATATCTAAGAGCATTTACATGAGTCACAACATCGCGCTGTCGAGATTGTATCTCACCACACATGACTAGTTCACGTTGCAAATTTGTCACAGTATTTTTTAGTTCTTTACTAATGTCAGCAGCAGCTTGCACAATAGTTAATTCACTTAAAGTATTGAACAGCTCTGCTTTAGTTTCAGATAATTGCTATAAATAAAACAATTACATCAATCTTCAAATAAAATTAGATTATCATTAACTAACTAACTTTGGTAACATCAGCAGTCTTAACTCTCTCCCCATTATAAAGTTGGTCTAATTTTAGGCAGTTGTTCTTAGCTTCTTTAGTTTCCTCTTGATATTTTAAACACTACATTATTAAAAAGTAATAAATTGGTTAGATCAAAGCAAAAATTACAATAATAAAGATATTCTTACTTCAGTTTGCCAATGTGATACACTATCTTTAAGGTCTTTAACTTGCTTTAAGGAGTTTTGCCTGAATTTTTCAAATCCGGATGTTACTTGTTCCAGTTCAACCTGTAGCATCGAAACCTGATCTTTCTGAAAATAAATGTTAATACATGTTTAATATAAAGTATAACTGATTTATTTTTGAAATATTAAACAAATAACTTACTAAAGCAGAATTGTGTTCATCAAGTGCTCGACTACTACGCGATTTACCTAATAGTCGACGGTTACGTTCAGCATGAACTTCCCTACGGTTACGCTCAAATTGTAATTGTAATGTCAATAAAGAGATTTGGTCTTGCAGCAATTTAACATCATCACTTGACTCAGCTGTATGACGATGATGAAGTACTATTGCAGATGTTCGTACATACTTTTCAATCAAACATAAAGATTCATCCTCTTGGCTACTGTTTTGTTGACTTTTGACGCCTATAATAATTAAAAAAATAATTTTCTTAGTATATTAAAATATAAACTAAAATATATTAATGCCATTTAAAACCTACTACTATTTGGATCATTATATGCAGGAAATATGCTGTAAAACAAATGCTCGTAAGGTAAAATATCATCGGTTTGAGTAGAAGCAGTCAGTACTCTTGTTTCAGGATTATCTACACTTGCATTATTTTCCTATAAAAAAATGGTATGTTATTTAATATATATAATTAATATGATTAATAATAGTTTTAATTAACTTACTGGTACTTCCTTAGTATGGCCATTACTAACATTTAAATCATCTCCATGGTCTTCCTCAGTTTCTTCTTGTAATGGTGAAGTACCAGAAGAAATACTACTCCCATTAGTTTTTTTAATTTCAGGACATGAATTTGCACGTCTAACACTACTCATTAATAAAGACTCAGGGGCTTTTTTAGGGCTACTTCCAGTACTTTGTCCTAAAATAAAAATTATATTCTATAGAATTCCTTGAATGTTATATTTCAAAAATAAACAAAGAACTAATGAAGAAGAAAAATTAAAGAATACTAATGTTTATACCAGAAACATTAATAGTCTTCTCGGGAGTACATTGACTATGATAACGTCTTCGTTTTCGAACAGTCTTGACAAATTCTTTTAATGAAGTAGGATCCGGCATATGCAATCCTCCCTCAAAAGTTTGACAAGGTGATCCACTACTCTGTTGGTCACATTCAATAGTATCTTCATCTCCAGTCTTTAAAATATGAATTGATTGTTAGTATATGAAAAATTTTGAATACAATATTCGGTTCATTGTTACTTGTATTATTTCAGGATTATTTACTGATTGAATTTGAGTCGACATTCTGATTTCTGGATTATTATCATCTTTACTTGTTTCTGTGATCTGTAATAGTGAGTTCTGATGTTAAATTTTGAAACAGAAGAAATCTTTATAATAATAAATAACATTTTATTATCACTATTTGTTTTGTAGTTTGGCCTAACTCTACCTGATTACGTTCCAATATCATTCTGTCCATTCTACGGACAAGTGCTTGAGATTGGATGTCTTCTGAAGGAAAAACAAACCCTTCTTTTTTCAATGGTGAACTAGGTTGAGAGTTTGGTGTTGATGAATTACGTTTAGATAAGTTTTCTAAGCCAAATGAATTCAATGCTCTGACTACTGTCGAGTTTATAGATGGCAACCTTGATTGTTGATATATAACATCCTTTCAACATTATTTGGAATAAGTCAAAATATATGTACTTTGCAACATAAATGAAGCGATAGTAGAAACAATACTTAGAAGAATAAATTACAGTCACCACAATAAATAAAATTTTTTTGATAAAATATATATGGTAAAATAGATACAATTTATAAAAATCTAGACCATATTTAAGGAGCTTTTATGATCAAGGAATATTTTAATGTTTAATTAAGTGAAATTAAAAATATTATTAACACTCTATTTTTGACTGTTTATTTACTATATAACTAAAATTTAAAGAATATTCATAAAATATGTCAAGCTTAATTACAAAAAAAATTATTTATGACTGAAAAAACAGTAGTAGGACAAAGTCAATGAAGAAATCCGAGGCGCAGAAATAGTTTTTTGTTTTCAGAACCAAATCAAACATAAAACTATACAATTAATAAACCAAGAAACATAATCACAAGAAGTATATTTAAAAAAAAAAATTGTCCTTCATTTTTATGATTTAATAAATTAATAATGTATGGATTTATATTGTTCCATAGTAAATTGTTAAGCAGAATAAATAATAATTAGTTCTGACTTTAACATAATTTTTTTAACCAATGTTTTTAGCAATAAATTCAAATACTTAATAAAACCACATGTACAAATAGTTGAAAACTCAAAATATTTGAAGTAATTAGCAGTTATCTGAATTTAAATGAAAAATCATGTCCAGCACTCAAAACAGTGTTACCATCAATTGAAAATAAATAAAGGTTATTAAAAATTTCCTTTTCCTTATTTTAAATAAATTTGGAATTTTTAAAAATAAAACAGTTTAATTTTTGAAAACATAACAAAACAATCATTGGATCAATAACATTGTAAAATATATTAAATCATAGAAAATTACAGAAGAAAACACAACTTTAGAAACAACAAATAAGAACACCCTATTCGTTTATAATTTTAGTAATCTCCACAATTTTAACTTAAAGATGTTCAGTTATAGAATACACAGAAGGCAAATAAATCTAATTAAAGTCGTCATATATTTCTCCCCTTTATCAACACAACACACGAAATTAAATGAATAATGACAATTCAGCATGACCGGTGGCAAAGTAAAATGTTGAATGAGTTAAGGTTTAATGAGTGCCAATCTTCAGCTGTATAGGTCTCCACTATAAAATTAGAGTTAATAAAGTATGTCTAATATATCAACAACTGGTCATAGTCATTTTGTATAAATGAATCAAACTTTTGATTATTTATTTTATATTATTTAAGATTATTTTAAAATGTAATGCAGACTTACAGTTATTAAGTTATGTAAATATAATAGTAATATAAATAAGAATTAGTATTTTGAGTCGAACAACCAATAAACACTAAAACTCTCTAAATGACTGTCTAACTTTTGTTTAAGTCCTCTTATTCACCAATGATATAAAACTTTACTTCAAAATAAAATCCCTCAAACTATTATCTATTACAATCTGATCTTTTCGGGTTAGGTAAGTCGTATTAATTTTACTCTTAACATCAGAAAATGTCACATTAGATCCTTCTCAAGAAGTACTTCACCTCTCTCCCACTCCTTTTATTTTAATGGTTCTCTTTTTGACTTTGTAATTGTTATTGAAGACCTAGGTTTATCTCTAATTTATCTCATGCCCATACTTTCTTTTGACCACCATATCAATATTACAATCAGCAAATCGCTCAAAATATATGATTTGTAAAACGTAATACCATAAATTTATCTAGCTTCTGTCTCCATAATCATTGTTTCTCATTAGTTTGTTCCATTTTACAGTATAGAAAAGTAATATGGTACATGATAAATTAAGAATAGAGCAAGTATAAAACAGGTTTCTATCATTTGCTGCCTTCACATTAAAAATCAAACATCCTATTCATGATTATTTGTAATTATAAGTAATTCATATTACTTATTTTTTCCATACTTCAAATTCTCACTTTAGCCTCATGTTACATTGAGTTTATATTGACCTTCATTTCAGCTATTCTCTTCTTGTTAGATCTCTTAATTTGCTCTCTTCTATCACATTGTGTTCCTACCTATACTAGAAATCACCCCCTTTTTCAATTACCGCATCATCATAATTCTTATGAGTTTAATTACCCAGTGCACAGAATGTTACATCGTTTAAATGCAACTTTTTCCACAATCAAGGTTATAGTTAATAATATTAGATAACTGTTATACTAAGTTTTAAGAAATTTTTTATTTTTTACTGTACTTAAATTAATGCCTGTTATTTAATTTACAAATATAATAAAAATGACTAACATTAAAGCAATTTGTAGAAGGAAAAAAAAATAAAAAAATTTAAAAAAATATTTACCCTGATAGGAGTTGTCTCAGGTGTGGCCTCTACAGCAGCTTCGGGAGGTGAATGTTCATTATGATTAAAAATTGAAGCATTATAATAAGTCTAAAAATAATGTTTTATAATTAATATAAATATTTATTCACAAATGTTTATTATATTAATTTACTTGTATATTAGGAGTAGTAGGCATTGATTTAACATTTTCTTTATGAAACTCTCCACAACTTAACATTGGGCTCCATAATTCTTTATCTCTGATACTATTAACGCTGATAATATCTCCAGTAGCTCCAATACTTGATTTTAACACGTCTAAAAAAATAAAAATAGTGCCTTATTTATATTGAATAATTATGAAATAATATTCAATATTCATGCATCAATTTTTTTTTATGTATAATCATAGGACTTAATTTATTTTCAATAATGATTTATAATTTATAGATACTAAGATCCATAATTTTTTATTTTTTTTTAATTTTTTAAGAATTATTAAAAATTGAATTAATGTTGGTAATGTATGACAAGTTCCTATTGAACTATTGAAGTATTAAAATAAATTGAATCCCTACAATTAATTGGTATTGGTGATAAAACATAATTTGAGAATAATAAAGAAATATGAGCTGAATATTAATAATTGTGCATGACACTAAGTTCTTTAAAATCCTTAAAATATTAATATTAATTACCCTCTCCCCTAAGTTGAAACGTAGTCAGATATATGATATCATTTAACACAGCGTTTCCCAACTTCTTTTACTCGTGGAACCTTTGTAGGAGTTTGAACGTTTTGTGGAACCCCCCATATTTTTTCTATATTAGTAGTGCATAGTGTATACATATGTTTTGTACACTTAAATGAGTGGGTTGTCGGACATTTCCGACACAAGAATGTCATTAATATAAAAAAAAATTAAGTAAAGACGATTTAAACATTTTATTTTGTTTATAACTATTACAATATTTTTAATGTATATACAAAAGCTAAAAATGTATTATTTATTTGTATTAACTTTTTAAAACGGAAAAAACGAAAAAAATGCTCATAACGTTAAACATAACGAAAACGTAAACGTTATTTTTAAAAAATGATATCAAAATTATAATGAGTTAACGATTTAATTTAAATAATGTAATTAAATAACGTAAGTTAAAAACGTTTTTAATCCCTGATTTTAAACCATTTCTACATAATTTAAAGTACAAATTATCAGAAAATGAGAGTTATTCGTGATAGTAATAATTGAACACTAAAATTCACTGTAAAAAAACAGTTTTTCAATAAATGTATAATTTATATTTTGAAACTAAACGACGAAACTAAACTTATGTGATTGATAAATGTATTATTATTACAAGAAAAGAAATCAATTCTCATATCGTCAAGGCAGAATTAAAACTGACAACAAGTATCTTGTAGTGAAGAGACCCTCTGGCCAACTGCTAGCTAATGACTGCAGAAAATATAAATGAATACCTGGTAATATAAAATATAAATATATATGGATCGACAACCTTCAATATTGTTATGGTGTTATTAACGTTATAATGAATATTTTATCATAAGATAAGGAAACATCCTAATGAGAATAGGAGCTATTCGCGATTCGCCTATTCTATGTTCGAATCGTAATTCAAATTAAAAATATTTTTAATTAATATATATTTCCCAAATTTTTTACGGAACCCTTGGCGCCGGCTCACGGAACCCTTAGGTTCCGCGGAACACCAGTTGGGAAACGCTGATTTAACATATAAATACGAGTCGCTTTAAGATTCTTTACATCAATCATATATTTTTTTTATATTTTTATAAAAAGTTGAATGGTGGAACATAGAACCGTTTTCGATCGAAAAATAGTCATATACCGTCGCGCAGTTTCAAACAGCCCCCGCACCGAATGTTTTGATTAGCTCCCCTCCATACGATCGCGATGACGCGACATTAAGCATTTTGATTGGCTCAATTTCTATGTGGTTATATGGCGTCACAAAACTGGTTTGCCTATGGCATTCAGCGGAACAGATTTGACTCCGCCCACCTGCGAGAGCTATCATATTTTTATGTGAACCAGGTATGAATTATAAATTAAATTAAAAATTACCAAGTGCTGAAGAAAAACTTGATCCAGCATTAGCCCAAGTTGAAGCATTTTGATAATTGGTATCTCCATTCTCTAACAATGTGTATCTTGTGCATTCCATTACAACATCATGTTGTTCCATTTTCTTCCACCTGTTGATAAAAATATAGAAAGTAAATTAACATAATGAATGATAAAATAAATATATTAAACAATTATCCTGAAATATATTGTACTAATTTAATGAATTCCAAAATAAATTTCATAAGATTAAAGCATAAAATCCTAAAATACCAAAGTTATTATATTTTATTACAATAATTATTTTATATGTATACAAATGTAAAATGTAAAACTTATAAACCCCCAAAAATTTACAAATTACCAGAGAAAAATAATTTCAGAACTATAATTATTTACATAATAATCTAAAAATACTCATTTATAGATAGTTATATTTTATGCCTACTAAAGAAATAGTACTCTGTAATTACATGTATACTATAAGAGGACTTCAAAAAATATTAAACAGACTTAAGTAAGAACTTTCATAAATATTTTTTAAAATACAGGATATTTTATGTATATATATATATATATATATACCTATTGGTTGATGTTTCCACATCTTTGCTACTAATAATCAGGTTTGGATGCATACGCATTGTTTCTACCATTGGCTAAATTAAGAAAAAAAAAATTGATTATAAGTTAATGATTATTATACATTCTTAACAAATATTTCTTACTTTAATTGTATGAGTGAAAACTAAATTGTTATCAGCTAAACTATATTGTTGCTTCAGATATAAAACAAACGAACATGGATACATACTATACAACTGAACAAATAATACATATAACGATATCCGAAGATGGAATAAATGTATTTCCGGGACTCTATTTTTTTGTGATGTATTCCAAGCAGCCAATCGACTGAAAAATGTTTAAAAATATTATTATTTTAAAGATGATAAATAAATAAAATAATATGTACCTAAATCCTTCAAAAATTTCTGGTAGAAATGAAGAAATAAGTGCAGGAATAACAGTTAAAAGAACATTTAGGACAAGCAAAGCACTAGTTACTGGTATTATTTCATTTTCCAACTGAAAAAAACATAATAAATTAGCAAATTAACTATAAAACTTATACTGTTATAATTCATACCTTTAAAAGTTTAATTAATTCTTTGAGTAAATAATGGTTTGTTATTTTAATCAACCATGTTGGTTGCCTCTTTACTACATGACCCAGTAACGTAAGTGCTTGAAGACGATTTGCACTCCGTAAACCATCTCCAAGTCTAAAAATAAAATTCCAAATACAAATAAATATATTAAAAGAACGATAGATATAGACAATGAAAAATGATTAAAAAAATGATTTCAAAATTATTGATAGTCATGATTATTTACTTATCAAAAAGATGCTTGTCATGTGGTTCTCTGACAGCTACTAATACTTCTACAGCTCTTTGTGATCCCGTTGACATAAAATAATCATACATTCCATTCAATAGCCATGGTTCTCGCGCTATTAATTTTAATTATTGTTTTAATTTTCAGGTTAGTAGTGGAATTTTCATAGTTTCTTACTGTTATTAAATTGTTCATGAAACTTATGTTTTACATCTTCTACTTCTTGTGGATGGTTGGATTCTAATGCAGTGAACAGTTCCATTACCTCCATAGAAATCATTTTTCCAATTGCACATTCTATGTTTATTATACTAAAACTAGAATTAAATTAAAACTTAATCATACTTGTTTACCGATTATTAAAATAATTCAGTAGAAAACATACATAATAGCCGTCAGCCAACTTCAAGTACAATAATTTCTATCTAGAGTTACATTAAAACATAATATTTACTTGCAATTTAAAAATATTTTATAATTCAATGAAAAAAACATACATTTCAGCAAAACACATTATTTCCATTCCACTTGATTTCCTGTCATCTTAAGAAGTTGTATTGTCATAAACTAGCCAATGTTAACCGTTTGATCTGAAAAAGAAAATATTTACAATTTACTAATGTTAATTAAATGCAATCACGTTTAATGAATAATATACATTTACACGGAGAACAACATTAAACTTGTTCATGGGATTTATAAAATTATGATAACTACCTACAACTATCATATCACGATAGGCTTTATTATTAGTAACAAATGAATGCAAATACTACGGACATGTGTATTAAATCTGTCTTCTAATTATATAAACAAATCCGTCCACCACGCTAAACAGTACACCGCGTACTTATCTACTTCGTGATTATCTAATAAATAACAATAATAATACTAATAATAATAGTAATAGTAATAGTTGGAAAAAAGTTGAGAAAAAACGTTCACACGGCGCACCACGATACGATACGACTGTTAAACATGAATTCGCGATCAGCCGAACGAGACGTTGGACGGCAAGTGGAGTCCAAGAGACGAAAACGACGAACGTGCGAGAGCGTACCTACGAGCGGACTATAACTATTGCGGAACTCACCATGTTTTTAATTGGAATTTTCGACGGGATATTACGGACTCGTCTGCGAGCAGAACGAGTGTGCCGGGGAATCCGATTCGATGGTTATTTCCTTACGATTATATTTTTCTCCTCTCTTTCCCGTGTGTCCCGAGCAAATTGTTACCGGTCGCGAACGGACCGCGGGCTTACGACGAGCTGCTCGGCGACGTGCGACTGACAACGGTGGTGGGTGACGACAAAAAAAAATGAAATGCCTTCATTTTCCCTTGTCAACCGCGGTACGCCGTTCCATGCGAGTTTCGTAAATAATTGTAATTGACTATACAGTACGGCACGACCATACCATACGGCATACATGTACGGTGTATATTATATCTATATACATGTCGGGCTTAATAATTAATATTATTAAAAACGTTGATAACGGGCACAATGCATCCAACCGAAGTCGATCAGATGTTTGGCCATTTTCAAGGTCGGCCGTCGCCGACGGGTGGCGAAACCATTTACGTGGCATTGATTACGCGCCGAACGCGTCCGTGTCCGCGGATTTTGATGTACGTAACGAAATGCCTGTGGTCGACGTGCGCGAATCGGGACAGTACGCTGTAAACACGGCAATTCGTTACTCGGTAGGATACGTGAATACGTCAGTTCGAAACGTTCGTGTGGCGCGGTGAGGTCGTGTCGAATCTCGATTGTCCGTGGGCCTGTGACTGGCGGAAGTGATCACTGTCGTGGGCGCTTAACTCGTCGACGTACTTCGAGGCGAACAGCATAAACCATCGTACGCCAGTATATTATCAAATAACAATCCTCTTGAATCCGTTGCGAGAACGACCGAGCAAAATGGTTTACGTATCTCAAAGTGAGTTGAATAAACTGCGATTACGCACTGTTTAATAATGTCTAACGATCTTCACTTTGGTCTGTACACGACATAATTATGCGCTATACCATTGATCAATTTATAGCTATATTTTATTCCTGGTTTTATTTTAGAAGAAACTGAAATCATTTCTCTCTTTGAGCAACCCTTTTTTCTTCAATGATGTGTAATCCTCATGATGACATTGATATTTATAAATTAAGTACTTATACCTATGCGCTATAGTTGACAAACAATTTACAGTGCACTGAATGTACAAAAAAGTGATTTGCTGTATAAAGTCTGATTATTCTCTAAAATAAATATATTATCAAATTATGCTTACCCTTACATTACATCATTATAAATATTTTGTTTGCGTTACATTTAAAACGTGTTCAACATAAAATGGGAGTTGAAAATATTAGCTTTTGCTTTTAACATATTAAAAATTACTTCGACATTCTTAAAAATTTGCTTTGTGTTTTTAAAATAATAATAATTATAGTATTTTTCAACTGTAATATAATATCTGGAATTTATAGCATTGTAATGACATGAGTTGTGGGAGATATCAATCAATAAATATAGAATTTAAACATGTATAAATGTTATGAATCTTCCTATTATCTTTTTAACTTACTAGTAAAAAAATAAATGAATTAATTAATAAGAAAAACCAACCAAATATTTTTGAACTAGATTTTCATAATTATTATAACTTAATTTGAGTTTAGTTCCACTAGAAATCATTGTAATAAGATAATATAGGTATAAATTAATTGTATAAGCTACTGATTCATGAAGTTTGGTTTTAGATTCTTTTGTAATAATAATTTAAATTTTGTTGGAACGAGTCTATTATTATTATAAATTGTATTGTCTAGAACTTTTAATTTCCTCTTTATTTTTAATCATTTATTTTATGTTTTAGGTGGAAGTTTACAAGAAACAGTCCCAATAACGAAAAAAATTGTGGACTCATTCTGGGGTGTTATAAATTTTGTTTCATTCTTGTAAGTGTTTCAAATTATTTTCTACCAAAAAACTATAAATATAGACACACATTTTAGAAGAAAAAAAACTATCATTTTTTATGAAGTTTTGAAGAAAATCTAATTATATGTATTATATTGCAATAAATCAAATATTTATTTACATTTCTTGAAATTTTAATTTTACTTTTGATTTCAATACTTTCAATACATTTAATAGAAAATAAATATTACAATATTCTAAACTGATTTTATTTCTGTCTACTATGTTTATTTCAAGTTTAAATTGTTAACCATTTGTGTTCATGAACATCCATTCTTTTTTTTTCTTAATTTTGATGTATCGACTTTATGTCTCTTAACAGACTGAATAAAAATTAGTAATGAAATGTTTAACTTTTTAAAGAGTAAAATAATAATATAATTAAAATTTATATATATATATATTTTTAAGCACTAATTTACATAATTACTAACTTTTTTTTTACAGTTTTCAAAGCTTAGTAAGGCCCGACTCAACTAGATGGGGTAATCAATATTCAGTTACATACAGGCAGCCTGGTTCTTCTAGTAGTGGGTAAGCATAATCGGTTAAAAAATATTAATTGTTACTTTTTTTAGCAACTTTTTAATATATAACATTTTTATTATTGTAGGACTCTGAGACCTCAAAGACGTTTTGGTGGATTTGGACCTAGTACTTCTGCTCCAGCTCCACCATCAACATGTAGTAGCTGCATGGGATAAATTATTTTAATTTAATATAAATAACATTTTAATTATGAAATTTACTAATAAAAATAATCTAGTCCAATGTCTGGTGAAAATATTAAACATAAAATATTATTTTAGATATAGAAACATTGATTCCAAAAATAATATATAAGTGAACTATACTCGAACTTCTATTTAATGAACTAGATACTTCTTTATTACAAATTCATAGTAATTTTTTTCGCTTAAAAACACGGATAAAATAATGATTTTATTGATATATGGTAATAGTAGAAAATCCATGTGAAAAAAGACTTCATGACCATCCCCATTTAAGAATGGAAGATGTGGTAAAGAGAGATGTAAAAAATAAAGGCCCAGACAGGAAAGTAAGAGTGGTTGATAGAGAAAACTGGAGGTTTGGATGTATGACGGGATGGTCTTAGTGGCTGGTTAGATAAAACGGGAGTTTGTTTATAATTTAATAAAAGTATATTTCACTACAATTATGTATCTATAATCAAATAAAAGTGGACCAGTCATTTTTAAGTTAAATAGATAGAATATTTATAATTTACAATAAAATTTAATTTTCCTTAGAGTTTAATACTTATATTAAGACATTATCTATATATCTTATATCTTTATATGTTTATTTAATAAATAATAAATATACTTATCTTTGATTATTTTTGACTAGATTATTTTAAAAAACTTGAAATTGATAAGTATTACAACTAAGTCAATTCCATTAACTAATATTTATTTATTACATTGATAATACTTTTCTTTATCCTTAGAAAGATCAAAATATGATCTGAATTTAATTCTGTGTCTTATTAGTTATAAGCAGTCACTAAGTTTGTATCCACATAAGATACACATACAATTTGAATACTTTCGTCTATCTTAAAGATATTTGTTAAGTTCATTGCTCATTTCAACATTGAATCATTGATATTCACGTCAGATGATACAAAAAAAGATTTTTCCACATACAGAGTTTGATAGTGGCTGTGTTTTTTAATCCCTACTAAAGTGCAAAAGATAAAATGAACCCCCAAAACATTTTATACTTGCAGATAAATAATAAATGTATGTGTGGATATGCTATAAGAGTTAATAGTCAACCCTTATTTATTTTCTTATACATATCAATGAGTACCTATTACCTATATTTTATTGAAATTTAATTTACATACCTACTTATTAAAAAAAAATTATTACATTCAGATAGATTGTTTATATTCTAAAATAAAAAAACCATTTACAATTAATTTACCATTATCATTGAGTGCTACTATTACAATTTTTACTTAACATATTGAGCAATATTCCCCTCAGCCAAGGGCATTGGCACACATGTATCGCCACTGGTCTATTATTAAATATTTATTACACTGCTTATAACATTTAACTTGACCAATGTATTTGAATAGATTTTAATTGCCAACCATAAGTAAGCGATTCGGGAAACTATTATTGTTAAACCTTACAGTTGAGATCCTCAGTGGCACATTTACAGAGTAGGCTGTTAGATTTTTATTTATTAAAATAGGTCTATCAAAGGTTTTGTAGATCGAAAATCCAATAATTCACTCCTCATAACAATATAATTTTCTATGTAAAATACTCCCCGTGTAACCATGCGTAGTACTGAACAGAACCAAACGGACCAATTAATTTGTGCTGGATAAGCCATTGGAGATCCTGTATAGTACAATTTCTGTGTGTTCTTGCTTACGCTGTGCACAGATGCTACTGTTGTTATTTGTCAAACCAATATGATATAATTAATAAGCAAACATTTTGTACTAACTAGTTATAATGACACTGACAAATTGAAATACGTAATGTTTTATTTATTTGTTATTTAAATTCACAATCAACATCCAATAATTATTTACAAATAATGAAACAAAAACAATATTATTTAACAAAAACTAATTGTTCATAATAAGGTTTATAAAAAATTATAAAGATTGAAAAAATTAAAAAATAATTACAACTAAAATAATACACCCAATTCTTAAACATTACACATTATATCCTTTGAAAATACAATATTTAAATGATTATTTGTAAATACCGTACTGGTAATGGAGTGCAATGTGTGGACTCATAGTCTTTCATATAACGATCAGCCTAAAAATAATAATATAAAATAAGTATGATACATCGTATAATAAATTAATTATTGTTTAATCATTGCATAATTATATTTTAATATTGTCCCTGAAAAATTATAACTTACCAGAAAAAGTAACATTTTAGTTTTATCCATGTCATTCCAGCGATAACCCATTTGAAATGGAAAAATAGTGGGCACACAAGGAAATAGTTTTGATTGTCTAACCAAATCTATTTCATATCGCATAAGAACTTGATCTGAAAATGTTATTATTTAATTAATATTAAATTTAAATGTACAAAATCGGTGTTATATCCATTATTTTCTATTTAAGATAGTACTAATTCAATATATTTAATATCATAAAAAAAATGTGTAAATATATATTTTATATTGAATAATGTAGCTCGTTATAATAATAAATCATTTAACGTTTCAACTATAATAGTAAAAAGCAATTAATATTAATAAAAATATAAATTTACATTATATCATTTTGAGCGAAAATAAATGAACAATCAAACATTTACTAATATAGTAATATCATGTCATGCATAGTTCCATAGAAAACTGAGAAGTAGCATATTTTTGACATGATAAATACATTAAATTTTAATCCATAAAACATGAACAGTAAAATTAATTAACATAAGTAGATTGGAATGTGTCTACAATCTAAAAAGAAAATTGTATTTAGTTATGTTAAAAGATGTAACAAAATATAATAAATTATACATACAATATACCAACATACTATAGTAAAACATTGACAAATAATATATATGTCTTATCCATATCTCGTAGTTACATGAAGAGGAGAAATTGTAATTCAATTTAGCGTAACGGACAATAGTGCAATATGGATGCAACAAACATATAATATTTTTTTTTTTATAGCTTTAAGTAATAATATTAATACAGCTCAACAATTACAGAATGGAATTAAATTAAAACACATAAATACTATATAGTAAAGCCCAGCATCCAAAATAAAATGAATGATTAATGATTAATGATTAAGTGAAGAGATGAGAGTTATATATATATATAATATATAGGTATAATACTAATACTATAATAATAAGTTTTGGGGATATATTGAATTAATTTTGTGTTATGACTTACTTTTTTGTTCACCTGGTGCAGATAACCAAACCCAAAGAGCAGAACGAGATTCTTCAGAAAAAAGTTTTGGAAATCTGTATTTTAGTATTGATTCCAAAAGATAATTTGCTCGATTTGTAGCAACATTTTGAGGACTATGAATGATAAAAACCATTAGATAACAAGCAAGTGCACAAAATTACAAATAAACGTTTTACTCGAGTGCAATAATTTCATCATTTGTACGCCGTATAAGTAAAATATGATTTTGATATCCTGATAAATTTTCAGCCACATTTAAATCAGTATATTCTTTTACTGAAAATTCTACCAACTTTTCAGCAAAGCTTGGCATTCGTGGAATTGCTAATGGTGTTAAATCATCAAATGTGGCATCTAATATCTAATATAAGTAAACAATTAAAATATCTATTTTAAATACCAGAATAATTTATACTAACTATTGCAAAAACTTCAGGATACTTTTTAACTAAATAAGTAGAAGCATAACCACCAATACTCCAACCATACAATATAATGTTTTTAGGATGAAACTTTAAATTGTTTATAACAAATTCCATAACAGTTTCTGCAGCATTTTGTTCTTGTTGTATGTATGGTACACCCTGTTTTAGTAAAATAAATTAAAGAAAATAATTATATAACTGACAAACTATAGTATTTATACGAGTATATAAATATATATTTATATTTACAGTACTATAACCAAATCCTGGATGATTCCATCCTAAAACTGAATATCGAGTTTCAAGCGCTGAACTCATAATTCCTGCTTCATAGAACCCAGCATTTCCTTCAGTACAAATAATTATTTTTTGATGTAAATGATCATCTAAATGCCTATAGCACAATTTTAGAATTAATATAATTAACTATTAAATACAATTTGTAACTGCTTGTTAATATGAAGTATATAATACCTTTTGTCTACAAACATTGAGTCCACATAATTGCCATCAATAGTTTTCAATTTATATCGTACACCTCCAAATGAAGAGATTAAAGCTCGCCTTCCCCTTTGTAAACTCTCATCCACTGAAATAAAGATAATTAAGTTTGAAATAAATTATATTTTTTGTATTTATTTAATATAAAATAATCTTACTTAAATAGAATAAAATTGAAGTAGAACCAGGATAAATCAATGATATTCCAAATGTACGAATAGCTAAAAATCCAATGAGACGACTTGGACTAGTTAAAATTTTGTAGATCAGCTTAGTATAATTACTAGTTAAATTTTGTTTGTAACTTTTTCTAAACATAAATCAATTATAGTTCAAAACCTATTCTAAATATGATAAAATAATTAAATGCACATACTCTTGACTGTCGGTCCATGAAAAATCAACAGGCCATGCCGAAAAATCAAAATCATAAGTGTGTAATTTTTTCTAAAAAGGTTTAAAAGTAATTATGAGTATAAAAATAAGTTTGAACCACAATAACAACAATTTCTAACATGAAATTAAAAAAATTCAACATTTTTTTAATTACATACTTTATTTTCAGTCGAATAATCTAATTGAGCCTTAATAAGGTCTTGATAAAAAGCTTTGTATTTTGGATTTGTAGCTCGTCCATAACTTCTTAATAGGAATGTCGTAACCAAAGTTATGCCCAATATTGATCCTCGAAAGAACAGTTTATTAATAAAGTCTGAACTCAGCAGCCATTTACCATACATGTATAATAAAGCAGGTGAAAGATAAGTGGCTACTTGTGAAAGAATGTAAGACTGTAAAAAATATTAATAACAATAAGTCTTAATTCATAATGCCCAGTTATCTAGTAATTTAAACAATAATCAATATGCATTTATAAATAATAAATATATATACACATAAAAATGTTACATACAACTATCATTTGAATATTTATATTTCGCAAACCAAAATACCATACTGTGTTCTCAAGTGGATTGGCATTTTATTTGAGTTATGACTAGGGAACGGATTTGAATGCAAATTGCATTTTTTTCTGAATGTCCGAAAACATTGGTTTCCAAGCAAAAAGTTCATTTCTTAACATCAAGGAATTAAAAATGTAACTTTTATTTTGCATTTTTTGCATTTTTAAGACTTTATTACATTTTTAGAGCATTTTTTGACATTTTTAGTGCATTTTTGTGGTTTTTAAGTCATTTTTTCAACATCTTTTCAACATTCATACTAAAAAAATAAAAATACCTAAATATGATTTATGTTACGAAATTACCAAATTATTGTTGACACGTATAGACACAAAATATATACATACAAGTTACAACAGATTATTACCCGCATTAAGGTAAAGATAAGATAAGCTATTTATCTAAATTGTACAGAAGATAATTGGAGTTAATTTTTTTTTTTTTTTCTTTATTTAGCCTTTAGTGATACTATTTAGTAGTGTCGGGCAACGATATCATTTTGTGTATCGATATCGTTCAGATTTTTCCGATATTGTATCGCGATATCGTTATTTTTACGATATCGAAATCGTATCGTAAATATAATTTTATGTTTACCTAAACAGTTAAGAAAAAACTGCATGATCAATTAACCGTGATATTGTTTGTCTAACTAGGTGCAGTGTACTCGGGAATACCTAAATCCAAAAATGCACGAAAGCCTTCTCCTTCTACTATACTCAAGGGTCTAAGATCTTTAACTATAAACTTCATCAAACCCTTTGTAAGTTCCTTGTTTCTTTTACTGTTAAGAGGTAGTTTTGCTGTTGGTCCTTTGAAATATGTCGCAATACTGCTAGCGTTTTTTTTTTGGTTTCACACGTAAACACTGTTGTAAATGTGAATTTAAATTTGATGTATTTCCACTATAAGCAATTGAAATCTTACACGCTCGACAGAATACTTTTTTTTATCTAATATAACACCACTATCATTAATTTTAAATCCAAATTTTTTGCAAATATCACTCCTAGCCCCTGGTAGAGGCACCAATTTTAATTCACTCATCACTAAAAATAATGTAATTTGAACTACGACATTATTTTAAATTACCACTGTACGATTTTTGAAAAAAACAAGAGTAACGGACGTTTACGTCGCACCGACGACAAAAATTACACTTTAGATTATGGAATATTATACTGTGTTCCTCTTAAAAGTCAGCAAAATATTCCTTTTTAGGTAACATTATTTATTTGCATATGACATAATGGATTATTAATAGTGTACAATAATTGACATTTCATCGGAACACGTGCACCAAACGTCATCAGCTGAGCTGACAGCTATTAGTTATTTATTTATTAAAAATTAAAACCTACAAATAGTAAATACTAAATACCATGTATTTTTCTTGAAAACTATTATTTTCGATATCACGATATGTCATACAATTCAAAACAATATCGATGTCGATAATTTGTCACGATATCGATATCGTATCGAATTATCGATATCGTTGCCCATCACTACTATTTAGCTAGACCATTAGATTAATAGATACATATATACAGATATTCAATTGGTAATTAATATATACAAAAATATGAGAAGGCAATTAAGGATTAATATATACAATAATAATAATAAAAAAAAAAAAACAATTAGAGATTGATTATACAATTATATCGACAGTCCAGTCTCCAGGATAAAATTAATGGTTTTAATAATCACCCCCTCCACCCTTGAATTTAGGAGGGAGTGGGTATCGAAGGAAGTGCCCCGTGCCTCGATCTCCTTTTTGAGCCTGGCACGCTCCAGCCCCAGTGAGGGACACTCGAAAACCGAGAGTTAATTTATTAAAGTTTTATTGTATTTAAATATTTTTTATCAGATTTTTCATAGTAATGTGTTTTTTTTTTTATAAGTTTTAAATTCAAAATTGTGTTTTTATTGAATATAAATACATTTTTAAAGTTTTTTAGGGCATTTTTTTGATGTTAAAGCATTTTTTTTAAGGCATTAAATCGTATTTTTTTTTAAGGCATTTTTCTTGTTTTTTAGAGCATTTAAATCCGTTCCCTAGTTATGACATTCAATATGAATAAAATTTTAACAATTTAAATAATTTTTCAATATTTTTTTTTTTTTTTGTAAATGAATCGTGAATACTGAATACAAATAAACCAAAGATTTCTTGAGGGTTTTTTAAAGTATTATTACAGGGTTGTTTCTGTGAAAGGATTAGGAACGTTTGTTTTAATATTCTACAATTTCATTCTATTCTGAAAAACAAGGTATTTGAAATAAATTTATAACTGTATACAAACATTTTCTAAAAATTATAATTTAAAATTGAATAATAAATCTTAATCAAACTGCAAGAATTTTTTTATATTTTATAATAGGTAAAATATAAAACCCACATATAAGTTTTATTTTAATTCTCGTACTTATTTAAAAATGTCATGGTTAAAACCTTATGGGTAATTATATACAATTGTAATAATAATATTATTACTGAAGTAAAATTATCTTAATTATTTATACATACAGTAGTAATTATTCTGTCTGCAAATTTTTCGTGCCATGATTGAATATAGTCCTAAAAAACAATGTTTAGTTAAAAATAAGTAAAAAAATAAAAATACCTTGCAATTTGTACAAATTAGACAAATTTTTTGTACGTGAACAAACAGTCTGACAAATTATGTATTTTATATAATACTAAATTCATATCTATTACCAATAGGCAATAACACATAAGGAAAGATAAATGTGATCAATTGACTGCATAATTATTGACCAATAAGCTTAAAATTAAGAAATTAAACATAATATTGAAAAATAAAGTAAAACTTAAATTAAGGCACATCGCCAGTTTCCATGTTTTATTTTATATACAAGACAGATATTCTTTTTATTTTTCAAATCTTGAATCTATTTCTAAAAATATTTTATGTATTTTTATTTATTGATAATGGAACATTATAACATATACAATATTTAGTGAACATGTTTTTTAACTCTGTAGTCTAGTACAAAATATCAAATGCAAATGTATAATGTACAGTTGATGAATCATACGTAAATATATTTTATAGCTAAAATTGCTTTATTTAAATTCATAAATATATTTAAATTTATAGGTGTATTAATAATTTACCTATTACCTATCTATATGACTCATGCATAACTGACAAAATAGTTAAAATGCTATTATAAGTATCCTTTGTTTTATACTAAAAGTTACAAAATACGTAATGGGATAAAGTTTTCAATAACAATTTAAGTTAATCTTATTATTTATTTGTACTTCATTATCTTATCTATAATAGTCTTAATAACTACAAAGGTCATTTCATTGTAAAGAAATTATTAAACAGAATTAAAAAAATGCTATTCCTCAGATGAATTAATAGGAGCGTATTTGTTGCACTGAAAACATAGTATAGTAAAACCTTTACAGTAATAATTTTGCCCTTGGACATACTACAATTCCTAGTGTTAATAGAGTTGTTTATTTTTCTTGTGTGTTATAAGACTTTATTATAAAATGGAGGTAAGTTTTTAACAATTGTTTTTGCTTATATTTAACATATATATATTTACATTTAATTAAATTATTAATTTGGCATTTCATAATGATAAGTAATTTGCATTTAAACAAATGAAGGCTAAAAAATAATGAATGAAAATTAATATGTAATAATTAAAAATCATCTACAGTAAAGTGGTACAGTTGTAATATATTTATATTATTATTAAATATTTATCATGGATTATACTTAATGTTACTTTAATTTATTCCAAATAAGAATACTAATTTGAGTAAAATTGGTACTACCACAGAGGCAGTTGTTAGATTATCATGGCCAGTAATGTGCCATCAAGATGTGTTTATAGTTTGTACATGGAATACAGTATACAAATGTATATAATTTTAAATAACCTAAATATTGTCAAATTAATTAACTAATACAGAAATATGTGAACTAATCCAAATATCTAAGAATTTTTCTTTGCAATATTATAATCAAGTTCTTATATATATATATATATATATATATATATATATAACAATAAATTTTTTTTAGACATTTTTATATAATTGCTCAATCATGTAATATTATGATTCATGATTTAAAAATAAACCACATTTATCTCTTTGAGAAGATAATGGTTCTACTGAACAAGTTTAAATGTAGTATTTAAAATACAGAATAATTCACAAAGCATAGTTATACTTCATGTTCTTATTCTAGATTATTTAATGAATACATTTTTGTAAAATCTTACTCTACAGTCCAGAAATTTGAAAGTAAGTTTTTCTTAAACCATATATAACAGATAATCTCAATACAAAACTTTTTAAACTTTAATTTGCTCCATTATGATGGGCATATAACTTGTTTTAAGTAAAAATAATCTAATTTATTTTTGAATCAAATCATATGCTTTAAGCATTCTTTACAATTTTCACTAACGCCAATTATTATTTTAATCAAACAATTATTACATTATGTATGAAACAACATATTTTGCCCATCCTACGGGATACCTGTAGTGATGAGTTATTGCTTAAATATACTTTAAGATTATAATAAAATAACAAGTGAAAAATTAAAATTAAAAATCTACCCTATCACAATAATAAAAATATTTAAAAATATACAATGATATATATAAGAATATACAAGGATAAATAAGTAATAATTATTTAGGTTTCAATACTAAAATTTCATAAAAAAATGAATTACAAGCTAAATGATACAAACTCAAGGTATTTAAAAAAATTAAGAAGATATACATTGAATTTAGAAACTGTTTTAAACAAGTTCCCAGCTATTCTTCAAAAATTGTTATATAACAAAAAGATATGTTATATAGAATTGTATTTATTATAAACATTATTAATGCAATCAATGTTACCTATATACATCAACAGTGAATAGCCCAAAATGTATTAATTATTAATGGTTTAATGAAAAAAACTAAAAATAAAAATTAATGTAGGTAATACTGATTAAATATTATTAAAAATGTTTCTCGATTAATTTTAATAATGTCTTTAAAAGAGATTGCACAATTTATTATTATCATCATATTAAATTTAAAGAGTACCATTAAAGATAGTCAGATACTTAAATTAATAATAAATCTAATAATAAATAGGAAGTTCTACATTTTAATGGCGATCCTATAAAATGATTTAGTGTTCTAATTATTAATCGTATTTTGAATATTTTTTTTATTAAATACCTATAATTGAATAATTCACTTGTATTTGTTTTATAACTCATTACAATCATGTTTATTAATCATCCATACATAAATATAAATTTAAATGTTGGTGCACAGGGGTAGTATCACAGATGGTCTTGAAAGACAAGAACCCAGTTAAACAAATTGTTCATTTAAACTGAATAGCTAACTCTCCCTGGCCTATAATAAATATAATAACATTTTAAAGAAATTGTTCGTGTTTATGCTTACGTCGTTTCTTCGAATGCCGGTGTACACTTTGTACAATTTTGGTGTAAACAAATAATCAGTAAACGGATTATGCATTGTGCGTAAACTAATGATATTCATAATAAAAAACACGACTAAAGGAACATGGTGAAAGTTAGTAGAACTGTAGAGGAAGAAACGTGTAGGTCGTAAGAACCCGTCCGCCGAGATTAAAGAAGAGTCTTGTGCAAACAACCACGATTTAATCAATACGGCAATACCCGATTTCTGTGAAGACTGAAGGGGTCAAGTTGGTGATAACAGTATTTTCTTATCAAATCTCTTATCAATTCCCCATTTCATGATATGCACTTTTTACATTATTTAAGAACATATGTTTTTATCACGATTATACTACTATATTTAATCGCTAGAGTTCAGATTTTGTAGGAATTTGATTTATATTTTTTTTAGTCAAGAGTCACCAGCGGTCCCCATTAGGATTTTAGAAACGGCCAAATAGTAACTTTGAAAATTACTTGCGGGCCGCATACATTTTGAATGGTAATGAACTAATGAATAATGATTCAACAATGTGTATATTATGTATTAATTAATTATAACTCAATAATTTATAGTATATATAACACCAAAACCAAAAAATACGTATTTAATTTTAAATTTTTTAATGTAAATTTAGTTTAAGTGCGGGCCGCACAAAATTTGTTAAAGGGCCGCGTAGTGGGTACCGCTGGTCTAGACTAGAACAAAGGTGTTTGCTATAAATTTAATATATGTTACGTAAAAAAAAATAAACGACATTTTACTTTGTTTTTTAAATGCTTTTTTAGTAATTTTTAGATTCTGAGTGAAAAAAGAAATGTATTGGTTTTATTATGATTTGTGCTTAGTTTTTTTGGTCTGTATACACGATTTTGATCAGAAGAAGTGCCTGCTCCTATGTATAAAAAGCCGGTACTTTTTTGATAGGCAATTCCATCTAGTTGGTACATTGAGACGGTTACTTTCTGAATTTCTGTTCAGTTTTCTGAATAATAGATCAAGCATTTTACCTGTTTGTCAATATTAAAAAAAGTTGGTAAATTGGTTTCAAGTTTAAATGACCCATCTCTGATCTGACCCAGGAATTTATTCCGTTTTTACTTTGAAATTGGTTTTTTTTGTTTTCGATGACAATTTTACAAAATTTGTCCTAGATCTACGTATTTGAAATATCTGAATAAGATATTTTTATATCTTATAATGTGTTCCAAAGTTGTATCTCGAATAATGGCTCAATCGGCTTTATCTCGTAATGTTGGATTTCATTTTTATTAGTATTCAATTTAATTAGAATTTAAAATTTTTAAGTCATTATAACCTTCGTTATAATATTGTCATAATAATAACTATGTATATAAAATAATAAGATTAAAACAAAATTAATATGTTTATGTTTTTTAAAGAATCTTTGGAGCTCTATTGCTTTAATTAAAGTGTTTTTTTTTAGAGTTTTATAGAGCTACAAAATCCTAACTCTACACACATATGCGATATGATGCGATAAAATTGTAAAACAATGTAATGTCAATAGGTATGGTGTATGGCGTATCACAGTTAAATATTTTTACTCTAATTTACAGATTAAATAACTGCTCAATGCCGCACTGTTAACGTGTTTCGATCCTGTATATCGTCAGACGACAACACAACTTTGTTCATCTGGATAAATAAATACATTTATACATTGAGTTTATTGAATAATGAATACTGTAACCATATATACTGTACCTACGAGTATATAGTGAGGACTGTATGTCTATATATACCTATAGGCTATAGGTCCTTATAGTTTTTAAAATCTTCATAATTTCATATGCATGCAAAAAATGAAGCGCCTGGTTCTTATTTAAATTTTTATTGATGATATTTTTTATTTTTCTCGGTAATTTCTCGAAAACCTATGTACATACATCAAAATTATTGAAACATGGTTTTGAGCCTACGTATAATAAATATTGAGGACGAGGACCACTTGTTCTTTATTAGTCTAGCATAGACTTAGAGGTTAGAGCCTTCGAGAGATAAATACGTCCCTGGCACTGACATTTAACAAATACCTACTATAAAAACGGCGTAAACGATAAGTTATATTTTCATAGAATAATGGTAATTGTTAGTTGAACAAGCATCAGTTAACCAGTTGGAGTTATAGTAATATACTGGACTGTTTACCGTTTTCAAGGATATACATATTTTTCCGTCTTAAAGATGTTTAGCCTAATTAATTGTTATTATTTAATATTTATATAATTATAATATACTCCTATACGCTGAAAAATTTAATTCAAATTAATATTAATACTAACTAGACGTTTTGTGAATAATTAGTACCTAATAAGTATTAACTAATAACTAATAACCAATAGTAGCGGTAGACAGAACGGGACACATACGGATTTAATTGAAATATTGAATTGTCATTTATGAATTGTCTACCGAGTGCTCTGTGAAGTATTAATGTCAAATGCTGATTGTTTCGTAGTTTCAACCAAAATTAGATCACGAATCACGATTTACGGCCACCCATACGTTTAATAATATGTATGATGTATCTATCTTGTGTAGGTATAATATGTCTATATTTCCTGACTTCCCGAATAGCGAATATACTTTATAAAATATAAACTATAGGTACATAAATAGACCCGGTATTATATTTTACCCATTGGTCTCGGCTAATAATTGATTTGGAATACCGAAACTGTAATTATAAAATAAATAAACAAAATATTTTTATATTATAGTAGTTTTATAATATCATTCTAAATATGTAAACAATAATTACATTATACGATAAAATATGCAAGTGTAAACATAAAATAATCGCCTTTTTCAGAAATTTCCATTCTTGGTTAAATATTTAATGTAGATAAGGGATATTTATTATGAGTATATTTTATACTCCAGCATAGCTGGACGGAATTTACATTGAAAAATCATTAAAGTACCTATCAAATAAAGTAAAATAATAATTAAAACAGAAAAAATGTTCTGGAATATTATTATGCACGGATGTACTGTTAACGCTTATAGAAGTCCGTTAGAGAAATAAATAGAAAGTGCGAAACGTTGGTAAATAATTCAAAAGGAATAAAATAGAAGTATAATGTCCTTTGGGCTCTGACCTCGGTTGCACAATTTCGTGAAATGTCGTTAAGATTGATATAAGCAGACAGGAATGAAAAGGGGGTTCTTATTATACTATAAACTATTTTTAATTCTTAACATATTTAACACGCAACTTTGTACACAAACTCTCCAGATCTATATATATATAGGGTGTCCCACCGAGGATTTACGCATTACGATATCTCCTGAGATATGGAAGATAATTAAATTCTGTTTTTTATAACACTCACCGGGACTAGGACTACATATTTTTCATCTTTTAATTGAACTTAATGTTTTGGTTTAAAGATAAAAAAATAATTTATTATTCTATATAATTTTCAGAAAAATTGTTGGTAACTATTTTGTAGAGTTTATTTTTCTGCAAATGTTGACGTTTCAACATTTTATTTTCATTGACCTCATGATTTTTAATAATTTTTTTAGTTTTAAGAAAAATTGTGTATTAAACAAAACTTATCAGAAAACGAAACGAAATAATATCAAATCATTAAATTATTAAATAATACACAATTTTTAACAATTAAAACATGAAATATATGTATTTTTTGTCCCTGTGAGTCTTATAAAAAACAAAATTTGAACATCTTCATTATCTCAGGAGATATCACAATGGGTAAATCTTCGGTGGGACATTTTACTTATTTTATTTTATATATAATATAATATTATTGTATTTTTATATACTGCACTATTTAAACAACTTTTTAATCGAAACATATTTTTATAAGAAAAAAGGCCATACAAATATAATATTATATTTACTGTATAATAAATGAGTGTAATAATTATATTGAACATTATTCCTATCATTTTCGGTGGAACAATATATTATATTATTTTGTTTAATTGACAATGTAAGTATATCATTCGTGATAAACTATTCCTTGAAAATTCGAAAAAACTTATGTTAGTATAAACACAGTATATATATGAAAATTATTATTATTTTTATTATTATTATAATTTTCATATAGTCTATTGAATAAAGTATAAACATTATTATGTTAAATATGAAGGCATGCTGTGTTTATATCGTACACTGAGATGAATCATCGAATGCTTCGCAGTGGCTTAGTGCCCATAATGGATCCAAGTCAGTACTCAGTCCTGCGTAGTACGTATTAAGTAGTTGTAGTGTAAACAATTTTGTTAGGTTTCATTATTTGAACAGACCAATCATAATATGATCAAATGTACTTAAGTGTACCCCGCTGTTAAGCTAAGCTTTTGTGATATAATGACCGGTGGTCGCATTCGTATATATTTGCATATTATCTTTCCGGTCAATTGTGTAATTTTTCTTATTGTACCATTTATATGCTATACAAGTAATGTACAAAGTTCAAACATATACGTTTCATAACGTTGTGAATAAAATGCGAAAAATTAGTTGATTAAAATAAATTATAATTAAGAACCGTGTATATCAAAAATAAATAAATGTAGTATACCTACCTACCTACCTACCTACATATAACTGTTTTATCTAAAGCGATTAGGTACTTGTAAACAATTTTTAACATAAATTAATATTTACATCGCCATTACATCCACACATCCAGTTTAGCTATTAAAATGTAAGTTTTTATAATTAATAGTGTGCACAGTCGTACAGACAATAGGCATTAAACATTAAAGTTATTTATACATTATGCACCCATGCAGTCACACCTATATATTCATAAAACATTCGCGGTCTCTAGCGACTTAATAGCATTTAAGTGGTAATTATAATTTATATAAGGCCACGCGGGGGCAATAAGAAGAAATTAGGAAATACTATACCTACATATGTCAATGTTGCATCCTACAAAATTTTACGATAAGTATACATTTACAAATGTTTTAAATTAATATTTTTAATATTATCCACCGCGTATAAAATCGTTCAAAATTCGACGATATATTTGTAGAGACTACATAGACACTCAACTGCAGCATGAGATTTTTTATGATTTTAAACTAATTTCAAAAACAAGTAATACAAATAATCATTGCAGTAAAATTGACGTAAGACGTAAGGAGTTCTCTCATTCCATTCAAATTTGAAATGTTGAACTAATTCGTAAAAATAATCAATTTTACTATATAATTTAAACTTCACAAGATTTAAACGATGAAAATATGATATTCATAAGTCATGGTAAGAATTAAATATGGGTAAAAGTGTATTAAATCACAATCTTTTAAATATTTTAATTACGAATTTACTATACGTACGCTGTCATTATACGCCGCGTACGTACATGACTGTATGCATAGGTCTACGCAAACAATATTATTGTACCGCTAAATAGGTTGAGTTTAATCTTTAATCAGCTAATTCTGTGATTATATATACATACAATGTTCGTCCAAACAGCGGATGGGTGTGCGACTTCAGTTTTTTTTTGCCGTCAAGAGTTAATCGAATTTCCATCCGGAGCGATTTCGTTTGACTTACCGTTACATGTTACGTAATCGTGTGTTCCACTCCCATTCCCGCGGACCCGACGAATATGTTAAACCTATATTACGCGTCCAATTTAAATCGTTCCGCAGGGAAAACAAGAGCTTGCAACGTGCAGCTGCTGTCGTGTACAATGGGTGCATTGCACATGAATCATGATGGGCTGACGGTGCAGAGGATCGCGTGGTATACCTTTGTGGCTCATCATAATTATTAATTACACACATATGGCGGCGGCGTCGGTGTATACACGTATAATAGCTACTTATATCATATACTTACATTACATTATTCTCCTTTAGTCTTTTATCATTTCCCCCCGCGATGACTCATCGTTTGGAGTACCTTAAGTATATAGTATACCATAAGTATATCTGTGTGTACAAAAAGAGTCTGAGCGGACCAAAAAAAGAAAAAATACCGACATTAATTACTTTTTTCCTTCAATACTTCTTATTTTTTACACTGCCTGTTATACATGTATAACAAAATAAATATAAATATAATAATAAGCCAATAAGGGTATTTGAATCTGAAGATAGCACTACCTGGCAACAGTAGTGTTTCTTCAGTAGATTTGCGTTTTACTGTAATAAAATGTCACAAATAATTCTTTGAAAACAATTTCCGCATGAACATCGTACTCGGAGTACGGACTTGGTTCTCGTGGCAGTTATATCAATATACGAGTATACCAAATACAATAATTATTTACGTATACCCTATTCTGGCCGATGTGGCCAATATATACTACACAATTACTGAATTACATGTCTTGATCGCATAATAGGCGTTATTCCTATGTAGAGCTAGAGCAGGACCATGGGGGCCGCACAGAAGCAATATATTTTTGCTGTTTTTCTTCAACAGTGTTTATTTTAATTCTTGCAATTAAACTTTTGGTAATAAATCTGGAAGTATTGGGCTAGAAAGTGCTTACTAGAGAAAGGTAATTTTTCATTTGTTTTTCAAATACCAAGAAAAAAAACATAAAAATTATCACATTCAATTCTTATTACTTTTGATCTAACAATCAGCTTTGTTTTTTTTTTGGTCTGAATATCTTATGCGAAGCAAACCGTATACGTATTTTTCTCAATGTTGAAAGTTCAGAAATTTGACGTATAAGTTAAGAAAAACCCGGAGAAGCAACCCGTTGCTCGT
Source organism: Periphyllus acericola (assembly GCA_949715065.1). NCBI lineage: Eukaryota > Metazoa > Arthropoda > Insecta > Hemiptera > Aphididae > Periphyllus > Periphyllus acericola. The sequence continues at coordinate 24,960,277 of OX454271.1, read as the reverse complement.
CCAGCTCAAGTCCGTTCGTGGTAGCCGCTTGAACAGAAAAATATTTTTAACACACGGTGACGTTTCCTAGCATTCACTATTATTAATGTGAACCAATGAACCGCATTATGAACCGTGAACGAGACGAGCTGTTCCGGGCGTTCCGGCTCATATCACTATAATGACGTAAACGCACACGTGCGTCCGCCGTACAAATATACGCACACGCCGCACACGACGTAGGTACACACACGTCCAACACGGACAGATTTCTTTTAGGGGTCTCCTGATTGTATTCATATTTTTCATTGCATCTAAGGAACAACGAATATCCCGGTAACAATGAAATATTCATTCATATTGCCGGTAAAATTCGCAAAAATGATATTACCAACTATGGGTAAATACTAAATACCAAATTATAATGTCTACGACTTGTACGCGCACAATTCTTCTGTTGCATTCCGCTGCCGAACTAATTAATCCCACTGCATTTCAAACACGGGGTAAAATAAATTTTTCTTTTCAAATAAATGACGCGACGCGTCGGGGGATAGCTGAGGATTCTGTTACCCTACGCGTTTACCTCCTCCGGTGACATTTAGTGTCATGAATTGTAATCATATAATGAAGATACACATAAAAGCATCATCGTTTCCGCGTGTTTTTGTGGGACATCCTCCCGTGATGATATCGTACCACGCACGAAAAATAAATTATAGACGTCCACCGCATAAAACACACGTGAGAGAGAGAGAGAGTAGATGAGCGAGAGACGCCGCGTTCTAGTTTCTCCTTCCGTCGCAGTATCACTAGCTATCGTCGCCCGCGGCGACCGCGCTGCGGAGGCGGCACCGGTGGCACGTCGCGATACTACACGTTATTATTATAGATCGCGAGTACGAGAAACGGTCCCGCGTTTTATTGCCAAAAACGTCTTCACCGCCCCGCCGCTGCCGCCGCACGTATAGGCTCGTCCGACCGCCACGCTGCGCGTGTGTCAGTCCTCGCTCCTCGGTGGCTCAGACGCTCAGTTAGTCGTTCGCTCTCCGATCGGCATTCACGTTCGTCGCCAGCGTTCCCGCGCCCCTCGTCTTCGATCACGACACATTCACACCCGTTGCACGTGCCCACCCTCGTCGAACACACGAGTCCCCCGGCACTTTACCCGCATGACGTTTGCGCTTGTCGCCCTGTTCGTCGTCGCGGTGCTCAGCTCTTTCCGTCTGCCGGCCGCGTTTTCCGCGCAATATCACTACTATTTCTACTTCTATTACTACGTGATAATCGAGGCGATATTATTCCTAGCGCGCAGGACAACGGTCGTTTTGAATTTATCACACCGATCATCGCCACCACCGACGTGCACGGTCCACGACGATTCACCTGGAATAAAACACAGGTAAAATGTGACCGGGGTGGACTGTGCCCCGGGTTTTTCTTAATAATGTACTAATTATAATATATTATTGTGTTAATATGTACCTGGCGTGCGTATTGTTAAACGATAATAATTTAAACGCAAAACGAATATTCAAACAACAATTTAATCGACACCACGTGCAGGTATATTTAACGTGTAACACACATTCATGTTGTACAATCGGAACACCGTTGGCCAAATCCGTGGTATTGTTTAGTTGCGCAGATGCAATCCGTGGATGATGAAAGCAATGCTGCTGCAGCTGCTCTGTATGATATGATGTTGACGTACACCATATAGCGCTATGTGTACTGTACTGTACGACCCATTAATATATTCTTATTTAGGTAAACTCGTAAACGATTATTTTTGCACCGATTTCGATGTTTACAATAATAACAAAGAGCATATCGCGCAACTATGTGGTTCAATAAGAAATTATTTTTTGTTCAGACGCTATTTTTGAATTTTACTATATAGGTGCACGAAACATGTCGTAAATGATAATTAATAAGCGTACCTTATGAAGATACCTTATATATATATATATATATATATATATATATAGTTACCTTTATGAGGGTTGTAAACGTTTGTACGCAGCTGATTTCAAAAGATAAATCTCGGCGAACACAAAAACTGCGCTGCTCTATATGTTATAGGTTGTACCACTACATTATAGTAACTATTTTTATTGGCGCGTAGATCCAGTTTTATTTACTCTCGCCCCGATAAAACTCGATGTAATCACTACCGTTTGTTGACGTCGTTTTCACATTTCACCGGTAGAAACGACGACTTTGTTATCGATTGCGGTCAGTCGGACTGCCGCATATAATACTTATACGAATGCGATATTTTTCTCTGAACTTTTTGGCCGGCGGATGTGTGTGTTTGCGCCGTGTATATGTTGATATTATTGTTTTATTTTTGTCCGCCTACTCTGTGTATACCGTTTTTGTTACCGTATTAAAACATTTCAGGGTCTTTGAGCGGAATTAGTTTTGGCCCGCTGTGTCGTGTGTGGGACGCGCACATCGAATAATAAGACGTCATATATATAGTACACAACAAACATGCGATCTTTCAATTTAATAACAATATACCGACTGTTGTCGCACTGTTCGTTATTATTATTGTTACGAAAATACTCACTGTGCAAATTGTCGAGACCAGAGTTTGTTTATCAACGATTGGCTCGGTACAACTACTATACTTACCAGACGCACAATTTTTGTTAATTGATAATTTTTTATTTTTACTGAATGTCAAGGCTTTTGGTTTTTATGTGTCCCGGGGGAGAGTTACCTATGTATGTTCACACTCGTGATCCGGTTTGAACCATGTTCTCGAATCTCGGGAGTGCGCCTGGAAAGTTTAGTGCATTCTTAGAAATCACGATATCTGGAATTTTAATCCCAAACCGTTAATTGAAAAATATTGTATTATCAATAATTAAGGTACGAACCACTACTATGTTAACCTACTGAGTGGCAAGTCCGGGAATACCCGACTGATCATTTTCTTGAACGAACTTTTTAATTTTGTGTTATTATGTTAAAAAATCCATTACGGAAAACGACGTTTGACAATATTATTATCTGTAACGCATGACGACGATTGACTACTATGAAGTCTTCAAAATTAATTTGGTTTGGACTCATTGAATTTTCGTTTTGTGGCGAATGTTCGTCTTATATTTTTATAATAAATACATTTTCGTTATAATTGATTTATCGTTCATGTATAATATTTGTCAACAGTATTACTAGTTATTTTGAGTCTATATTATTAACACTGAACATTAGTTATATCTTATTCATTTTCGTGCAAAATATAAATGCTTGTTAGCGTTAGTTGTTTGTTGTTAAATAATTGATGGATTATACTAATATAAAATATATTTGTTTTAAACAACCCCGTAAATAATCGAAACAAAACCCTAACTCATTAAACCTTGCTTACAGATTAGATTAGATTCAAACCATCTATCATTCTAAACCGTTTAATCAAATGTCTGCTTATTATGTGTTATGCATAAGCATAACTAAATAAAGAAATAATTTTAATATTTACTAAACCTTTTCATCAATTATATTACTTTAAGAATAAAAAATTATCTTAAACAGTACCTAATCCATAAGGAATATAAAAGAGATTATGATTTATGGCCCAGCTTCTTTAAAAAAAAACCACATGACTCATCCAGATATTAGATAACTTAAGAAATTATAAGTATTATTTTTAACAACATTTTAATCGAATAAAACCTTTGTCATTTGTTTATATTAGTCTTCTATAATCTATTTCACCTTAGGTATATTCATAAATATATAATGTCTATAAGTTAAAGTCTATTAAATTGTTTATAGATAATCTATTGTTTCTCTTCATAATTTATTGAACAAGTACTAAAAAGTTAAATTTTATATTTATATTTGTACTGAGTATAAGGTTTTTTTTATTAAATGTATGTTGCTGTACCGTTTTCCAAAATTCAAACACTTAAAATATTTAGAATATTTGTTTGCAAAATTTTTTTTTGTGTTATACAAATTTTAATTAAAATTGTTTTTTTTTATATAGTGGTTCCACGATGGACTTGGAATTTGATTCTCCCACAACATTGATTGAAGATATAACGTTACCGTCATTGTTGACTAGTTTTAGTACATCAACAACAAGCTCAGTAGAATTTACATCATCAGAATCGGAGTCTGAAACTACTCGAGTACTACCTATTGTAAAACAAAATCTAGAGAAATATGTTTATAAAGGTCCAATAAAATCATATTCTTTAGCCGATTTAACAACAATAAAATCTTTTAAACCACTTCTACGTGAAGATTCAGCTATTTATTCTACAGAAACATTAACAAGTGCCATGACTTCTAGAACAGAATCAGGTATTCATCATTCTAGTAGTTGCCTGAATGTGACCGGTAAAAATAAAAAGAAGTATGCGCATGTTGAAAGTAAAGTTAAACAATACATTAAGGATATAAAAGATAATGAAGCTAAAAGTAAAGCAACAAGATACAGTTTACAACCTTCAGTAAAAAAACAACAAGTAGATAAATATGTTAATGAAATGATTAAAAATGAGGGTGAAGAAATTATGAATTTAAAAAACAATTTAAAAAAACTGGAAGTTCAATTATTGGAAAAAAATAGACTTATAGAACAACTTCAATATAATTATAAATTAATGGAAAATAAGTATAATTCGGCAACAAATATTATTTTAAGAATGGCAAAACCTAGTAGAGATGTATTAAAATTCACCGAAAACGAATTAATTGAGCAATTATCACCAGCACATAGCATACCACCTCCAAAAGAAGTTTGGGGACATGGTTATAAATTGAAATCTTCCAATACTTTATCAGCAATCAGAAAAGAGAATTCTAAACTAGAGAAAGAAAATGGACTTAAGGTTAGGAAAGTTAAATCAGGAGGTGATCTAATAAATTATTCCAATATTGATGCTTACAAAACCTTAAGAGATTCACGATCTGCCATCCAAAAGGTGAGTTATAAATGTGAGATAATTCATAATGTTATTTACTATACTAATATATAAGTCAAAGATTATATTTCTAACTTAACTTAAAAATTAAATTGATTAACTTAAAATATTTATAGTTTGAATATATGATTCTAGGAAAAAAATATATTTAAGTATTAGTTTTCAATTTATGGTAAATCTGTAAACATAATTATTATTTTGAAAATATTGAAAAATCTATTTCTTTATTCATTAGAAATTAAATGATCCATAATATGTAGTATGTACGGTAAAAGCTGTTAAAGATCGACTCTATATAATATGGAAATCTCTCTTGGATGAAAATTATCTTAAGTATTGTGTGATTCCGTCTTTAATTGTTTTCATTTTATTTCTATAATATAAGTCACTTTGTTGTCAATAATTTATTTTTATTTGCTTATATTGATCTGAGTATAAACAATTAATAACATGTATTTGGTACATATTGCTATTGAGTGTTGTAATACACATTCAACAAATTAACTATTTGATTTAATAGTTGTATATTGTTGGAGAAGTATGTTTAATAAAATCTTAAGCAAGCAATGTTTATTTTAAGGATATGAAATAAATGTTTGTAATAACCATATCATAAAATGGATTTAAATATAAATTATAGGCTCATAAATGATAAATAATCCATAAAATCTGGTAAGATTGACTGTAGAATTTCACTATGTTCTTAAGTATCTCATTTAAAATACCATTTAGGTTATATGCACTCGTTTTACTAAAAATAGACACTTAAATAAATATTTAAAATGGGTTATAAAAATATTAAAAATACTCCTTATGCACTAAGATATTTAACATGAATAGGTATTGCAAGCATAGAATAAGAGATGGATTTAAATGATTTTATCATCATGGTATAAGAAAATATGGAAATGGACAATACAATTTGAATCATGTCCATTGCTAATTGACGATTATTTATATTTTTTCAACTTCTAAAATAACGTTCAAGATGTCATTGTTTGAATTAGTAATGCGAGTTTTTTCTTGTGCCAATCTGTCAAAAAAAAAAAAATCGTTTATCTAAATATAAATACTAAAAACAATAGTTGATAAATGTTAAATTGTAATATTTTTTTTATTTTTTTTTGTAATATTAAAATATTTTTTGTTCGTTGAAGCTTACTTTCCTTCTATGGAAATTATGAATAATTAGCCCGTAAAGATTTTGAAATAATCTCTATTTTTGTGTCTAACTCAAGGTCTAACTGCAGTATCTGACGGGGTGAGTTTCCTGATGATATTTATTTTACCAGCATACTGAAAATTGTCTTAAGAATATATTATTGATAGATATTTTTGATTTTTAGAACTGTCAACTGATAACTGATAAGTTTTATATTATTATATATTACATTTAATTATTTACAAAAATAACTTATTGATAAAGTAGGTACCACAACTATCTTGCTTCTTTACCTATTAATTTAATAGTTTAGTCATCGAGACTTATTCTAATTTATCTTACCTGAACACATTTTTAATCTTGAAGAAGTACTTGTAACATAATACATTTGGCTACGTATTAATTTGGCAGCGTTCCCGTAGTCTTCCTGTCTACTGACTTTTATACAGAATGTGTTTATTTTTATACATTAAAGACAGCTTTCGAAATGCCTCGAGATGTGTTTAAAAATATTCTGAGAATATACAATAAAAACAAATCAAGTTAAATTAGTAGACATTCTGCATCTGTTAAAACTTCCTCAAAACAATTAATTTATAAATAAATAATTCAACTGACGTAAACTTCCCTTGTGAATTATTATCGCGATATTATTAAGCGCCCAAAACTATTTGTGATAAAAAAATTATTGACAACGTTTGGCTTGTTTGTCAAAGTAAATATCCTCTAAAAAGGGTACGTTGTGCGTTGCATGTTTACTATAATCTTTATAAATTGCGTCACTATGAGATTTATATAACAAAAAAAAATCCTTTTTCATGCCATTTAACAATAGACGTCGATATTGTAACTCGAACTATCATGCGGCCTGTAGACTTTTTCGAAATAATAGAAACAGCACGTGTCTGTACGTGTCATTGTATGTGTTCTTGGAGCCACCATCTGGTTGCGAGCTGTACCTATAGAACGGAAACGGATGAAGTCCACATCCCTTTAGTTTCCCCTGGGTTCGCATGAATAAAATCTCGTAGAAATCTAGCTATTTTTGTTGAAAACTACTGTTATAATATATATAGTATAGATCATGTTATGTGTATCATACGGGGGCAACAGAATTATTAATATACGCATGTGTGTACTTACGACGCGACGCGACGGCGACGGTTCTCATATTTTCATGTTAGATATACGTATTTCAAAATAAAATACAAATCGTTGTTTGTTAATTCTTAAATTTTGGGTGTTGCCGCTTCAAAGAACATAAATAATTTTCGTTATGATGCGGGTTCCGAGGGAGCTTAATCAACTTTGTTGTTTTAGTCGTATTTATTTGTAAACATTTTAAAGTAATGATAAATCATTGCATTCGAAAAAAAATTTTGAGCGAAAGTTGTTTGTAACATATAATGTTAATAAACTTAAAAAAAAATTTATCCTGTTGAAAGTTTTAACTCAAAAGTTTTATGACTCAAAACTCAGTACTTGTTTTGTCTAAATTGTTTTTGAATAAATGTCAATAAAAACAGTTTTGGCACATCTCATATATATTTTAAAAACTCTTTTAAATAAATTGACCTAGTCAAATTTCAACCAATATACATGCTTATGATTACTTTTGCTTAATATTTGAATTTTTGAAACTAAGTACCCACAATTTACTTGTTCAATCTAAATAAAAACAACTATGCATGTTAGACTTAGCTTACATTACTTCCAAGTTTTTCTTCTTACTAGAAAACTACTAAAAAATAAAAATAAAAGTTACCTTTCTATAGTTTTTTTTTGTCTAATGTAAAATGTTATGAGATGTAAGAGATTTGGTGTAGGCTTACAATAAACTAACCAAAGTTAGACCACAATCTAAAACCTGTTGTTTTATGTTACAAATTCCTCTTCAAATGTGTAGAATCATTTATCTCTTCTCTTGCTACCTCTATATACTGTAATATATTTCTGTTAACTTTTTAGCCAACATTATTAATTGTGTTTTTTGTGTAGTGTTATCTTGACATTAAGTAATGTTTAAGAAAATTCACTTAAAATTGTATTGCATAATAATAAAAATTGTTTAACAATAGAATGAAAATAAATTTGTTTATGTCAGGCACAAGTATTAAAAAGTCTGTAGATCAAGATACAATTTAAATAAGTGCATATGTTAGTCTATGGACTCTTATTAATTATTTATTTTTTTCATTAAAATAATTAGGTTACTTTCAATGGAACTTATTTGAAGTTTAAATTAATAATAATTAATATGTAGGTTCTTAAACTTGCTTTAGCTATTCAATAGTTAAATACTCATTTGCAAATATAATTGTAGAATTACAGGATGTGCATGATTCGTTCATATGGATTTTTACTCTTGTTTTACATCATGCTCAACTAAATTATGATACTTCTATTGATTATTAAATCTCATTGTTGGCTAAATGATTTATAAACGCTTGAAATTTTCTTTTTTATTTTAATAAAGTAATTGGTTTAAAAGTTCTAAAAATAAATGATTTGTCCTTATATTTGTGAAATTAGTTTTAGATTTTTAAATTAATCAAATCTTAATTTTTTTAATGCTTATAATTAAATACAATTATATAAATGTTTGCAATTTATTTTAAATTTATGTTTTTAGGTAAAGTTATGGCAAGAATCATTAGCAAGCACTGATGTTTCTGAAATGGATACAGATCAAGAAGTTGAATTTCAATCACCACATTCATATTCTGTATCATCAAATGATTTGTCCTTAAGTTCATTAGAAATATCACCATTAATAAGTCATAAATACCCTACTAAACATGAATGTCGTAGTGATTCTTCTGGTTGTGGTATGTCTTCCACTAGAGTATCCAAAGAAAATACATTAGTAAGTGGTATTAATATGTCAGTTGATAACAAACTATCGTGTTCTCCTGGTGATGTGGCCAAATTATATACCTCTACGCCTATTAAGAATGTTGGGTACAATTTATGTTCAACTAAAAGCAGAGATACGATAACATCAAATAAGCAGAATGATGAATCACAGAAAAGGCGTTCGTCAAAAAAATACAGGAGAACGGTACTTAATTTATTATTATTTAGATTACATTAGATTTGAGTTGTACTTAACAGAAATCATGCATTTTAAATTATATTATTATTAAATAATTGGTACAAATATGATTACAGAAGTCTAAAACTGAAGAAAATCATAGCACAAATGAAGCCGACGAATTTATGTGCCAGTTCAAACATTGTATTGGTGTGATAAATGGAGTAGTCACAAAAATGGAACAAAGTTTTATGTCTCAACGATAATTATGTATTTATTTATTTTAAATTGAAATAATTATTTAGGCTTACTTTTGTGCATACATACATTATAAAATAAATAATTGAGTATAATTATGATAATAACAACAACTATACTTATATATTTTTATACAGAATGATTTAATTTATCTTAGTTAACCACTTGTTATGTTTTTTTTTTTTTATACAAATATTATGTTTATGTGCGTGATCAGTAAAAATGTATTTTCAACGAACGTAAATAATTATTTAATACCTTTTAATAGTTTATCAAAAATATTGTAGTTACCTGATTAAAACGTTTGTTAGATTTCCAAATTAGGTTTTTTTCCTTATACATACTATTTAATTAAATTGTGTTCCGTGAATTACTCTACAATTTTTATTTCAAAAATAATAGCACATTTTTCAAAAACTATAATTAATTGTCATGGGTTTTTAATAAATCCTATGATGTAATATATATTTATAAACATATATTTTTTCATTAAGTCTTTTCTAAATCATCATGACTAATTCATTCAAGTTCTTACTGTTGTATTGAACTCATATAATGTCAATATAAATTATTATAATAATAATGTAACAATTGTATAACTTTATAAGCTATTTTGTCAATAAATTTCCATCATTTATATTGTGTATTACTTTTTTAAAAGTGAAATTAATTATGTAAAATAAGGGTACTGAATGTCTTCATAATATTGTATAACTTTAATGTTATTATTTATAATCAAATTAATACTTTTTTGTTTAATGTTGAAATTACTTTTTAATTTTAGTTTTTTGTTAAGAACAAATATTTGTCCCAATTAATCTAATCATTATGTTTACTTTTTTACATTTTAAGTGTTAAACCTTTAATTTTTTTTCTATGATAAGATTTTGTTCATTTTCTAACAACACAATTTGTTTTCTAATGTATGATAAATTATACATTCTTGAATAATTTAGACTAATTGAAACCATTGTAATATAAGTGCCATATTATATTAGTATCTGTCTAGGTGTGTTTAATGTTAACGACAAGACTGAATCAATATAAATAAATACTAATTTATTGTTCATTATTACTGTTTTTTTTATTTCTTTTATTTATTGTTTTAACAAAAGTATCTATTATTGAAACAGAATAGTGCATTTGAATAACAACAGACTACCATTTCAAGTTCTGTAAAACCTGATGACAATTCTGTTGTACAAAAACTTCAAATTTACTTAATTTTTAAAGTTTCATTTAAATGCTATTGGCCATTGGAGTATTATTTTTATACTATTTAGTATTTCTGAATTCTGATAAATACTGTATGAGAGAGTATAAGAAACCATTTTAGTTTCCACCAAGAGCGGTAAATTTATAGGGGACTTTAAATGGTTAGAAGATTAAACAATATTTTTTTGGTAATAATTTAACTAGAACCAAAAAAAAAAAAAAATTGTCTTTACTGTCCCAAGGAGTTTATTTTATTTTAATAAATCACGGGCGGGAGCCCAATATATACACGAGCATATATGGAAACAATGGTATTGAATTAACAAAAAAAAATTACTGTAAATTACAATAATCTTTATAATAATATTACAATAAACTTAATTGAAACCGAATGATAGGTTTTCGTTGGCGATTTGTATCATCCAGGGAAGAGGCTCGCTTCTTAGATAATTGGTAATGCAATGAGGTATAACATAATGAGAGTTATTGCAAGTGTTACATATAAGATTCTTAATATTAATAGGTATGTGAAAGTAGGAAAGGAGAGTCGATAGAACCAGAGAGGAGCTTTTGGAGAAAAGATAAATTTATCTAATTATTTAATTATAATTATAATTATGTTGGTGATGATTTGAAAGGGTTGAGAGATTTAGGTAGGTAATTGAGGAACGCAGTTAATGTTTAAAGCGTTATAAAATTTAGAAATCTACATTGGACAAGTTGGAGCTGTTTGCAAGCTGGCTGAGGATCCTAGACAATCAAGCCATTGTCAACAATATCAAAGACTTTCAATGTTACAGCAATTTTTATGGACAATTTTTTTGCTCTAAAATTACCTATCTCGAGGATACTCATATTTAATGAGCACTAGGTCCAGAAGATCGGCCAGCCTTAAATAAATTATCATGTTGAGCAGTTTCACGGTGAAGGGCACAATCTCCATGTCAAAAATCATCGTTCACTAATTACAGCTCCGTGTAAGTGGTGGTATCGCAGGGTAGGGATTTTAGTTCTCTTCACCACATGTTGGTTTTTCCTGCAGCTCAAAGTGTGAGGTATTGTATGTGATATACTTATAAACGTTTAAAGTTGAATATATAAAAGAAAGTAGTCCGCACGGAACCCATCGGGGAATTTCTCTAGTTGCCGATGTGCCTCAATCGGAATACACAGCGTGATCAGAATTGAATGTTGCAGCGTTATAATCTTATAAAAATAAGCAAACCAAAGGAAAAATCATTGAATTGAAATTTTTTTTTTGAGACTCAATGATCTGAAATTATTATTATCTGTGTTTTAACATACATTTTGTGACATGAAATTCTGTCGATCACCCTGTAGTATTTATTATTGATACACGAACCGCAATTCGCCGGTATCGCACGTACAACCGATGTACCTGCAATACTTGTACAATGTTGTTTGCGCAGTTCGTACGTTTATAACGCAAACGAAATCTCAACACGAGACCAAGAGAGTATTATATATGTATAATATTTGTATGTACATATAGGGCGATTTCTTAACCATGCTCACCCCCTTTTTTGGCCGTAAAAATTATTAAATTATAATTTTTTTTTTTAAATTTTTAAGTTATCATAAAACCTATGTTTTCTATAAGTTTTTTTTTATGCCAACTGTAGAGTATCTTGTGGCTGTACAAACGGTTTTTTTTTCAAATGGGAACATCTTTTATTTTTTACGCAAAATATTCAGTTAATTTATCTGGAATTCTTGATGTGATGTAGTCAAAAAATAAAAGATAAAAAATAAAATAGCACATGAAAAGTGTAAAATTCGCGTTATCTCGATTAGTAACAATTAGAGATTAAACGTAATTACAAATTATATGATACTATTAGGTATTATAAAACCTACTATTTTCCTTGATACTTACATTCGAATCATTCAAAAACTAATCGTTCGAAATTTTATTTCGATACAACAAAGTTCACTGAAAAAATGCTCTCGACAAAATGCTACAGTGAAAAAGGCTTGTTTCCATCTGAAAAATAAAATTTTGTGTCACCATAGGATGCCCTTCAGTTGTTATGAAAAAATAAGTTATTAAAAACATACGTGTTACGGTAATTTGAACATTAAACACAAAAAAATCAAATTTAACCAATTTTACGGCCGAAAAGGAGAGGTGAGCAATTTAAAAAATCACTCTGTATTATATAGTTTATAGGTATATCGTATATGCTATATAATATGTGGTACGTGAACATACGCCGACGGTGCATATTTTTATCGTATATAGGCGTACACGTGCGTACAGCTATAGTATAGACTATATATATGGTACGTGCAACGGTCTGCATTTATAATATTAGATCGTCGTGCCCGAGAACAACCATAATAATAATTGTGTCGTGTTCGAAACCCATGATATAGTATATGGTTCACCTTAGATTATTAATAGGCACTTGAAAATAAATTAGACGACCGGGAACGCGTGCGTATACGGTCGCTAAAATCAATTATTATTTATTATGCAACTCGTCGATAAACGCACGCCCGCCAACACTGCACGCGTTATTATACTTATTAGCTATTATATATTATATTATCACACGCCGGAGACGCGGAAGACGATTTAACTCGAAAATATTGTAATTATTTAAGTTAAGTATAAGTTGGTGTCTTCTAGAGGGCTCCGTCACTGGACAGTCTCCCTCCTCAAAATTATTCATGTCATGGAAATATTGTTCTTTAACTATCGAATTGGCTCGCTGTACAAATGCTACAGATTGTAAGTATTCTTTGTTTTTTGCAATAAAAAAGAGTTGAGTCTATTGGTGAGCACCTATAGGAGGTATGGAATTTCGGTCGCAAGTACAACTAGGTACGCATAGACGGGGAGCGAATATTTAAATTTAACCATTTTAACCCCTGGAGGTGACGATTACCTTGTCATCCTTGCAAATCCACCACCGGTAAATTAGTGGCACACCACCACACTATTTGTAATTTGGGCCAAATTAAAATACTAGATACACTACCTATAATCGTTCAAGTTATAACTCATAATATTTATATGGGACAATAGACCAATAAACAATTTTAATATACAATTTTTTTTAACACTAAAACTGGTTTATTTATTATTTATTGAAATTTAAATTATAAAAAACGTCAAATTTTACTATATAACATAATTTTTATTTATCTAACTTAATTAATTGTACTATCGCTGCACTATTTCAAAGTTCCATATATCGTATCGCTCAACTATTTATTTTCAATGTTTTCAATGCATCAATTACTTCGTCAACATTTACATTGTAAGCTACTTCTTGTTCTTTGATTATAGTCAAAAGGTTATCTAAACGTTTTTGCAACATTGTACTTCTTATTTTTAGTTTTCTCTATAGGTACTCGGCTTTTAATGTAAATTACTTTATATAAGGTACGTATTTAACACACGCGTCTATATTAACATATATAAACTATTTAACATCATATTTGATATTGGCTGCGTAAAGATAATGATCGTTTGACCGCCACTTGACGCCATATAATACCTTCCGACGGAATTCATAAATAAAAAAACAATTTATACACATTACGTATGGCCAGTTAGATAAAGATTAATGAAGGGGTTTAATAAATTACGTCCTAGCGAATGCACGAACATGAGATAAAATAACAGGCGAAACTCCTACAGGTCGGATGAGATACAGGGATTGGTGAATAATAGTGCAGATTAGTCTTTTGAACTTGAAACCATTGTACTATTGTCCATTGCTCTCGAAAAAACGATTCAGAGTGAAAGAGGTCGGAGTGGATCAGATTAAATTTCTAAAGATGGTCGATATATTTGTAGAACCATATTTCTGAACAACGTAGGTTGAACTTTTCAATGTTAATATTAATTTTTCGACCACAAAGCATGCGCTTTTCAAACAATCCTTTCTTAGTACGCATATACATATATACTTACGTATATAAATAGTGAAAAGAACATTCCCTCAACATTTCAAAATGATCGGTACGGGAGTTTTTGCTGTACGATGATCAGCGAGTGAATGAGTGGTATTTGAATGTTAATATCAATAGCTTTCTTGTGCTCGAAAATTGAGCAAACGCTAAACGGTTTGTTATTTCGTGCATTGTTAACAACGCGTACGTGCTGGGTTTCCAATACGATTTATCAAGTATAGCGATTACTCTACGCTCAAATTTATAGCGACTTGTGTTAGGTAAACACTTGTTTTGGACTCACTAAGCCGACACTTATACAGTTTTATCGATCGAAAATATTATACACCAACAAATATGTGAAATATATAATAATTGTATAACTTTTATAAAAATAATAATCATCGGTTAATATTCAATAGGTAAAATACATTATCTTCCACGTAAAAAATACGTATATCTTATCATGTATTCTGTTGAAGCTGAAGCAATGAAGACTATATGATGCGTAGGTAAGACTAAAAGTTACAACGGTAAGTAATTGGTTAGTGAATTTTCCCTAAACGAAAGAAAATAAATAGTCACGAAGCTCAACACTTTACCGTAGTGCTTGCATTGTTATTAATTTATGTTCGTATTATACTATTAGTACAACAATATACATAATATGATATAGCCTAGTAGCCTACTTATAAGTTATTAGAACTTTAATTAATATATATTATTAATACTAATTCTATACTAAAGCAACTTATTCATAATATTGTTTATTCTCAATGTATCTGCATATTATACCGGTAATGCGATATTGAAGATGAAAATAATAAAACGAAGAAAAAATCATAGAGTTCATTGGCGAACATCCCAAATATTTAATCAGCACCTAGTCAGAGCCACACGAGTTGTTCTATATTATTGTCCCGTGTGCGGCACAATCGCTACAGAATGTATACCAACATTATACTGACAGCAATACAACAGTAGTAGCAGCAGCACGATCGAGAATTAATTGTCGGTCTGCCCGAGCTAAAAAAAATTCAAGACGTGCGGTGTCCCGCCGAAGCGTTAGTGTCAAATATGCCGCCAGAGGAATGCTCTGAATGCAAATAGTCTGTCGCAGATTCTATATGCGGAAAAGTCAACGCAAAAAAGAAATAGCGAAACGAAGTGAAAAGCCACCGGCCAAGGAAATAAGTCACGAGTATAAAAAAAAAAAAATAAAAAAAAAAACCCGTGCTTAAAGCCTGCAGATAACACTGATCGTTAAACCTTATACACGAGTACCTAGCCGCCGGTGTACTATATTGTTATTGAACACCAGTGGCGCAACTAGGATTTTTTCAAGGGGGGGTGTCCGCCAGTAGCGTATACAGTATTTCCCCAATTCATTTCCAAATTTGTTAGTATACTATGTACAAGTGACAGTCGTCACGACTACTATTAAATATTTACCTATTCTATTATTTTATTCAAACGATTTGAATCAAACCACCACCAGATTAAAGTTACATATAATTTTAGTAATTGTCAAGAAGTTTACAAAATTAATAATTATTATACATATAACAATATTATAAATTTTAAATTACAAAGTCTAATCGTCTTTTATTCTTTGCTAATTCTTTTATAACGGCATCTATATCAACTTTAATTTCTCGGTGAATATGCAATGCTGCCAAACCATTTAGTCTATTATCTGCTGTTGAATTTCTGAGGTATGTTTTCATTCGCTTTAAAGTTGAAAATGACCTCTCGGCTTCACAAGATGTCACGGGTAACGTTAAAAGAATTGTCAGTAGCTTATAAATGTTGGGATATAGGGAATTATTGCAATTACTGATTACTTCAATTGCAGTAACCATTTTTAAATTGGTTTCCAGTCGTAGTTTAAAACCTTGATGATGCCAAATTTTTACTTCAGCTAAAACCGTTAATGAATCTTCCAGGTCATTACCATAACATTCTATATAAAATATGATAAACTATGGACAAAAGACTTAGTAACATTTATCAGTTATAAATTATAACACTAGATTTAGATTTTAAAAAATATTGAACATTTTTTTTCAATGGTTATTGAATATAATTAAATATAAATTTCCTATTATACGGTTCAAGGGGGGTGTCCAGACACCCAAAACACCTCCCTTGGTTGTGCCACTGTTGAACACCGTAGAACAAGACAATGAGAATGATAATATAATTACAACGTGTTTTGAAAAATGTTTATGAATTCCCATCTGTATAAAATAGCCTGGGATTAGTGAATTTATTCGTACATAGAAGTTGTATTTTTCTGTTAATTATATACTATAGATATTTTAACAATGTTTATACGTGTCTAAGATTGAAAAGAAAAATAGTAACACTGTGGTGGCCAAATATAGACTATACCTGTATATTATGTTGTAGAATTTAATATAAAATACCGCTTTAGCACATTTTTCATAACCGCAGCGAATATAATATTATTAAGTCATCGCTTGTCGTAGACTATATTAAAAAACCATCTCCTTAAAAGCCTTTAATGCCATTTAATTAAATTCCTACAAATATTTATGTAAATTTTTGTCAGAATATATATATCATAAAAACAAAATAAATTATGACTACGAACAGCAACAAAATTTTGTTCGCCGTTTTCGATTAAGATAAATTGAATAAAGGTAATTATTTTCATATTAACGTTGAACCGCAGACACATAATAATAATTGTTCTCGGTTAAAAAAAAACCTATAGTATTTTGATATTAATTATGCAATGTAGAAAAATATATCACTCTTGTGAGTTTTCTCAATATGAGAAATTATATATTTTTTATTGAGATAGGAACGTTTCTCACGATTTTATACGAAGAATACAGCATTCATCGCTAAGATATTAATATAATATAATATTCTCACGTGAACGTAACATTTGAATTTCGTTTCGGACAAATGGCTTTGATGATGTAAAGACAAAATGAGATTAGGGGAAGGAGGCTTGGTTTTCCTCAGAATGCATTAAAAACATAATTTAACTTGACTATCGCCTCGAAATATTAATACTTATTTACGTCTTTCAAGGTCGAGTACTAAGGTATTTAATTATAATTAGGGAACGGATTTTAGTGTAAAAAATAATCAACGTATGTATATAGTATATTTGTATGTATGTTTATATTCTATTGATATCTAAAACTATTTTTTAATTATAAACATTAAATAAGAATTATAAAAAATATGTATAAAACTATTATTGCTATATTATTGACTATTATTGCAGTGGCGGGCGTAATTTCGTTCGCATAAGGTGTATAATATAATCCCGTTAACTATTAAGAAGTTATATGGAAATCAAAAGTGTTCAATAAGAAGTGCGTACGAAAAATACACGTCCATGATAATCGGTTATTTTTCTCCATCGCCATTTTGTTGTACATTTTTGTTGTAGTACTTTTGATAACACTTTCAACGTGTCTTCCAAATACATTTTATTCGTCGAGTACCTTCTTATTTATTCTTATCGAGATGGACATTAAATATTAAATAACATAAATTGTCGAAAAACGTTTATGTTTTGAGAATCGAAATTTTTCACAAGGTTTAAAAAAAACCATTTATTTTCTTTTTTAGTTATTTATGTTTACTTTACTAACACGATTTTTTTTATTCATTACATAGCTGCGTATTATTAGGTATTCAATTGTGGTATTCAATGTCGGTTAAGCTTGTATATCTATCGCACCGAATAAAATTTAAAACATACAAAACGAAAGTGAATTGCACATAAACCATCATTACCGGAAAAGGCCGTAACTATACTTTTCCGTGGAACAATATTCAATTTAACCTATATCGATATTCGAGTAATAATACGCCTTTTTATTACGTTATCGTATTAATTGCACATGTATTATATTTCTAAATTATTTAAAATTGCAAGCAGAGGCAGTTGATGCTATTAAAAAAAATGAGAATAGCATTTTTGAAACGGTAAGTATTCTTAAATGTTTTTAACTGAAAGCGAACACTGCATATATTATAGTCATTTGAGCATGAAGGTTTATATTATATATATTTTTTTAATAATTTATTTTATTTTTTATTTTTATTAAACATTTTATTGAGTTTATACTTGACTCGAAATGTTGTAATTATGCGAAATATAAATAAACAAATTATATAAAATAATATTTCCTTGACGCGCTTCGTAATAATTTAATCATTCTTGCAAGTGAACATGCTTGCATGGTGCATACGAATGTAACTTACAAAGTTAGAAATCTGAAGTTGCTTTAACATTTTAATAAATTTATCAAACATCTATAAATTGTAAATTATATGCTTTGGAATGTTGAAATAACAATCGTATGTGTAGAATGAAATACATACAACTCAACACTGGATGTTTACTGAAATTGGGAAAAATCTGGAGTGGATATAACATTTTACTGAATTTGTCAAATGGCTAAATAATTGTAAATTATGTGCTTTAGTGTTAAAGTAACAACAGACAACAGTGTATGTAAAATGAAATACAATATAATATTATATAGTTAAACATAAGACATTTTTTCTAAATAAAACATCGAGTATTGGAGTTATATTAAACTTTGGATAGATGTTGAATAGATGAATACTAAATAGCTGCTAGTTTATAGTTAAGATAACATCAGTATATTTTTGTATTAATTACAATAAATTTTTATATTTTTTGCATCCGTAAAAATACACATATTTTATACAAACCCAATTACGTTTCAATATTATGCAATAGTGTTAAATACTTATCTAAGCAACAGTTTTGTATCAGTTTAAACGGTAGGCGGTAAGGTCAGGCTTTAGGTAGGTCATCATAGGCAACAGGCAAACAGGGTTCAGTACCCACTCTTTGCTTGAAAAAGTTAGTGTGTTATAATTTTTTTTCACTTTTATTGCAAATTTTCAGCATTACAATAAGTATTAGTTAAATTATCATTGGTAGTCATTTTAACATCCATACAAACTTAAGGTAACCATATCCAACATTCAACCAGCACATGTATAAATTTTAGGATACAAGCAGTACTGTGCCTATACTCGAACCAAATGATGTTGTATTAAACACTAATCAATATGTATCTTACTATAGCAACAAATAGTTATTATTTTAACTATTGCTCAATGTGGAATCGACACACAACTGATTGAATTGAAACCAACGCGTGTTAAATGAACACCAGATTTCTAAACGTGTATCATCATCGTTATCCACGAGGTAGATTACGCCGGGTATGCATGGAACCGTGAAGCACTCAATATCAATATATCATCATAATAATTACTGTACATCTGAATAAAGCATTGTCATAAATCTAATTTTTTCCAATCGACACCTACAATTATACAAATTATGTTTACTACACGTCTACACCATTTAGGTGAATCAAAGTGGTTATTTTTAGTTTACCAAAATTAATTTTGAAAATTTTTTGTGTTCAAGGGTATAGGGTATACTGAAAAAATTAGACGTTGATTTAACTCCAAAACCGTATTAATTTAGTACCCTCAAAACTAATTATTTTGATTGCAAGAAACGAAAATCTATATGCCATCTTTAACACCAGATTGTGTTAATTTAACTAAATATTTAAACCCGTTAGATCAGAGAAGAAAAATGGTTCTAATTAAAATGCATTTTTTAAGTATCATATGTATTAGGTAAATCTATTCTCTATACCAGGGATGGCCAGACTTTTTCAAGTACAGATTGACCAACAAAACGTTTTTCTTACGATGGTCTACTTGAGCAGAGAACGCCGACCAGTGTGTCAATGATGAATAATGATAACAATGATTCGCGAGTCTAAACCACCAGAGACGATCGGCGTGTGGCGCGAAAACAAATTCTAATAAAATGCCAAAGATCGACTTTTAAATCGTACGCGATCGACCGTTTGGCCACCCCTGGAACAATACGTAACATTCGTGATATATTTATAATATTATTGCTTTTTTTAATATTTTTTTTTACAGGTCATCTTCCCTATACACTAATGTACCTGATTTGCCTATACTTAGCGCCGTCAGGTTTCACACCTAATTCATAATTTATTATTATGATATATATTGTATATTATATATTCTCGATACATGATTCCAACCAAATCGTTCACCCCTTAGGGATGCCTTATTTCGTGGCTACCCTACATATCTGTAGGGCGTTCCCCTATTCGCAACCTGGGGACGCGCCCGATGGCATTCTCATGCACACGGGGGGGACTTACTTAGGTCCGGTGAAGAAAGGCAAATGCGCGTACGGAGTTCTGCGCAACAATAACGTCATATCGGTACAACTTTAATAATTAATTCAGTATAGGCTGTTGTAAATAAAAAAGAAACAACGATTTACTGGATTTCGGCGATAAAATGTGTATAAGATGAGTATTTTTCGGTGTCTTAACGGAAACTGGCAACTGCCCGCAATAGTTTTTAGTCTATTCCTATAAGCTTTGAATTTCCCCTTAGCAACGCGATATGTTTGTCACGGAGATTCGACGAATTTGTATAAATTGTTAATTGCACATTCTCATATCAGCCAGTACATATATTTTTCTTTGTTGATATCATAGCCCTGCGATTTTTCTAGGGCCATCGCGCTTAATCCTAAGATTTCAAAAAAATTATCTAATGGACTTAAACCACCAATGTATTATGTAGACAATTTTTTTAAAGCAAATTTGAAAAAGTTAGAACAGTTCACTTGGTGCTATTTTTAATTTTGACGAGTCGAATGTTGAAAAAGTCCAAGGGCATTGAAACCCCATTTAATTGTATAATTTTTTAGGTTCCATTTTATTATATAATAAAAACTGCAGAAATATTATCAACATTTACAGAGGACGATATACTTACTGTGCTGAAGCTTATGAAAGGTATAAAAATTATATGCAATTTTTTTTTTTTATTTATTGGAATATTAGTATAGGTTTTTTTTACATAAAGCATGTTTGATTATTGATGACATAAGTTACTTAATTAAAATGAGTTATTCATAGATTATACCTACTTTAAAATAAAATTATCAAGCTGTATTATTACAGTAAATTTAATTTTGAACAAATGGGATACATCCCCTTTCCATAAATTGTACTAAATACTAGCTTATGGTTGATATATTAAGATAGGTACCAGTATTAAATTATATTTAAATCATCACAGATATGTACCTATATCAAACATACTTCAAATTTTATATTTTTCTTTATTAATAGAAACTCTGTGTTAATGGTCTATTATTGAAGTATTAATGAGATCTGAATGCTATAGAGTTATATTACGAAATTGAATGCTTCAAGTATCAGGCTCTATTATTAATGACATAATTTAAAAATGCAACCAATAACATTTGTTAAAACTTATTTTATCAGCACTCTTTACAAGATTTATATCCGAATTTAGATGTCAGGTGATGAATATTTTTAAAACTTCTGGTGACAACAGTACTATTAAAGCAACAGTAGTAAACTTAAGATCATAAAAAAATTATTTAAGATCAACAATTGGTTATAATTGTTTAACCAGTATGGCCATCATGTCCACAGAAAAAAATAAAGTAAAATCAATTTTTAAGAAAGTAATTTAAGTATACATAAATGTCATATAAAATCAACATACTTAATTCTCAAACTTAAAAATATTAATAAAATATTAACTTTTATTTTATGAAAATACCCAATCAACTACCAGACTATATTAAATTATATAGACACGTTTCGATAATTTAATGTTTTATTCAATGTAGTTTCTTATTAATATTTATCACAGTTCATTTTAAATTGTGTTTATACTACAGTTTACCACAGTGATAGTTTTTCCTAATCACAAAATTTTCAAGATACAAACAATTACCATTTGAAATGAATCATTATCAACATGTTTAGAGTTTACTATAGTATCAAACACAAAAATATAGCACAACAGGTGGATTTGTAAAAGTGAACATGGCAAGAATTTTGTCAACTCCAAGATAGATTTTCATTGTTGAATTATTTAAGTTCAATAAGCTATAATCATAACATTGTAATAATAAGTTAAGAATTAATATAAAATAATAAGTACAATTTTCTTATCATTTACTTACTTTTTTCAAAGTTGCTACAAAATGTATTGAATTATGATGTACATAAATCGTAATCCAATATTGCATCAGGATCAATTTGATTTAAAACATTCCTAGGCATGACGACTTCAATTACATCTTTAACCATGAATCGTATTCTGGGTGATATAATGGATCTCATTTCATCAGATACCAAATACAATAAGTGTTCAAATACATCAAATAAACTTATCTGTAATAATTTAAAAAAAATTGGTGATTGTTAATTATTTAAAACATACACTTTATTGCTTAATGTGATATAAAATTACTTTTTCATGTAATTCTTTGCCAGCTATTTTCAGAAGATTGCACAGATATTCCAGTGATTTTTCTCTAGATCTAGGCACCAATGATTTTACACAATAATGTACAACATATGGAGATAATAAAGATTGTTTGAAAATTTCACCAATAAATCTGCAAGAACAAAAATGTACAGGCATTAAGACGTCACTTAATAAAATTACATAAATATTATCTATTTACTATGGAAAAATACTAAATTTTTATTCTGTACCTAATACAACCTATTGATTGCATTTTAAGTCTTCTTTGATTTTGTTTGTGTTCTACAGACATAGTTGTTTCAGTATCATCCAAACAGTGCTTTTGAAAATAGTTTTGACATACCGTAATTACACATTTTTTAAATGTCATATGATATGATAAGCCATTTGCATTTTGACAACTAATGGTTATGTCAAGAGCTCTGCATAATGAAGCATATAAAGATCCAAATGAAGGTTCATCAAATGCCTAAAATGAAAATGAATTGCATTCTAATTAGCTTTTAAATCATAATTTATAATGATTTGATTTACTTTAAGAGCAACAATATTAGCAATACTCTCGAGACATTCTGCATTTTCTATAGGCAGTTTTTGAAACTCATCGACTAGTTGATCAAATGTAGTCCATGTAAGTTTGTTTAAAATTGATAGAACATTTTTGTATAACTAAAAATAAGATGAAGAGTACATCATTTTTTTTGTTAAAAATTTAAATATGCAAGAAATATGGAAGTATGTAACATACTGATAAGAATTGGGTTTCTTTCCAGACTTGATTTTCATTGTTTGGCTATAATATGGAATTTTATTAAAAATCTATTATTATCTTACCTTAGGTTTTAATTTGTAATTACTTGTATGTCAGAGTTATCTTCATAAAACGTAATTGGATTTAATTGAACGGTATACTGCCAGGAATGCTTTATTATGTTTGTCGGTATCTAAGTGGTTAAATAAAATATTTTTAATTCAAACCAAATATGAAGGAAAGGAATTAAGAAATGTAAGTAATATACTACATTATTCATCAAGAGTAATATTACGTACTTCATTTATACTTAAATCTTCCAAGCTTAAATCTTCTGAATCAATCTGAACAAATAAAGAAAACATCAAGATATTTAATCAAATAATCAAAAATTTTAGAAATATTGATGATAAACAACAAATTTCATATATATAATTTACATACATTTTTAACAATCTACATATAAGTTTTTCATAAGGCGTTACCTCGTTCGTTCTAAAATTTTTCAGCACATTAGTTTTATGTCTATTATTCACAACCATTTTAAAAAATATAAGATATAAGGTAATCATGGAAGATTATAGGACCAAAATGAATGAAAGTCAAGAACAAATTTTGGTAAGTAAATCAACATCGGTTCAATTACGTTTAAAAATATATATAATTAATCATTAACAACATTTTAAAATAAACCTAACACTAAATTCTAAAACAAACTAAAAAAATGTACTTATCCTAATTTTTTGTAACTCTCTTATCAGTTAGCAGTGTTAAGATAACTCGGAGATAAAATACATTGATAAATGATAATCAATTTTGATAAAAAAAGAAAATCAAGATCTTACAGAATATTTTAGTCACCAACAGATGGCATTAGCGCATACAATCGATTCGAGTAATCTAAAATTTGAAATGAAAATATTTTCATTATTTCTACAAAAAAAATGATAGTGTTGCTGCTGTTATGGTTTTGGTAATATAATAGTGTGATGTTTCACTGTGCAGCAATTTCCAATAAAATTTCTTGGATACGCCACTGGACCTTTTAACTATATAATTTGAGGTTTTTGTATCGGACCGATAGAATTCAAATTTTGGCGGTGCAAATTGACCTGATGATAGACGTTACTTATTTACTTCTTAGTTCTTATCACTATAAGATTATAAGTTATCAATTTAACATGATGGTTTCTGAGTTATCTATGGTATCTACAGCCATGGTTACTGGTTTGTGACTTTGTGAACACGAGTGTGCCGTCTCACGACTGCACGCGGCTCGACGTTCAACTATAAGTTGAACAGTGAACACTGAACCTCAACACTCAACAGTAGTTATGTTATATTAATCTGTGGTAAACGGTGATCGGCCACAGGTCGTTTTACGCTAGAAGTAAACATTATTAATTATTTTTAAACGTATTGGTGAAATATTTAGAAATTGAAATCGGTGTTTATACTCTTCTGTTTAAAAAATGTCAAAAAGAGCCTTAAAAATCGTGAAGTTGATGAACGATGTAAGTACCATAATATAACATATTTTAATTGAAGCATGCATATTATACAATTATATCCTGCAATTATATTCCTATCTTAAGACTACTTTGGAACAATTACCAGATCTACATTTATTATTTTTCTATTGTTTACAATTTATTGACATTTTTTTAAATTCCTTTTATATTGGTACATTTTCTAGAATACTCCCTTTAACCTTTTTTTTCGTTCATTTGTTTTATTCTCTGTACAACAATTTGAATTATACCTAAAAACTCGTGTTAATGGTATATCTTTAATGATCAATTGGCTTCTTTAATGACCAAATTTGTATCCATTATATGTGTTGTAACTTGTTGCACTTGGTATTTCATCTATTCTGGTTTCCTTATATTGATAAGCTAATTTGAGAAATTTCTATACCATGTTATATAAGTTACATATGCAAACATTGGCATACCTTGGAGAAAATTCTGTGAAGGGAAGCAGTTATTTGTTTAACCAAAAAGTTCTAAAATATAGTTAACCCCTGAACTAGTGTTTAACTGGCTTTCATCAAATAATAAAACAAACATAAATATGAGGTATATTTGAGTGTGAATTCTATTAGTCTGTCATTTGTGTGTTAACACAAATTAAATTAAATGTTTTCTATGGTCTTAATTATCTTGATATAATTTCTTTTATCTTATGATTGATAAAACAATCGTTGGACAGTTATATGTATATTAATTGTTACAAACATGTGATTTATTTAGTTTCACATATAAAATACTTTTTATTGTAAATTGGTAATATCATTGTTATTAAAATATTGTAATAAAATAAAAATGGTTTTTATTTATTTTTATAATTTAAGGGTTCAGAATCGGATGAAGATAATGATGTCATAAGATATGGATATCATCTTTACTTCAATGATGAAGTCATAAATAAGTACATGGATCTAATTACTGAACGTTCTCCTGACACAGTATATGCCTTTAATACATTTTTTTATTTAGCCTTATCTGAGAAAGGATATCCTCATGTTCGTCGTTGGACAAAAAAAGTTGATTTATTTAGTAAAAAAAAAATATTTATACCTGTTCATTTAGAAGAAGAAGAACATTGGTGTCTAGTATGTATTGATTTCACAGAAAAGTCTATTAAATATTATGATAGTCTTGGAGGACGTAATTTTAAGTGTTTAAAACTTATATTAAAGTATTTGTTACTGGAACATATCAATAAAAAAGAAGAAGAATTTGCTCCTGGTGGTTGGTTGTTAAGGAATATAACAAAATGCCCTCAGCAAGAAAATCTTTGGGATTGTGGAGTATTTGTTTGTATGTATGCTGAATATTTATCAAGAGATGCTCCATTAAAATTTTCCCAAAAGCATATGAAGAAGTTTAGAATACAAATAGCAACGGAGATAAAAAGGAACAAACTTATGAAACTGTAAAATAATCTTCAGTTGTTTTTTAATAGAAGAACTTGTTTTTTGTGGTTAATTATTGATTTCTACATGTCATAGAAACATATTTAATGAAATTTAATGTATTTCGCTGGATAAATAGATAATTGCTATTATTTACTATTATTTTTATGTACTTGAAAAAATGTTAAATTTAATTATTGTATATGTATCTATTATTATAAAACAAAAGATATCTGTCAAACTTAATATTAAGTAATTATAATTATTTAGGATCATTGTCATTTGATGTAAATAATAATTATATAGTAGATATAAATTAAATTTTCTTAATCTATGACTGTTGTAACCTTAAATCTAGATTAAGTATGTACTTATATAAATGATGTAAGTTTGTAAACATTATACTGGTTTTTATTGTTTTAAATTCAAAATATTTATCTATATTAAAGTAAATTTTCTTTTTTTCCCTGAGATAAGAATAACAATTTCATTAGAAAAATATAAAAATTGAGTTTTTTTTTAAGGTATAACTCTAAAAATACATACTGCCATCTACATTGAAAAAAAAATGTGATCCGGAGTGCGGTATTCGACTTAGACAATAGCCATTAAATATATTTGAATAAAATTGATTAAAATTTGTATCAAAATATATTATTCACTCCTGATTGGCCTATAACTGTTGGATCTGTTTAATCTTGATTCAACAATCAAGTTTTATGTCGTGTAAAAGATAAGATGTATCTATCAGTTTATGAAAGTATACGCGTAGTCCATAGACCATAACTTGGACTGTTTATATTTTAGAGTAATATTACTTGTTTACAGACATATTAATAACGAGTGAGCAGTAGGCATGTCATTCATCATGCACAAAATACATGTAGTATGTGATAATGATGCACTATAGTTGCAGTAATGCTATTGATACGATCATATAATAATCTATTATGTATGAGTACTATAGTCATTGATTAAATATACTTAATGTATATTTAATCAATAATATAGTACAGGGATCGGCAACCTTTATGACTAGCATGGCCATATTTTTTTCAATAGTTTATCAAGGGCCAAATTTTTGAAAAAAAATTGTACATACGATATAATACTTATAATATTATTGTTATTAATTTATTATATTTGATTATTGACTATTGTACATGGAAATGTGAGTATAAAAAACAAAAATTTTACTGGAAAAAATTAAATTAAATAAAAAATTGTAAATTTGTAAATTTATGCGATTTTTGTGCCTGTTTATTAGTTAATTTTTCGACATCAGCTTGGTAACTTGCTGTTGAGACTCGTAATACAGCATGTAAATGTTCATCACTAAGGCGTGAAGCATGTTTATTTTTTGTGTAATTAACAATAGAAAATGTCTGCTCACATATATATGTATTTGCAAATGCAGCTATAAGTTTTTGTGCGAATTGTCTGATTCCAGGGAATGTAGATATTGGAAGACAACTTAAAATTGAGGCAAACTAGTTGCTTCTCGAAAACAATTTTTAGAACCTCCTCATTTTGAAGTACAATGACTTACATTTGTAAATTATACTTGAAAAGGATTCTGGAATAATTTTATTTCTTTATCGTACTTATAAAAATCATCAAATCTTGTTGAAAATTCGTTTTACAATTGTTCAATGATATTGAGAAATTTAGGTTGAATTAAACCTACTGCAACGGTATTAAAAAAGATTCAATGGCAGATTTTAACTTAATTTGCACATTAACTATTAAAGATGAGATTAGATTTTATTTTGAAAGAAAAACGAAAAAATATTGAAAATTATATGAAAAATTGTGCAACATTTGTGCAGATCATAAAAAATTGTTTCGTGGGCCGTGGCCCGCGGGTTGCCGACCCCTGCTATAGAGTATATACATATTACACAGGACATTTATATTATTTATAATAATATAAATAATTATAATATAAATATTAATATAAATAATAAATAATTATTATAATAACTTATTAATCTATTCAGTGATTACTGATTACACCTTACACGTCCAGTAAATACTATTTATTAATTTTATCACTCGCTAGTCGCTATCAATCGAGATATATTTGAACATTATTGATATTTCTACAAGATATTTCTTACTCTATAATGCAAGTCCGACGGCGTGGGTATTTATCTTCGATCTGATCTCGACGGACCGTGTAAATGTATAACGTTCGGAGCCGTGAGATCAGTTGTAAATCACGCCATCGTTTAGTAAGACCATCCGAAATATTTATAAATATTAAATAATAAAAATGAGAAATAAGAACAGTCCGCAAATCGCTGTACGAGTTCCCGACCAGCAATCAGGACGTGAAACGTTTCGACTTTCGACCCGAACGGCGGGCGGTGGCCTCGCGTTGGCAACACTGCTGCGCGACCGCCTCGGGCGGGCGGGCAGTAGAGGCGCGCACCCAAACCCAAACCCCCTTCCAATTCCCTTTCATTTTTGTTTTATGTTTGTAAACAACATTATTAATCACTGTTGGATTTTTGCGCTAATAATTTCCGTGGCCGTGCCGTTTGCGAACCGATTACCGAGTGCGTGTCTCCGCGAATCCGGCAGTACAAACGGCCCCGTGGTCACCGATCGCTCGCCGTGACCGCTTTTGCTATGCGTCGTTCACCGCCGCCGAAGCCGCGGACGACTAGAGACGCCGTGACCTGTCGAGGCGAGTTGGCCGACTACGAAGACCACGGAAAAATGTAACGATTTCCGACACAGTCACGTTTCACGCTATCTCACATTGGTTATAGCCACTCGCTTTCAACGTATATGCAAATTCCAAAACGGTCAAGTGCGTTCCCGCGTCAACGGGGCTCCTTAAACTCGCCACCGATTATAGACGAGTCGTGCGCGCTCACCAACGACGACCGCAGACGCGTTTCGAGTTCTGCGAACCTTCGGTGTTCTCCGAGTCCCGCTTTTGGTGTTCGAACGACGGTCGGTGAACGCGAACCGATGGATGAACAAAAAAGTAGTTCCGACACTAACATTGTGCGTTAAACACTGTCAATTTCTGGCGGTCGGTCCCTGTGCGTTTTGTTTTTGTTGATTTGAAAAGGGTTCCACGTAAGTTTGAAACCAACTTTCCGCTATCAATGAATAGATACAATCGTCATAGACATTTGGTCCAACTGTCCTAGTTATTTTCAACTGAAAGACAACAAATTTACTAAAATAATACTCTTTATACTAAAAAACTAGTAAATACATACATTTTTTTGAACCTGAAAGTTTTTCCTTAAACTGTTTATATTCTCTATGATACTTATTAACAATATAGAGGTTCAAGTGAAACTTTTATTCGTATCTAATTTGAACTAAGACATTTATTACCATTTTTTGTTATACTATGTTTATCATATTATAATTTATATTATACAAGTTACTATCTCAAAGTTTATAATATGAAGTTTTGAGGAAATACTGGTATTAAGAGCATCATTTTGAGAGTTTTAAGCAATTAATTAACTAATCTAATTTATATCATCAAAAAAAAGAACAATCGCTTTGTATAAAGCTAATTTATTGTATTATTTTTTTAATGTAAATTATTGTACTTTGACATCTTCAATGAAATCACATTAAATATCTGCTTAATTCAGTATGACTTATTAAGTATATTTTTATCATATAGTCTGTTACTCATAGGTTGTTAATTATAAGAAAATAATTTAAAGCGTTGTTAATTATAAATTAAATTAATTTTCTTTTAGTCATTATTTTAAAATTTTTTTTTTAATTCAAATAAACATTTATTGCATAATAAGAATTGTTGGTTCTCACCTATGACTAGTTTTGTGAATGTATAACTTGACATTTGTAGGTTTTTTACTTAATTACCTAGATAAATTTAATTTAAAAATATAATGCTTCTAAGTGAAGATATTTTTCTACTTAGCGGTTTACACTATGTTTAAATAAACAACAAGAAATATTTATGTTTATGTTAACTATTTTTTTAAAATTACCTACACAATATTACTCAGTATAATAAACAATTATAATTTAATGGTAATATAGGTATGATGTATTATAAAACATTTTCTATTTTTATCTTTCTCTAAGATATTTTAATTTTATTCTGGTTAAGTGATCTATCTTCCTATATCACTTTTTGTTTGTGCCGGTATTAATTTTTTTGAAATATCTTAACTCATTACAATAATGTATCTATTACATATCATTAATTCCTATGAAGCTTACTTGAACTAGCTTGTTTTTTATTTGTAACATTTTATATTTATATGTTATACTGTTGTGTTACTCAGCAAATGCCTTGGATCTTAGCTATTTTACCATGGTTTTTAGTGTTTTCATAGTTCCTTTTTAATTTTTAGCCACCTATTAATTATAAACAAAATTATTCTTTATTTCAGTAATTAAATTCATATTGATCAGTAATATTTATACAGCATATCTATTTCAATTCTCAACTAATATTATTTTTATAATTTTTGTGCCAACTTTTTATTTTATATTTTTTAATAAATCACAATAGATGTAAAAATAATGTTAACCTATTTTTATAGAAATTGAAAATAATTTGTGAATTTATAATTTAAATGATTTAGATTATTAGAAAGTAGAATTAACCTATTAAAGTAATAAATTCTTATTTTATTTTCAGATTTGGTTCTATAAATAGATGGTGTTATTAGAATAATAATCATAAATTTGACAAGTGTTGCATAAATTGCATCTTTTTAAAATGAATAAAAAGTATACACATTTTTTCTTTTGTCAATAACTGGTGTACTAATTGACATGGGTGATAGATTATTTATGGCAATGAGCCGTCGCCGCATATCATGCCCATTGGCTGTGCAACAGCTGTGGGATGCGGTGAAAGTGATACGTTTTCAAAGGCAGGTACCAGATATCGATCGGATTACCAAATACATGACTAAAGTTCACAATATGTCTCCAGGTAAACAAATAATATTTATTTAAAAATAATTTTTTCAATACTGGGTTGCTTGTTTTATAGAGGAAGTTGGAAGGCAATTAAATTATTGTGTTCGTGATAGTCTATTGATTTTAACCAAAAGAGTTGGTAACAAAGGTTCAAAAGCAGGAATTGAAACTGAAGGATATAAACTTCCCGAAGAAAAAGTTTGTCTATTAAACTGATAATATTAAAATTGATTTATTATTGTTTTAATAATTATAAATTTTTTTTTCAGGCGGATAAAGATAGCCATGATTGGTACTGTTTTCAATGTCATAGTGCTGGGGATGTTATCAGTTGTACTTCTTGTTATCGAGTTTATCATCTTTCATGTATTGAAAAAGAAGATTTACCAGAAAATGATGTGAAACACAAGTTCATTTGTAATATATGTAAAGTTAGTTATTTTCAACTAATATATTGTTTTTAATTGTTTTAATTTGTAATAATGGTATTTTTAGAATTGTGTATCTACAAAAGATGCTTCTAAAAAAATCAAAAAAAGTCAACTGAACAGACTTTTATATCATACTACTGGAAGATTAAGAGAAAAAGTTAGAATCTAAAATTTGCCTTTTATATCATTACATTTTAAAAATAATTAATATTCTTATTTTTGTGATTATTTAGATACCTTTACCATGGTCAGAACGTAAAATTGCTACTACAGCTCCTTCAACATATGTATCAGATAGACTCCAGTTTCAGAGTCAACTCAAAGGGAGCGATTTACATTTTAATATGAAGTCAGCATTAAAAGACAAAGATCCATGGAGGGTAGATCTTCTTATTTTTAAGTAATTTAATTTCGTATAATCTCATTTAAAAATGTATATTAAATATTTTTCTTTGGACTATAGAGTTATAGACCTTCAATTAATTGAAGACAAAGCTGATAATGATGATTATAAAAATGTGGAAGAGTTCCGAGCTGATATTTTAACTTTGGTTCATAATATTATTATTTTTCATGGAGGTAAAATGTCAAATTTATAGTTATTTTTTCTTAAAAAACTTAGTTATTATTTAATTTAAGTTTTATTAATTGAATGCACATGACAATTTATGAAATTATTTATTATTTATTATTTTAGTTCATAGCAGTTTAGCTGATTATGGTCGATTAATGTTAAGAGATTGCAATAAAGATTTAGAAGAGATAATGAGGTGTCGTTATTGCTATAAGTATTCCATTCAAAAAAATTCTAAATTTTGGTTTTGTAAGCCATGTAAACCACCTCATGAGTTAGTGTATGCTAAACAAGAAGATTTTCCATACTGGCCAGCAAAAGTAATAAATTATTTAATAATGGCATTTTATTCAATATATTTTAATACTGTTATTTTAGGTCTTAAAAATTGAAGATGATAGTTATGAAGTTAGATTTTTCGGAGGTGAACACCAGCTTGGAATTATTGACAAATCACAAATACGGCCTATATCTGTGAACATTCATACGTTGCAGGTAAATATCCATAAAATGTTACATTATATAATATGTTCAAAATTTAAAAACATTAAAATGTAAAAATGTAATTTAGGGTTGAAAAGTTTAACTGTGTTATAGCAACACTTATTTTTTTTAGTCTCAAGGTCGTACTTCTCAATGGAATAAGGCTTGCGAAGAATTACGTCGGCACCAATTGCAACTGGATAAAGTAATAATTGGTATTACTACACAATCATCATCATCATCTTCGTCTAATTCATCTTCAGAAGATGAAGAAGAATCCAAAGTTCAGAATTCATCTGTAAAAAAGCGCATTCAAAAAAAAAAGGTCAAAAATGAAGTAATTTCTATAAAAGCTGAGATAAAATCTGAAACTGATAATGAAGAATCAGAATCAAAAGAAGAAAAGGAGAGTTCAGAAGAAGAACCTGTTAAAAGAAAGCGTGGTAGACCATCATCTTTAGAAAAAAAAAAAGGTAGTCCGGCAAAAAAAGTAATTAAGAAACATTTATTAAATAAAAAAACGAGTCCCGAAATTGTAGTTGAAAAAAGACCTAGAGGTAGACCTAGAAAAGTGGTTGAACCTGTTATTGTAGATAAAACTCCCATTAAACCCTCGAAAACTAAAGTTAAGAGTCCAAAAGAAAATAATGCTACTGAAGGATTAAAGACAACAAAAAATGCATCTGCATTGAAAACAAAATCTCCAGCTAAAGAAAATGAAGTAGATGAAAATATAACATCTACAACTGAGAGGCTAAAAGATTCAGATGTTGTTGAAGATGAAACAGTCAGTTCTTCATGCCAGGATTTAGTACGTTCCGTTAAAGTACAGACTAAACCAATTAGCAAGAAACCACCTAAAAGTTACATAAACAAGGTTGGTTTTGTAATTTATTGATGTGATGGATCAATTATAGTACTGATATTTGTTTTAGATTCGTGCTGAAATGGAAAATGAGAAACGTAAAGCCCTTGAACTGTTAATTGAACAACATAAAGAGGAGATTGCCTTACTGCAGGAAAACCATAATATTGCCTTGTCAGAAGTGAAAAAGAAACAATGGGTAAATATACTTTGCTTTTGTTGTTATAATAATTTATAATTATGAGTTTTTAAAATTTTAATATTATTTATTAAATTCTTCTATGTTATTTTTTATTATACTTACTCGATTCTAGTATGTTGTTATAACAAATTACATATTGAGAAGTAATGTGTATTTATAAATACTATTGATTACTAATACATATTAAATAACTAATTTCTAACTTTAATTTATTTTTTTTTGTTCTATGATTTACTTGATAAATGTATTATAAAATATCTATATATAACTGTATTTTATTTTAATAAGTTTAATTTTAATCAAGAATTGAAAATTAAGCTTTAAATTAGTCAATTTTAATTAAAATTTAATAAGTTAATATTATTAAATAATTTTTAGTGTGTGAATTGTGAAAGTGAAGCCATCTACCATTGTTGTTGGAATACAGCATATTGTAGTCCTAAATGTCAGCTGGTTCATTGGAGCAGTGAGCACAAAAGACACTGTCGTCGAAAAAGATGATCTTAAAATAATGTTGGTAGTATTTTGACGAGAGAAAATGTATTTTCTTGATGTTGATTTTCCACCATGTATGTACTGTACTATGTATACTTTTAATGTATCTACCTTTTTAATTTCTAAGTATTATTGATTAACTTGATTGTTTTATCTATTTATGTAACTTATGTAACCTAACCATTTATATGAGTAATTATTTATAATGTGATTATTCAGAAACGAGTATTATTATTTATTTATTGTATAATTTTGTACTATGTAAATGTACATTTTCGTATTTATTGAGAACTATAATTGTTAGTGTACCTGTTGAATTATTTCCTTTTTTTTTGAAATGTCACCAATGTTTTTATTTTATACACTCATACCTAAGTCAACTTGTTAAATATGGCTGCAGGTAAAAAGGATTCTAAAAGAGTTTATTCAGAGTTAAATTCATTACTAGTATACCTTCTTCCTTTACCTTACCTTCTTGAATACATTTTACTTGCAACCATATCAAACAAATGCTTAGAAGTATGTTAAAAAATATTTACAAATCCATTTTATATATTTAATTTTTTCACCCCGGGTTATTTTAAGTATGTTTTTTTTGCTAGTAGTTAATCTCGGTTCATCACACTTAATATTTTAGAATTTAATGAGTTATTTTTTTTTATCATTGTACTGGTTTTGTTTTGTAATTTTTTTTTTTTTTAAGTTTTTTTAGTATACTATAAATAAATATTTTAATTTGTTAAATGTAGACATTTTTATACAATTTTAAATTCTGTGTTAAAATTATTATTATTTATAAATTTCTAGTTTTTAGATCTAAATTATTATAAAATGGTGCTTTAAATTTAGGCATTTATAATCATTTAATTAAGGGATAGTTCCATTTTAGCAAGTACAAATAATTTTATACTAAACAAAATTAAATTTGATTATCTTAAGGGGTTTTAAATTTTTACAGTAAAATCCAATTGTAAATGCTATTATCTTTTATATTTAATATATATACATATGTATAGTTGAGGTAATAATTATTAAGCTTACTATTTTATGGTGAGATAATAAAAAAAGAGCAATCTGAAATACATAATATTTTTACTAATATTTAATTATTTCTTCCAGTTTTCTCTATTTATTCAAAATATTTTAGTTAGTATGACTATGGATGGTATATACTAGCATAATTATTTTAAGTGTTTGTTTACAGTTATACTATATACGAGCAATATTTTAACATGTTAGACTGTATGTTTCAGCCCATTGTTATTAGATAAATGGGAAGAAATAATTAAGTACTTAAGCTGTTTTTTTAGCACATAAATTATCATACAATGGTATATATTTTTCTACAATTTGATATTTATACCTTAGTGGATAATGTATTTGATCTCAGTTCTTTTTTTTTTGTTTGTATGTACTAATAATTAATCCTCCATTTAGTGTATTAATAGAACCAAGCTTTTTGACATTTAAGATGGTTAAATAATGTATTGGTAAAACAGTATTTGTCATTGTTATTTAGACCATTATCTATTGTTAAGGGTTGTATTTATTGTGTGGTAGAATCTGAATGAAATATTGTATAACAAATCGATCAAGTGAATTAGAATTGTTGGATCTGTTTTTAAGGTATTTGAATTTAATCGTTTGCGTCTTAGATTTAAGATCACTATAATCAGATAAGTATAATATAAATGCTTAATTATCATGCTTATGTGTGTATACATAATATACATATACATAAGATCGTATTGTTTATTAAAATATTTATAAAACTGAATGGATAATTTTTTTTTTATTATTTAGAAGTTGTTTATTAGAACTATAAGCAAAAATGTATGGAAATTAAACAGTGGTATGTGATCTTATTACCTGACTCCTGTAAATCCTGTTAATAATATTTATTCACTACACTTCAGTCTTCATTATTGAATTGACAATTGTTACCCTGGACATGCTAGCATTCAAGTGGCAGTAATTACAAATTAAACACTAAAAGTTCCATAAGTGTTTGTGTCTCGTACTGTTTTGCATTTTAATTTTCTCATATAATGTGAAACGCTCCTGTTTTGTATTTAAATGAACTATTTACAAGCATAAATAAGTAGAAAGTAAATGTACGTAAATTAATGAAATACATACAATTTAAAACTTATTATACCTAAATGTTGTAGTCACTCTTATAATTGAAGAGGTGGAGTAGAAAAAGTACCTGTAGGCTATAGACTATAGAGTTTTCTAGGAAGATACACATTACACAATCAGGATATTCAGCTTTAAATTGTTTTACCCTATTTAGTATACATTCCGATTGTCTGACTCTCATAATTTTCTAAACTTAAATATATTTTAAACCGTTTAAGAAATAGTTTGTGTTGATCAAAATCAGAAACATTCTTATTGATGTCTGTTGAAAAAGGTATTCTAGTATGTATCGATAATGAAACAGTATATGATATTAGGGCTCAACAAAGTCGTTTAATGTCCAAATCCTTGAAACTATCAATTAATTAATATTGTATTTGGTAG
The DNA here is from genome assembly GCA_949715065.1 of Periphyllus acericola. Classification (NCBI taxonomy): domain Eukaryota; kingdom Metazoa; phylum Arthropoda; class Insecta; order Hemiptera; family Aphididae; genus Periphyllus; species Periphyllus acericola. Next base: position 24,923,156 of record OX454271.1, on the reverse strand, counting down.
TTGATTTATGAGTATCTAGTGTCAAACTGTATTAGGAATGACAATTTTTCTTATAAATGAAATTAATGTTTTATTACCTAATTAACTTTGTATAGCTTCATTATAAACCTAAGCTAGCTGAAATTATTAAAGTTTAACAACCTTTAAAAAATGTTGTTAACTAATAATATTACATGGTAATCCTTGTTGTTTATATATCGTTCAGAAAAGATTAGTGCATCTATATTCTATAGCAATGTACTCTACAGAAAATAAATAACAAAAATGAAAATTTTTATTCAAAGAATAAAATCAAGTTTTTTTGATTTTTTAGCCAGTTAATTTATAACTTCGTCTGTGGTAAGTGAGACTTCTTTGTGAACTGCCAAGATAGTCAAACCACTCAGACAAGTCTGAAAAGAAGAAATATTTTAAAATTATAACAAGCAGTGCTTTAATCTTAAAATAAATATGGGAAGAAGTACCTCTGTCATTGTGCTACGCTGATAACTTTTTAACCGGTTTAAACACGAGAACGTACGCTCTAGTGATGCTGTAGAAACTAGGAGAGTACATAAGATGAACAGCAAACGTTGAATATTTGGAAATAACTCCTGTTTCCAAACTATTTTTCGGATGTTTTCATTTTTTTTTTTTTAGTACCTATAGCATGTTCAATACAGCATAGTTCTGATTAAACAGTTTGTTCATTAGTATCAAGATAAAACTGTATGATTTCTCCAAAGTCATCAGAATATGATCCAGAAAACAAACTATGAAATCCTATAAAATAAATATTTATTAAATTGAATATTTTAAATATTAATCTTTGGCCTTATACTTAAGAATGACGCAAACATTGTTATAAGCAAACAGCAAAGCATTTAAACTACTTTTAAAGCGTTTTTCCAATTTTGACAACCAGTGTGACAAGGCTACCCAAAGTCTGAGATCTGACATCACCGCTTCTAGTAAAAACAGCACAATGTTTGCAAAATGCACTTTCCAGTTTCTCAGAATAACATAAGCAATTCAATTTGCCTAACCAATGATGTTGAAATTTGATTTTTCTTTTGGTATGTTGTTCAAGTAATGTATATAAGTAATTCAATGGTGGTGACCATAAGTTTGTCAACACCTAAAATGTTAACAAAGGTAAAATAATACCTATCTAATTAGAAAATATAAAATCATGATGTACACAGTATACTCACTATATAATGTTTTTCAATATCAGATAAGTTTCTACAAATAATTGTTTCGATATCATTTTTTGGCACTGATGGCACTACGTTTACAGCACATTCCAACTTAAATAGATAACAATGCACAGATGCAGCATTCGCGGTGTATTAATACATTTAGATAGGTGTGTCTAGTGCAGCGGTTCCCAACCATTTTAGTTTCGCGGACCACTAATTTTGTAAAAAAATATTTGAGGCCCACCCACAGCATACCTATATACGTAGGGTTGCCGGATTTTAAAATCACCAAACCGGGACATCATATTATTAAATAACCTTTTTTTTTAAAAAAAAAATTAAAAAACCAATACATTTTTTTTACATTACACTACATTTATATAATACTAATACTACTTCATCAAAAAGCTGATCGTGGTTTACAATTTCAGTTTAAGTCTCAAGTTTAAAGTTTCTGAAGCTTTTAAAAAATTATCCCATTTAATTTAATTTTCACCCACCCAAAAAAATGTAGATGCATCACCAAAACTATTTTCCCACAGACTGAGTTATGGTATACATATATAATATACAAGAGAATGATCTTTCACTCGAAGCAACTGAAACGGGAAGTGTTGCTCCAATTTGCAAAAATCGATGTATAGACTGATATAACGTAGATGACGTAGATTGAAAAATTACAAATTATTACAGATTCACTTTTCTTACCAAAACATTTTTTTCTAGCATATTCTAGCGTCTTTTGAATATTTAATTGTTTTTAGGTACATATGATAAAATAAATATTACGTTTTAAATTAATCATCTATTCATTTCGGGGGGGGGGGGGGTTTGAATCCCCCCCCTGCGTCCGCCATTGTTCGACACTATATTATATTTATATCTATCAACTGGCTGAATTATCCGGCCTCGCCCGGGAGATATGTTACTATTTTAGATAAGACCAATTTCTATTTCGTCATAAGAAAAATTTAGGTTCACAATCGTCGTATGAAAACTAATGATATCCATTTTAATTTAACTATACTATATTAATATATACCTACCTTATAACTCAATCGGTAATGAATAAAATCAACATATTAAACAAAATAAAATATTTTCTAGATAACCAAAAATTTAAACGTCCATCCCAGAGCTCAATATTCGAAAACTACTTTCTCAGCAGATGCCTACGTCATAATAGCTATCTGTATGCCAAATTTCAGACCGATCCATTAATTAGAAAATAAAAAGTAAAATTTATAAATTTTTTAATAATACTCTTATATTTACCAAACTATTGTCAATGAATTTGCCTTTGCCCGGGGGTGCTCATGAAAAAAACAGAATTCGGTAATATATATTAAGGCGAGAGATATCGGTCTGTGCTAGGTTATTTATCTCGGCGGGATACTCTGTATATGTTATAGATTATTTGCTAGTTAAATTATTGTTACATTGAACAATTAAATGTAACTGTTGTTATGTAAAAAGCAATATCCTCTTTACTACACAAACATTAAGCAGCGTTCCGACATTTACGAAGCTTCATTTAAAATGTCGGTCGGTCCGTCTTTCGTAGCCTATGCCCTACAGAACCATAAAGGTCCTTTCACACATATCCGATCCGGGTCCGTTCCGAGTCCGATCCGTCAATGCATCCGTTAACTCGGAAGTATAAACTTGCTGTTTTCCAGTGCATATGTTCACACACGTCCGATCCGAGCTTTCCGAGCTCTATCCGACTAAAAAAATATTGTCAGTGACCGATTTTCGTCCGATTTTTCGTCCGAGCTCGGTCGGTTTTTAACGGAATGATGTCGGATCGGACATGTATGAACACGTTTCGACTGGTGTGTTCAGCATACTACGAAATTTATTATATTGGCTTACGTTTGTTGTCAATATTCATTTTGTCATATGACACTGTCAAGTACATTTCATCATGGACAATGAGAAATTAATCGAACTAATAAGAAGTCATACTGAATTGTATGACTTAAGTAATTCTAAGTACATATAGTGACAGTACTTGGAAAGAAAAAATATGGAAGGGAATTGCAGGAGAATTAAATCAAACAACATATGAACTGTTTAATAGGTAAAATATGTAAAATGACGGACTCGACTCGGAACGCTAAAAATCGGAACGGACTCGGATCGGATATGTGTGAAAGGACCTTAATGCGGTGAATTGATAACAAATCATCTATGAAAAAATATGCGAGGAATTGGGTTGTGCATGCGCATATCGAACACATAAATTTCAGTGACTCTGCAAAATTTTTTTTGTATTTATTTAATCCATCCATAGTTTACGTAATATGATCTAAATTTTCCATTAGCAACGAATAACGATATGAACTATCACGTCGCGCAACGGTGATATGGAAGGTGGAGTTTGGGCGGCCACGTCTAGCCGCCGTCCGTTGCCGTACCGCGAACCTCACCCACTAAGTCTATGTAACAGGTCATTATTTATGATAGTTGATAACTCCTTTGTTTTTAAAGTTAGAGAATCGATCAAATACCATAAACCTTCTCCGCAATGAGTTCTTCAATTTAAAAAAAAAATCATAACGATCGGTTCAGTAGTTTCCGAGAACATATCACTCTAAGGTTTTCATTTTCACATTTATATATTAGATATATACATGTATATATATATAGTAATTAGGAATAAAATATAAAAAAAATTAAAAAAAAAAATTTGTTTATTAAAAAAAAAACTTAATTCAACTTTATCACGAGATAAACAATTTAATGTGATTTTTGACATTGCTAGTTCTTCACAAGAAAGACAATATCTGGATTAAAACTTGTTAGTTTTAGTCTTAAATCACTATCAACATTCAGTTTATTCCTATATTTAATTTGTAAATAAATTAAAGTAGAAAAAGCACGTTCACATAGATAAGTTGTCGAAAAGCCCATCAAGTTTCTCAGTGCAATTTTAGCGATTGCTGGATAGTCTTTCCGAACATTTAACCAGAATGGCGCTAATTGTGTACTTTTAAAATACGATTTTAAATTCTGATCACATGACATTTCAATCAACGAAAATAACCTGAGGTTGGAAGCTAAAGATTTGAGGTGATCTTGTATAGTTGTAGCTGTTGCTTTATCAATTTTAACTTCGTTAGTTTCAAGAAAATCATGTAGGACTGGAAATGCATCGAAGGAATCTTGTCTTACTTTTAGAGCCCCTCGTAGAAGAAGCTTGATTATCATTGCATCAACTTTGTCTTGCACAAAACACTTATGAATGTCTTCGCCTTGCAGAGTTATATTAAAAACGTAGAGGGCACCAAAAATATCAGCCAAATACGCCAACCGTTTCAACCAGATTTCATCGGTCAACTATTCTAAGTAGGACTTGACACAACAATTCCACTACTACTAGTTCCTTCATCACTTGACAGCTTTGTCTTACGACAAGACTCAGTTCGAAACCAAGCATCCATATTTACGTGTAGCTTAGTTAATAGTATATACTATGTATTTGACGATGACCACGGTCCACGATAGATAAGAGTGAAAAGAGAGTATTAACCACCATCAGTCATCGTTCCATACCGCGATTCCCGAATTACTCTACGTGTACTATTTCTTTCAGGTAGCTATTATTCTAACGACGTTTTTTTTTCTCTATGCGGTCTTGTTTTTGATTAAATAAATTATTCTTTCTTACGTTTAAAAGATCTCCTTAAGATTTAGCCCTCCTTAAAAAATTTTTTTTTACAAATTTGCTCCAGTGAATTATATTATTTATAAGCACGAACGCACAAAACTAGTGAATTCATTGGGGGGGGGGGTTCAAACCCCCCTTGAGTATGCCCCTGTATGTGACTATCAGTGCCGAACACATGAATTGCATCATTAATAAGTCATTTTAGGTAATCTTAATAATAATAAGATTTAACATTCGATAAGATATTATGTCATTACGATTTTAAACTGACATGGGGTCATCGTTAGACAATTTAGTGATTTAAACTAAAACATTGACTCGTTGTCATTCTGTCAATTTTGGTTTTAGAACCATGGTTAAGAGGTCAAAATTACCTAAAAAAAATTCAGTTTATTCGAATTTGGTATTAAAAATAACTGTTGTTGTTTAAAAAAAATGCAACTTGTATTGCGCACACTAAAAGAAATAAAAATTTGAAAATCATCAAAAAATGTGTATTTCTGTATTCCCCACCTCCTCCCGAAAACCCCAGATCAATCCGAGGTCTCTGGACTGAAATATCTTATGTTATTTTTAAAAAGAAACACGCTGTATAGTGTATATAGATCGTAAATAGATATAAATCGTATGTCTATTTAGGTAAGACGATTTAAAATTATTAACTATACAATATTTGTCATCAATTATTTCAATACTAATGAGTAATGACTAATGACTAATGAGAAGTCTGATGACGATATCTATAATAATACATACATTTAAATACATTTGATATATTTATTTTTTTTTTCATAAGTTGTAGTTATCAGAGGGAATGACCCAAAATAAAATTTGTCTTTACACACACTCCGTAGTTGGTATAAATTGGCGTCCATATGGAAGAATAATAAGGAACCGAGGTTCGGGAATCCCACCATCTGGTTTATCCGTTTATTTTTTATATACTTTCAAATGAACGTGTTAATGACATTTTTCTCTATTGATTTTTGTATTTGTCTTTTTCCCACGGATTTTTTGTTCCCGTGATTTTTGGTTACTCATCAACCCCCCGTCTAATAAAACATATTATGAGCACTATAGGCATAATTATGATAGGTATACTACACGGCGCTCGAACGAATCCTCTCGGCTCTTGCGCCGCCATTGCGGGTGTTTTTTGTAGACTCACTTGTACAGGAAAAACACCGCGATCATTTGACGGGTCGGTCTCGAAATTATCGATGGATCGAATCAGTGGCGTATTTTCAAATTTTTCTCGGGGGGGGGGTCCTCAGTTTCTACCTACATAATTAATATTAACTATAATACTTATAACTTGAAACCATGCTGCAGGAACATGTATCTGTTTTAGCTGTTGTAACTAATATTAAACTATATTTTATATAATATTTTGTTTACGGGAAAAAACTATGTCCACGCGATCGCGCGTGCCTACATAAATCGGGTTCTGCGAATATGCAAGAATTTTACTTTTTTTTTTGGAGAGGTTCTGGGGGGGGTCCAGTACCCCTGGACCCCTCCCGTAAATACGTCACTGGATCGAATGTTATTACTTTTACACGTTCATTAAAATGTATTTTACGATCTCGATCACGCAATATTTCTCAAACATTGTCAACCACTCAAATTTTTATCTTATTTTATTGTTCTACTTTCCTTTCCGATTCCAGTTACCGCGACTCAGTGCATGTGCTCACGGGTAGAAACAAACACAATAATAATATAATACATGAACTGTGTGTGTGTGTGTGTGTGTGTGAGTGTATAATAAGCGTATTTAATTGGACAGCTTTTGGAAGTTCTGTAAAATCGAATAATGACCGTGGCCGATCATTATAATATGCGAGTCTTACCATAAGCTTGCGGTGATATCTGGTTTGGACGGTTAAAGCTTTTGTTCGACCGTTGCTCCCGAGCGTTCGCCTGACAATACCTATACATACATATACGTGCAAACAGACGTATTTAATTTTCTCGTTTTGTATTATACAGTCACACATTTATATATACCTATGTAGAGTAAAGTGTATTATACGTAGTATACCTGCGTTATAATGTAGATCCGTGCTCGCGAACTCGTCGCACCGTTTCTTTCATTATTTTTTATTCATCTTTTTCCATTTTATTTTTTTGCTTATCGTTTTGTATTTTTGTTTCGCGTCTCGCCTTGTTTACGTGCATTATTATATTAATATAATATATCTATTTAATGTAATCCGTAATTCGACACACAAAGTCTACTATTGTCATCGGCTAAAATAACTATGTACAATATTTTCAACAACTACGGACATTTTCGAGGTTCACACCGCATAGAATATAACTGACACAACTATAATGTGGGTATAATGTATAAGGTAATATAACTATATACGTAATATAAACAACAGTTTACTATACAATTTTTAATCGAACGTTTGCGCATAGGCGTGCATAATTAATGCAGACGATAATGATATTTATACCTAACCTAACTCTGATCTACCTCTGACTTATTCTCCATTATTTATCCTACATCAGTATATACTATATAGCGCTCTGGTTTCAAGAACTAAATATTTGTAAGACATAATTGAAAAACTAATGCGATTACATTTAAATATTAGTAAATTATTAATTTTTTTTAAAGTTAGTTATACCTTTATTTACAAAAAAAAAACACTAAGGTGCATCACTGCAGTAGTTACAGTAATAATCGATAATAATTAAGAAAAATACAGAATAGTAATATATAATGAAGCAAATGATAATAAACACTCAAAATGAAAACAATAACACCATATAAAATATTAAAATTACTAATCGTCATCATATGATATTATGCGCGATACTTACATTTTTTATTCTTCTTATTTAAATCGTTGTTGACCAACACTTTGTATTATTTAGCGGTACTGTTAGAATCTAATAAGATGGACCTGTTTATTTAAAAGAATATTGTTCGAGTTTCGACCGCTAAATTTTGTAAAAAGAATATATCTGAAAAAACTAAATGATTTTTAATTTTTATCTAAGAGTATTTTAAAATATAGACACCAATATTACTTGGAAAATTGCCAAATATACACTTAGAAGTAAAACTTGTTTAAATGTGCTATAAGTACAATCACATAAACCATTGATGTCATGAAATATTTTTGAGAATATTTTTATACTTAATTGTATTTTAATTTAAATATATTTTAAAACTTCTTTTTACATTCATGGTATATTGACAAACTTTATTGATACTGAAACATATAATGCTTATATTTGAAAATAACCTCAGAATTTTTTCTTAATGATTATTTTATATTTTTATTAAATATTACTATCTACTTAATTATTTATTCTGTCATATGTAATGTGAAAATAAAAATTTAAATTAATTTTCAGTTTATACTTCGGTAAGCGTATCGTATACGGATTTGTAATCGTTAGTATTGAGTATAGACTGCATGTACACACACACACGGAGGGCGCGATTTCATGAGTATATAAAATTATGAAGTGTTTCCACAAGTATATTATATGTATTTGGTTTGGAAAATTCAAAATAAATAATAATTAATAATAGTGCACAATATATAATATAACAAACAATGATATATTTGGTAGGTACAACCCACTAGGACCTAGGTATAAATGTGTGCACATACATACTGCCATGATTATTAATTATTATACAACTAGAATATACAAGATTGAATTAAAATAAAAATATAAACGTATTGAATTTGTAAATGTCATTCGTATTAATAATCGTTGTTAATAATTGTTTGCATGGTTATCATAATATATATATATTTATGTATAAGCACACACGTGGTAGTCGTGCGAAGTCAAATTAGATGTTGTTTATTATACCCACCAGGCTATTCTCGTATATTTATACTTAATATATTTCTAGGAATAATGTAGAAGTGCTAAAATTAAAAAAAAAATATTTTGGCTGGCTGTGGTATTTTGATATTTTATTATATTATTTAAGTTGTATTATTTTTTTCTTCTATATCATGGAATACTTTATAATTGGTGTTTAATATTTTGATGGAAATGTTCACTTAAGGCAAGACGATGCGCTCGTATTTTTTAACTTACTCAACCATCTATAATTACCTATTCAAATTTATAATAATAATAATAATAATAATAATACATGCCATAGGTCATAGATACCTACTACCTAGGTACATTATAATATAAATATATCATACGAGAGGGAGAAACAAGAAGCAGAGATACTCTGCATCCTGTCGGAATCCTTCAACCCAGGCAGCATACAGTCACTTATTATCTATATAAACCTATCCAAACTTATTAACTCATTGAAAATATCTAGCTAATAAGAAATATCTTATGTAGTTTATGTAATATTGTAATGTTGAAAACCAATATTTAGACGCCGAGGCATGCAATTGAATATAGAAAAAAGTTTAAATATATAATATGTCCATTATAGGTCTCATAATATAGACATATCCGTTTCGATTTTAACCGTACAACTAATTAGGTTATTTTTTATAATTCTTTGAGAATGAATATGACGAATATATATTATCTAATAATATAACATATTTTATGACAACAGATAAAGTTGTCTATCTTTCGTGTGTTGGTTTTTTTGTTTCGAACGGAATGGTACTCAGATTAAAGTTTATTGTTTTATTGCTGTAGAATATGTAGGTACGAGGGAATAGGATGTAACTGTACACGAAGGCTGTATACACACGCTGTAGAAGACGTATAACGAGCGGACGAGCTGATAATGTATGCAGCTAATATAAACGTATTGGGAGCCGTCAACATTTTGTGAAGACTCTAAGGAGCCTTGGGATGAAAAAGTTTGAATACCTCTGATATAGGTACTTGTGAACACGTATTTATTTAGAGAAATTTCGGTTCACTTCTATGGTTTAAATACTTTCTCGGTGTGTCTATAATAGTGATCCCAATCAATTTTTTTTTATCTATTTTAAACGAGATAAAGTATTGCGATTAAAATAGTAAATATGCGTACTTTTACTTGAAACTTTATCACCTGATGACTAGCTGGAGTCGCGAATTGTTTAGTTGTAACCCATTTCAAACGTGTATAAAAAGCGATATATATTTAAATTGGTTGATTATACTAGCATTCATTATTCAAACATTAATCGAGATTTCTACAGCCTAACCCAGATCATACAACACCCATTTAAGGAGTATGTGTATCGTTTATAGCTTGAAAACCAGATGATATGTATGATTTTAGTTATTTTATTCCATAGGCATAATTATAATATTATATTTTTAAAATAATTGTGAAAATAGAAAAAAATGTACATTGGTAACGGGTAATTTTTTTTTTCGTATTTAATAGCATTGAATTGTGTAGATATAAATGTTATAATTTATGATACAACTTATAATGCGAATCAATAGCTATTAGCGACGTTGTACCACGTATTCGAGTAAAAAAAACATCGTAACGCTTATGTCGGTGTTGAATACTGAATAGGTACTCGAATTCTTATTAGAGTAATGTATTTATTTTAATTATATTTGCTCAACATTAGCTATATATCAATAGCGATCGTTATATCAACATAATCATAATTTTCGACTATACTAGACATATGTGCTGTGAATATTTATTGTTTTTTAATAAAATAAATAGTTTTTTTAATTTTTTTAAATGTATCAAAGTATTTTTAATTATCAGTGTATGGTCACATTATGCAACATAATTGGTCAAGTATCAATAAAAGGCCAAGTTAAATGTGATTATTTTGTATTTAATCATCTTAAATAATAATAAATATATTATCAAAATATTACTCAATTAAAAAAAAAGGCAAACTGATTAAAATATTTTAATCGAAATGCACTTTACTGAACCGAACGCGCACATTGTACATTTGAAAACCAATTTAAGTATGTAATAAATAAAATCTACGAATTCAGCTCTCATGTATATTGTTTTTGTGAACTATTTTGGTTACAATACGTTACACGTGTATTGCGAGTAAAAATGTTGCGTTTGATGAATCAATGGGCACTGTGCACTGATGGCACTAAGAATTAAAAACTAAGTATTTTATGATGTGTTTATTAACTTTATTTTTTGTAAAAATTAACTAAAAATAAAATTGTTTCTGTTGTATATACTATATATATGTATAAACGTAGAACTTAATACTTAATACTGCTATTATACAGAGCATTCTGTTCTAAACGATTGGTTTATTTTCTTATTTCCCGACCTCTTCAGTCTTTACGTGTATTATTACTCACCATAACTACTATAGCTCATAATTCATTCTTTTCATAATCACCGTGACCTTTTTCGTCTGATCTCTTATAGTTGCCTAATTATTATTATGCACATGATACTCCAACGCTGCAGTAGGTAATCATCTACGGTTTAGTTATTCCTATACTCGTATGTACCTTCTGATTGTATTGTATTGTTTTGTTTTCTTTTTTTTATGGTTTTATTTTCATAATAAAATGTACAAATTTAATTGTTTAGCAGTTAGGCTTTTATGATATTGTTACAATTAGAAACATGTAGTAAAAATATTGCACATGTGTATTGATTAAATAATTTTGCTTCTCTTGATGTGACCATCACGGATGAATGGATGATGTACATTTATCGGATAATTAATTTTAAATTTCGAACTCAATTTTCATAAGTAGACCAGTAATTTCTTTAAATATTCACTCTTTGTTGGCAATGAAAGTTTCATTTTAAATTATCATAAGTTGCGGTTGATCATTGATAAAACTATTGAGTTTAAATATAATGGGAAATGTTGTTATGTTGTTGAATGTTGATTCGTATAAATTAACTTTTGTAAGCCGTAATGATGGCCGATAAATTATTTTGCACTTGGCATCGGATGTAAAGATATAATATGCAATGTATAACTAATGTTATGTATACTATCATAATATAAAGCTACGGGTTATCTACTAAGATTTAAAATACGATTGAGTTAAAAATTAATAATTTAAATATTTTCATAAAATTATTTACAAATGACGACAAACAGTACTCTGCAGTAAATATATTGTTGTATTACACTACGAAAGGTTTACATTGTTTTCGCTTAGGATATTATTTTTGTAATTATTGGTGGGGGGGGGGGGATAGAGAATGTTCGTTTTATTACGAGACTTTTTCCTCGATAATATAACTATATTTATTATAGTTACACAAATCGTCGAACTACATTAGAATAAAAATTAAATCGTTCAAATGATTCGACACGCTCGTCGGTCATAATCGAAATCTTACGGTTTTTTGCTTAGGCAGTCTTCAGTGGTGTTCCTTTATAACAGGTTAATTAAAATCATAAAAAAAAAAAATAATAATAATAATAATAAATACCGCGCGTGTTAAACATAATAACGCTACCGATCACTAATATGATATACTCAACATATTTCTCATTAAGTGTTTTCGAATAACCATTATTGAGTACGGCAGATTGTGTGTGTTATAACGTAGTCGCTATGTAGTAAAATTACTGCAATAAAACATGGTAATTATTGCTTTATTTTTCTATTAGATAAACGGTAATATAAACGGTACGTATACATGTAGTGCGGAAATTTGTGGTTTTGCGGGCGTCTACGCCACCTAAACCATATCGTAACAATGCACCTAAATAATATACAGATATATCTTTAAACCTATACATATAATGGTCGGGCAACCACGATGCGGTGACATTGACGCACGTGCACGTCATCATCACGGCGAATTCGCACTGAAGTACCTATATACAGTTTATGCTGTGCAGTATTATGGTGCGTATGACCTCTCGTACGGTACCTCTCGCGCAACGTGCAGGTACTCATTTTGAGCGGTGGCGCGATTCGGGAGCACGAGGAGTCGCATTTTCAACCCTAAAAAACAAATATTAACATAGTATTGTGTTGCAATCATTTCTGAAATATCTGTGCCTCGACCAAGTCCGTGTATTTATCGAGGAGACCTGGTGGCAGATTTTAGGAGGATATGGCTGATTTTTTTTAAATAAAAATTTGTTTATTCTAACATACACATGCATTATGCGCGTTCATTTATTTTCTACATTTAATATTAAAGTTACATCATATTCATGGCCTACCAATCGTTTTAATGAAACGGTTTTATTATAACATAATTTTTACTTATAAGTTTTTTTTTCGACTGAGCTTTTTTTTTTTGTTGCTCTAGGGCGGCAAATTCATAAATACATCCCTGATTTTAACAATTTAATGTATTTTCTTCAATAATTTAGACTCACTTGTTGAAAAAAAAAAATGAGAACCATTGTGTTCTCTTTTGTTTGACCACCAATAATGCGAGTATGTGACGTATAATACGTAGGCATACATAAGACACCCGACTTGTATTTAGTAAAATAGTACATTAATCATAAACATAATTTATAATCACAATTTTTGAAAGCTTGTAGGATGCGTGGACGTGCATTAATAATGTAATCAACATGAATTATTACATTACGAATATTATTATGTAGGAAAACTTGATGGACCATTAAATAATAATAATTATAACCTTGTTTTTTTTTTCACCGAAAAGGGAGTGAGACAATAAGATGACTGAAATTATAATTGTATACAACCCCTGGACGAACCAGTGCGTGTGTGCGCCTGTAACAACGGGGCAAGACCTCGCGATCTCGCTCCACCCCACTACGTATATATACGTATGTATACCATACCTGTATGGCTATATAACTTAACCTGCGCGAGCGACGCTCGTTCTCCCGTCGATTTCGGACCAAGTACCACCCCCACGAAGACGGCACATCGTGCGGGTTTTTCTCAGCGTGGCGCCTGCCTGCTGCACGTTTCGAGAGAGGGTGAGAGAGAGGAAAAAAAATTGAGTACTTGTGAGAAAGGAACGGACTCGTTATACGTACAAATACTTACGATAAAATCCTACCATTTCCTTCATGACCACGAGCGACCCCATATGTACTACGCGCAATCTTAATAATAAAGATGTACTTAGGTTAAAAAGGGGGGGGGAGGGAGTTGCTCAAAATATAAGCGCCAAAGCAGTGTTTTTTTTTCGTAACTTTTTATTTATTTATTTTTTTATTTTACCTCGTGAACAAAAGTTGTTATCATTACTCATGGGCGTGAAAAGACTCGGGCCTGCAGCGGTAGTTTAGCTAAATGACCGGTGCTAACTTAATGATCCGACATTTTTTAAAAATTTAAAGTTATAAGTTATAGGTACCCAACTGGTAACTTTAAAAATAAATTTCGATTCGTAAAAGCATTTTCGATGCATATATTTTCGTCGGTCTCTAGTGCGTAATTATTGCATGCGTATCTTGTCGTCTTTTAGTGCATTCACAGCCCGGGTCATCATTACCCCATCCTGCATTGAAATTTGGCCGACCGACGCCTTTCAAAAACTGCAGAGGTAGCACGAGCATCCAAGACTCACTTTGGGACCAGTAAAAAAAAATGAGTCTTATAACAGACTACCGAGTGAACCTTAAAGGCGAAGCGAGGAAAAAAAAACGAATAAAAACCATTTGAATTTAATTATTTTATTTTACTATTTTGCTATTTTAATTTTACTGATCTTACTGATTTTAGTTATTATTTATTATTTATCGAAATATTTGTGATGTATGTTTGTTTTTTATATAACTTATGAGTTATGACCATTTTGTCAATATACCACTCGTTCTTATGTATAATGTATTAAAATAACGATGATTTCGGTAAAAGTGAAATGCGATAAAAATCTTTGTAAGTCACGAATTGAAACCACTACAGTCTACAACTAATAGTACAACTATTGTCAACTACACGGTCCACGGCAGTGATTGGCCACATTAATAAAATATTGCCTTCGTGTGGGCCATTAGTAATGTAGATAACTATATATTGTACTTACGCTCATATGGTGTACATTTTACATACACCTGCAGTTGGTCATCTCTGGTCTACGGTCTACAACACTGAAAACTTAACTTTTTTAAGACTAATTTATTTCGATTCCTTTATACCGAGTATGTCTACTACATTATTTCTACAGTTTTTTTTTGATGATAAAATTCCTCAAGGAACATTTGAATCTTATAACCGACAACTGCAGATGGTGAGTGTTATGACCAAATTTTTTTTTTCACGTTTTCGGATACGTTCGGACGATTTTGAGTCTTACAAGCGGCTGAACCTCATACCTACACCCGCGAGTCTTACAAGAGGCGGTGGTGTGCCGGCGTCCACTGCAGTGTTGTATTACTGTAGTTATCACTTTATCACGATCATTGGCGCCCGTAGAAATATTATCAGGGAGAGGCATAACGGAATCGAATACCGAAACTTGCGTCAAAAAAAAAGTTCATATCATATCATTAGGAAGGTCGTTGCATTAGACAACACGACGAATGTGTTTTTTTTTCCTCGTCCGCAAATAATTAAATCTGTACCATCGATGAGACGTTTGTACCCGGACTACGATAAAAGTTCAGATTTTCAAAATCAACCACGTTTCAAGTGTCCAGGGGCCCATGATCACGGTAATGACGTGATGCGCCTACCTGTACCGTTCCCGCAGACCAC